>CM057830.1:86034315-87238204 GCA_030068075.1 Paguma larvata
GGGTGGCTCAGTCAGTTGAGCATCTGACTCTTGGTTTTGGCTCAGGTCATATTCTGGCAATTCATGGGATCTAGCCCCCTGTCGAGCCCCGTGTCAGGCTACACACTGACAGCTGACAGTGTGGATCTTGTTTGAGATTCTCTCTCCCTCTCTCTCTGCCCTTGCCCCACTTGTGTGTGTGTGCTCTCTCTCAAAATAAATAAATATTTTAAAAAAGCATCGAATTCTATATTTTATTTTTTGGAATTCTATATTTTAACGTTTTATTTATTTTTGAGAGACATAGAGACAGAGTATGAGCAGGGGAAGGGCAGAGAGAGAGGGAGATACAGAATCTGAAACAGGCTCCAGGCTCTGAGCTGTCAGCACAGAGCCCGATGCGGGGCTTGAACTCACAGACCGTGAGATCATGACCTGAGCCGATGTCAGCTGCTTAACCGACTGAGCCACCCAGGCGCCCCTGGAATTCTATATTTTAAATGTGTATTATAGAGTGAATTATATGTGAATAAAGTCTTTTTTTAAACACACAACCTATCTGGGAACTGGCCCCACGTGTTTCAATGGAGCACTCCATTGAGCAGGACAGTTCTATGTGGTGCTTATAATGACAAGAAGTTTAACCCCTCTGGTTCCCAGGCTCTATGGCAACCAAAATCACTACCACATGTTTCCAAACATCCCTAAGAAAGTAGTAACAGGCTCACTGAGAGCCATTGATAGTTCAGTGTGACTTGAGCACAGAGAGCATGGAAGGAGCAGCAGGAAGTGGCAGGCTAGGGAGTTTACATGTTATCCAGCAGTCAGTCGTTCAGGGACTAAGATCTCTCTTTTGGAAATGGCTGATCTCTCTCTCTCTAAAGAATGCCTTTCTGTAATATCCTAAGATCAGCCTGAGACAGAAAGTCCAGTAAAATCAGATGGCTTCCATAATTCCATCTCTTGCCATTGCCCATTCAGCAGAATGCCAGCCATCCTACCAAACCAAGGTCAATTGAAGTGAACAAATCAGCTATAATCGTAGACACAGCTGAAATATGCAGCCCCACATTGAACAAACTGGGTCATTAAGAACGCATTACCAACTGGGAACCTTCCCTTACAACTGCTATTAATATGCTGATAAGACATTTTAAACACTCAATAAATAATAGACACCTTAAGAATGGGGTAAATGTGATGTTGGGAGCCATCTTGGGCTCCCAGGTTGAGACACCTCCCTATGCAGAAAGGCAGATGATTTACAAGGCTCCTGCCAATCAAATGGCTTCCAGTCTTACCTCCTTCTAAATAATCTCAGGCTTAGATTTCTTGAGCTGCTCTCGTTGGCCCCAAGGAATATAATGCTCTTTTGTTTTATGGAATTTAGATAAAAAGGAAGGACCTGGAGCACATGCTTTGATGGATTACATCTGAATGAGAGTAAACTGGCCAGAAGTAATCTTAAAGTTTCATCTTGGGGATGGGTTGCACAGACTGATTATGAGCTGGCTGGATATTGGTGTGACTCGTGTAAACACTGGGCCCCTATTATGTAAATTCACTCATTCACAAGCAAAGGACAAGCATTGGGAATTCTGTCCTTGCCTGATGGGTTGCACCTCCCCCATTGTAGTTGGAAGAATAGGCAGAATGACTTCTGGCCTGTTTATAGGTAATTAACATAGGCCTAGGCCCTGTTCTCTCCCTCTGCCTTAAATTTGTATGCTAATTAACTTGAAAACAACTTGCAAGATTGAGGAAATCACAGTTTTGCTGGTAAAAACACATCCTTGTTCAAACTATGCTTACTGATGGGATGTCACTCATTGCTGTAAAGTCATTTACTACATTTAAATAAAGACACTGAGACCAGCAGAGCAAAGATGCCAAATTACCAGAGATGTCTGCTTGGTGATCAGACTACATCTCATGGCTCTCTCATTCCTTTTGCCTGACTGTCCATCTTTTGGGAATCTCTGGACTCCCGGAGCTAGACTCCGGCAATGTATTCATATGTTCCAAAGCCCCACAAAGTGACCATGATTTATTTTCATCATTCCTTTTAATCCTTGCAACTCCTTTCTTTTCCACACTTATTCAACACTCATTTGAAAGCAGGCACGAAGAGGCATTCTCAGCAGGGAATGGGTTAACCATATTCAAATAATAAGCATTTCAACATTTGGGAGGTAGAAATAAAGATCTCCTTTCTCTCTGACTCTCAAGGTCAGCCAACTCTAAACAGCAGTAATGTTTCCTGAGCCTTGATGAGAATATGTGGATTTTGAACAAAATGACAGCCACACTGATACATTGGTTAGGTTAGGTGTCCAAGAGCACTCAAAGGCCAAGTTCATTTTCCCAGTATATTCGTGAGGGAGGGCTATGGAGGTTTGTAGCTGCTTCAACTTTAAAGACCCTTTCCTGAATATGTTGCAGATTAGACTCCAATCAGCCTACCTTCTCTTTGTGCCTCCATCTCATTCATAAATTAAAACAACATTTTATGGGGTCCAGTTTACTCAAAATTGTTGTAATTATTGTTTCATTGATTGCAAACCAGGAACCACCCACTTCTCTTAAATACAGACAGCTGGGCCATCTGTTCCCTATGAATTATGTAAACAGAGAAGACTTGAGAGAAGTATTTAAACACTTTCCAACATGGTTCTGCCTTATTTCAAAAATGCAATCAACTGTCCAGAGACTTAACAGATGCAGTGCTTAAGATCTGACCTGCCAACTTGATCCTCTTGTGTAACATAGAAATTTCTGGTTAGAAAATGGGGTTGAAGCCTCCAACCTAGTCACATTTGTTTGTCCTGTTCATTTATTTATTTTATTTTATTTCTCTGTTATATCACATGTCTGTACTTTTATTTTTTATTTTTATTTATTTATTTTTTAATATAATTTATTGTCAAGTTGGCTAACATACAGTGTGTCAAGTGTACTTTTGGTTTTTGGGGTAGATTCCTGTGGTTCATTGCTTACACACAACACTCAGTGCTCATCTGTTCATTTAATTAAAGTTTTTTTTATTATATAGGAAAATACATAAGCATGAAATAAAAATTCAAGCAGTCCAGAATAGTACAAATAAAACAAAAATGCTCTTTCTTTTCCCCTTGCTCCCAGACAAATCCCTTAAGACCTTTAGCTTTTCTGCATTTGGTACTTTTGAAGTTAATTCCATCATTCCAGTTCAATATTTATCAACTTTAATCTGTATCTATTGAGGCTGCCCACTAAGAGAGATGATGAGCTTAGCTCCCTCATCTTCTCTCTTGATGCATCCAAGAACCTACTCATTAATCCTACCTCTCTTTCTCTCTCTCTTAAAATTCCTGTTACAGTCTTTAGTTTTAGGTTTTTTATAAGTGAACTTTAAAATTTAAATAATACACTAAAGCCTTGATTTCTTAATCCATCCACTTGGGCTTTATTTTATTATATTTTAATGCAGTGAAATTTAATCTTTTCCTTTTGATGGTTTACATTGTTTGTTTTGTTGAAGAAATCCTTCCCTGCTACAAGATCATGAAAATATTCTCCTATATTTTATTCTAAAGTTTTGTCTTTTACACTTAAATCCCTAAACCATCTGGAATTGATTGTTCTATATAGTATGAAGTAGAGATCCAATTTAATTTTTTTCCATATGGATAATTATGTGTTTCAGCACCATTTATTAAATAGTCCAAGCTTACCTCACTATTTTGTACTGCTATTTCTGTTACATATTCAAGTGTTATGTAACACTTTCAGTGTAAGTGGTGGTCTGTATCTGGGATCTCTATTTTGTCCCATTGATCAATTTTTCTGAATTGAATTTCATGTCTTGGGGTCACCAAGCTTTCTGGTTTCCTCATCTTGAAATAGAGGATAACAATATTTTGCCTTAACTACCTCAGAAAATTGTTGGGAAATCAAATAGAATATGCATGTAGACACTTTGACAAATGGGAAGTGTTATTCAAATTATGGAATAAAAACATGCTGGCATCAAAGTGACTTTAGGTATAATTTAGTTAAACCCTTTATATTTATAGAGGAGAAAAGTGGGATTTATATCAGACGATCCATCCTCCCACATAGAAGGTATCTTTATTATGCTCCTAGAGTATGCTTCTTGAGGCTTCAGCATAATGCAAAGGGCATTGTACTTCATCCTCCTAAAAAATCAAGTCAAGGACTTAATCTGCTAGGACTGTCTGTTGGACATTGTTCATGTTTTTCCCAAAATGTGATGTAATTTCTAAAGTTTGACATATTACTTCTGTAGGAGTCTGTGCCTTATGGCCAATTTCAATGTTGAATGATAAAAATGCAATTTTGCATAGGTCATCTCTGATTTAGCTCCAGAGATTGATACACATCACAGCCACTTAAAGAATGGCATTTATCCGGTTGGTGCCAGTCATGCAACTATTATGTGTTAAAATTAAAGGCACAGTAAGATGATTTATATTGCTGCTTTATGTAAAACAAGAACACCTATTTATAGAAACTGGCCCATTGGCAAACTGGCAGACACACCTGAACAAGAAGACAAAAGTTTGATTTAAACATTAAATGGCAATAAAGATAATTAAAAACTTTCATTTTCATTAAGTTAGAAAAAAGCATGACTTGGTCAAAGATTGAACTTGGGCAGATAGTCTATAAACAGTGTATAATTATTATCATATGATAAAGTGGGGTTATAAAAGCATTGATTTCCATTTTTACACAAAATAGAATATTTTATGTTCTATTTTATATATTAAATATACCTACAGTTTAAAATTAATAATAAAAAAATAAAACAACCAATGAATGGGTCAACCAAGAAATCAAAGAGAAAATTTAAAAATATAGAGACAAATGAAAATGAAAACACACTGGTCCAAAATCTTCGGTATACAATAAAAGCTGTTCTAAAAGGGAAGATTACAGCAATACAAGCCTACCTCAAGAAATAAGAAAAGCTTCAAATAAACAACCTAACCTTATAAGGTTACCTAAGTAAGCTAGTAAAAGAAGAACAAACAAAGCCCAAAGCCAGTTGAAGGAAAGAAATAATGAAGATTAGAGCAGAAATAAATGAAGTAGAGACTAAAAAACAATAGAACAGATCAGTAAAACCAGCTGCTGATTCTTGGAAAAGATAAACAAAATAAACCTTTAGCCAGACTCATCAAGAAAAACAGAGATAACTCAATAAAATAAGAAATGAAGGAGGAAAAATAAACACTAACACCACAGAAATACAAAGGATTATAAGAGAATATTATGGAAAGTTATATGTCAACAAATTGGACAACCTAGAAGAACTGGATAAATTCCTAGAAACATATAACCATCCTAAACTTAATCAGAAAGACAGAAAATTGTAACGGACCAAATACTAGCAATGAAATTGAATCAGTAATAAAAAAATAAACTCCCAACAAATAATAGTGCAGGAACAGATGGCTTCACAGGTGAATTCCACCAAATTAAAGAATAGTCAATACCTATTCTTTTCAAAATATTTCAAAAAACAGAAGAGGAATGAAAATATCCACATTCATTCTATGAGGCCAGCATCACCCTATACCAAACCAGACAAAGACACTACAAAAAAAATAAAAAATAAAAAAGAACTACAGGGGCGCCTGGGTGGCTCAGTTTGTTAAGCGGCCGACTTCAGCTCAGGTCATGATCTCATGGTCTGTGAGTTCAAGCCCCACGTCAGGCTCTGTGCTGGCGGCTCAGAGCCTGGAGCCTGTTTCAGATTCTGTATCTCCCTCTCTCTCTCTCTGCCCTTCCCCTGCTCATGCTCTGTCTCTATGTCTCTCAAAAATAGATAAATGTTAAATATTTAAAAAAAAAAAAAGAACTACAGGCCAATATCTTTGATAAACATAGATGCAAAAATTCTCAACAAAATATTACCAACCCAAATCCAACAATTCACTAAAAAATCACTCAACATCATCAAGTGGGATTTATTCCAAGGATGCACAGGTGGTTCAATATTTGAAAATCAATCAACATGATACATGATACATCACATTAACAAGAGGAAGAATAAAAACCATATGATCATTTTGATACATACAGAAAAAGTATTTGACAAAGTACAATACCCATTCATTATAAAAATTCTCAACAAAGTAGATTTAGAGGGAACATATTTCAACACAATAAAGATCATATATGAAAAACCCACAGCTAACACCATACCCAAAGGTGAAAAACTGACAGTTTTCCTTCTAAGATCAGGAATAAGAGAAGGATGTCCACTGTCACCACTTTTATTCAACATAACATTGGAAGCCTTAAGTGACAGCAATCAGAAAGAAAAAGAAATAAAAGGCATCCAAATTGGTAAAGAAGAAGTAAAATTTTCACTATTGACAGATGACAGGATATCGTATATAGAAAACCCTATAGAATACACCAAAAAACTACTAAAACTGATAAATGAATTCAGCAAAGTCACAGGATACAAAATTAATATACAGAAATCTGATCCATTTCTACACACTAATAATGAAGTAGCAGAAAGAGAAATTAAGAAAACAATTCTATTTACCATTGCACCAAAATATAAAATACTTAGGAGTAAAGTTAACCAAGGAAGTGAAAAAGTAAATAAATTTAAAAAATAAAACAGGGGCGCCTGGGTGGCTCAGTCGGTTAAGCGGCCGACTTCGGCTCAGGTCATGATCTCGGGGTCTGTGAGTTCGAGCCCCGCATTGGGCTCTGTGCTGACAGCTCAGAGCCTGGAGTCTGCTTCGGATTCTGTGTCTCCCTCCCTCTCTCTGCCCTCCTCCTGCTCATGCTCTGTCTCTATGTCTCAAAAATAAATAAACGTCAAAAAAAATTTAAAAAAAATAAAAAATAAAAAATAAAACAACTACTCCTGTATCTACCACTCATGTTAAAATACAGTACCTTTCTAATACCTTAGAAGCTCTTAGCACCTTCCCACACCCAGGGGTGTCCCCAGTCCTGGATGTTATATTATTTCCTGGCTTTTGTTTATAATTTTGCCACCTAATGTATGATCAATTAAAAATGCATTGCTTAATTTTTGTTTTAAAACTTACTTAAGGGGCACCTGGGTGGTCGGTTAAGCATCAGACTCTTAATTTTGGCTCAGGTCCTAATCTCATGGTTGGTGGGATAGAGCTCCATGTCAGACTCTGTGCTAACAGTGCAGAACCTGCCTACAATTCTTTCTCTCTCTCTCTCTCTCTCTCTCCCCCCCCTCTCTCTGCCCCTCCCCTACTCTCTGTCTCAAAATAAATAAATATTAAAAAAATTTTTTTAATTACAGAAAAAGGAATCATACTGTTTGTATTCTTTCATCATCTTTTTTTCTCATTGACTGAGTCTTAGATATGTTTGTAACTTATACAAATTCAACCATGTAATAGCAACAGGAAAGAAGAAAAAAGAAATAGCAGAAATAGTAGAAGAATGATTGTTTAAATAATGTTAGCAGTTATGTCTCCCATCTAGAGTTGTCAAATAAAATATAAGACACCAAGTTACATTTGAATTTCAGATAAAAAGCAAAACAAAATTGTAGTATTATTCCCTAGGACATACTTATACTAAGAAAAATACTAGATGTTTACCTAATATTCAAATTTAACTTGGCCTCCCACTTCATTTTATTTGCTAAATCTGACAACCTCTCCCATCTCATTCAATGATCCTCTATCTAGAGTGAATGGGACATTTAAAAAAGTGACTCTCATTTCTTTAAGACTTTTCAAATATCATGTGACTTGCATAGTGTGACAGTTTTACAATGTTATGTGTAAATCTGGTGATCAACCACAGGAACAGTAATGTGTTCCAGTGCTGGAAATAAACCTGGCTTTTTGGAAGATATGTCTTGAACATGGCACCTTTCCAGGTCATTTTTGAAGGTAATTTTGATGATACACAATTTTACAAAAAGTACACAAAGCCTCCAATAACAGTGATTCAACTATGGCATTAAAAAAAAGAAATTACTTACTCATATGAAGGTAGTCTAGACATAAGCAGTACACAGATGATATAAAGGACTCAAGTGTCATCAGGGACTCAGACTCCTTTCTTTCTGCTCCACCTTCCTTACTGCTAACTTCTATCTTTAAGATTACTTCATGATTCAAAATGGGTATTGAAGCTCCAGCCATCAAGTATAAGTTCCAGTCAGGAAATATGAGAGGTAGAGGGTAGTATGGGCATTCACCAGCAGTCTGTCCAATCTTAAATAGTTTTCCTGCAAGTTATTCCTAATAAGGTCTACATTGATCTCATTAACCGCCCCCCCAACTAAACTGGAAGTTGAGAAATCTAGTTTTTGATAAGCACATTGCCATCCAGGAAAAATCTCTGTAAGTAAGGAAGAAAGGGAAAATGGATATTGGGTAGGCAATTAGTAGTCTTTGTCACTAATTTTTGCCTATATACTGAATTAAGAACCTAACCCTGGATAAGATAGGACTCCACTGTGCCTATTTTCAGAGGAAATTGCCTAAACTCTTATTCATTGCTGTTCTGGTGATAATTATTCCAATTATATTAGCATGTTTGAAAAACAATGTATAGGGGCACCTGGCTGGCTCAGTTTGTAGAGTCTCTGAGTCTTGATCTCAGAGTTGTGAGTTGGAACCCCACATTAGGTGTAGATTGCTTAAAAATAAAATCTTTTTAAAAAATGAAAATCAATGGATAAATCTTTCTATAAATTAACCATAAAATTTAATCCAAACTACTACTACACTGCCATAAATAATTAGCCCTTTCATTTAAATTCTCACTTCATAAACAACATACTGTACTTTGTAATACTTAAGTATTAATGATTGTACTAATGAAAGCAGCCAATTCTAAAGGAACACTTCAGCTCTACTAACAAACCTAACACCAATTTTTATATCAATAAACTAGATTTATTTCTTTTAATTTTTTTAATGTTTATTAATTTTTGAGAGAGAGACAGAGAGACAGAGTGCAAGTGGGGGAGGGGCAGAGAAAGAGGGAGACACAGAATCTGAAGCAGCTTCCAAGCTCTGAGCTGTCAGCACAGGGCCCGACGTGGGGCATGAACCTATGAACTGTGATATCATGACCTGAGATGAAGTCGGATGCTCAACCAACTGAGTCACCCAGGTGCTCCTATACAAATAATCCACATTTAAAGGATCTTACAAATAAGTCATGTACAAGGAAAATCATCATGTTTCCTAAGCTTTCTGGAGGGTGATCAAAGACACACTATTGAGCCATAGTTCTGGTCTGACACAGGTGTGTATTGAATGCTACACCAATCCCCTTTAATGTATCAGCACACCATCACATCCATTTTGTGAGTTTCCAGAATCCTTGTTTCCCCTCTGGGTCACCATTTGAAAGTGATAGGAGGGTGCAGTGTAAACAACGGGAAACAAATGCATTTTTCTTTAAAGAATTTACAGAAAAAGTCAGGTAAGGAAAGAGGTTGAAATAATGAGATAAAATTTAATGGCAGAGCTATTTATATGATCTATTTACTAATGATTTGCTGCATGATCAAGAATTCATTTATGGCAAAACTCCACTATGCTCTATAGGATTCCTGCTGGCTCCCTAATCCTCAGATTTTCTATGTGTGAGAACCGGTTCTAGGAACAGAAGTAGTCTTAGCTCAGGCTGCTGTAAGAAAATACTTCACGGGGCGCCTGGGTGGCTCAGTCAGTTAAGTGTCTGGCTTCAGCTCAGGTCATGATCTCACAATTCATGGATTTGAGCCTCAGGTTGGGGCAGCTGTCAGGTTGCTGACAGCTCAGAGCCTGGAACTTGCTTCGGATTCTGTGTTTCCCTCTCTCTCTGCCCCTCTCCTGCTCATGCTCTGTCTCTCAAAAATAAAGAAACATTAAAAAATGAAACTTTTCATTGTATTGAAATGGAGAGCAGAGACAGGAAGGAAGATTTCTTATGTTCTTATAAGGCGACTCAGCCCCTTCCTGAGGGTTCTATTGTCAAGACCTAATTAGCTCCCGAAGACCCCACCGCCTAACATCATCATATTGAGGGGTTAGAATTTCAACATATGAATTTTGGGGGACACAAAAATTCAGTCCATAATGGATGGGCTGCCAACTCTTCCATTAGTCTTCCCAATTAGCCTTCAAAGCAAAATCAAGGAATAGAGTGATGAATGTCACTGCAATTCATCATTTGGCTCCCACCTCCAGACTTCAACTTACTAGCCTCCAGAGATGGTTGCATACACTATGCACTCAGACTACATAGCTATACAACTTAGAATTCTTAAAAGGAAAGAAACAAGGGCATCTGGGTGGCTCAGTTGGTTAAGCATCTGACTCTTGATTTCAGTTCAGGTCATGATCCCAGGGTGATGGGATCAAGCTCTGCATCGAGCTTCATGCTGAGCATGAAGCCTGCTTAAGATTCTCTCTCCGTCTCTCTCCCTCTTTCTCTCTCTCTCTCCCTCCCCCCACCACATGCACATGCTCTCTCTCTCTCTCTCTCTCTGGTTCTCTGTTAAAAAAAAAAAAAGGAAAGAAACAACAAAATGTTGTTTGCTTTCATGTGTTTGTGCCTTTGATCACAGGATTTCTTCAGCCTGGAATATCCTTTCCTGCATCTTATTTATCAAATCTCAACTCAATTTTCAAGGCCAAAGTCAAGGGATAACTCTTCTATGAAGCCATCCCTAATCTCCTTAAGCAGAAGTAATTTAACCTTCCTCCATACTTTCAAGTTGCACTGGTAAATCTTCCTAGCATGCACTTTATTATGCTCTGTATTAAGCATATTGACATGTTTGTCTCTTCCACTAGATTGTGAGCAACTTGTGATCTGGGAACAGATGTTAATTCATCTTTGCTCATGACATGGAATTTCTTGGTCTCTGTGGCTCTTTGTTCAAAGTGGTCATCATCCCATGATACTATTTGGGGAAAAGATAAACAGTCTTTTTTTTATTCACCACCAATGAAGCATGCATTGAAATAGAATCACAAAGTTCTCCCAATACATAGTCCACCATGAGCCAGTCTTTAACAAAGGAGTGTTTGTATTGCAGAGCATATTTTGGAAAGTTTCCACTGTACTCTTTAAAAAACACAAGCCAATCACCACTGAAATCTATGTCTGTGTCTTTTACCTATTCCTTGACATCTGTTCTTGCTGTCTCCATGGAAAAGATGTTTTGTTTTTTTTTTTTTAATTTTTTTAATGTTTATTTATTTTTGAGAGAGAGACAGAGACAGAGGGAGTCGGGGAGGAACAGAGAGAGGGAGACACAGAAACCGAAAGCAGGCTTCAGGTTCCGAGCTGTCAGAGACCGATGTGGGGCTCGAACTCACAAACCCCGAGATCATGACCTGAGCTGAAGTTCAGCACTCAACCGACTGAGCCACTCAGGCGCCCCGGAAAAGATGTTTTTGTGTGTGTGTTTTTTTTAATGTATAAAGCATAACTTTCTCTATCTTATCAGCCAGCTTCACAATCAATTGGTCTCTAACCTCAATCCCAGAGGTTAAGTTAGATGAGTAGCCACATATTTCCAACACACAGATGTTGGGAGGGGCACTCTGCTGATCTGGCTGTTATTCTAGTGGGACACTTGAGGGAGGAACAATCTACCCGCTCTTCAGTTGGGTTTTCTTCGTTCATTATTGCAGACACATTCATGCACATACCAAACCTCTAAAGTAAGCACTTTGAATCACAATTTAGTCTACAGTCTGGGCTTGGTTTGAACTCTGGGAACACACATTTCAAAAGGAATATCAGGGTTTTTTCCACTGCAGTCCTTTTAGCTGGATAGGTCAAGAGATTGGCCAGGGAGGTGCAGTAATAAGAAAAATGCTCAGCAGTCTCTTTGCTTCTTCAGCCAGGCTATCAGACCAACCTGAATCCCCAAAGTGATTTGCACTCAGTGACACTGCATTCTGAGAGCAAAAACTCTGTAAAGGTGGTAGAGTAGAAAGAGCAGGGGATTTGAAATTAGATAAACCTGAGCTTAAATCCTGGCTCCATCTTTTATGAGCTATATGAATTTGAGATAAATCGTTTAAATTTCATGAAGTCTATACTATTTTTTAAGATGTGAAATGGGGCTAATGCCTACCACACAGGATTAGCAGAATGCATAACTGAGATCACGTAGGGCTCAGCACCCAGAAAGCATTCACCCAGTTGAGGGGTAACAGGCAGCCCCTCCCACTGATGCACAATATTTTTGGATTTTTCCATGTATTCATAGGTCATGTTTTTCTCACTATAACTATGGAATACTAAATTGGACCTACTGGGTTGATTCTCTAGTAGTGTGATTGTCTCCTCAAAGCCCCAGAGTCTTTACTCACCCTCAATCTGAAATCTGAAATTTCCTTTAGTTTCAGGTTACAGCCCTGCTAACTTGCAAAACCTCAAAGACAAGTAAACTTTTAGGCAGCATTTTGAAAGGACCTGAAAGCAGGTTTTGATAAAGATTAAAAAAAATGATAAAGATACCAGGCCTTAGAAGGTGGCTATCACCAGAGGGTAGAGAATATAAGCACAGCCTATCAAGCTTTATCACACAGCTTTATCAAGCCTCTTGGATAAAAATAATAATATTTCATTATTGAACACCAACTATGTGTCAAGCACAGCTCTAAGCCCCTATCATGAAATATTTCACATAATACTTGCAATAACCCTCTGAGGTCATATAATTACTATCTCCATTTTGCAGATGGAAATACTGAGGCACAAAGAGGTTAAGTAATATTTTTTAGACAGAGAGAGCAGGGGAGAGGGGCAGAAGGAGAGAGAAAATCTTAAGTAGGCTCCACACTCAATGCAGAGCCCAACATGGGACTCGATCCCACAAACCCCGGGATCATGACCTGAGCCAAAATCAAAAGTCAGACACTCAACCAACTGAGCCACCCAGGCACCTCAGAGGTTAAGTAATTTTACAAGGTGATTTACTGGCAGAGCCAGAATTTGGATGCGAACTAGCTAGATCTTAAGCCTGTGATTTTAAGCATCATATGATAGCAGCTGACATTTGGTAAATGTTGATGGCAACATGTGTGACATATAGTTCTAAGCACTTCACATGAATTATCTCGTAACAAATCTTCCAACAACCCTTGACAGCCAGTGCCATTATTAACCCCATTTGACAGATTAAGAAAGCATGGTTCAGAGAGTTAAGTTATTTCACCTCAGTCACATAGCAAATAACTGACAAATAAGACAATATTCCACTGTAAGCACTTTGGTTCTACGGCCCACACACTTTTATTTTTAATGTTTATTTATTTTTGAGAGGGAGACGGAGCACAAGCAGGCGAGAGGCAGAAAGAGATGGAGACACATAATCTGAAGCAGGTTCCAGGTTCCAAGTTGTCAGCACAGAGCCCAACACGGGGCTCGAAGTCACTAACTGCAAGATCATGACCTGAGCTGAAGTTGGATGCTTTAACTCACTAAGGCCCCCAGGCATCCCCTGTGGGGTGCACTCTTATACTGCTTTCCAGGTAGAACAGGTATTCTTAACCACATCTAATAGATGAAAAACTGGTGTGCAGTGGCTAAGGTCTCACAGCCACTCAGTAGAAACAGGACCTAAATTCAGGGTCCCGAAATCTTTTCTTTTACTTGGCCGCCTGACCACAGAGATATCCTATGGCTTGGGATTTAGCGTTCAAGGCTCTCAAGGTTCTGCCTCTGCCAAATAAGTAGCTCAAAGGCAGCTTCTTAGGCTTTGGTTTTCCACAACAGATTGGTGAATTCGTCACTGTTTTCTTGTGGTATTCTAAAGCTACGAATTCCTAAAGACCTGATCTAAGAAGACTATAAAGAATAAATAACCCCAGAATGTTCCCTCCTAATACGTTCCCTCTCCTTCTTCAGGCCTTACAGGAAATACATTGGCAATTATCACAAGAAAACCAATCATTCAGCCAGCACTACCTAACAAATCAGCCAGCACTACCTAACAAATCACCCTGAAACTATTTTAGAAGTGACAGATGAGGACAAGGTCCCGGAAGGCACATGTTCTTGCTCCCTTAATTGCTCCCTGACTAAAAGCATAAGGCAAACAATATTGACAATCTTATCTCTGACATGAACTACCTCAGATGGCAGAAGAAGCTGTACATGTACCTATCAAATAGGCCTACTGAAACCTTGTTTCCTCAATATTAATTAAGAGATGTTAATAAAACCCAGCATCTGCAAACAAGCCAAGAAGACATCTGTGGATGACTGAGACAAGTACTTCGTATTTTTATAACCCTTTTAGTAGCTTAAGTAGCTCAAGGTGCTTTTAAAAACACTGGAATTTAGCCTTCTAATACCTCTAGGATATAAGAAAGAGGTGAAGGTTTAGTCCTTCCTATTTGATAACGAGAGAGAGAAACAAAGATATTTAACAAAACAGGTCTCCAGATTTGTAATTCACTGCTATGTTTTTTTTTAAATTTTTAATGTTTATTTATCATTTTGAGAGAGAGAATGCAAGCCAGGAAGGGGTAGAGAGAGAGGGAGACACAGAATCCAAAGCAGGCTCCAGGTTATGAGCCGTCAGCACAGAGACAGCTGCGGGGCTCGAACTGGCAGACTGCAAGATCTCGACCTGAGCCAAAGTTGGACGCTTAACTGACTGAGCCACCCAGGTGCCCCAGTAATTCACTGCTGTGTTTTTAAACGAGAAGTTATACCCTGGCAGGACTCATTCTAGGCAAAAATATGAGGGCGAAATTTAGTTTTTGGGTCCTTCGGCATTTTCCTTTATCCATTCAGCAATCTTCATGCCCTTTCTGTGATTCTCCCTTTCCCCACTCAAAGAGCCTAATGCTAAAAGACTTATATTAAGGTTTCTAATATGGATTAGAACTATACTCTGTGATCTAATCTCCACATTCCTCACTCAAGAAATTACCCCTCTTCTAATAGGGTTTCCTACAAAGTGTCATGTATACAAGGAATCATAGTGTCAGAAACAAAAGTACTAGTAGGTAAGAATAGATGTAGGGTGGTGTGAGCAATTGTCCCAGTTTTGCAGGACTGAAGTTTTCTGGGATGCAGGACTTTCAGTGTTAAACCCAGAAAAATTCCAGGTAAACTGAAAGTCAGTGACCTGAGGAGTATTGTAAGCAAATGACTAGGGGAAAAAAAACTTAAATGTTTATCAATAGGAAAATGGTTGAGTAAATTACAGGATGTTATTTTGTAGAATATTACCCAGCTATTAAGAAGAATGAGGTAGGGGCACCTGGGTGGCTCTGTCAGTTCAGAGTCCGACTTTGGCTCAGGTCATGATCTCACAGTTCGTGAGTTCGAGCCCTGCATCAGGCTCTGTGCTGACTTCTCAGAGCCTGGAGCCTGCTTCAGATTCTGTGTCTCCCTCTCTCTCTCTGCCCCTCCCCTGTTTGTGCTTTCTCTCTCTCTCTCTCTCTCTCTCAAAAATAAACATTGAAAAAAATTTTAAAAATGAGGTAAATGTGTATTTATTGAATAGAAAACATTTCTACAATGAAGTATTAAATTAAAAATAAATATATACAATAATATGTCTAGCATGGTACCATTTTTATGAAAGTTTAAGAAAAAGACACCTAGGGACACCTGAGTGGCTCAGTTGATTGACTGTCTGACTCTTGATTTCGGCTCAGGTCATGATCCCAGAGTGATGATATCGAGCCCCACGTTTCTCTCCCCCTCTGCCCTGAGTCATGCTCTCTCTCTCTCTCTCTCAAATAAAAAAATTAAAAATATGGAAAAGAAAAAGACACCTAAAGTAGAAAAGTGATGTGACCAGATTTGCACAGTAGACCCAATCCTTAAAATGAAAAGAAAATTACTTGGCATTTTAAAAATTCAGTTTTGTACTAGATCACAGAAGGATGATCCAGACATTTGGATAGGTCATTAATAGTCATTACACCTCAGAACTAGGAATTTTGAAAAATGTACCTACTACATGAAAGAAGAGAGCAATATGGAATAACAAAGAATTACAGTGTCATATTATACCAGAACACATGAACATTCAAAGAGAAATGAATAGAATAAAAAGAATGATAGAAGGAAAGCCAACAGGCATTATTTTCAATTTCTTTAAAGTTTCCTAAAAAGAGAAGCCTAATGCAATTTCTGGTGATGGAAGAAAGACAAAGAGTAAAACCATGAAAGATCATGTTAAGCCAGTAAATAGAAATTTTATTTTAGTTATTTTTTTAATTTTTTTAAATCTTTTATTTTTGAGAGAGAGAGAGAGAGAGAGAGAGAGATGGGGGGAGGGGCAGAGAGAGAAGGAGACACAGAATCCAAAGCAGGCTCCAGGCTCTGAGCTGTCAGCACAGAGCCTGACATGGGGCTCGAACTCCCAAACGGTGAGATCATGACCTGAGCTGAAGTTGGAAGCTTAACCGATG
Source organism: Paguma larvata (assembly GCA_030068075.1). Classification (NCBI taxonomy): domain Eukaryota; kingdom Metazoa; phylum Chordata; class Mammalia; order Carnivora; family Viverridae; genus Paguma; species Paguma larvata. Next base: position 86,050,716 of record CM057830.1, read on the forward strand.
GAGCCACCCAGGCACCCCTTATTTTGTTTTATTTTTAAATTTTTTTGAGAGTGCATGGGTATGCGAATGGGGGAGGGGCAGAGGAAGAGAGAGAGAGAATCTTAAGTAGGCTCCATATTCATCCCAGAGCTTGAAGTGGGGCTCAATCCCATGACCCTGGGATCATGACCTGAGCCAATATCAAGACTCAGAAATGTAACCCACTGAGTCACCCAGGCACCTCTTAAAGGAAGACTTTCAAAAGAACAAGGTGAATATGTAACTAATGACATGGAAGCCTGTCCATATGATGCGGCCAAATGAAAGCAAATTGCAGAACAATGTATAATCTTAATTCTTATATGTGTACATACAAATAAACACACATATTTGCATGTGTGTAGAAAAAGTCTAGAGATATAGCAACTAAAGTGTTAACTGTGGTTAGTTCTGCAACGGTAAGGGGGAAGAGTGGACATGACTTTCACTTTACATATTTACATATTTACAGATTCTTTTTAAATCATAAGCATATATTGTTGTCCTGTAAAGAAAGGGTTTTCATCCAAAGTAAGTATTCTGACAGCAGAATGGATACATTTTGGTGTATCTACACAAAAATACTTAGGCAGGGAGGCACCTGGGTTGCTCAGTCAGTTAACTGTCTGACTCTTGATTTTGGCTCAGGTCATGACCTCACAGTTTATGAGATTGAGCCCCGCCTCCAGCTCTGCACTGACAGATTCTGGGATTTTGTTTCTCCCTCTCTCTCTCTCTCTCTCTCTCTCTCTGCCTCTCTCTCTCTCTCTCTCTCTCAAGATAAATAAATAAACTTAAAAAAAATATGTAGTAAAGGGGCACCTGGGTGGCTCAGTCTGTTAAGGATCCAACTTCAGCTCAGGTCATGATCTCACAGTTAGTGAGTTCGAGCCCCAGGTCAGGCTCTGTGCTCACAGTTCAGAGCCTGGAGCCTGCTTCACATTCTGTGTTTCCCTCTCCCTCTGTTCCTCCCCATCTCCAAAAATAAAAATTTTTTAAAATTATGTAGTAAAAATGAATCAACATGAGTGAATCCCACAAACATAATATTGAGCCAAAAAAAATGTTTCAGAAAAATATACCCTGCATGAGGCTATGAATATAAAGATCCAAACCATGCATAAAATGCAAATAACATTGTTTAGAGATACATAAAGAAGAGCAAGGGGATGACAAACACAAAATTCAGAATCACAGTTAATTCTGGAGAGGAGGAAGGAGTACCCAAGGTACTTCAAAGATTTTGTTTATATCCTGCTTCTTAGGCTGGATAGTGGGTAGATGGATGCTCATTTTATTATTATTATTACTTAAACCCTATGCATATATTATATATATTCTCCTATATATATGATAGATTTCATACATATAAATTATAGTATATTTTTAATAATTAAAAACTTAAGCAGAAGAAAAAACAGCATCGATGTTATCCTGAAAAAATTACACACACGCACACATGCAATCAGATTAACTCATTCACATTGAAGGATTAGAGGCTGAGTAGAGCCATAAAAGCCTGACCTGAGGGGCAAATGCTATTTAGCTGATGGTCTCTAGAGATGTGAAATCCTACCACCAAGGAATGAATGAATGGCATAGATTTGAGGCAATAGAAAGAAGAGGGGAGTAGTTCGGGGTGATTTGGAGACAAGAGGTATTCCTAATGTTACCTCATTATATCATAACATTTGGGGAGTAACTAATATCTTTTCCCAAAGAGTTCGGGGAGTCAATGATTATACTATAAAATATATCTCCTGGGTTAGTACTGGGAAACCCTTCTAAAGTCTGATGCAGTGACTGCAGCCATGTCTATGAAGGGCTCCCAGGATGACCAGTAAAATCTAATCACTTGGCTAAAATTTTCACTGACCTGAAATATTACTGAATTGGTAACCCTAGAACAACATGATTTTTGACATGTTCATTCTTCATGGAACATTCTGCTGTGAGTACCTATTAATGAAACTGAACCAAAATAACTCCAATCGCCCCACCACCTCCACTCTCCCCCATCCAGGCAGAGAAAATGGAAAAGAAAAAAGAAGGTTTTGATTTGCTCAGCCATCCTGGTTTTGTTGAAATGATTTTAATTCCTTTGTTTCTTAATTGATACTTTTTCCCCTAGTAATTAGTCTGGCAATAAATAAGGATGAAGCCTTTTATATTACTTGACAATGACGGGGTCAGGCTCTCAGTCTCATATGCATCAGGCTGAGATGGGAAACAGCAGCATGATGGAGGGAACCATCTGTCTTTATTAAGACTTGGCACCAAAGGAGGACAGAATAGAGAAGAGCTCATTTAGTAAATGGCAGTTCCCATTCCTGCAAAGCGACAGAAAATTTACTGCACTTTCAGCAAGAAAAAAATAATCCACTCAGAGAAAGTTGTTGTATTAGGGAGATTTAAAGAGAAAGAGCTTTTTTAGTGATATTAGAGAGGATAAAAATTGTTACCTAATACTACATAACTAAGCAGAAAAAAAAAAAAAATCTGCTCCGAGCCACGGTTCATGTTGCCTCCTCTAAGATCCTTTCCTTCTAGACCTATTTCTTTATTTTCCATTATTTCAGGCCAGAAACAAGCTCCCGTTCTACCTGAAGCCTACCCTAATTTCAGTCTAAACCGATTTCATCTTCCCACTGCTGTATTTCCTAGTGGGAGTTGTAATAATTCAGCATTTTGCTAGGTACTGTCATTCTGATAGTTTAACACACTGGTTCGCTTTGCCCAACTAGATTTTAAGTTTCTTATGGACACAGACTGTATCTTAAAGACTCTTGGAGCTCCTTTTAGCACCTGGCAGGGTGAGGGGCACATAATTTTTCAGCAAATGCTCATTAATTGATTTTTCTCTTCTGATCTAAATCCCATTATCTGTGGTGGCTATCTTCACAAAACAAACACCTGAAAAAGAGAGCTTAATTTCTTAAATAACTAAAAGGTATTTGTCAGAGTAATACACAAGCAGGGTTAAAACTTAGAGGGGCGCCTGGGTGGCTCAGCTGGTTAAGCATCTGACTCTTGGTTTCTATTCAGGTCATGATCTCACAGTTCAAGAGTTTGAGTTCAGGTCGGGCTCTGTGCTGACAACACAGAGCCTACTTGGGATTCTCTCTCTCTCTCTCTCTCTCTCTCTCTCTGCCCCACATCCTGCTCATGCTCTCTCTCTCTCTCAAAATAAATAAATAAACTTAAAAAAATAATAGAATACACGTGGGCTTATGATGCAAAGCAACAGGCTTCTGCTCCACCATGCTACACTCATATTTATGCTCTCCAGGATAACTCTTTTACTTGTTTTTTGTTTCTGCTGGTAGCTATCTCCTCCCACATCTATATAAAATGCCTATACTACTCGGTCTCATTTATATCATTCTCTCTTCTCTCCCCCATTCATTTAATATAATTACATAATCGCTTTGATTCCTCTATCAGTTGCTTTGAATTTTACATATTATGGACATAGTGCTTTTATCACATGTGTCTTCAGTTCTCTTCCTTTACCTCCCCAATTTTTTCATCTGTTACAGGCATACCTCGGACATATTGCAGGTTCAGTTCCAGGCCTCGGCAATAAAGCAAGTCACAATAAAGCGAGTTTGTCTTCCCAGTGCAAATGAATGTTATGTTTAAGGTATACCATCGTCTATTAAGTGTACAATAGCATTTCGTCTAGGAAAAATGTACATACCTTAATTTAAAAAATGCTTTGTTGCTAAAAAAAAATACTAAACATCATTGGAGCTTTCAGGGAGCCATCATCTTTTTGCTGGTGGAGGGTCTTGCTTCGATATTGATGGCTGCTGACCGATCAGGGTGGTGATTGTTGAAGGCTGGGGTGAGCATGGCAATTTCTTAACATAAGACAACAATAAAGGTTGCTGCATCAACTGAGTCTCCCTTTCACTTGAACACTTTAAGGCTATTGTAGTGTTATTGATTGGCTTAATTTCAATATTGTTGTGTTTCAGGAAATATGGAAGCCCAAGGAAAGAGAGAAAATCTGGGGAACAGCAGGTCAGTGGAAGTCGGAACACACACATTTAAATTCCTGGTCTTACATGGGCACAGTTCATAGCGGCCCAAACCATTTATAATAGTAACATCAAAGATCGCTGATCACAGATCACCTTTACAAATATAATAATAATGAAAATGTTTAAAATATTGTGAGAATTACAATGTAAATATGCTTATCTGCCTATCCAGATATTTTCTCCAGCACATTGAAGAGTTGGATTCATATTATTTTGCTAAACAGGAGTTGTGTTCAAATTTGCACTTGTTTGCCCATGCTTCAGCAATCTTTGCTAAACCATCATCTCACGTCTGAAAGATAAAAATAATTTAAATTGAATTGTGTGGGCACCTGGGTGGCTCAATTGGTTAAGTGTCTGACACTTGGTTTTCGGCTCAGGTCATGATCTCATGATTTGGATCGGGCCCCACATCAGGCTCTGCACTGACAGCAAGGAGCCTGCTTGGGATTCTCTCTCTGTCTCTCCCCAGCTTGCGCATGTGCTCTCTCTCTCTCTCAAAAGTAAAAAACATTAAAAAATAAAAAAATAAATTGAATTGTGCATGTTTGTTTGGATTAAAGTTATTCTAATGATTGTCATCAATTAAATTTGTTTAAAGTTATTATTTTACTGTAATATAATTTTCTTTAAATTAAAAAATTTCATCAAAATTATCAAAATGTGACATAGAGACAAAAAGTGAGCAAATGCTGTTGGAAAAATGGCACCAATAGAATTGTTCATTGCAGGGTTGCCACAAGCCTTCAATCTGTAAAAAAAATGCGATATTTGCAAAGCACAATAAAGCAAGGTATGCCTGTACATTTCTTTTGCATCCCTTCTATGATCATAAGTCTTCTGCACTTCATCTGTAGGTTAATTTGAAAATTAAAATCAGTCATCAGTGTTTGCATTATTGTGTCTATGTCCATAGCAATCACCTCAGGGCCAATAATTGGGTTATATTTCCTTTCTTATCCAGTTTTTTCATTTTTTTTCTGGAGCTTCTAATAGCTTTTTTCCCCCTTATATTATTTGCCCATATCACATTCTCAGTTTGGTTGTCGGTTTCTTTTCAAAGTCTCCATCACAACCAATGAATGGAAACTTTTTTCTGGAAACTTCCCTCTCATAGACCTTCAACTACAGGTTCCAGTGTGGGTCAGTTATACTCTACATTTACTTCACAACTACCATCCTGGAACTTCATTGCTTCCTGGGTGGGATCCACTCTTTTCAAGAATTTATGTCTTCCTCTTTCTTGGTTTATTTCCTCTTTTTTGCTGGACTAAATCCTCAACTTCCTTTGAAAGTATTTGATGCAGATTAATTTAGAAGACATTTGTATCTGAAATGCTTTTATTCTATTCTCACACTTGACTGATAGTTTAACTGGTTATATAGCATGCTGTGTTTAAGAAAGTCTTTTTTTTTTTAAGATTTTATTTTTAAGTAATCTCAACACCCAATGTAGGGCTCAAAGTCACAACCCCAAGATCAAGAGTTGCATGCTCCACTGACTGAGCCAGCCAGGTGTCCCAAAATTTATTTTCCTTTAGAACTTTGAAGGAAGTACTCCAATATTATCTCATCTGCATGATTGCTGATAAAAGAAGACCAATGTCAATGCCATTCTCATTTCTTTGAAGGTTACCTGTTTTCCTTTCTGGAAGCTTTGAGGATGTCTTCTATACTTTGTATTCTGAAATTCCACAAAAATATACTTTCAAAAATTCTCTTGTATTGTTTCTTTGATAATTCTAATTTGTTCTCTCTTAAATTACTATTAGACAAATGCTGTATTTCCCAGGTTTACTCCCTATGGATCATTGTTTTTCTACCTCATTTTCCTTTGTTTATTTTCCTTTGTGTTACTTTCTTTGATATTTCCTCAACTCTATCTTCCAACCCTTCCCTTGAATTTTGTGTCAGAAATGATATTTTTATTTCAAGAGATTTTTCTTATTATTTATTTTTTTAATTTTTTAATGTTTATTTATTTATTTTTGAGAGACAATGCATGAGCAGGGGAGGGGCAGAGAGAGGGGGACACAGAATCTGAAGCAGGCTCCAATCTCTGAGCTATCAGCACAGAGTGCAACGCTGGGCTTGAACCCATGAACCGTGATATCATGACCTGAGCTGAAGTTGGACGCTCAACCCACTAAGTCACCCAGGTGCTCCTCTTATTATTTATTTTCAAATATCCTATTCCTCTTATGTAAGTGCAATGTTTTCTTGAATCCCTCTGAGTATACTAGAGTGTTTTCCCTCTCTTTGCTTTTTTTCCTCTATCAGGGATTCTTTATTATTTTTTTTTCTATTTGTCTATCATTCTTTTTCAGGCTGAAAGTTTTCCTCAAATGTCTAGTGGTCATTGATTTTTTTAAGTTTATTTAATTATTTTTAGAGAAAGAGAGAAAAAACACAAGTGGGAGAGGGGTAGAGGGAGAGGGAGAGAGAGAGAATCCCAGGCAGGCTCCATACTGTCAGTGCAGAGCCTGATGTGGGGCTCAATCCCACAAACCGTGAGATCATGAACTGAGCTGAAATCAAGAGTTGGAGGCTTAACCGACTGAGCCACCCAGGTGCCTCTGGTGGTCATTAATTTTTTTGTTCACATGGATGAATGAAGCGATAAAAAAGTGATTGGGAGCTTCATAAACATGAGTAGGGAGCTAGCCATTTGTTTGGGGAGATTCCTAAGTGCAAAAATGTTGAAGACTTTTCTCTTGGACTTCTCAATACCTTTAAAGAATAACACTCCAACTTTTTGGAGCCCGTGAAGTATATAATCTGCCTACAGAGCATTCTGTCCACCAGATTGAGGAAGGTACAGGGAGAATCGACTCTATACAAAAATGACTTAATTCATTCTCTCTGCTTCTGTCTCATAGCTTATTCATTCTCTTTCTCAAACCCAGTCTTTATGCAGGGAAGAGTGACCTTCTCTTTCACCATCTCACCCCTCTGCAGGTATTCTAAGCTGTGGTTTCTTCCATACTGTTTCATCAGTTACCACTCTTTCAGCTGCTTTCCAGCATTCATCAAATGGCCCCTTTCCCATTCTCTTTATCACCACAAATTTATATCTTTTGTATTCCTCTGCTACTCTGGGATGTACAGGCAATATACTGTACTGTAATCTGTCTGCCATCTTTAACTTATTGAAATACATAAACTTGTTTTGACTACAGTCCAAGCTCTCACTGTTCTATTCATTTCATTTCTTCTGGAGTATAGCACTAAGGAGCATCATAAACATGGCTGTGACAGCATCCACTTGACTTAGTAATGAAAGCCCATTATATAGGATACTGAAACATTACAACTGTAAACATTACAACAGTAAACTTCCATATGCCCCCTTCTTAGGCAGAATTTCTTTTTATTTTCCAGCTTTGTTAAGATATAATTGACATATAACATGTATAAGTTTAAGGTATACAACACAATTATATGTAGATAGATAGATAGATAGATATAGACATAGATACAGATATATAGCAAAATGATAACCATTATAAGATTAGTTAAAATATCCATTACTTTGTATAGTTCCTACCTCACATAGTTACTTTTATTTTTGTGGTGAGAACTTTTATAGTCACCAAGTTGTACATTACATCTCCAGCACTTAATCATCTTATAACTGGAAGTTTGTGCTCTTTGACCAATTTCATCTACTTTTCTCACTGCCAAACACCAATATACTCTGTTTCTATGAGTTTGTTTCCTTTTATATGCTGCATATAAGTGATATTATATAGTATTTATCTTTATCTGACTTATTTCATTTAGTATAATGGCCTCAAGGTTCATCTATGTTTTTGCAAATGGCAAGATTATCTTCTTTTTTTGGCTGAGCAACATTCCATTATATATATATATATATATATATATATATATATATATATATATATAGAGAGAGAGAGAGAGAGAGAGAGAGAGAGAAATGTCCATTCATCTCTCGACAGACACTTAGGTTGTTTCCATGTCTTTATTATTGTAAATAATTCTGCAATGAACGTGGGGGTGCAAATCAAGATTTCTTTCCCTTTGGATATATACCCAGGAGAGGGATTGCTGAATCATATGGTCATTCTGTTTTTAATTTTTTGAGGAACTGCTGTACCGTTTCCAATAGTGGCTGTACCAATTTACATTTCTACCAACACTGCAAGAGAGTTTCCTTTTCTCCACATCCTCACTTGTTGGGAGCCATTTTGGGCTCACAAGTTGAGACCCCTCCCTGGGTGGGAAAGGTTGAAGCAAAGCTCCCGCCAGCCAAACTGGCGCCTAATCTTACCTCCTTCTAAATAATCTTTCAGGCCTGGATTTCTTGAACTGCTCTCGTTGGCCTAAGGGATATAATACTCTGGTTTTATGGCACATGGAAAAGGGGACCTGGAGTGCAATGTCTTGATGGATAATATCTGAATGAGAGTAACCTGGCCAGAAGTGACCTCAAAGTTGCCTCTTGGGGATAAGTTACACAAATTGATCATATAGAGTAGCAGTTATGAGTTGGCTAGAAATTAGTAGGCATTAGGCCCCAAGACTCCTTGAACCAAACTTGATTTTCCCTGCAGGTATCTCATTGTGTTAATCATCCCCTCAGCCCCACCATAAAACCTCAAGGCACATCTCTGTAAAGCTTCTCTCAGAATTAACAGACTGATGGGAGAGATTGTAAAGAGACTTAGGACCTTCCCCGGAGGTTAGCCTAGCCCAAAAGTTAGAAGCACTGCTTATAGATAAGGTACAAACTAAAATAGCTACACATATCTTCATTGATCAGCAGCAAATATTGACCACCTCCCTGAGGTTAACATTTCACAAATCCTTTTTCTCATCCCCATGCTCCCTTATAATAAAAAGGCAATAACAAAATACTCTTACAAAAGCTACCATAAACCTATAGATGACTACATATGTGACAACATCTTGTGACAACAATGTATGTTGTAAAGAATGCCTTGTCACTGATGTAATGTCACTCGCTAACTTTAAAAATAAAGACACTGAGACCAGCAAAGCAGAGATGCCAGAATTGCCAGGGCTGCCTGCTTGGTCATCAGACTCCATCTCTCATGGCTCTCTCACTTCATTTAGCCTGACCGTCCGTCCTTCGTGGACCCCTAGATTCGCCAGAACAAGGACCCCGGCACTCACTAGCACTTATCTCTTGTCTTTTTCATAATAGCCACTCTAACAGGTATGAGGTAATATTTCATTGTGGTTTTGATTTGCATTTCCCTGATGATGAGTGATGTTCATTTTCCCATTTTTAATTGGATTATTTCTTTGTGTCTCCAATGAGGTGTATAAGTTCTGTAAATATTTCAGATATTATCTCCTTACCAGATATGTGATTTGCAAATATTTTCTCCTATCCTTTAGGTTGCCTTTTCATTCTGTTGATTGTTTCTTCTTCTATGCAGAAGCTTTTCGGTTTGACGTAGTCTCACTTGTTTATTTCTGCTTTTATTTTATTGCATGTACATTCTGTCATATCCAAAAAGTCTTTGCTAAGACCAATGTCATGGAGCTTTTTCTCTATGATGTCTTGTAGGAGTTTTTAGGTCTTATATTTAAGTGTTTAATCCATTTCAAGTTAATTTTTGTGAATGGTATATGAAAGGGTCCAGTTTTATTCTTGGGCATGTGAAAATCACTTTCCCAACACCATTTATTGAAGAGACTATCTTTTCTCCATTGCGTATTTCTTGTCTCCCTTGTCAAATATTAGTTGACCATATATACACAAATTTATTTCTAGGCTCTTGGTTATGCTCCATTGGTCTATGTGTCTGTTTTTATGCTAGTACTATACTGTTCTGATTACTATAGCTTTCTAATATAGTTTGAAATCAGGAAGAGTGATGCATCCAGCTTTGTTCTTCTTTCTCAAGATTGCTTGGCTATTCATGGTGTTTCGTGGTTCTATATGAATTTCAGGATTTTTTCCCCTATTGCTATAAAAAATAAGCAGATTATCTATGCAGAGGCCAAGGGTGTCTGATAAAGTTTTTAGTGCTATCAGTTCATTAGGCACCTACCTGCCTTTTCCCCCAGAGCAGTGGTTCTTAATCTAAGGAGCTTGTTAAAATACATAACCTGAGTTCTAAGCCCTGCAGGAGATCTGGGATACAACCAACATTCTGTATTTTCAAAGAGCTTCCTAGGTAATTAAGCATAGCCCTGGTTAAGAACCACTGACCACTGAGAGGCCAGCCACTCCCATTGTCCTTTCCTCCCTGTTTCAACCCCTATTATTACTGACTCTAGGGTCACATAGGAGACTTTAAGGTGAGTATTGTCAGAGAATACTTGCTGCATGGCTACTTCAATAATTTTTTTTTTAATTTTTATTTATTTCTTCTGAGAGAGAGAGAGAGAATGAGTGAGGGAGCAGCAGAGAGAGAGGGAGACACAGAATCCAAAGCAGGCTCCAGGCTCTGAGCTGTCAGCAGAAAGCCTGACGCAGGGCTTGAACACATGACTGTGAGATCATGACTTGAGCTGAAGTTGGATGTTTAACTGACTGAGCCACCCAGGAGCCCCTATGGCTACATCAATAAAAACCCAACAAGCAATTAATTAAAAATTGACAGATTTAATCTGTGCTGAGTAAATTCACTTGTCCGAGGTCATCATTGTGAGTGATGAAGATAGGAACAGTACTTGGACCAATCACCATATGTAGTCCAAGCCAGATGGTACAATCCCTTCTAAATATCTAAATATATAGCAGGAAGGTAAGAAATTATATTATTGCAGTGCTAGTGCTTGGCTACCAGAAAAAAAAAATATTTCATCCCTGTAAGGATAAAATAAGCAAACTCTGAATTTGAGCGATGTGTATTAGGTTTTATTGGATGAATAGGTTATTTTTAAAGGGGACCACTAGGGTTCTAATCAAGAGAACCTGACGTTATTGATTCGCTGTCTTATTTTTAAGGCCTACAAGCCCTTTAGAACTTCGACATTTTCACCCCCAGGGGAATCAGAAGTGAGCCAGAAAACGCTGCTGATGTGCAAATGCTAAGAAGGAGATCTTAGACATATCTTCAGTACCAGGGCAGGAGTATGATACAGTGGCTAAGAGCATGGGTTTAGAGTCAGACACAGCTGGGCTAAGAGATTTGGCCCCATCATTTCCTGGCTATGTGACCCAGAGCCAACCGCCTCAGCAAGGTTCATTTCTCCCTTCTGTAGTTTCTAAAGCAAACCAAACTCTGTCAAGCTTTGGTGCCTCTGTACAAGCAGCTCCCTCTGCTTTGAATACCACTCACCTCCGTTTACCCTAACTCCTACTCATCCTTCAGGCTCCAAATCAACACTGTTGCTTTCTGGAAGCCCCAATTCTCCAATCGGAGTTAGGCAACACTCTTCTGTTTCTCCTCCCCAAGTGCCCTAAACACATTTTCAATTATAATACATGCACGGTGATTGGTAGTTTGTAAAAATTTGTTTCTTCCATACATTAGGAGCCATCAAATTGGGCCAGTGTGCTACATCTGACCCATTTCCTCTTTTTCTATAGCCCTCAAGAATAGTTTTGGCATGCCATAGAGATCTTGAGTGTCCCACAAAGCCTACAATATTTACTATCTGGCTCTTTTTTTTTTTAAGTTTTATTTCTTTATTTCGAGAGAGAGTGAGACTGCATGTGGATGAGCACAAGTAGGGGAGAGGCAGAGAGAGAATCCCCAGCAGGCTCCATGCTATCAGCACAAGGGCCCTATGCAGGGCTTGATCTCATGAACCATGAGATCATGACCTAAGCCAAAATCAAGAGCCAGATGCCTAACCAACTGAGCCACCGAGGCGCCCCACTATCTGGTTTACAGAAACAGTTTGCTGATATTTGCCACAGACAGTAATTTGAGGGTGAAGGACTAATTTTCATTTCACTGTATGTCCTACTGCTAACCCAATGCTTGGAACTTAGATGTTTGCTGAATGAAAGAATGAATTAACTAATCTGATATTTTTTGAAGAATAATTTATGATAGAATCAAAACACAACTTGGGGCACCTGGGTGGCTCAGTTGGTCGCGCATCCAACTTTGGCTCAGGTCATGATATCACGGTTCCTGAGTTCAAGCCCCACATTGGACTCTGCTGTAAGCACAGAGTCTGCTTTGGATCCTCTCTCTGCCCCTCCCCTGCATGCGTTCTCCCAAAAATAAATAAATATTTTAAAAAATAAAGTTTAGAATCAAAACACAACTTTATTTTGTCTTCCAATGTGCAAATAAAATATACTCCATTGGAGTAAATTTTTTTCTGACCCTGGATGGAAATTTGGACAGACCACATAACTTTTCTGTTCATTTTTTTTTAGAATAAACACTCCTCAGATCACTTGAAGACACAAAACACAAACTTGATTCAGTAATCAGGACATATTCAGTCCAAGATATTAATCAAATTCCTCAGGCTTTACTCAAAGATAACGTCCTCTTTCCCATCTCATGCTAAGTCCTACAGGTCATGGCTACCTGTCTTTGAAGAAGAAGAGGATGATAAGTTTTCTTCTTTCTCTCCCCACTTGCAAATTCCTATTTGGACCCTCACCAGGACAGAGCAGGAATAGAGAAGAGAGTAAAGGGATTAGTCATTTCTTCCTTGGTGGAATGAATGGCTTCCTACTTTCTGGGTCTCTGGATTTTCTTTGGATTCTTTAAAGTTTGTTTTGTTTTGTTTTTGAAAGAGAGAGAGAACATAATTGGAGAAGGGGCAGAGAGAGAAGGAGACACAAAATCTGAAGCAGGTTCTAGGCTCTGAGCTGTCCAAAGTGGGGCTCAAACCCAGGAACTAGGAGGTCATGACCTAGGCAGAAGTCAGACGTTTAACCAACTGAGCCACCCAGGTGCCTCTATTCTTTGGGTTCTTTAAAGGCCCCCATCACTGACGACCCCTCTCCTACAATTTGGGAGACCTGGGCTGATGCATTTCTATTCAGGTTGGTAGTTTATAACTCCTTTCTCAGTCCCTAAGAATCTAAAAGCTACCTCTAGCTATCTTTTGCTGGGGCCTCTCTCCCCCTCCAGGTGGCTCTATTAGACAGGGTCCCGGGCTTGGCTTTCTCTCTTGCATGACCCCTGTTTGGCTCCCAGGGAACTGTCAAATATCCTTTGCCCTGACAAATTCTGGGAATCCCAGCCAATCCCAACGAAGTCAACCCTGTCCTCCTGCCAAGGGCCACATTAGCTTTCTCAGAATGGTGTACAGCCCCAATCCTCAGCCTCCACTGTCAGGAACAAATGTCAAGCTCTCTGAATGGTCTGGTGATATGCCCTCTCACTAGAGTTGAAGTGAAGGAGGTAAAATATCCCTTAACCCCAGCACTCCTGTGGAAGTCTTAACCTGGCATCAGACCTCTCTAAAGAAATGTATTAATGAGTTTTCTCTCCCACTCACCTCCACAATCTGACTTCTTTTTATTTCTTAGAATCTGTTCTACAGCATTTCCTTCATACGTTCTATATATGATGACCTGAGATTGGTCAGGTAATAATAGGTGTAGGGGCACCTATTATGCCTTCCTGGAAACCTGAATTCTATTTATGTTATAATTATTTTTTAATTTTTGAGAAAGCGCATGTGCAGGGAAGAGGGGGCACAGCAAGAGAGAGAATCTTAAGCAGGTTCCACACTAGCCTGATGATGTGGGACTTGATCCCACGACCTTGGGATCATGACCTGAGCTGAAATCAAGAGTTGGACACTCAACTGACTGAGCCACCCAGGTGCCCTGGAAACTTGAATTTTAATATCATGTTATCTAGAGCTTATTTTGTTCTAATAGGTGAGAAAAAATGGACTGCCCCTGGTAAAACCTCATATTCAAGTAGCCTTATTCTCTTTTGACATCTAAAATTTGAAGTGGCAATATTCACATTTACTGATCATCTACCATATAGTACCTGCTTTAGAGATTTTTTTCTTATATAATCCTCATGATGATAGTCTTTTCCACTTTTATAGGTGAGAAAACCTAGTCTCAAAAAATTACTTTCTCAAGGTAACCCAGAAAATATAGATAAAATCTGAGGCTGAAACCCATGTCTATCTGACTTCAAAATCCATGGTCCATCTGTTAACACCATAACCTTAGATCTTGTCCACTGAACTACTCCAAATGGCAGAATAGGAATGAACGTATATCCCTGGGGAGGACTGGGCAGCCTGAAGAAGCCCCACTATAAGTGCAAAATGTCTCTGAAGTCTCACATTTCACTGTAAAAATGCATACAAAATTTGTATTTTATTCAACAATGTGTATATTGTCATATAAACCATATAGAAAAGTATCACTCAAATGACCTATGTTCTCCCTATCTGAATTTTCAAGGAAAATTAATCCTCTAGAAAAAGGCATTGTGTTTGTCCTGTAGTTTCATGAATCGTGAATATATCATTCCAGTTTGAGTGACCCCAGCATAGTCCAAAAGGTATTAGACTATGCCAGCAAAGTATTGAGGATTTGAAGGAGAGCCTCCACCCACTATAACCACTAGAATTCGGAAAATGAAAAGAGAGAAGATGCAAGACTTGTTAGGGAGAATTTGGGGATAAAGGGAAAAGCACCAAAGTAATTTCTTAAAGATTGGCATAATACTATTATTATTATATACTATCAATATTATACTATTATTATATACAATTATTCCATAATAAAATTTGCTGATAACCATGAGTTATTGGATGAAAAATGCACTAATGATGTTATAATATTGAAAAAGTGACAGGAGACCATTCAGCTGTTCTTAACCTGTAGGCCATGGAGCATGGAAATGATATGCCTATTTTTGCGAAGGTGAAGGTCCACAGCTTTTATTAGGTTCATAAAGGAATCTGAGTCCCACAAAGGTTTAAGAATGACTGCTACAGAGTGAAAAGCAGAGAATTTGGGATCACACTGCCTTGTTTTCAAATACTTGTTTCAGGCTTACTAAATTGCATGATATGCCTTCTCCCTGAACCTCAGTTTCCTTATTTGTAAAATGAGGATAATACCCAAGTCATAAGGGTTGTTTTGAGGGTTAAATGAAATTCCCTACATTAATTGCTTGAACAGAGTAGGCACTCAAGAAATGTTAATCCCCCTCCTCCTGCCACAATATATATGTTGTGCCCGAATTCTCGAATCCCCCCACAAGAGACCACCAGAGTCGAAAGTCAAAGCCAAGTGGCAAGGGTCGTTTTATTTCAGGATCGATCCAGGTCCTTTCGCATACCGCTGCCAGTATGCAAAAAGGCCTCGAACATGGTTGGTACAGCGTTTTTATAGACAGAGACAAATAGTATAGGAAGGTTTCAGGTTATAGGGTGACTAATTGGTTGATATTTGAAATACGAACATATGCAGCCCTCTGATTGGAGTTTCTTTGTTTGCTCTTTGGCGGGAAGTCTCTGTCCATTATGTGAAAAAGTTAGTTATTTATCCTAATACATATCAGAAAAGGGGGAAGGGGAAGAATGTGAGGGAAGCAAGGCACTCAAGCTAATGAATGTCCGAAAGGTGAAGGGGAAGAATGTGAGCAAAGCCAGTTACACAAACTAATGCATGTCATAAAGGGGGAAGGGGAAGAATGTGAGGGAAGCAAGGTTACACAAGTGAGAAATGCCAGATTCTCAATCTAATTTATAACGAGCAAGCAGGGTTACAGAAGCGAGAAATGCCAGTTACTCTAACTAATACATGTCAGACTAGACTCAGAAAAAGTTTTACAATGTTTACAGCAAACAGTAAGCAAAACAGAATTCTCAGCAATCGTATTTCTTATCAGCGGTCCACAATTGGCAGAAGGCCGGGTCGGCTATCTTTAACCTGGTATCTGTCCATTGTTTAACAGAAAAAGAGAACTTAGCTTCAAACTAAGGCAGATCTGCCGTCTGGACATAAAATTGAAAAACCGCTGTCTTCAATATAACACAGTAGGGGCATTTAAACTATAGGTGGATAGCGGTACCTGGGTGGCTCAGTCAGTTAAGCATCCAACTCTTGTTCTCGGCTCAGGTCACGATCTCATGCTTTGGGAGTTCGAGCCCTGATTCAGGCTCTGTGCTAACAGCATGGAACCTGCTTGGGATTCACTGTCTCCCTCTCTCCCTCTCTCCCTCTGTCTCCCTCTCTCTCAAAAATAAGTAAATATTAAAAAAATAAAATAAACTACAGGTGGATATACCATTTAAAATGGAACATATACTCTGGATAAATACACTTTCTTCAAATATATTCTACCTAATGCTCAGACCTGGATTCCAAAACTGATGTTACATTTCCACACACACATGCAAAAATCAAAATAAAAATACTCAGTTGGTGCAAAAAAAAAAAAAAAAAAAGTTTCCCAAACCTGGGAACACACATATGCATACATGCTATTTGTAAAGACGAAATTATTTAAATACTACTACGTGCTGGCGTGTTTGGTTTCAATTCTAAGCATACATTACTATAAGACCTCAGATGAAAAGCCTCTTGAATTGAGCAGAGATCTGATCCCCTTAAATGACATGAAGAAGCTTTTACAAAGACAGGGAGTTTTCGCTATTCCCACAGCTTCATGAGGAAGCCTCGAAGGGGTTAAAGTGGAAGGCTTACACAAACTTTGCCTCTCTGCTTCTCTCTTATCTCCTCCCCCTCGGGCTCTCCAAACGGCTGAGGCACAGCAGAGCTGAATCACTACCTTTCCCGCATCCTTTAAACTGTTGCCTTCGAAAGAGAGACTGGAGACTTAACTGTTCAGACTGCTTCCATTCAAGTGTTCGAGATGGTGTATACATATCCAAGCTGACACTTTCTTGGCTCTTTTGGAGTTTATAAGGAGCAGGCATCTGAAACTGCACTCTGAAGCTGTAAGTGGTCACTGGCATTTTAAGTAACTAATAGAAGGTGCTTTTCTGTGTTGGCGCCGGCAAGGTCTGATTCTTTAGGAGGATGAAAGAGAAAGCATACTTGGCACGAACATAGTCCTGCTTCTCTGGCAAAATGAGGCTTTCATTCTGTTTTCCAGATATGCCAGAGATGTTCCTGAACAAGTTGCCTGTCGGTGCAAGCTTCAAAACGGATACTTAAATGGCCAGCCCCATTCATCCCGTAAGCCAGGAAAGGTAAGAGAGATTTGGAAATCTTATGATGTTATTCCTGGTGAAATGAGTGGTATTATCTTACTTATCGGCAGGTGTGACAAGTAGGCACCATTTGCAGCAGGAGAAACAGCAACTCCCACTTGAGAAAGCTTATTACTTAATGGCTCTAGCCATTGAAGAAGCAAATGTATTTGCTGTTGGAATTAATGTGAAACTAGATATTCTAACAGCTTCTACCTCCTTTAGTTTTCTCTCTCCCACATGGGGAAGATAAATACAAAAAGAACGTTTTAACCCCTGAAAGCTGTTGCAATTGATAGTTTTGACTTTCTGTTCTGAGTTGTTCCACTGAACATTTTAATGACCTATTTGGTGGAATTGCAGGTGTCATGTGGAAAAAATGCAAAATTACCAGGGAATTGTTTTCGAAACTCTGTCACATTAAGTAAAAAAACAAAAGTCACTACTAGGAGCTCCTGGAGGATCAAAACAAGGATTAGGTTACATTTATCCCTCTATCCTGAGCACTTAGCAGAGTGTCTGGTAGTTGGTTGGCATTCAAAGATTTGCTGAAGAAATACCAATCTGATTTGGGTGGTCCAGGCAGAACTTTGTTGCTCTTAATTAGAAACAAGCTTTGCCAAGGGATCCCTTTCAGGATTGATAGATGGAGAACTCCACATTCCCTTCATGATCTGGGTGTGTTCATTATTTTACTTCTGTGAGGCTATGTGTATTAAGCTGATGTCAAACATTACCAAGGATTTGGCACTTTGATGTTCATAACCAAAACAGAACGAGTGTGTTTTTTTAATTACCGAGAGTTTTATTTACCAAGTTGATGACAACACTTGCAGTGAAAAAACCAAAGGTGGATTTTCATCGCTTCTGGGTATTTTGATTTACATTAGAAGTGAAAGAAACCAGATGTTCAGGCTAATGTTGGACATCAGACCTTATTAAATTAATCCCTTTCCCTCTGTGGTTCCCCCAAAATCCCCTCTCCCTTTCTTTTCTTCCTCCCTCCTTCCACAATGTTTTCCTGCTTCCCTATCTTTATCTCTACTTGTTTTTTTTTAAGTTTTTATTTATTTATTTATTCGGGGGGTTGGGCAGAGAGAGAGACAGGGAGAGAATCCTAAGCAGGCTCTGCACTGCCAGCGGGGAGCCCGAGGAGGGGCTCAAACCCATGAACCAGGAGATTGTGACCTGAGCCAAAAACCAAGAATTGGATGCTCAACTGACGGAGCCACTCAGGTGCCCCTATCTCTACATCTTACTCATTCTTTCTTTCCTCTTACTCACACAACCTTCATCATCCTCCTCACATTTCCTTCCTTTCCTCCTCCCACTTTCTCTCTATTCCCCTTTTACCCCTCCGCCCCAGTCGAATTCCTTATCCTTTTTCCTATCTCCCACTCTCCTCCTTATCTCTGCACAGCTTTCAATCACTCTTACAAAGACTAGAGACTGATTATTATTTTATAAGCTTCCTGGAAAGGGCTATGCAATATTCAAATTGTATAAGGGTCTTTCCATGAAAATCAGATCCTTCAGAATCCATAGAATTTCAATTTCTTTTGAAATTGCGTGAAGCTTTTTCTTCCCAAATGGTGCAGGGTTTTTAGCAGAGCAATCACATTCTCTATGCAGCTCATTAATGAGTTAGCAAAGAGAGCTATGGCAATCCTGTCTGGAAAGCTTTTATTAGAAGTTGTCACAGATACAGGACCAGAGTAACAAAGAGGATTCCTCAATACCTGACTTTTCCTCTACTCACTTCAAAATCCTTAATGGATTTCAGAAACTTAATCAATAGACCACTCTGAATTCACCAAGACGTTTGGTCTTCTGCAGACTATAGAGGTTTTAAGAAGATGTGATTAGTTGGTCTTCCAAACTCTCAAAAGGGATGTGTAAAGAAACGGACAACTGTACATATGATCATTATTCTCTACAACTTCTCTAAGCTTCATAGAATTCTAATATTTAATAAATAACCAGACCTAAGGAAGATTCGGGGTTGATAGCGTAGGAGGAGGCAGACAATGTATTATCAATTGTTACTGAAAAGCATCTATAGACAAAATTAAACTTTCTAAAATTTTAGGCTGCAATCCCATCCCATGTAGTTTTCCTTTAAAATCATATAACTGATAGTAACTCAAAAGCAAAGTTTCTAACAAAGTGATTATTTATTAATTCCAGATTATAATCAGGAATCTAGTTTCCTTTGCACAATGAGAGATGGGGAGTGGGAAAGAAGAATAAAAAGAAAAGGGAGTTTCAGACTCTTCCCCAGAGTATATTAGCAATAAGAACAGAGCTAAGACTATACTTCTCTTCAAATTGTCAGTGCTAAGTGCATTTCTTCCCATCCATGCATTTATTCAATAATTATCAGAGAGCTACTGTGAACAAGGTTAAGGGATAGAATGTTGAAAAAGATCCTGAAGGGGTTTATAAATTATGATTTGGGGGAAAATACAGGAAATAGATATTTACAACATTAGGCAAATGTAACTTCTCTGGGAGAGATATAAAGCATGTGGGAATTAGGATTTGGATGGGAAATTAAGGTCAGTTTCATGAGCTGAACGATGAGAAATGGTAGCATTTGCCCAAACAGAGATATGTGAAGATGAAAGGAATGGTCAAATGAAAACATGGAAGCAGGTAAGTAGATGACAGTGAACACTACAGCTTAGTTAGAAAGGAGGGTAATGGAAGGTTGTAGGTCAGCCAGGACCGGGCATTGCCAGCCTTGAATGGCAAGCTAAGGAGAATGGAGTAAAGTCCAAAAGCAAATACGGGTCCTCAAAGGCAATATGTGGGCTTCCAAAACTTTATTCCTTTTTCATTCTAGTTGAGTACTTGTAAATAAATCATATGGTAATAGAATGTAGTGTAAAAAGAGCAAGTTGAAGAAGATGACATCTAGCTTAACACTTTTTATGAAGTTAAAAATAAAACTAAACAACATATTGTTTAGGCATAGGTATGTGTGTGTGTGTGTGTGTGTCTCTGTGTGTAAATAAATGCAAGGTAATGATTAACAAAATTCAGAGTATTGATTATTTTGGAGGATGAATAGATAGTAGAATGAGATGGGGAGGAACATAGGTAGATGTCCAGGGGAATTATTAATTGTTCTCAATCTTGAAGTGGGTGGGTGTTTTCACAGGTGTCTATCCATCAGTGTTATTAAATAAGCAAATAAAAAAGACTGTGAGGGTGCCTGGGTGGCTCAGTCGGTTAAGTGTCTGACTTTGGCTCAGGTCATGATCTCTTGGTTCATGAGTTTAAGCCCACAACAGGCTTTCTGCTGTCTTCGCAGAGCCTGCTTTGGATCCTCTGTCCCCCTCTCTTTCTGCCCCTCCCCTGCTTGTGCTCTGTCTCTCTCAAAATAAATAAACTTTAAAAAAAATTTTTTTTAAAGAGGCCCTTGATGCACCCATATGGCAATGTGCCATAAACGAAGGAGTATGACTTATCCAAATGTGTACTTGAGTCACTCTAATGCTAGAGAGGCATCTTGCACTTAACTTGCACTAGCAGTGAGCAAGTTATCTTCCCTCCGCTTCTCTCTTGGAGGGCAGGTGAAAAAGTGATGCCTCTGTGTGGGCTGCCTGGAATTGTCAGGGTCCTGAACCTGAAGCACTCTCTTGTGTTTGTAGTGTGGTGTTTTTCAGCCCTGGCTACATATCAAAATCACCTGTAGAGCTTAGAGCATTACAATGTTCATGCCCCCACACAGACGTACTAAATCAGAGCCTCTGGAAGGAGGACTGAGGTACATACATTTTCAAAAAGCTTTATAAGTGATCCTGATGGCAGCAGGGACTAGACACCATTCCTTACAGAGCGTGCTTAGAAATTCTAAGTGGCTAGCTTGTCACAAAGGACAGATTTCAGAGTCCTATTGATGCCCAAAGATTCTGACTTAAAAAAGCAAGGGAAAGGACCTAGAAATCTGCATTTGTAATAAGCATCTCCAGGCGATTCTGATGAAGGGACTTCCTGGGACCACACTGAGAAACATTGCCCCAAAGGTTCCAAAACACTAGGGACTCCGGGTGATTACTCTGTGTACTCGTTTCCTAGGGCTGCCATAAACAATGTACCACAAACTAGGTGGCTTCAAACAACAGCAATGTATTCTCTTAGGTCTGGAGGCTTGAAGTCTGAATTCAAGGCATCAGCAGGGCTATGTTCTCTCTGCAATCTGTAGGGTAAAGTCTTTCCTTGGCTCTTCTAGCTTTGGGGGTTTGCTGCCAATACCTGGCATTCCTTGGCTTGTAAATGTAGCACTCCAATCTCTGTTTCTGTCTTCCCTTCTGATAAGGATACCAATCATATTGGATTAGGGCTAACCTAATGACCTCATTTTAACTGGAACCCATCTGCAAAGACCCTATGTCCAAGTGAGGTCACATTCACAGGTGCCAGGTGGTAGGATGTCAACATATCTTTGGGGGAGACAGAGTTCACCCCATAACACTATAACACTGTTTTAAATAGTTTTTTTTTAATTTTTTCTTTAAAATTTTTTTTAACATTTACTTATTTCTGAGAGAGAGAGAGAGAGAGAGAGAGAGAGAGAGACAGAGAGAGAGAGAAGAGCAGAGGAGGGGCAGAGAGAGAGGGAGACACAGAATCTGAAGCAGGCTCCAGGCTCTGAGCTGTCAGCACACAGTCTGAGGCTGGGTTCATGACCTGAGCCAAAGTCAGATGCTTAACAAATTGAGCCACCCTTAAATAGTTTTTTTTTTAAAGTAGGGCCCCAGGGGCGCCTGGGTGACTCAGTTGGTGCAAACATGTTTCCTCAACCATGGCTCCAAAAACAGAATGATACCCTGTCTCTTTGCTCATGTTTCTTGTGAACCAGGTGGCTTCGCATGGGCGGTAGGGCAGTAGGTAGATAGACTAAGAATCATACAGATTCCAGAAAGTATAGTAATGTGGACTAGTAAACATAAACTTTAAGTACTCCCAGGCTGGGAGCAAAATTCAAGATTATTAGAAGGGTAATGTGATTGTTGAAGCTATTTCTATTAACTCTCCTTGGTTATGTTCACAAGAGATAGAACTAGGCTACGTTGTCAGCTCTCTGCTACCAGTGCACATAGAAGTTTGACTGGTAATAGAGGCTTATTTTGTTTATTTTAGTCACCCATATTCAAAATTCATGTTCACAATGACAAGCTAAATCATTTTTGGAACACTTCAACAGTAAATAGTTGACCCTATTTACACACTGGAATGTTTTTGCCAATAAAGACAAGGTTATGTCTTTGCCAATAATGAAAGATACAGTTCTTTGCTTAGAACAGACATACACTCTTGATTCCTTCAGATTTACAAACACTGAAAAAATAGTATATTCTCCCTCCACAGACCTAAATGAGAGAGAAAGACCATAAAAACAAAATTGGGGAAAGCCTGCATTCTTAAAAAAAATCTATGATTTGTTAAGTGACCTATGGCACTGGGACCTAAAGTTTGAAAAATGATTCCTTAGATTTAGGTCTTCTTTATTTTATTATTTTTTTAAGTAGGTTCCGCACCCAATATGGGGCTTGAACTCATGACCCGGAGATCTAGAGTTGCATGCTCTACCAACTGAGCCAGCAAAGTGCCCCTAGGCCCCCTTTATTTTAATGCTAGGATTTCCTGGGTACACCGGAGCGGTGATTCTCATCCTGGCTACACTTCAGAGCCACTTGTGAGCTTTTAAAAAATACCAGTGTTTGGGGCACCCAGGTGGCTCGGTTGGTTAAGTGTCTGACTCTTGATCTCGGCTCAGGTCATGATCTCATGGTTTGTGGGTTTGAGTCCTACATCTGGCTCTGTGCTGGCAGGGCAGAGCCTGCTTGGGATTATCTCTCTCTCTCTCTCTCTCTCCTCTCTCTCTGCCCCGCCCCCACTCACACTGTCTCTGTCTCTCTCAAAATAAATAAACTTAAAAAAAAATACCAGTGTTTGGACCCCACCCCAGATCAATAAACTCTGACTCTCTAGAGTGCTTTCCAGGCTTCTATTGTGGAGATTATGGTTTAGAAAGTCTACATCTATAGGGCCTTTGGTCTATATTTTATTATCTCAAGTAAATCTTAAGATCAATTAGTTTGGAAAACACTCTCCTAATCTAGCCTAGTTATTAGTTGCTATTCAGTGATCTGAATGTTTCTTTTCTTTAATAGCCATTTACCACACAGAACGAAGCAATCAAATTGAAAACTCAGAATATCCTTTTACAATAAATTTGCCCTTTAGCAAATATTTTGCAATATATCCATTAATTTGTATTTCACAAGAAATCCCCATCTGTTTCTCTTAGATACTTGAATCTTTTCTTTCTGTTTTTGATTTTCAGGAATATAAATCTGTTGAAGAATCTTAAGAGTCAAATCTTCTGAGCCTAGACATACTGCTTTCAGCATCTCTGAGACCTCCTCCTTCTGAGAATTCCCAGGTCTGACAACACTTTCCCTCCAGCCTACAGTGAGGGACATCAACACACATCCTCTAGACTTTTAGCCCTCGAGCTGCGGCAGCTGGGCAGGAACCTTACAAGCTCCGTCCTTAGGAGAGATTCAGAAAGACAAGAAGGGTGAAAAGTCAGATATGCTGAGCCTGAAACATACAAAATCCTTTAGAAAGTGTCCTCACCGAAGAACCCAATTAAATTCACACAATTAGTGGGCATATTTAGATGAGCTATACATAAAACAGAAAGCGTTTCTCCCTCTATTAAAACAGAGTAAAAGTCTGATTTAATACTCAGAGATTCTTGTCCCCATGCCAGTATTATAAAGCAGTTTCACTATATTTCTTTTAATCTATGTAAGAGTAGGACTGTGGGAAAAAATGACTTATTTATATATTATTTTTTTAATGATTAAGAATTTCTGGTAAAACCTCTGTAGGAGAAGAGTGCTGTGCTTGCTGGAGGACAGAGAGTGGCAATTGCCAAATTAGAAAATCACCATTTTCTTGCTTGTGCACTACTTGACTTGGTTCAGGTTGTGATTGCCTTGCATGAGATTGTTAGAACATCCCCAGTATACTCAGAGACAGTCTATGTGACTGTGGAATGCCTCGAGGGCAATAGAAAGCAAATAGAAACAGGTACCAACTGAAGTCTTGAGTGATGACAGAGGTGCATTTCAAGTACCATGGAAATCTCACTGGCCGGGCCCATTTCCCCACCCTGGCAACAGAGGTTGATAACACTTCCGATAAGTATTCCAACCTTTACATGTATGTGGGCTTATTCCTGAGCCTCCTAGCCATTCTCCTCATCCTCCTCTTCACAATGCTCCTTCGGCTCAAACATGTCATCTCACCCATCACTACTGAGAGCACAGAAAGTGTTCCTCAATTCACAGATGTAGAGATGCAGAGTCGAATCCCCACTCCTTAAAGCCAGGATGAATAGGAGCTTTAGTGAATCTCAGTGGATCCATGTCCAGGAAAGTTTCTATCGTTGCATGTGGCTTCACATGTAGGGAATCAACAAGTTGTTTATTTATTTAACAAGTTGTTCATATTTGTGTGTGTGTGTGTGTGTGTGTGTGTGTGTGTGTGTTCTTCTTGATCTTGATTCTACTTGTGGGATATCTAAGAGGTTTAAGACTCACTCTTTGCCAGGAATAAAGGAAATGACAGCTGGTTGGGAGGCCAGGTTTCCATAGTAACCAAAGAGAGCCTGGGCCTTGAGAAAACCTCAGACCACAGAAATTCATATGCAGCCATTGTAAAATTCACAGGATCCCTGGAAGCTCCAAGAACAAGAAAAATATGCTCTCAAAGGGGCTAATTGTTCAAAGAGGGTACCCCCCAAGTAAAGGGCAAATTTTAATTTAGCACTTACCCTAAAGACTCACCTCTGCCGACATGAAGGTAAATCATGTCAGAGGTTAATGGAAGGGACCATAAACCCTTTCCCAAAGGAGCTGTGATTTTATCATCTAAGGCCCTCGGGTTTGTCCCAAATGAAAGAAGAAATTTAAAGAAACTGTCTCAGTTTAAAGAGCAAGTGTGCAGAAAGAACTTTCTAGTCAGCAAATTCACCTAGAGAAGGGAAATGTGCATTTTATATCTGTGTTATTACTATTACTGGACTTTTAAAAACTCAGATAATGGCAGATGTATTACAAAAATCCAGAATGATCAGCTTCCTCCAAACCAAGGGAAGCTTAAGTCAAAATGTGCTCATGACAATGAACCTTACATTATACATGCAGCTTCTTTACCTTTTTCTCCCTCCCCATCATGCTCCAGGATTGAGTTGCACACAAACATGAGCTTTGTTTAAAGATGGCCTTGGCAAAAAAAAAAAAAAAAAAAAAAGAGTCAACTATCCTTTAAAATAGGAAGGAAATAATCTTGGTACTCTGTCACTGAATGATTGTGGCTTTGGACAAAACATTCAAGGTTCTGGGTGCCAGCTTTTTCTTTCTGAAAAATGATCAGAGAGCTATTTAGTCACCACTGGACTCCTTTTAGATCTGAGTGTAAGATAAAGACAAGGGAGGAAAGGACTAAACACCACCCTCCTACAAATTCTTATTAAGATCAATGTCCTCAACTGTCACATTTGTCTTTCTCAGAAAATGCATTTCCCTTCCTGATCCTGCCAAAAGATGATGTGTTTCGCTTATTACCTATGAGAGAAATATATTTTTTAAAATTCCATTCTCATAAGTAGCCTGGTAGCCAGGAGAAGGAAGAATTTGATTTTTTAAAAAAAATGAATGTTCCAAAAGGGAATTGAAGGAGATGAGTACTGTTCACAAATTAGAAATTAGAAGGCCGGTCATATACTTGCCACCCAAAAACTAATACACATGTGTTAAATTCTACCTGTTTAAAAAAAAGTCTACCTGCTTAAAAAAAAAAAAAAAAAAAACCAGTTCTCTCTTGCACCTAAAAGATGGTCACCAAATATCACAGGGTGCTGCCCCAGGAACTGCAGTGGTGGTACCAGGTTAATGCCACCTCCACCAGGCATGCAGCTCTCTCTAATTTGTTACCAATTTAGATTGGCCCCTTTACTCTGATCTAAATCTAGCCTGGTGGTGAAATTCCCAAGTGCTTACTACTTTTATACACAGTCATTTGCCAATACTCCTCTCTCCAAGGGGCTGCAAGGTGTGGAATCCCCACATGCGGAGCTAAACTTAGCAGCAAAGGCTGACTCTGGCACCCCTGTTACAATAGCGCACCCGAAGAGACGGCAGCCGCATTCTGCACCTTTCAGAAGAGATGAGCAGGCAGGCTAAGACTTGGATAGGGCGTACACTTCCCTCTGGGCATTATATTTTCCAAAATGCATAGTGACTCTTATTTATTGCATCTGGTAATTCGAGTTGTGTCTTTATTTTAACACCTAGACTTCATGTACTCCGTAAGGTTTTAGTTCTTGGCAGCCTTACACAAGTGCACTTCATCAAAGGCTGGCAATGTACCCCACAACTTTTTAAGGACACATATATCCCCTCACTCCAGGCACCCCCTTTTGTGCTCACAGTATTTGAATGCACTTTATAGTTAAGAAATCAGTGGCTGGACACATGAAAGAACTGATTACTCTTTCAACAGCAGTGAATTGCAAGATATTCAATGCCTTGTTGCCAGATTTGATGAGCAGACAGACTACAAATCTATTCCTGCCCACCTGACTTCCTCTGCCCAAATTTCCAGAGTTTAAAACTCTTCTTTAATAGCTGGCTTGGATGAAGAGTCCTGATTTATGATTAGGTTACTCACCTGGAAAACAAACACCCTCTTTCATCACAACTACCCCATGGGATCCAGAGCTTCACTGAGCATTAACCAAAGCATACAGCACAATTGCACTAAAATAACAGCATGACCCCCCCCCCCCACAAGTTCCAGTGATAACACAAATGGAGATGCATTTAAGCCGATGTGTTGTTATGGTGACTCATATGGTATTTAATCTTTAGGAAAATAAACTGAAGGTTTTCATCGTAGCAAGCTTACTATAAAGAAAATAATTTTTCCATTTCTATTAAATTATATTCTATCCCTCGATATATTAATTAACATATATTACTGCTCAAAGAACCAACTAGATAGAGCACTCAATGGGCATTATTTGAATTTATCCATCTATCCAAAATGCTGACTTGGCAATTCCTTCTCCCATCCCCACTCTCCAAAAACTGCATGTTAGCCTAAATGTATATAAACAGGTTATTTATATGTAGATGTACTCTGTTTTAAGGTGAAAGAATGATTCTTCATTTACTATTATGCTGACCCATATGAAATTGCCATTTCCACAGGTCAAAAGTGTTCAGACATCAGCAATTTCATGTAATTCAAACTAATAAAAAGACTCATGACATGAATTCTCTAAATGGTAACCTCTCCTAATATGTTTAAAAATAATTCAATTCTGGGGGCACCTGACTCAGTTGGATAAGCAACCAACTCTTGATTTTGACTCAGGTCATGATCTCACGGTCATAAGATTGAGCCCCGTGTAGGGTTCCACACTGGGCACAGAGCCTGCTTAAGATTCTCTCTTCCTGTCTCTCTGCCCTCCCTCTCTCATGCTCGCTCTCCCTCTCTCTCTCTCTCAAAAAAGTAAATCAATTTCTAAAAATGTACTTTGCATACATTTCAGAATCATGGGCTGTATCAAATAAGGTATATTGTAAAAGTCTTCTATATTACGTATTAGGCAGGGAATATTAAGGTTAATCAAGTAAAGATGGGTTCATCCAGCCTAATCCTTCCATCCATGCCAAATCTGAAGCTTTGGACTCATAACTGAGTTTGATTGCTGCAGACCAACCAAACTTATCAAGTAGATAAAAGGGGTCCACTTAATGCAATTAAATGGTTATATTTAGTAATACATTTTATTCACCTGCATTTATACTAAAGGAACAACTTTTTTTTTTAACAAAATGAAGACTTGTGTGAAAGAAAAAAATTGGGTTTCTTCTGTTTGAAGGTGTTAATATTAGATAGAGATTCATATTGTATAAAAACAGAAATATATTATTTCAATGACGATTTAGCATGTCATTTTTGATCCCTGGAGAATAAACTGGTTTGCTGATAACAAATATCTATCGTCTGAAGACTGTAAAATCACATTAGTCTCTTCATCCTGTTATAAATTGTAACAACTGCCAATGTGTGGGATTCATAACTTTGAGGTGTCATTGTTTCTTTTGATTCCCCCATTTCCACCCTTTATTTTCTTCTGACTGGCAAACTTATTGATGTGTTTGTTTCTGTAGTAGTAAGATATGCAAAATGGACAATGGATTTTCAGCCACCAGATCAGGCGACCTGGGGTAAGTGTGACATAAGGCTTCTAAAGTGTCAATATCTTTCAACATTTCCTGCACCTCGTAGGGTATTTTTTTAACCTATCTTTCCATTTGTGCTTTCTTTATTTGATCCTCACAGTGACGCTGTGAGTAACTGAGTAGAGGTATTATAGTCTGTTTTACGTGGGCACAGAGGTGAGGGAGGCATTCATGGTTACACACAGGCCAAGTCAAGGCTACCCTGCCAGTCTTTGGATGCCTGGTTTAGTACTCATCCCACCAAGCTTTGCTTTCTGAGCCGTGAATAGCTGTTTCAAAGCTATCCATTCTCAAATATTCCAAGTTCTGCCAATAACAATTGAGCTCTATAGATGATCAACTCCCTGTGCCCAAATTCAAAACAAATAAGCACAATTCTTCCATCTTTTCAATTTAATAGCCACAGCGATGCATATTCACAGATTGTAGGAAAGTTGACAGAAAGGTAGATCCCACAGCTTTAATTTACATGAATGAAGGGAGGATGCAGAAATATGGATGAGCTATCACCCACGATGCAAATCCCAATCCTCTGATGGTTTGACTGAATCTTCCCAGTCAATACCAACCCCTCATATGCATGATTATCTCTCCCCTCACCACTAGAAATGAGGACGCATCCTCTTAGATAAAAATTGTGTATTTTTTTACAAATTATATAGTGTTCTAAGTGTACACAGCAGTTCTATTTGTGCTCTATAATAAATGCAATGACATTAAAAGGGAGAAAATTACTGGCTAAACAAGCTTCTTTCAGCCACAAAGAATGAGTTGTTATGCCTGCAGGAAAAAAAGACAAAAATATGGAACACATGGTACAGTAGGAAAAGGAAGTGCACATATTAAACATAGGTAAGATTTTGAGGGGTGTCTGGGTGGCTCAGTGGGTTAAGTATCTGACTTTGACTCAGGTCATGATCTGACAGTTTGTGACTTCGAGCCCTGTATTGGGTTCTGTGCTGACAGCTCAGAGCCTGGAGCCTGCTTTGGATTCCGTGTCTCCCTCTCTCTCTGCCCTCACCCTCTCATGCTCTGTCTGTGTGTGTCTCTCTCTCAAAAATAAATAAACATTAAAAAAAATTAAAAAAAATAAATGTAGGTAAGATTTTGAAAAATACCTTGAGCAATTCCAGGTATTCCAATTCATTTTCACATCAAGTATTTATTGATTACATCACACATAAACAAGGAGAAGAATGAAAGAGACAGATTATACAGTGCATTGGGCTAGGTTCTGTGGGGATCTAAAGTTTACAATCAAAAAGCTCACAATATGGCAAAGATGATAAGTACCTCATTCATTCAACACTGATTCAGCACCTACTGTGTGTACTCACAGAGAACACGAGGCACAGTCTATGACATGGTGAAGGTTATAGCCTACTGGGACAGACAACAGCAATCAGATAATTACGAGAATATTGCATTACAAGGGAAAAGTATAGGGTGCTTGGGTACATACGGAGTAACGGGGATGCTGCCTTGCCAGGCCTAATGTGTCAGGAAAGACTTTCCTGAGGATATAATAATCTAAACTAAAATCTAGCAGATATGTAAAAGGAGAGACTAGGGCAAGCGTTCCACAGAGAGAACAGCACGTGTAAAGTTTCAGAAACTGAATAAATTTGTCACACTTGAAGAAGCATCATGAGTGAGGAGGAGAAGTCTCCTGAAGGCTGGAAAGGCTTACAGGGACAAACACATGAAGGACCTTGTGGACAATACTATAGGTTTTTTCCTTTATTTTCAGCATGGAGAAGAAGAGAACTCTGGCAGCATTGTGGAGGATAAATTGAAGAGTGGCAAGAGTGTATGCAGGGAGACCACTTGAGAGGCTATGGCAGTGTTCAGGGGAAGGGTGGTAACACCTTAGATTTGCCACCATCAACTGGTAGGAGGTAGGGATAAAAAGAAGTGGATAGCTTTGAGACAGAAGATAAAATCAGCATTACTTGGAGAAGAATTGCTTAAGCGATAACTGGGATAAGTAAGAAAGAAGAGCCTAGAATGACCTACTGGTTTCCAGTTTGAACAGGGTCTGGTGGCTTTATTCACTGACATACAGAACACTGGAGGATAATTGGATCAAGGGAGATATGAATTTGGTTTAGGACATGTTTAGGACATGTACCTTTGAGACATCTATATGCAGTATTCAATAAGCAGTTGAATATATGGGTCTGAAGCTCACATGAGAGATTAAGGCTGAAGACAGAAATTTCAGAGGTATTAATGGATGAGATTGCCCAGAGAGGGGTTGTAGAATAGACCAAAGAAAGAATGACAAAAACGTAACATAGAATATGCCCAAATATGCTCCTCCCTGCTTTAGGATGATTAGCTATTTGTCAGGCAGGTTGGGAAAGAAGATTATGTTTAAGGGTTTTCAAACTAAGATTTCCCAGAGATACTTCGGGGCAGAATAATTAGAGAGAGGGTCAGAGACAAAGTCCTTTGGGGAGAGGGAAGATTTCAGCCTGAGGAGACCAAAGTCAAGCACTAAGTACAAAGGTTAAGAGCAGGACCATCGATAAGAAGGAAATGGAGCTAATAATCAGAAGTCAGAAACCAATGGAGCAGTGTAGGTACAGGTATAGAATAGCACAAAGAGGGTCCTGGGAGTTTTTACTGAAAAAGGGTGGGTTGTCAAACACAAGCATGGGATTGTGTTGATCATGGTCCTGGCAGGAAGCAGACAGCATCCTCAAATAGAGTAAAGAAACTTTTTTTTTTGCATTTATTTTGAGAGAGAGAGAGAGACAGAGCATGAGCAGGGGAAGGGCAGAGAGAGAGGGAGACACAGAATCCGATGCAGGCTCCAGGCTCCGAGCCATCAGCACAGCGCCCGACGCGGGGCCCGAACCCATGAGCAAGATCATGACCTGAGCCGAAGTCAGACGCTCAACCGACTGAGCCACCCAGGTGCCCCGAGTAAAGAAACTTTAAAGGAGGGACTATCTATACAGGGGAGGGTAGGATTAAGGGCCAACACAGATGGCAGAGCACCCAAGGACTGGCAGAAGCAGAAAGCCACTCCTAGGCTTGCAGAGAGAAGGGGAGGTCATCATGATTGGAATCTGGCATTCCATGTAGCCATGAGGAAGAACTATCAACTTTCGGGCCTTAGATAAAGAGGTAAAGCCAGTACGGGGCTGGAGAATTAAATATCCCACTTTTTCCTCCACCTTCCATTCTGCTAGTACAGACTGAATCTACCTGGAAGCCAGAGGGCAAGCAATCCCAGGTGATGCACTTTGTAGAGACCAGCCTCCCAAGAAAAGAGCAGAGAGGAGAAGCCCTGTTCAAATGGATGTGGAGAAGACAGGGAATATCCAGCATGGAAGTAAAGAGGCATGTCAGGATGCCTTAAAGATCTAACTTGGGGGTTACTGAATAGGATTTTACCAAAAGAGATAAAACATGCTATAGATTTTCAAAGGGGAGGTCATTCAATCCAACCGGAAAAGTTAAAGCCATTCTAACTTTCAAACGGAGAAAATTTAGCACAAGGGCTTGATAATACATGTGATAGAAGAAAAATAGGGAATGTATAAAAACCTACAGATTAGCAGAAGCAGAAAACTACCACCAATCCTAGGGTTTAAGAAACAATGGGAAAAAGTGATACTATGAGAGCCCAGAAGCTGAGACCCTCTTTAGTCCCTAGAATCATGGATGGGCCTCCCAGGCAGGAGATGAAACTGCACAAGGGGCTACCTGGTAGAATTCTGGGACCTTATCAGAAAGGGCTGTTTGGCAGGAGCTACAACCATGGAGGAAAAAGATTTTGAGCCATTTTTGGAAAAGCATGTTGCAGTTCTTTTAAGGTGAACTAGGTTCACCTTAAGGTTCTTTTCTTTTAAGGTGAAAAGCATAATGGAAGCATGCATGCCATACATCTTTCATTATGGACATAGGTATATTTCCTTATACCATGGCTGTGTAGCATGGATATATAGTGTTACTGTAAGAGCTGCTAGGAGTAGAATTCTTCTTATGAAGAAAACTGTCTTTATCTGGCAAAACACTTACAATAGGCCATCTTAATTGTGGAAAGATAACCCTCAGAGTATACCTGCTTTGAGCTAGAAGCAAGAAATAGATGAGTAAACTGTAACATAAGAAATGAATGTGTATTTGAACGGTCGTTGGGCATAAAATAGACATGACAGGTAAAAAATACAAAGTAGGGGTTCCTGGGTGGCTCAATCAGTGAAGCGTCCAACTCTTGGTTTTGGCGCAGGTCATGATCTTGGGGTTCATGAGTTCAAGCCCCATGTCAAGTTCTGTGCTGACAGAGTGGAGCCTGCTTGGGATTTTCTCTCCCTCTCTCTTTCTTCCCCTCACCTGCTCATGCTTGCACTTTCTCTCTCAAACTAAATTAATAAACTTAAAAGAAATACAAAGTAGACAGGGGGCCTAGCAACATGGCAGGAGGCTAGGAGCCAAGCAAGAGAGATAACCAATGAAGATTCTTCCCTTAGAAGAACTCTAAAGAACACCATGGTTAATGTTCAATTTTAAGACTTTTGCTATGATTCCTAAAATGTAACCCTGCCTCCATGCCTCCAAACCATTGTTTAAGTCTGAAACTCATGCTGCCTGGAAATATCAGTTTTTTGGTAAGTGAAGGGACCATGGTGGTGTCTTATATGGTACCATGGTGCAGACAATGGACTACAAACACAGAAGGCAAAACAAAGAACAAAAATGGTGAATCTGGTAAAAGCAGAAACTTGGATACAAAGGTCAATAAGAGAAATATAAGACTTTCTTTTACCCCAAAGCTTAGATACTAAAACTCATTAGATGCTGGACAGGCTAATTACACATCTAAATCAAGCCCTTCGAAATTGAATATTTCAGACTACCAGACTGTCCAGTACTTGTTCACCAATCTAATAAATATGTAGGCAATGCTGAAATCTGCTAGCTAATTTTAACATATTTATACTCCATAGTTCTGACTTGTGGGCAGAGAATGTTCTGGAGAATAAAAGACATTGATTTCAAACCTTTGAAGAATCATCACATTGACATGGTAGAGATGTAATTTGCATCATTTGAAAGGGCAGAACTAGGACCCACAAATAGAGTTTAAAGGGAGTGGAGTTTAAAAAAATAAAATAAAATAATAAAGGGAGCAGGGTTTACAGGGAAAGAATTTTAGTTATTGTGTTTCTATCAATGGAGATTCCCAAAAATACAGCAGGGTTTTGTTTCGTGTGTTTTGTTTTGTTTTGTTTTTGTAGAGTAGGATATTAATTGAAAGAGTTCAAGAAGGCTGATAACCATATCAGAGATAACGATAGTAATAATCACTAACATGTTTTGACGACTTATATGTTAAGCTATATGCTTAATATTCTACATGCATTCTTATTTAAATAACAAAAGCCACAAAGTAGATATTATTATTATCTTCATTTTACCCATAAGAATAGTGAAGCTTACAAAGGTTAAATAACTTGCCCCAGGTCACACAGCTACTAAGTAACACAGAACTGAGATTCTAACCCATAGCCAACTGATTCCAGAAGCCATATGCTACCATTATGCTCTACTGCTTACCTAATGCTACAGAAGCAATTCATATATTGGCTAGGAAGATGGCCTGGGGGACTTCTAGTCATAAGATTTTATGTGTGTGCACATGTATAAGTACGTATATACAATATATGAGCTCAGCATGTGTGTGCATGTTTATACATCTTTACATAGAACACTAAGGAAAGACATTCTTTAATCCATGGAATAGAGGAGTAAAAGACGACCCTCTCAATAGAAAAAATCAATGTAGGGGCGCCTGGGTGGCTCAGTCGGTTAAGCGGCCGACTTTGGCTCAGGTCACGATCTCACGGTCTGTGAGTTCGAGCCCCACATCGGGCTCTGTGCTGATGGCTCATCAGAGCCTGGAGCCTGCTTCGGATTCTGTGTCTCCCTCTCTCTCTGCCCTTCCCCTGCTCATGCTCTATCTCTATGTCTCTCAAAAATAAATAAACGTTAAAAAAAAATTAAAAAAAAAATTAAAAAAAAAAAAAGAAAAAATCAATGTAAATCGACATCTATACAGAGAAGAGGCTTGTAAAATTTTGGTTGACAAGACATGGGAAGTAAACAAGCCCTATGAAGCTGACCAAGGTTGAGCCAGATAGCCTGGGAACCATGACTAGAATGTAAAGAAACATGAACTACTTCAGTTCTAATGTAACTGGACCATCTGTGATGTTGAATCACAAAAAGAAAGATCTACATGGCATCTTAAAAAAAGGACACAAAGAATTAATTGGTCACTGTTTATGAAGCAACAGTACTTTTTAAGTTTTTTTTTAATGTTTATTTTTTTATGAGTGATTGAGAGACAGTGTGAGGGAGGGGAAGAGGAAGATAGAGAGGGAGACACAGAATCTGAAGCAGACTCCAGGCTCTGAGCTATCAGCACAGAGCCCCATGCGGGGCTCGAACCAACAAACTGCGAGATCATGACCTGAGCCCAAGTCAGATGCTCAACCAACTGAGCCACCCAGGCGCCCCTAAGTTTTTTTTAAAGTAAGTTCTACCCACAACGTGGGGCTCAAACTCATGACCCTGAGATCAAGAGAGGCATGCTCTACTGACTGAACCAGCCAGGTGCCCCACAAAAGTACTTTTTAAAAATTGTTCAGTATTTTAAGCCTAGAGAAAAGTACAAGGAAGTACCACAAAAGATAAACTGTTTTACTTGTAAACCACTTGCTACACTTTGGCAAGTCTTAACATTTTGCCATATATTAGCTTCAGATTTTTAGGAGAAATAAAACAGTATATGCAGAGTTGAAGCTCCTGTGTACTTCTCCTTAATCCTATTCTTCTGGTTTGGAGTTAACTACTGAAAACCAAAGCCATCACTCCTACTCTCAGTTTGGACACTGAGGTCTGAAATCACTTACACTCCCCTCACATATACCTTACTCTCAAAATCAATATGACAAATCTTCCAGGAGATTATTTTCCAGGCAAATGGCTTGACTGTTAATTATTAGTAACTTTCAGAAAGACTCGTCAACTTTTCAATGGAAAGTGTCAGTGCCAGGCTGTGCCTTAAGATTCTTTGACTACCTCTTGCCAAAATCCTTCCATTGCTGTTTTCACCAAACCTGGATTGTAATATCATGATCCTTACCCAATCCTAATCAAGATCCCACATTATAAGACCCATGTTTAACCAACCTTCCAATTCTCAATAAATTCCGACCTTTCCTTTCTTCCTCTGAGATACTACCAAACTTTAGGGAGGTGGTATTCCCTTCAAACAAACTCACCACGTTGTGATGATGATATTTGAGGACCCAGCACCAGACATACTATTCTCAACTTGGTATTCACTATTATAATGTAAGATTTAATTTGTTTCACTGCAATGCATACTTTTAAACTTATTATAAATATATCATAGTGGAGCCTAGGCGGCTCAGTCAGTTAAGCATCAGACTCTCACGGTTTGTGGGATCAAGCCCTGCACTGACAGCACACAGCCTACTTGGCATTCTTTCTCTCCCTGTCTCGTGTCCCTCCCCCACTCGTGCTCTTTATGTCTCTCAAAAATAAATAAATAAACTTTAAATATAAATATATATATACATATATCATAATGTACATATCCTTCGGCAACTTGTGATGATGATGATGATGTTTATTAGGTTTGTGATATTATTAATTTTCAGTATTGTATTCCATTGTATAAACATATAGAAGTTCCCCCTTTATTATGTTAAGTGAAATAAGTCAGTCAGAAAAAGACAGATACCATATGTTTCCACGAATAGGTGGACTTTGTGAAACTAAGCAAAAACCAGGGGGAGGGGAAGAGGGGAAAGGAAAAAAAGACACAGAGAGGGAGGGAGATAAAACATAAGAGACTCTCAAAGACTAAGAAAAAACTGAGGGTAAGGGGGATGAGGGAGGGGGGAGAGGGGGTGATGGGCATTAAAAAGGGCACATGTTGGGATGAACACTGGGTGTTATATGTAAACCAATTTGAAAATAAACTATTATAACAAAAAAAAAAAAAAAAAAAAGAAGTTCCCCCTTATCCATGGTTTTGCTTTCTGCAGTTTCAGTTACCCGTGGCCAACTGCGGTCCAAAAGCAGGTGATCCTCCTTTTGATGGGTCATGAAAAGTTCAATAGTAGCCTAACATACACTGCAATCCCTACATCATTCACCTCACTTCGTCTCATCACATAGGCATTTTCTCATCTCCCACTATCACAAGAGGAAGGATGAATACAGTCCAATAACATATTCTGAGAGAGAGAGAGAGAGATCACATTCACATAGCTTTTGTCACAGTATGTTACAATTGTTCTATTTAATTAATATTGTTGTTTACCTGTTACTATGCCTAATATATACATTAAACTTTGTCATTGGTATGCATGTATAGGAAAACACATAGTACATATAGGGTTCAGTACTATCCATGGATCCAGGCATCCTCTGTGGGTCTTGGTATGTATCCCCCATGGAAAAGGGGAAACTACTCTACCACAATTGTTTTATCCACTTTCCTTGATGAGTGTTTTGTGAGATATTAATAGAGCTACACTAGCTTTCTTTTGGTTAGTATTTTCCAGGTATATTTTTCACTTCCTTTTACTTAAAGTATGTGTGTTCTTATTTTAGTATGTGTCTTATAAGTGCAATATTAGTTAGATCTAGCTTTCTTATTGCATTTAAAAGTTGTATGTTTTAATTGGTGTGTGTAGCTCATTTATATTTACTAGGATTACCAAGATGTATCACTATCATCTTATTATTTTTCTTGGGTTTTATTTGCTTTTTGCTCCTCCTTTCCTACATCTCATTCAGTTGTTTAATCATTTAATGACCTTTTGTTCCCTCTACTGATTTGAAAATTATGTATTCTATTTCTATTTTTTGGTGATCAACCTTAAAATATTAAGGTATTTTATGATACTTAATATAAAGGGTAAAGTTCATCAGCATGTCTAGTCTCCTCTTTCATAATACAATGACCGAACAATAGAATTTTTTTAAATTTTATTTATTTATTTTGAGAGAGAGATAGAGTGCAAAAGTGACAGAGAGAAGGAAAGAGAGAGAATTCCAAGCAGGTTCCACACTGTCAGCATGGAGCCTGACATAGGGCTCAAACTCACGAACTGTGAGATCATGACTTGAACTGATACCAAAAGTCAGATGCTTAACCAACTGAGACACCCACGTGCCCCTGAACAGTAGAAGTTCTTAATTAAAATTTCTTTTCTCTCATCTTCTGTACTATTATTTTTAAGCATTTTATTTCCATAATTTCAGTTTTTAATTTAATTTTCATTTTAATTAAAATAATGCATGAACAAATCTTAAAATTCTTAAAACATCATCCTGAGTAAAAAAGCCTTAGAGGGTATATATTTTATGATCATATTTACATTAATTTCCAGAACTGTGCTGTTCAATATGGTAGTTACTAGCCAAATGGGGCAACTGAGCACACAGAGTTACTGAGCTACATGGAACTACTAATATATAATTACTCCAAATTGAGATGTACTAGAAGTGAAAACTGAACACTGGATTTCAA
Organism: Paguma larvata; assembly: GCA_030068075.1. Classification (NCBI taxonomy): domain Eukaryota; kingdom Metazoa; phylum Chordata; class Mammalia; order Carnivora; family Viverridae; genus Paguma; species Paguma larvata. The sequence goes on from CM057830.1 coordinate 86,088,815, forward strand.
AGTCATATATAAAAATGTAAAATATCTCATTCATAATTTTTATACTGATTACATGTGGAAAATGGTAACATTTTGGAAACACTGGATTGGATAAAACATATTATTGAAATTAGTCATCTGGGGGCACCTGGGTGTCTCAGTTGGTTGAGTGTCCCACTCTTGACTTTGGTTCAGGTCCCGATCTCATGGTTCATGGGTTTGAGCCCTGTGTCAGCCTTGACACTAACAGTGGGAGCCTGCTTGGGATTCTCTCTCTCACTTTCTCTCTACCTCTTTGTGACTCATGTCCTCTTCTTCTCTCTCTCTCAAAATAAATAAATAAACTTTAAAAAACTAGTCATGTGTTTCCTTTCACTTTTAGTAACGTGGCTAATAGAAAAGCTAAAATTAGGGGCACCTGGGTGGCTCAGTTGGTTAAGTGTCCAACTTCGGCTCAGGCCATGATCTCACAGTTCATGGATTCAAGCCCCACGTCAGGCTCTGTGCTGACAGCCAGCTCAGGGCCTGGAGCCTGTCTTCGGATTCTATGTCTCCCTCTCTCTGTGTCCCTCCCCTGTTCATGATGTTTCTCTCTCTCTCAAAAAAAAAAAAAAAAAAAAAAAAAGCTAAAATTACACATGTGGCTATGATTTTGACTCACAGTATTTTTCTATTTGAGAGTGCTAGTCTTAAAAAAAAAAACTTACCTATGGTGAAAAATCTGAACACTAGTTTCGTTTGGAGAGATGGGGATGGGGATCAAGTGGGAAAGTTCTTCATTGGAGAAGTGTCTATTCATATCTGCCGCCCATTTCTTCACCGGATTATTCGTTTTTCGGGTGTGGAGTTTGGTAAGTTCTTTATAGATTTTAGATACTAGTCCTTTATCCGATATGTCATTTGCAATTATTCTTTCCCATTCCATCAGTCATCTATTAGTTTTGTTGGTTGTTTCCTTTGCTGTGCAGAAGCTTTTTATCTTGATGAGGTCCCAATTGTTCATTTTTGCTTTTAATTCCCTTGCCTTTGAAGATGTGTTGTGTAAGAAATTGCTGCGGCTCAGGTCATAAGGTTTTTTCCTGCTTTCTCCTCTGGATTTTGATGGTTTCCTGTCTCACATTCAGGTCCTTCATCCATTTTGAGTTTATTTTTGTGAGTGGTGAAAGAAACCGGTCTAGTTTCATTCTTCTGCATGTTGCTGTCCAGTTCTCCCAGCACCATTTGTTAAAGAGGCTGTCTTTTTTCCATTGGATACTCTTTCCTGCTTTGTCAAAGATTAGTTGGCCATATGCTTGTGGGTCCATTTCCGGGTTCTCTATTCTATTCCATTGGTCTATGTGTCTGTTTTTGTGCCAATACCATAGTGTCTTGATGATTACCGCTTTGTAGTAGAGGTTAAAGTCTGGGATTGTGATGCCTCCCGCCTTGGTTGTATTCTTCAGTATTACTTTGGCTATTCGGGGTCTTTTGTGGTTCCATACAAATTTTAGGATTGTTTGCTCTAGCTTTGAGAAGAATGCTGGTGCAATTTTGATTGGGATTGCATTGAATGTGTAGATTGCATTTGGTAGTATTGCCATTTTAACGGTATTTCTTCTTCCAATCCATGAGCATGGGATGTGTTTCCATTTCCTTGTGTCTTCCTCAATTTCCTTTATAAGTTTTTTCTGGTTTTCAGCATAGAGATCTTTTCCATCTTTGGTAAGGTTTATTCCCAGGTATTTTATGGTTTTTGGTGCAATCGTGAATGGGATTCACTTCTTTATTTCTCTTTCTATTGCTTCATTGTTGGTGTATAGAAATGCCACCGATTTCTGTACATTGATTTCGCATCCCACAACTTTGCCAAATTCAGGGATCAGTTCTGGTAGGCTTTTGGTGGAATCTATCGGGTTTTCCACGTAAGGTATCATGTCATCTGCGAAAAGTGAAAGTTTGACTTCATCCTTGCCTGTCTTGATGCCTTTTATTTTGCTTTGTTGTCTGATTGCTGATGCTAGGACCTCCAACACTATGTTAAATAGCAGTGGTGACAGTGGACATCCCTGTCGTGTTCCTGTCCTCAGGGGGAAGGCTCTCAGTTTTTCCCCATTGAGGATGATGTTAGCTGTGGGCTTTTCATAAAAGGCTCTTATGATGCCTTAGTATGTTCCTTCTATCCCGACTTTCTCGAGAGTTTTTATTAGGAAAGGATGCTGTATTTTGTCAAATGCTTTCTCTGCATCTATTGACAGGATCATATGGTTCTTATCTTTTCTTTTGTTAATGCGATGTATCACATTGATTGATTTGCGAATATTGAACCAGCCCTGCAAACCAGGGATGAATCCTACTTGATCATGGTGAATAATTCTTTTTATATGCTGTTGGATTCGATTTGCTAATATCTTGTTGAGAATTTTTGCATCCATATTCATCAAGGATATTGGCCTGTAGTTCTTTCTTTTGCTGGGTCTCTATCTGGTTTGGGAATCAACATGATGCTGGCTATATAGAATGAGTCCAGGGGTTTTCCTTCCATTTCAATTTTTTGAAACGGCTTGAGGAGAATAGGTATTAACTCTGTTTTAAACGTTTGGTAAAATTCCCCAGGGAAGCCATCTGGTCCTGGACTTTTATTTGTTGGGGGATTTTTGATAACTGATTCAATTTCTTCACTGGTTATGGGTCTCTTCAAGTTTTCCATTTCTTCCCGTTTGAGTTTTGGTAGCCTGTGGCTGTTTAGGAATTTGTCTATTTCTTCCAGGTTGTCCAATTTGACAGCATATAGTTTTTCATAGTATTCTCTGATGATTGCTTGTATTTCTGAGGGATTGGTTGTATTCACTCCCTTTTCATTCATGATTTTATCTATTTGAGTTCTCTCTTTTCTTTTTAAGAAGTCTGGATAGAGGTTTATCAATTTTGTTTATTTTTTCAAAGAACCTGCTCTTGGTTTCATTGATCTGTTCCACTTTTTTTTCGGTTTCCATATGATTAATTTGTGCCCTAATCTTTGTTATTTCTCTCTTTCTGCTGGATTTGGGCTGTCTTAGCTGTTCAGCTTCTAGTTCCTTTAGGCGTGCTATTAGAATTTGTGTTAGTGATTTTTTCTTGTTTCTTGAGATAAGCCTGGATTGCAATATATTTATCTCTCAGGACTGCCTTTGCCACATCCCAAACGGTTTGGATTGTTGTATTTTCATTTTCATTTGTTTCCATGTATTTTTTAAATTTCTTCTCTGATAGCTTAGTTGACCCATTCGTCTTTTAGTAGGTTGTTCTTTAGCCTCCATGTTTTTGGGGGTTTTCCAGACTTTTTCCTGTGGTTGATTTCAAGTTTCAAAGCATTGCAGTCTGAAAGTGTACATGGTATGATCTCAATTTTTTGATATTTATTCAGCGCTTCCTTGTGCCCCAAATATGGTCTATCTTGGAAAATGTACCGTGTGCATATGAGAAGAATGTAAATTCCTTTGCATCTGGATGAAGGGCCCTGAAGATGTCAGTCAGGCCCAACTGTTCCAATATGTCATTCAGGGCCATTGTTTCTAGGCTGATTCTCTGTTTAGTGGATCTATCCAGTGCTGTGAGTGGGGTATTAAGGTCCCCTGCAATGAGCACATTTTTATTGATAAGATTGCTTATGTTTGTAATTAGTTGCTTTTACAAATTTGGGTGTCCCAGAATTTGGCACGTAGATATTTATAATCGTTAGTTCTTCCTTGTGGATAGTCCCTGTGATTATTATATAACGCCCTTCTTCATCTCTTATTACATCTTTTACTTTAAAGTCTAGTGTGTCTGACATAAGTGTGGCTACTCCAGCTTTCTTCTGACTTCCTCTAGCGTGGTAGATGGTTCCCCATTCCCTCACTTTCAATCTGAAGGTGTCCTTAGGTCTAAAATCGGTCTCTTGAAGACAGCATATAGATGGGTCTTGTTTTTTAATCCATTCTGTTACCCTGTGCCTTTTAATTGGAGCATTTAGTCCATTTACATTCAGCATTAATATTGAAAAATATGGGTTTAGAGTCACTGTGTTACCTGTAGGTTTCATGCTTGTAAGGATGTGTCTGGTACTCTGTGTTCCTTGCAACTCGAGGGCCCTGACCATCCCCATATGAAATTTTTAAAAATTAAAGTTTAAATATATTGATGACTATTTCTTCAGAATTTAAAGGAAAGAAACTTTTTCATAACAGTTGTGCTCATTTATATTGAATTAATGTATATGATCAATCCAAGCAAGGTAGTTACACAGCAATGACTAATGTGATAATGAGATTCTGAAACAGGAGTAATTAAATATTCATCACTTGCTTTTCATATGTAAATTCCATCACTAACAGAGCATTACTGTTCCCTAGTATTTCTATATAACACTGTAGTTAATAGGAGTATCATGACAGAATAAGGGGAGTAAACATCCCCATGTTGCATATGCAAATTTAAAGGAAGCAGCAATCTCCAGATTTAAATTATAGCAAATCTTTTGTATCTAGGTGCTTAACAAATAGTTTAGGATAAGAATGCAACTAAGGGATTTGTATCTTATCTACAATTCAGTCAGAATCCTCTGGTGGGTATTGATTTCTCTCCTTTTCTCCAGGAGCAAAATGTGCAAAGGATTTTTTTTAACTCTAGATAAAAACGAATGTAAATATCTGTATTCTTTCAGATGGCATCTAGACAATTTGCCTCGAATGACATCAATAAGCAGGTCAATTATCCCCTGAAGGAAAATGTAGATTTGCTAAGTGTTCTGCATTTCTTTTACTCAAGTTTCAAGGAGAGGTTGGGGAAGGAATAGAACAGAGGCACCCCAATTAGAATATCTGCCTGGTGGCCTAGCATTAAAAACTATTTTTTTTCAACTTATTTAGCAGAATCAGTCAGAAATATCCCCTTAAATTTGTCCTGGATATATAATCGTCTAGGAAGCAGAGTGGAAGAAAAACTTAACTAGATACCATTCTTACCCCTAAGTAGCATACATCATCAGCATAGGTAGACAAGATTTAATGAAAGGGCTGAAGGCATTCACAAATGTTTTCTTCTTCTTAGTAATGGCACCACCATTTGCTCAAGTTAAAAACATTGGAGATGTTCTTGATTACTCTCTCGAACCCTACATCCAACCTACCAATGAATCCCATTGGCTCTACCTTCCACAACTTCTCACCACTTCTCCATCCATTATTCTGGTTCAGATCACTATCATCCAAAGAGTAGGAAAAATTTCTCCTCCATCCTTTTAGAGTCTTCAGCTAGGACTAGGAATTAAACTGACATCAGACAGATCAACAGGAGAAAAGCATACAAGATTTCATTTTTTTTCCACATGTACATGGAAGTTCTCATGAGAAAAATGAAGACCCAATGAAGCAGTTTGAGTTGAACACTGAAATATATTGAGTTGGACAAAGAGTAGTAAATTATGAAAATGTGACAAGGCCAAGGAGCTTGTACTAGGTACTGGGTGGAGAACTAACTAGGAAGTTACAGGTTAGTTCAACAAGCTTTGTTTTGTCAAAAATCAAAATGTAACTAAGTAAATGTAAAGTTCTAATTGGCTTTATTAGCGACTTGTATGGAACCACAAAAGACCTCCAATAGAAAAAGCAATCTTCAGAAAGAAGAACGAAGCTGGACTTATCACAATCACAGATTGCAAGATATACTACAAAGCTATAGTAATTAGAATACTGTGGTCCTTGATGAAAACAGATACATAGATCAATAGAACAGGATAAAGAGCCCGGAAATAAACCCACACCTATACGGTCAATTAATCTACAACAAAGGAGGCAAGAAAAAACAGTGAGGAAAAGACAGTCTCCTCAATAAATGATGTTGGGAAAACCATACAAAAGAATGAAAGGGGACCACTTTCTTACAAAATATAAAAAAAATTAACGCAAAATGGATTAAAAACCAAAATGGGAGACCTGGGAGCTTAGGTGATTCATTCCACAACCCAAAATATTCATATAAAAATGATTACAATACTGTAATAGAATATAAAATAATAAACAAATATATAATATAAAGAAAAAAAACCAAATTAACCTGCACTTACCTTTGAAAACATTCATGGCTGGTGTGAGGGAGGCAAGAGGGAGTATAGGATGACTTTCACTATCACTAAAGGAGGCACTGCTATTATTGGTTTAGTGGAATCTTTATCTGCAGGGGGCCATTGTATACACTCACACGGATGTTGACTACAGTACAGAATTAATAAACTCTTGTCATATACTGTATTTAATGTAACTGGCAATAAGGCAGCAGAACCAAGGGTCTATATATCTGTAGGCAGCCTGAACTAGAATGAAGCAAAACATTCCTATGCTTACTCTTGTATGGAAAAGCAAAGGACTTTCCACAGGTGCCTTGAAGTGCCAAAAAATACACTAGTGCCAGTTGTGGGCACTTTCCAATTTTCTGAAAAAATCACTGATTTCTGCCTAATACCCTGGCCTAAGATGGAGCATCAGAACATGGAACACAATCACTGACAATCCTACAGTGACAATCCTACAGTAGATATCCTACAGAGAGAGAGAGAGGGAGAGAGAGAAGAACCATTGGGTCAGTTGTGATCATGTGATATTCGGTATCATGTACTACTCTATTACAAGACATTACTCATTTATCAAGTTAAAATTTATTAGAAATGTTTGCTGGTCTTGTGGAATACTCACAGAACAAGTTACTGACAATCCAAGGTTTTACTATATTGTATTTGGGGAGTCAGTGTTTATAACAAGAACTTACATCAAATCATTTACAAGCTCAATTTCCTTAGCTTGATATTTCTCATAAGGTCTTTGGTTCTGCAACCAGGAATTGCCCTTCCAAAGGTGTTTTTGGTAACATAAGCTGCACAATTGGGGACTTTGATTTCATATTGTGGTTAGCTTTTCATACATCTCTCTTTCTCACTCAACATATGTATCTCTTGTTCTTCATTTGTAGACATGAATCTGAAAGGACCAGTTTGGAACTTATGTCAATAGTCCATGTGAGCATTATTGAGGACTCTGACTAACATAGTTGCTACAGAATGGAGGGAGAGAACGTTTAAAAAACATTAAGATAAAATCCATAGCATTTTTTAATTAGCTAGATTTAAGAGTGATGGGGAAAAGCCAAGAATTGCACAGAGGTTTCTAATTTTCAAGAATGGTAGAATCACATGTCATTCAAAAGATTAAGAATATTTTGGGGCACCTGGCTGCCTCAGTCCATAGAGCAATATGACTCTTGATCTTGAGGCTTTAAGTTTGAGCCCCACGTAGGGTACAGAGATTACTTTAAAAATAAAAACTTTGGGGAAAAAAGATCAAGAATATTTCTATTTTAATTCAGATATTTATTGAGAGCTCCTATATGTAGGGCACATGGAAGGAATATGATGTGGGGATGGGGGAGTTACATTAAATAGGAGATTCCTAGAGGACGTTCAAGTGGATACAATTAATGCATAGTTGATAATGTGGATCTGAAATTCAAAGAAGACATCGATATTGGAAAAAAAAAGATGTGAGAACCACTAGCATGGATTTTATTACTGAAACTATGGGACAACATACAAAGTGAGAAAAGAAACCTAAATAAAAATGACCAGAGAGATAGGAAAAGAACAGGAAAAAAAAAAGTGATGTCATAAAAGTTGGAGAAGTAGAACACTTTTAAAAAGGAGAAATTGGTTAACAAGGACAAATTTTGCCCAGAGGTCATCTAGGGCTTGCATCTGGCAAAGTAGGACATCCTTGGTAGTTTTAGAAGAAATAGTTTAGTAGAACAGTGGAGGGAAAAATAAATTATGTAGTCCCCATAATTAATCTATCTCAAAAGGAGCCTAATACATTTCATTACTTTATGTTACTGGCTGGTAAGTTTCCCTATGAAAGATTAAGAGCATTTTGATTGGAACCGTTCAAGAAGACTCTCTTTAATGGAATGAATGGTCTTTGAAAATGTATTTATTCAGCTTTGCATTAATTAGAATCTTGACCATAGAATGCATGCAATAAATGTTTGTTAAATTGAAGATGACAGGACCGAGACCAAGATGGCGGAGGAGTAGGGAGGCCCAAAGTTTCCCTTGTTTTTTGAATTGAGAGGGATTGAAACAGAGAGATTCTCAACTCCAAGAACCTGGCAGAAAAGGTGTAACAGCCTGCAAGGAACGCAAGAAACACAGACAACGCCCTAGGACCGTGAGTCTAATCGAGAACCTACAAAACGAACTCGAGAAACTGAGCTGAGGGGAGGGTGAGCCGGGGACAGCGGGGAAAGTGCCCAACATCCGAACGAGAGGGCCAGAGAAGGAAAGACCACCACCATCCAGCCCCTAAAGACAGGGCTTAGGAGGAGAAGCTCTGTGTCTAACAGCATAACCCAGCAGAACTCTCCTTGTGCGGGACCGCGGACGGAGGCACAGTCAGCCTGCCCCGCCCAGAGTTGCTCAGCCGCCAGCAGCAGGACGGCCGCCTCTGCTGCCGGCCCCAGCCAGGAGTGCGCGCAAGGCGCCCTTGCCTCCTCTGGCCCGGGAGCAAACAACCGCGGGACCGCCGCCACTGCTGCCAGGGGAGCGGCGAGTGCACGCTAGTCGCCGCTGCCGCCCAGTGGGGAGCGAAAAACCACTGGGACCCTCGCGGCTGCCACCTGAGCAGGGATTGCGCGTCAGTCGCGCCACCATCCAGTGGGGAGCCGGCGACCTGGGACCATTGCCGCTGCCCGCCTGAGCCGGGATTGGGCGCTAGTCGCTGCTGAGGGCCCCGTGGGGTGCGAACAATCACTGGGACTGCTGCCACCGCTGTTGCCTGAGTGGGGAGTGCGCACAAATCGCCCCGGCCAGGCGACCGACTGCCGGGGGTCCCCAAGTCGCCCGCGGAGCACCTCTAACCCTGACACATTTGCAGAAGGTTGGGGGTGGCAGGCAGGCAGGCGCACACCTTCTAGTAGACCGCACTGCACCGGTGCCCATAGCAGACTAAGGACAGAAACAAGGGGGCGAGTGGAAGCCCCGGGACTGGGAACAAAGGACTGAAGGGACGCCATTGTTGTCTTATGGGCCACAAGCACCGGCCCCAGGAAGTCACTCCCAGAGCCATCCCTGCCTCAGTGGAGACCACCTGCCTACACTAAGCCACGCCCATCCGTTCAGGAGTGACACCTCTCAGCGGGAGCTACATAGGCCAAGTTCAGACCACTGCGTGGAGTAACTCCAGGGCAACTTCAAGAAACAACCCAAAACACATCCAGCCAAACTGACGAGACGGAAGAATTCTACTCAAAAGAATCTACAAGAAGCAGTGACAGCTCAAGAATTAATGAAAACAGATATAAGCAACATAGCAGAACATGAATATAGAATGATAATCATAAAACTAATCGCTGGGCTTGAAAAAAGCTTAGATAAATGCAAGGGGTCCCGCGCAGCAGAGTTCAAGGACCTTAAAAACGGTCAGGAAGAATTAAAGAAGACATTGGAGGAAATACAAGGGAAACTGGAAGCAGCCACAGCACGGATTGAAGAGGTAGAGGAAAGAGTTAGTGCATTAGAAGATAAAATCATTGAAAAAGAGGAAGCAGATAAAAAGAGAGAGAAGCTGATCCAGGAACAGGAAAGGAGAATTCGAGAGCTGAGCGATGCACTCAAAAGAAACAATATCCGTATCATAGGAGTTCCAGAGGAAGAAGAGAGAGAGAAAGGAGTCGAAGGGGTTCTTGAACAAATCATTGCTGAGAACTTCCCCAACATGAGGAAGGAAACGGGCATGGAAATCCAAGAGGCACAGAGAACTCCCCTCAGACGTAACTTGAATAGACCTTCTGCACGGCACATCATAGTGAAGCTGGCAAAATACAAAGATAGGGAGAGAATCCTGAAAGCAGCTAGGGACAAAAGAACCCTAACATACAAAGGGAGACATATAAGGGTAGTAGCAGACTTATCTACAGAAACTTGGCAAGCCAGAAAGGAATGGCAGGATAACTTCAATGTGATGAGCAAGAAGGACATGCAACCAAGAATTCTGTATCCGGCTAGCCTGTCATTCAGAATAGAAGGAGAGATCAAGGTTTTTCCCAACAAACAAAAACTGAAAGAATTTATCACAAATAAGCCAGCACTACAAGGGATCCTGAGGGGCACTGTATGAAGGAAAGTTTGCAAAGAACACGGACTGCCAGAGAAAGCCTTACAAACATGAAACTTACAGATAATACAGTGATTGTAAGCCCATATTTTTCAATAGTAACACTGAATGTAAATGGACTAAATGCGCCAATCAAAAGACACAGGATAACAGAATGGATTAAAAAACAAGACCCATCTATTTGCAGTCTTCAAGAAACTCATCTTAAACCTGAAGACACCTTCAGATTGAAAGTGAGGGGTGGAGAACTATCTACGATGCTACTGGAAGTCAGAAGAAAGCCGGAGTAGCCACACTTATATCAGACAAATTAGACTTTAAAATGAACGATGTAATAAGAGATGAAGAAGGACATTATATAATAGTCTCAGGGACCATCCAGCAGGAAGAGCTAACAATTGTAATTATCTACGCACCGAATTCGGGGGCACCCACATTTGTAAAACAACTAATTACAAACATTAGCAACCTCATCGATAAAAATGTCCTAATAGTAGGGGATCTCAACACCCCACTCTCAGCATTGGATAGATCTACAAAACAGAAAATCTCTGCAGAAACAATAGTCCTGAACGACACATCAGAACAGATGGGCCTCACAGACATTTTTAGGGTCCTTTATCCAGAAGCAAAGGAATTTACATTCTTCTCAACTGCACACGGTATATTTTCCAAGATAGACCACATGCTGGGGCACAGGGAAGCTCTGAATAAATATAAAAGAATTGAGATCATATCGTGTACACTGTCAGACCACAATGCTTTGAAACTTGAAATCAACCACAGGAGAAAGTCTGGAAAACATCCAAAAACATGGCGGCTAAGAAATACCCTACTAAAATATGAGTGGGTCAACCTAGCCATCAGAGAAGAAATTAAAAAATACATGGAAACAAATGAAAATGAAAATACAACAATCCAAACGCTCTGGGATGCAGCAAAGGTAGTCCAGAGAGGGAAATATATTGCAATCCAGGCCCATCTCAAGAAACAAGAAAAATCAATAACACAAATTCTAACAGCACGCCTAAAGGAACTAGAAGCAGAACAACTAAAACAACCCAAGCCCAGCAGAAACAGAGAAATAACAGAGATCAGAGCACAAATTAACCATATGGAGACAGAAAAGGTAGTGGAACAGATCAATGAAACCAAAAGCTGGTTCTTTGAAAAAATAAACAAAATAGACAAACCTCTAGCCTGGCTTCTCAAAAAGAAAAGAGAGAGAACTCAAATAGATAAAATCGTGAATGAAAAGGGAGAAATTACAACCAATCCCTCAGAGATACAAGCAATCATCAGAGAATACTATGAAAAATTATATGCCACCAAACTTGGCAATCTGGAAGAAATGGACAGCTTCCTAAATAGCCACACGCTACCAAAACTCAAACGGGAAGAAATAGAAAATTTGAACAGACCCATAACTAGTGAAGAAATAGAATCAGTTATCAAAAACCTCCCAGCAAATAAAAGCCCTGGACCAGACGGCTTTCCTGCGGAATTTTACCAGACATTTAAAACAGAGTTAATTCCTATCCTCCTCAAGCTGTTCCAAAAAATTGAAATGGAAGGAAAACTCCCGGACTCATTCTATGAAGCCAGCATCACTTTGATTCCCAAACCAGATAGAGACCCAGCAAAGAAAGAAAATTACAGGCCAATATCCCTGATGAATATGGATGCAAAAATTCTCAACAAGATACTAGCAAATCGAATCCAACAGCATATAAAGAGAATTATCCACCATGATCAAGTAGGATTCATCCCTGGGTTGCAGGGCTGGTTCAATATTCCCAAATCAATCAACGTGAGTGATACATCACATCAACAAAAGAAAAGATAAGAACCATATGATCCTGTCAACAGATGCAGAAAAAGCATTTGACAAAATACAGCATCCTTTCCTAATAAAAACTCTCGAGAAAGTCGGGATAGAAGGAACATACTAAGGCATCATAAGAGCCTTTTATGAAAAGCCCACAGCTAACATCATCCTCAATGGGGAAAAACTGAGAGCCTTCCCCCTGAGGACAGGAACACGACAGGGATGTCCACTGTCACCACTGCTATTTAACATAGTGTTGGAGGTCCTAGCATCAGCAATCAGACAACAAAGCAAAATAAAAGGCATCAAGATTGGCAAGGAGGAAGTCAAACTTTCACTTTTTGCAGATGACATGATACTTTAAATGGAAAACCCGACGGAATCCACCAAAAGCCTACTAGAACTGATCCATGATTTCAGCAAAGTTGCAGGATACAAAATCAATGTACAGAAATCGGTGGCATTTCTATACACCAACAATGAAGCAGCAGAAAGAGAAATAAAGAAGCTAATCCCTTTCACAATTGCACCAAAAACCATCAAATACTTAGGAATAAACCTAACCAAAGATGTGAAAGACCTCTACACTGAAAACTATAAAAAACTTATGAAAGAAATTGAGGAAGACACAAGGAAATGGAAACACATCCCATGCTCATGGATTGGAAGAAGAAATACCGTTAAAATGGCAATACTACCAAAAGCAATCTACACATTCAATGCAATCCCAATCAAAATTGCACCAGCATTCTTCTCAAAGCTAGAGCAAACAATCCTAAAATTTGTATGGAACCACAAAAGACCTCGAATAGCCAAAATAATTCTGAAGAATAAAACCAAGGCGGGAGGCATCACAATCCCAGACTTTAACCTCTACTACAAAGCGGTAGTCATCAAGACTGTATGGTATTGGCACAAAAACAGACACATAGACCAATGGAATAGAATAGAAAACTCAGATATGGACCCGCAAGTATATGGCCAACTAATCTTTGACAAAGCGGGAAAATGTATCCAATGGAAAAAAGACAGCCTCTTTAATAAATGGTGCTGGGAGAATTGGACAGCAACTTGCAAAAGAATGAAACTAGACCACTTTCTTACACCATTCACAAAAATAAATTCTAAATGGATAAAAGATCTGAATGTGAGACAGGAAACCGTCAAAATCCTAGAGGAGAAAGCAGGAAAAAGCCTCTTTGACCTAAGACGCACCAATTTCTTACTCGACACGTCTCCAAAGGCAAGGGAATTAAAAGCAAAGATGAACTATTGGGACCTCATCAAGATAAAATGCTTCTGCACAGCAAAAGAAACAACCAACAAAACGAATAGGCAACCAACGGAATGGGAAAAGATCACGGCAAATGACATATTGGATAAAGGACTAATGTCTAAAATCTATAAAGAACTTACCAAACTCCACACCCGAAAAACAAACAACCCAGTGAAGAAATGGGCAGAAGATATGAATAGACACTTCTCCAAAGAGGACATTCAGATGGCCAACAGACACATGAAACGATGCTCAATGTCACTCATCATCAGGGAAATACAAATCAAAACCACACTGCGATACCACCTCACACCAGTCAGAGTGGCTAAAATGAACAAATCAGGAAACTATAGATGCTGGCGAGGATGTGGAGAAGTAGGCACCCTCCTACACTGTTGGTGGGAATGCAAACTGGTGCAACCACTCTGGAAAACGATGTGGAGATCCTCAAAAAAATGAAAATAGAGCTACCCTTTGACCCAGCAATAGCACTGCTAGGAATCTATCCAAGAGACACAGGAATGCTGATGCATAGGAGCACGTGTACCCCAATGTTCATAGCAGCACTTTCGACAATAGCCAAATCATGGAAAGAAACCAAGTGCCCATCAACTGATGAATGGATAAAGAAGATGTGGTACATATATACAATGGACTACTATGTGGCAATGAGAAAAAATGAAATCTGGCCATGTGTAGCAACATGGATGGAACTGGAGGGTATTATGTTAAGTGAAATAAGTCAGTCAGAAAAAGACAGATACCATATGTTTCCAGGAATAGGTGGACTTTGTGAGACTAAGCAAAAACTAGGGGGAGGGGAGGAGGGGAAAGAAAAAAAAAGACACAGAGAGGGAGGGAGATAAAACATAAGAGACTCTCAAAGACTAAGAACAAACTGAGGGTGAGGGGGATGAGGGAGGGGGGAGAGGGGGTGATGGGCATTAAAAAGGGCACATGTTGGGATGAACACTGGGTGTTATATGTAAACCAATTTGAAAATAAACTATTATAAATTAAAAAAAAATAAATAAATTGAAGATGACAATCACTCACTTCCATCTCCATCTCTCTTTTGCTCTCTCATATCTCTCTGTTATAAACGTATGTGTGTGCATATGTATACTTTTTATTTTGAATAAAATATATTTTACATTTTAATATATATATTTTTATTTTGAAATAATTATAGATTAATAGGAGGTTGTAAAAGAAGTGCACAGGCACGTTCCATGTACACTTTCCCTAGGCTCCTTCAATGCTAACATCTTATACCACTAGAATACATGATCGAAACCAAAAAAAAAAAAAAAAAAATGACTTTGGCACAATCCATTGAGCTTATTCAAATTTCAACAGTTATACATGCACTAATTTGTGTATCGTGGGGTAGGGGGTGCTCTGTGAAATATTATCACATGCAGTCTTGTGTAACCACCACCACAATTGAGATATTCAACTGTATCATTACAAGACTCTTTCACATTATCCCTTTATAGCCCCACATGTTCCTCTCCTCCCCATCCCTAACACCTGGCAACCACTGATAAGTTCTCTACCTCTATAATGATGCTATTTCATGAATGTGAAATAAATGCAATTATGCACTGTCTATCTTTCTGAGACTGGCTTTTTTCCACTCAGCATAATTTTGTTCAGGTTCATCCAAATTGTATGCTTCAATAACCCATTTTACTAAATTGCTGAGCAGTATTCCATGATACATATATACCACAGTTTGTTTGACTATTCACCCTTTGAAGGACATTTGGCTGTTTCAAGTTTTTGGCTGTTATAAATAAAGCTGCTATGAGCATTCACATAAAGGTTTTTGTATGAACAAGTCTTCATTTCTCTGGGATAAATGCCCAGGAGTGTAATTACTAGGTTGTAAGTTGCATGTTTAGTTTTTTTAGAAACTGTTTTCCCAAATGGCTATACTGTTTTCCTCTCCCACAGGCAATGTATATGAGATCTAATTTCTCTGAATTCTCATCAGCGTTTGGTGTAACCACTGTATTTTTTCATTTGGTCATTTCGATAGGTGTGTAGTGATAGTTCACTGTAGTTCTAATTTGTATTCTCTGATGGCTAATGTGAAACATCTTGTCCTGTGCTTATTTTCCCCTTGTATATCTTCTTCAGTGAAATATCTCTTCCTATATTTTGCCCGTTTTTAAACTGTTGACTTTTAAAAGTTCTTTATATATTTTAGATACTAGCTCTTTGTCAGATATGTGGTTTACAAATATTTTCTCCCAGTGTGTAGTTTTTTTCGTCCCTCTTAACAGGGTCTTTGACAGAGCAAAAGTTTTCAACTTTAATAGGCCAATTTATTTGTTTTTGTTTTTGTTTTTTTTACCTTTATGGGTCATGTTTTTGTTTTCAAGTCTAAGAACTCTTTGCCTAGTGCTGGCCCCCAAAGGTTTTCTATCACACTTTTTTCTAAAAGTTTTATAATTTTACATTTTACATTTAAATCTGTAATCTGGGGTGCCTGGGTGGCTCAGTTGCTTAAGCATCTGACTTTGGCTCAGGTTATGATCTCATGGCTCATGGGTTTGAGCCCCTCGTTGGGCTCTGTGCTGACAGCTCAGAGCCTGAAGCCTGCTTGAGATTCTGTGTCTCCCTCTCTGTCTGCCCCTCCCCTGATCCTTTATTTATTTTAAATAAAGTTTTATTGGAACACAGCCCTGCTCAGTGATTTAGATCTCGATTGTGGCTGCTTTACTCCCTACAGTTCCAGAGTTGACTAGTTGCAGTACAGACCCTATAGTCAGGAAAGCCAAAAATACTTGCTTTATAAAAAATTTGGCCAGCTCTTACTTCATATGAATGCTGTTTCCTAAAATTGTGTGGCTATGGTTAACCTAATAATTTAAATGTCTATATATGAAGGAGAAAGTGCTAATTTGACAAGAATTAAACTCCTCTTTTGTTGTATTAATTGATCACTACAGTTAGAAAATACCGGGGCAGAGAACATTCCTAATTTTTGTGCCATCATTATCATATTAATATATCTTAACTAAGCCCTTTCAGATAGTTGCTGAAATTTAGCCTAGGAGAAACAGGTCTTGATATATTAATTTAGATAATTTCTTTTCATTCAAGTGCTTTTCAGTTCAAAAAATATTTGAGCACCAATGAGCATCATGAGATGTAACGCGTGCTGTGAGGTAAGAAATGAGTAAGATAAGAAGCTTGCCCTCAAGGAACTCACAACCTAGTTAAGGGGAAAGGGGATAAGCCAGAGAAAAAGGCAACGTAATTAAGACACACTGTGATAAGATATATAAAAGAGGGTCGGTGGGGTTATAGGAAAATAAAGGCTATGTTTTCATTCATTTTTTCGCTCTGTGGCTTGCTTATGTGGTGACATTGTAGGCGAAGTAAAAGTTTTCCTTGACCTACTTAGGGTCTCTGGCTGGGTCTGAAAATTAAATTGAGAGGGAAAAGTTAAGGGGAGAAAAGGAAAGATGAACAGAAAAGCATTCAAGTTTTATCAATTTTTACATGTACGTGGGAGTCTTCCAAAGAGAATGAAGACCCAAAGAAGTGACTGGAACAGGAAGCTTTTATACCTCTTAGACAAACAAATTTGTGAAGAGTTGACAAGACAAAGGGGTTTGGACCAGGGTAGTTCACCGTGAAGAAGTAACCGGGAAGATAAGGGTTAGTTTAACAAGGTTTGTTTACACAGATTTCTCTGGTACCATCTCTGGGCTGATTAGAATCTGTCTCCAGTAAGAGGAGAATTTATTTCCTGCCTTTAGGCTGAAAAAGAGGAGCTTTCTCAGTGTTTACTGCTTCTTAATTGCCTTTACCTCAAAAATAGTTTTTAGGGGTGCCTGGGTGGCTCAGTCGGTTAAGCGGCCGACTTCGGCTCAGGTCATGATCTCGCGGTTTGCGAGTTCCAGCCCCGCGTCGGGCTCTGTGCTGACAGCTCAGAGCCTGGAGCCTGCTTCACATTCTGTATCTCCCTCTCTCTCTGCCCTTCCCCTGCTCACGCTCTGTCTCTATGTCTCACAAATAAATAAACATTAAAAGAAATATTTTTTATGTCAAAGATACGTATTTCAGGGTGACATATTCTGATTTCTTTCAACATTCTGTCATTCCCTGAGCGTTGTCACTTAGCTTCCACTAGAATGGCTCGTTTAAGATATGCTTTGTATGAGTTAATAGTATTAATAATAGTTGAATTAATAGTATTAATAATAGTTGTATGAGTTAATATTATTAATAATAGTTATCCATTCTTGACATTTTTGAATTCCAGACTTTTTAGTTATACTATACTAGAACATCTAAACTGAATAAAGAAAATGTGGTGTACACACACACACACACACACACACACAAACACAAACACACATACAGGAATACTCTTTAGTCACAAAAACGAAAAAAATCCTCCCCTTCAGGACAACATGGATGGACCTCAAGGGCATTATGCTAAATGAAATAAGTCAGAGAAAGACAAATCCTGCATGATCTCACTTACACATGAAATAAAAAAAAAAAACAACTCAGATGAAGATATCAGATTTTGGGTTACTAGAAGTGGGAATGGGATAGGACAATCAGATGGATATGGTCAAAAGGTACAGACTTCCAGTTATAAAATAAATGTTGGGGACAAAGTACTGGGAAGTAATGTACGACGTGATGACTATAGTTAACACTGCTATATCGTATATTTGAAAGTTGTAAAGAGGGTAAATACTAACAGTTTTTGTCATAAGGAAAAACATTTTTTTTTGTAACTCTATGAGGTAATGGTTGTTAGCTAAATGTACTATGGTAATTATTTCACAACATATGTATGTCAAGTCATGATGCACACCTTAAACTTACATAGTGCTACACATCTCAGTACAACTGGAAGAATAAAAAGGAAAGAAAGAAAAAAAGAAAGTAGAATGTCTGACCAATACATATGCATATATATGGTGTTTCTCCTTCCCTCAAATACTTCTGCTTATTTCTCAATTTCTTTTTTTTTTAAGTTTATTTAGTAATCTCTACACCCAACCTAAGGCTCGAACCCTAGACCCTGAGATCAAGAGTCATGTGCTCTTCTGACTGAGCCAGCCAAGGACCCCTGATTTCTCTATTTCAGTTTAATGACCCCATCATTCTACTAATCATGGGAGCTCAAAACCTTGGGGTTCTATTTAATTCTTTGAAGGGGTATAGTTAAACAGTTAGGATTTCGTAGACAGGCTGCCTGGGTTTAAATCCCATTTTCTGACCTTAGTCTGACCTTAGATTTATACTATCATTTCTTCATTTGCAAAATATCTAACTTGCAGGGTTTCTGTGAGGAATAAATGAGTTAATATATACAAAGTACCTACCTAGAATATGCCTGACACATAGTAAGCTCTAAATCAGTGATTGTTATAAATATCATCCCTCCTCCCTTTGCTCCCTGTTTATTTAGTTGTTTTGGCATGCATATGCTTTCTCAGCCATGCTTCTCCAACCCAATCTCTCGGCTTCCTTCTCACAGTTAATGTGCTCCTACTACTTTTTATCTGGAGAATTGTCTCCCCCATTCAATTCATACCACATTCCAAAGTTAGACTAATCTTCCTAAAATAAAGCTCCAGGGGCGCCTTGCTGGTTCAGTCAGTAAGAGCGTGTTAAACTCTTTATCTTGGGGTTGTGAGTTCGAGCCACATGTTGGGTGTAGAGATTACTTAAAAGTAAATAAAATAATAAAAATTTAAAAATTAAATTAAATTAAATTAAATTAAAAATAGGGTCACCTGGGTGGCTCAGTCGGTTAAACATTTGACTTCAGTTCAGGTCATGGTTTGTGAGTTCAAGCCCGACATTGGGCTTCTTACTTCCAACAAGAGTGCAGAGCCTGCTTCTGACCTTCTGTCTCCCTCTCTCTCTGCCCCTCCCCCATTCAGGTCCTCTCTCTCAAAAATGAATAAACATTTAAAAAATACAATAAGGGGCTCCTGGGTGGGTCAATCGGTTAAGCGTCTGATTTCGGCTCAGGTCATGATCTCACGGTTTGTGGGTTCGAGCCTCAAGTTGGGTTCTAGCTCAGAGCCTAGAGCCTGCTTTGGATTCTGTGTCTCCTTATCTCTCTGCTCCTCCCCTGCTCTGTCTCTGTCTCAAAAATGAATAACATTTTAAAAAATTATTTAAATAAAATAATGCTCTAATGATGTGAAACTGCCCTTCCAAGCTGTAGACTATGGATCCTTGGGACCCTATGAGGTAACTGAAAGTGATTCTGGAATCTGTATGCACATAAATGTTTTCTTAATCGACAAAATCTACAAAAATACAAGATGTGATTACATGCCAGAGGCCAAATTCTGTTAGCCTGTAGTCTGAATCTGGCAATGAGAAATTCTCGACCCCATTTAGATTTCAGTCCTGAGTTTCCTAATGGTAAAAGCCCCAGACCTCACTGGATTTTTTTTTATCCTACTCCTATAGGAAGAAAGTGTGTATTCAAAATATTTTAGCCAATCCATATATTTTGACTATATTTAATTTCAACGGTGAGAACTCATTTCTAATGTTCATTATGCTAACAAGCCACACAATTCACCAATAAACACCAGCTTCCAACATTCACAATTGCTAATTAGTAAAGCACCTGGTATTGCTATGGACAGTGTAGCTATAAATAAAGGAAGCACTAGGGGCGCCTGGGTGGCTCAGACAGTTGAGCATCCGACTCTTGATTTCAGCTTAGGTCACAATCTCGAGGTTCATGGGATCAAATCCCACACTAAGCTCTGTGCTGGTGGCATGGGGCCTGCTTGGGGTTCTTTATCTCTGCCCCTCCCTGCCCCCAGTCTCTCTCTCTCTCTCAAAATAACTAAGTATTAAAAAAATAATAAAATGAGGTGGCTCTCTGGAATGTGAGCTCCTAACCAGAATACTAGTTACATCTGGGTTGTGACTCTAACTAATACAGACACGCAAATACGATCACACTGTTAAAGTATGTGGCAGTGTTTTAAATCACAAATAACCTAACACTTGTGCTCTGATTTTCTGGTTATAATTATCCTTTGCTTCCTCCTAGGCCATCTCAGATGATTCTTCCATAAAGTCTTTCTATAAACCTCTCTCTGCTGAGTTTCCATAGTACTTAGAGCTGCTTTTATGATGTGCACCTTACACTCCTGTAGTCCCTTACCTCACAATGATCCTTAGAGGTAGCAGAACATAACGGTTAAAAGCATGAGCTCTGCAAAAGAAAAAAAAGCATACATGCATGAGAGACAAACCAAGAAACAGACCCTTAACTATAGAGAACAAACCTGATGGTTACCAGAGGGGAGAGATGTGGGGGGATGAGTGAAATAGATAAAGGGGATTAACAACACATGATGAGCACTGATTAATGTATAGAATTGTTGAATCATTATATTGTATACTTGCAACGAATATAACACTATGTTAACTCTACTGGAACTAACAATTTTAAAAAACATAATAAAAATTAAAATTATATGAAAACAAAAGTATGAGCTCTGGAGTCAAGCTACCAGAATTGGAACCATACCTCCACCTGTGACGTTGGTAAGTCCCACAACTTCATGCCTCTGTGCAGTTTTCTTATTTGTAAAATGGGGATATTGAAAGCTAATTGTAATATGGATACATTGTATTGGCCAGGAATATTTAATTCTGCCATAGAAAACAAGAAAACAAATGGGAGTGAGGAAATTCATGCATAAGCTGAGACAAGGAGGTAAGTAGCTGATGAGATATTTTAGACATAAAGTACGGTATATGTGTACAGAACATAAATCAGAAGGGATAGAACAACTAAGTAGGCACTAAATATTCATGAGGCACAGGAGGCACCTAATATTCATGATGCAGTAAATATACATCAGGCCCCTGAGGCACCAAATATTCAAAGCACACTAAATATATGAGGCACTCAGTATTCATGAGGACCTAAATCAGCCATTCATGAGTGACATCTATTCTGGGCCTTTGTATTCTCTGGCCAGGAAAGAAAAAGTAAAAATCCCTAGGTGCTCGTTGGGCTATGGCAAGTTCCAACTGTGGACAGGCTCCCTCACCCCTACAACTCTCCAATAGAGAATGTGTGTATAATTGGCTTCAGGTTTTTTTCAGTCACAAAGCCTCTATGCTCAGACCTCATTGCTGGTCTACATAACTACACCATCAGTGGGGAAGGTTCATGTGGACAAGAGAAACAGGACACAAAAACATTGCATAACCCAGGTGTGGTTCAGTTCACTGGCATCCTGTTCTAAGTATTTTAACATACTCTTTCTCTCCCTAACTTCTTTTTATTTTTTTTAATTTATTTATTTATTTTGAGAGAGAGTGTGTGAACACAGGAGGGGCAGAGAGAGAGGGAGAGAGAGAGAACCCTACACAGGCTCCTTGCTGTCAGCAAAGAACCCAATGAGGGGCTTGAACTCACAAACCATGAGATCATGACCTGAGCTGAAACCAAGAGTCAGATGCTAAACCAGCTGAGCAACCCAGATGCCCTTCCCATGACTTCTAACTGTAATGTTAAATTGATTTAATAAATCATGTGATTTGAGTGATCTGAGACTTATCTGACTCATTATTCCCCCACAATCTAGTTTGTTTTTTTTTTAACAGCTTTATTGAGATATAATTCACATACTATGCAATTAATCCATTTAGTGTGTACAATTCAATATTTATTGGTATATTACATTAACTTTTTAAAAATTGTGGTGGGGCACCTGGGTGGCTCAGTTGGTTGAGCATAGACTTCAGCTTATGTCATGACCCCCCAGTCCATGGGTTTGAGCCCTACATCGGGTTCTATGCAAACAGCTCAGAGCCTGGAGCCTGCTTCTAATTCTGTCTCTCCCTCTCTCTCTCTGCCCCTCCCCCACTTGCTCTCTCTCTCTCTCTCTCTCTCTCTCTCTCTCCCTCTCCCTCTCTCTCTCAAAAATAAACTTTTTTTTAATTG
Organism: Paguma larvata; assembly: GCA_030068075.1. Classification (NCBI taxonomy): domain Eukaryota; kingdom Metazoa; phylum Chordata; class Mammalia; order Carnivora; family Viverridae; genus Paguma; species Paguma larvata. The sequence continues at coordinate 86,111,026 of CM057830.1, forward strand.
TGATATGGGCACCTGAGTGGCTCAGTCGGTTAAGCATCTGACTTCGGCTCAGGTCATGATTTCACGGTTCATGAGTTAGAGCCGCGAATCAGGCTCTGTGCTGACAGCTCAGGGCCTGGAGCCTGTTTCAGATTCTGTGTCTCCCTCTCTCTCTACGTCTCCCCTGCTCATGCTCTGTCTCTCTCTGAAAAATAAATAAATATTTTTTAAAAATTGTGATAAAATTTGTCATTTTAACCATTTTAATTGCACAATTCAGTGGTATTACATTCACATGTTGTGCAATCATCACTGCTTCTAAAACTTATTTTTTAAGCTTTTATTGAAATTCCAGTTTGTTAACATACAGTGTAACATTAGTTTCACATGTACAACACTTGTGTCCAACACAAGTGCCCATCACCTATTTAACCCATCCCCCCACCCACCTGCCCTCAGGTAACCAACCATCAGTTTATTCTCTATAGTTAAGAGTCTGTTTTTTGGTTTGCCTATATTTAATTACCCCCAGAAGAAATTCTATAACCATTAATCAATAACTCCTCAATCTCCCTTCACCCCCGCCACCAGAACCTCTAATCTACATTCAGTTTCTATGAATTTGCCTAATACAGGTATTTCATATAAGTGGAATCACACATTTGCCTTTTTGTCTGACTTCTCTCACTTGGCATAATGTTTTCATGATTTATCAATATTGTAGCATGAGTAAGAATGTTTTTTCCTTTATGGATGATTAATATTCCATATTTTGTTTACTCATTCTTTTGTTGATGGACATTTGGGTTATGTAAAGGAAAAAACCTCAATCTTCCATTTCCTATGTGTCTCTCCTGTGTGTCTCCTTTACCACTCACACAGAATACTTCACTTCTGACACTTCTGGTCACCCAACGTGTGTGGGTTTTTTCACCCACGCCAGCTGGGTTTCCTAAACCAGTCAGGTGTCCTACAATTAAACTCAATTCTGACACTATCTACCTGGAGATAGCATCAGATCCCACAGGTTAAGGGCTCTGTCTCACAAGAGTGCTCCCACCCCTACTTCAGATGCCAGTCACAAGTAGTAGGCTCCCAGGTTAATCACAACTTCTATCCAGATTTGGCTACAGATGACAGGTTCTCAGAACTCCGTCCTCGTTTTTGAATAATTTGCTACAGCAGCTCACAGAACACAGAGAAACACTTACTCATGTTTGCTGTTTTTTTAAAGGATATGATAAAGAATACAGATGAACAGCTGGAAGGGATGTATAGGGCCAGGTTATGTGGAAAGGGGCATGGAGCTTCCATGCTCTCTTCTGGTGTGCCACTTGACCAACCACCACCTCCACTAATTCACCAGCCTTGGGATGAATGAAGCTCTCTGAATCCTGTCAGTTCCTAGGCATGATTGATTACATAAATGGCCAATAACAATTGATTCAACCACCAGTCCCCCTGCCCCTCCCACAGGTCAGGGAGAGTGGGACTGAAAGTTCCAAGCCTGTAATCTTGCTGTTGATTCTTCTAACAATCAGTCCCTAACCTTAGGTTGTGGTCCAAAAGCCACAGCATTAACATGATGGAAGATACCCTTGTTATTCTCATCATTTAGGAAATTCTAAGGATTTTAGAAGCTCTGTGCCTCTAGAAACCCAGAGGAAGACCAAATCTGTTTCTTCTTATAAATCACAACATCATACCTTGTTTCCACTTTTTGATTGTAAATAATGCTGTATGCAAATATCTGATGTCCCTGCTTTCAATTCCTTTGGGTATATACCTCAAAATAGAATTGCTGGGTTATATGGTAATTCTATGTTTTGTTTTTTGAGGAACCACCAAACTGTTTTGCACAGCACTTGTACCTTTATGCATCCATACCAGCAACATACTCGGGTTCCAGTTTCTCCACATTCCAGCCAACATTGTGTATTTTCAGTTTTTGAGTTTTTTAAAATATTTATTTATTTTTGAGAGAGAGGGGGAGGAGAGAGAGAGGGAGAATGTGAGCAGGGGAGGGGCAGACAGAGAGAGGGAGACACAGACTCTGAAGCAGGCTCCAAGCTCTGAGCTGTCAGCAGAGTCCAATGACGGGCTCGAACTCACAGATCATGAAATCATGACCTGAGCCAAAGTTGGACTCTCAAACCGACTGAGCCACCCAGGCATCCCTATTTTCAGTTTTTAAAGAAATTATAGCCATTCTAGATGTTGTAGAGTGGCACCTCACTGTAGTTTTGATTTGTATTCCCCGAATATCCCTCTTTAGTTTTGCTTAAACACACTCCCTAGGGCAAATTTGGAAAACTCTGTGAAGGACAGAGAGTAAATGAATATTTTAGACTTTCTGGGACACATAGTCTTTTTAAGAACTACTCAACTCTACTGTTGTAGCATGAAAGCAGCCACAGACAAATGAGGATGCCTATGTTCTAATACAACTTTATTTACAGAAACAGGTAGTGGGCCAGAGTTTTAACCCATGGTGCATAGTTTCCAGACCCTTTTATTTAGAACCACTGAGTCATTATGACTAAATACGGTCTACATGCAAAAACTTAAATCTGAGGGAGGTCACATCTTTCCGTTTATTTAAAAAGACTCAAACTATTTACTGAGTACCTACTATATTCCCTCCATATGATAGGTGATGGTTATACAATAGTGAATAAGGTGCAGCTTCTCAAGGAGCACTTTGGAAAATCTGAGACACTTTGAAATGATGTTTTTTAAAACTTTTTTAATGTTTATTTATTTTTGAGAGAGAAAGAGAGAGAGTGAGAGAGCAAGCAGGAGAGGGAGAGAAAGAGAGGGAGGCACAGAATCTAAAGCAGGCTCTAGGCTCTAAGCCGTCAGCACAAAGCCTGACACGGGGCTCAAATTCACAAACTGTGAGATCATTACCTGAGCCAAAGTTGGACACTTAACTGACTGAGCCCCTGAAATGGCATTTTATTATTTTTCTTGTGCAATTGAATAGTTTTGCTATGGATATATTACAGTATTATTACAACAGGGAACAAAACAAAATACCTCACAATTAGAGGTATAAATTCTCCTGGGAAAAGTCTTTGGCTCAATCCATTTTCTCATTTATTTTCTGTAAAAAAAAACAAGAAACACAAAAACCAACACACTGAGGTCACCTGGGTGGTTCAGTCAGTTGAGCATTCAACTTTGGCTCAGGTCATGATCTTGCAGTTCATGAGTTTGAGCCCTGCATCAGGCTCTTTGCTATCAGAGCAGAGCCCACTTTGGATCCTCTGTCCCCCCTCTCTGCCCTTCCCCACTAATGCTCTCTCTCAAAAATAAATAAACCTAAAAAAAAAAACCACACTAATTGGGGCACCTGGATGGCTCAGTGGTTAAGCATTCAACTCTTAATTTTGGCTTAGGTCATGATCTCTTGGGCTTGTGAGTTTGAGCCCTACATCAGGCTCCTCGTGTTGACAGTGTGGACCCTGCTTGGGATTCTCTCTCTCCCTCTCTCTGTGCCCCTCCCGCCCTCTTTCTCTCTCAAAATAAGTAAATAAACTTCAACAAACAAACAAACAAACAAACAAATAAATAAATAAATAAATAAAATTTAAAAGCACACTAATTACTTAAGGAAGCAAGAAATGTTCTAAGCCCATCTAATTTCCATGGCTACTTTTACAGTTAAATTTTACGTCCAATGTGTTAAAATCGTAAGTATGTATTAAGATGTTTAGTTGATAATCTTTGAAAGTTTTCTGTGTTTAATCCTCTCCATTGTACCTTTCACACTCAGTGACATCACTGAGGTGAATAAGAACTGACTGTACAAAAGAGAATTGAAAGGGTGAAAAGGACAAAGATCAAATCAAATACAAGTCGAGATAATCCTGTTTTAAATCTTATAATTAATTTAACATGGACAGTCCACAAAGAGCTGCTGGCAGCAATAGAACCTTCCTGGATTAAATCAAGAGAGTCTGGGGATTAGAAATGACATTTAATAGAATTATTTTAAGCATATCTTCTTAAGATGAATGAAATTCATGTTTTATCTGAGTTTTGGAACACATACTGAGCAATTACAAGAATGCTTAAATAAATAAATCATCAGAAGCTTCTAACCAGGTTAATCCTCTTTAATTAGACAAGAGCTTAATAGAAAAGATTAGTCTTTACAGAAATATCAGTATTGGAAAACTAAATTCAATTTGACAAAGGAAAGAGATTAACTTCAAGGCAGAGCATAGGGCAAGAGTCTAGCAATCGGGAGGTTGCATATTTGTGCGTATTATCCCTTGCACAAGCCTGTGAAAAGTACTTTAAATCCCCCATTCTAGATTGATGGATGGATATAGGAAAGGATGGATAGGTGGAGGAATATGTAATAAAGCAAGTAAAATAAAATGTTAATTATAGAATATAGGTGGTAGGAATATTAATATTTACTGTAAAATTCTTCTACCATTTCTGGATCTGGAAACATTTTCATAATAAAATATTGGAAACTAGAAATAGTTCTGTATAATGAGTGACAACAGCATCACAGTCCCACTTTGACCATAAAATATAGTTGTCTGTATGTGAGTGTGGTGTGTGTGTGTGTGTGTGTGTGTGTGTGTGTGTGTATTTCACACATTGACATGCTAACCAGCTTTCAGTATCTGCAGTAGTACATTTACCACATATTCTAGTATTTTATCTCTTATTTAGCAAGTCAGATTGGAAAAAATAGTGGAGATGATATTGGTTCATCATCTTCATTTATCTGCACCTACCTGGAGTTAGGAGAGCAGCCCCAGACCACTCAGAAGAGAGAGTTCTGGAAGCTCTATGTCACCAACCTTCATAAAAAATCATAGTTACAGTCATCAGTTCATCAAAGCAGAGCAATTGCAAGAGTCACCATCACCATGTGGATAATATATGGGCCATATTTCTTAGGAGGGAGTGGATAATGAAGAACGAAAAGGTTACTTAAACAAATGCTTATACCTTAGTATTTTTTTTTTTTTGGGACAGAACAAATATGTGCGTGCGTGCACATACATGTGTGCACACAACCAGAGAAAGGGCAAAAATAAGGAGAGAGAATCTTAAGCAGGCTCCTTGCCCAGCCCAGAACCCAGTGGGAGGCTTAATCTTAGGATGGTGAGATCATGATCTGAGCCAAAATCAAGAGTCAGATGCTTAACCAACTAACCCACCCCGGCACCCCTATTCCTTAATATTTAGTTGACAAATTATCCAATTCTATATTCACACCATGAAGAGAAAAAGGGGTCTTCTTTTCTCATGGGCTATTACCAGTTCCTGATCATCAAAGGGATTAACATTCAGGGCCCTACTTGGAAGCAGGCTGGCCAGAGATGTAAAAAAAAAATTTAATGCAGGTTAAATTAAGCAAAGAATTTGCTGGAGGAAGCAAAGAAAAGCAGCTAGGTATGAAAGCTCCGTGAGGCAGAGACTTTTGGCTTTTTCTGTTTGCTGCTATATCCCCAGATCCTCAAACAGAGCCTAACATCTAGTAGGTTCTCAATAAATTCTGAAAGAAGGGATTCTCCCCAATTGACTGGATTGTAAACCCATTTAGGGCATGGATCATGGCTTATATCTGATCATGTTAAAAAAAAAAAAAACAGGTAGCCTAGCTCAAAACTAAATCACTATGGAATCAAAATTATAATCCCATTGGATGCAGTCTTTCTTATCATATTTGTGCTATGATCTCTCCTCTCTCTCTCTCTCTTTCAGCATCCCAATTGTTCATTTAGTAAATTTAACAGTTTAACACTTTATACTATATGTGGTGTGTGTATTTTGAAAAATGAGGAAAAAAAGAAAACTTCTACTTTCAGATGTTTAGAAGGCTAATATTTCCTATTTGTAATTTTATTATTTGTTTAATTTTAATGTTTATTTTTAAGAGATAGAGTACAGCAGGGGGAGGAGTGCAGAGAGACAGAATCTGAAGCAGGTTCCAGGTCTGAGCTGTCAGCACAGAGCCTGACACGGGGCTCGAACCCACAAACTGTGAGATCATGAACTGAGCTGAAGTCTGACACTCAACCAACTGAGCCACCCAGGCACCCTTTTATGTTTGTAATTTTAAGGCATTTAGGCAGCCTCATGTATATTCCAATTGACTATTTTCTGAAAAAATTGCCTACCTTTATGTTGCTCTGACTTTTGGATGACTGGCAGAGAGAGCTCTTTTGAATCAGGAAGTATCAGTGATTGCTATTCCTGAAGAAGAAGAGAGAGCTGATAAATTTGCAAATTTTTCACTGACTGTTTGAGATAGAGCTTTATTCATCACTTATTCATTTGATAGTTCAACAGATGTTTAACGAACTGCTATGATGCTTCAGGCACTAAGCTAGACCCTAAGGGTACAAAAATAATAAGACTTGATTCATCTCCTAAAGGAAGTTCACAGCCTAGTATGAGAGAGATAAGAATACTGACTATCAGAGTGCAGTGTGATAGAAATTCCCCTGAAAGAAAAATGGAGGAATGGTAAACTTGGCCATTTTTCTGGCTCACTTGATTAACAACTATACCTTACAGTAAAATCATTTAAACCAAAAATGGAATTATTTTCATATGGAAACAGGTTTTAAAAAGCTATGAACCAACTACAGTATTTCTTTTTTAAAAAATAGAAGATAACATTTTATATTATTATTTGGTTAGTTTATTAGTGCACATGATTTTTTAAACCAAAAATGATAAGTAAGTTGTTATAATGGAAGTACAAGCTTAAATAAGTGGCATAATTTTTAAACAAATTTCTTGAGATATAACTCATATACCATAAAGTTCACCTTTTCAAGTGTATAATTCAATGTTTTTTTAGTGTATGCACAGGATCATGCAACCATTCAATTCCAGAATAGTTTTGTGTACTCTAATAAAAACCCCATGCTCATTAGTAACCACTCCCCATTTCTCTTCAAAACCTCCCTCCCAACTCTAAGCAACTACTAATCTACTTTTTGTCTCTATGGATTTGACTAGTCAGGACATTTCATATTTTTTTAAATAATTTATTGTCAAATTGGTTTCCAAACAACACCCAGTGTTCAAGCCAACAAGTGCCCTCCTCTGTGCCCATCACCCACTCTCCCCCCTCCCACACCCTCCTCTCCCCTCAGTTTGTTCTTAGTCTTTCAGAGTCTCTTAAGGACATTTCATATTAATGGGGTCACACATAGGGTCTTTTGTTTCTGGCTTCTTTTATTGAGGATAGTGTTTTCAAGGTTCATCAGTGTCATAGAATATATCAGCACTTTATTCTTTTCTTCAGCTAAGTAATATTCCATCTTACTAGATATATCACATTTGTCATTCATTCATTTATGGACATTTGGATTGCTTCCACTTATTGGTTCTCATTATTGACAATATTAACTTACCTGCTCAATCCCAGGATACATATAAAGTAGTTGCAGAATTGCTAACCCAATTGATGTGAAAATCAAACCTACCAACAAGAGTACAATATTTATTTCCAATTCTACCATTATCTTTGTCATGTTATAGTAACCTCACTGTGTCATGGGAAAGCTCCTTCCCAAGGTTAGGTTTAAATGTTGACACTTCCGATGGAAGACTTTTGGTGTGAATAAAACAAATGTATTATTCAAAAAGGTAAGGAAGCCCTAAGGCAAAAAGTAGGGTGGATGGCTCTTTGGGAGAAAATCCAAAACTGAGAGAGAATGAATAGCACTGCACATGCATTTTATAAAAAGAGAGTCCCACTGGCACAAGATTTAAAAGAGGCTCTTGTGCAATGCAGGATTTTAAGAAGTCAGAGGATGCATGTCCTTACGGGATGTGTGGGGAGTAAGGGGCAAGCCTTATTAGAATGCTGCAGGAGGTTACAGACACAGGTAGGAAATGAAGTTTAGAGGTTGCTGGCTCAAAATTATACATCATTGGGAGTCTAATTTTCCTGTGGTCTTTTATAAAGTATACCATCAAAATACTATAATTTCAGCTACTTATGTTAAGTCTTAGGTGCCCCTTCTCCCATACAAACACACAAACACTTTGAAGTGGTTATGTTATTCATTTGAAATAAAGTTGAGTTCATCCGTTTCTGTTTCTATTCTGTTTCTCTTGCCTTGCCCCATCCTTGTCGATTTTATGCATTTTTAAGCATGTGAAAACATTAACATGGTTCCTAAAGTCACAATTAGACAAAACTGTATATTCAGAGAAGTATCACTCTTTTGTATTTCTTCTATGCTTTTTTCATATCCCCTACCAATCTCATTAGTTTCTAGTTCCTTTTCATGTTTCTTTTTACACAAATAAGTTGAAACATGCAGATTTTCTTATTCCACCTTTTGTACTTGTGTACTTGTTTTGCACTTTGCTTTTTTTACTTAACATTATATTCTGGAAATCACTCTGTGTCAATTCATAAAGATCTTTCTTATTCTTTTTTGCATCTGCATAGTATTCCCTTGTGTGATGTACTTTACTTTATTCAAGCACTCTCTTGTGTAAGGATTTAGGTTGTTTCCAGTAATTTGAAATCACAACGCTATAATGAAGAACCGTGTGTATACATATTTTATATTGTTGTAGGTCTGTTCTCAGGATAAACTCCTGGCAACAGGACTGCTTTGTTGAAAGACAAATGCATATGTAGCTTTGTCAGAGATTTCCAAATGTCCCTCTGAAAGGATTGTACTGTTTTGCAATCCCACCAGCAGTGTATGATAGTGACTGTTTCCCTGCAGCCTTACTAATAGAATGTGATAGCATACTTTTTATTTTCACCATCAGATTGGAGATTTTCATCCACCTATACACTTATTTTTTGTTTATGAGAGATGACTGAAATAAAATAAAGATAAAAAAAGTTATACTAGGCACATGCTAAGAAAATAGAGGAGATGTATCAATATTAATGTCATATAAAATAGAATTCAAGGTGAATAAGCTTAATGGGACAAAGAGGGACACATCATAATGGTTTTATTCACCAAGAAGATAAAATAGTCATGAGCCTTTAGGCATCTAGTAAGATAGCTTCGAAATAAATAAGGAAAATCTAATAGAAATGTAAGGGGAAGTCACTATCATGCTAGGAGATATTAGCATATGTATATTAATGATCAAAAAATCAAGTAGACAAAAACAAGGTCTTTTAATTTGGGTTACCCCTAAAACAGACTTTGAAGCACAGAGTAGGTATAGGAAATTTATTTGGGAAATGGTCCCAAGAATCACCTCCAAAGAAACAGCACAACTGCTGTGGGCCACTGGAGCTCAATCCTACTAGGAACTCCCTGGGCAGCTGTATAGAACAGACCTCAGGTCTCACCATAGAACAGAGAAGATGGGACATTTATCCATTGACTTTTTCCCTCCTTTGCTTGAGAGTTATCCTCTATCCCTGGGATGTTAACCCCACATACTTTTAGTTTGCACCTGTATGGTTTAGAAGCCTTCTGCAGCTTCCAAGAAAGTGATAGCGGAGAAACGCTATGACTCACACTTGGTACAGGAAATTGGCAATGACACACTGAGCTTCTCCAATGCTGAGCTAAAATCAGATGTATCCAGCAATCTGGCATGGTAGACCATACCCATCTGTCACAGTAGGGTTACTGAAGACTTGAACGGTGCTTTGTATATACCAGACCTAAAAAATAAACTTTATCACTTTGCATTTGGGAGCAATTTCAAGTGTTAAGCCATAGAATGGCACAAATTGTGTTTTCAGTATATAAATCTTATAAAATACAGGATGGTTTGGAGGAGGGCAAGAATGAGGGCAGGCTGGCAAGTTCATCACAACTGTTCAGAAAACTGAGATGAATTGAATTTGACCTGTGAAACAATTAGGAGCATAAAAGATAAGATTTGGGAAGAAGAGTTGAGAGACAAGATGGTTGATGCAATCACTTCATCTTGGAACATGATGAGTTTGTCTTCACAGCATCCTGATGAGGTAGATAGGAGAGTTACAATGATGTGACAAATTAAGAAAACTTTGGTCTCTGATCAGGGTGTGACTTGCCCCAAAATATATTTAATTTAAAGCTGAGGACTAGAACCCAGGTTTCTAACAGACTTCTAGTCTTTTGTTCCTTCATTAGAGTAATTGACACAGGGTATGAATAGTACTAAACTATTCTTCTCACTATCCATTTGTAAAAAATATTTTCCCTGTTGCAACACATGACTGCTTCATTAAAAATTGTTTTTTTCTTAAATCCGAGTGTAAAAAAGTTTATATTCTATTATACTCTAAAAGTCAAAAAGATGGGGCATCTGTGTGGTTCAGATGGTTATGTGTCCAACTCTTCATTTTGGCTCCAGTCATGATCTCACAGTTTATGAGTTCGAGCTCCACATTGGCTTCACACTAACAGTACACAGCCTGTTTGAGATTCCCTCTCTCCTTCTTTCTGTACCCTCCCCTCCCCCACTGCTCTCACTCTCTCTCTCAAAATAAATAAATAAACTTAAAAAAAATGAGGAGTCTAACAGCAATGTGGAAATGAAGAATATTTATTGTGAACAGTATACCAAGACCATTTTAACAAGTAAGAATGTATGCATCTGCTTATTCTCCTCAGGGGGGAAAAAAAAAAAACACTTATTTCATGGATGCCATACCACTTGCAAACCTTCTACTCCTTTTTGAAATTGGTTCTAAGCCAGTTTATGAGTCATAGAAGGAAAATTAAAAAGAAAATTTATAGTCATACCTCATATACAACTGATGGCAAATTTTTAATTAGTACGCAGCTAATACTTACAAAAGCTAGAGACATGGGAATGGATTCAAAGAAAATGATTAAAGTGCACAATTAATTCTGAGTGAATTAGCAAACACCTAGTCTGGGTCAATGATAAATTGTGTTATAAGAAGTTGGGATGGAATCCAGCTGAGTAATATGCTTTAGCGAAACTTCATGGTATGATGGTGGGTAGAAAAGGCAACAGAGCTATAAAAACCCTGCAGGTTGACCTTATGTGAGATGAAAATTTCTGAAAGTGACCATAAAGCAAGTAGACTAGGAATTATACTTTTATTTTAGTGAGTTTTCCCAAGCTCTGGTGATCACACCAGAGATCAGAGAACAATGAATGGAGTGTTGTACTTAGCCTCAGATTGTGATCTTAATGTTCTCATTGTGATGAATGTGCCTTACCACCCATGAGGTTCAAAGCATTTTTGAGCTCTACAGAGTTACCCTCCTGATCTCCTTTGGCCACCATGAAAATGTTTTGGAACTGCAAAAAGAAGATTGTTGCACAACATTGTGAATGTACTAAAAATGTCACTAAATTGTACACTTTATTTTTTTTTAATTTTTTAAACATTTATTTATTTTTAAGAGACATAGAGACAGAACATGAGCAGGGGAAGGGCAGAGAGAGAGGGAGACACAGAATCCAAAGCAGGCTCCAGGCTCTGAGCCATCAGCACAGAGCCCGACGTGGGGCTCAAACTCACAGACCATGAGATCGTGACCTGAGCTGAAGTCGGCTGCTTAACCGACTGAGCCACCCAGGTGCCCCTAAATTGTACACTTTAAAATGGTTAATTTTATGTGAACTTTACCTGAATTGAAAAAAAGGGCTACCAATTCCTTTGCTTGACCATATCATACAGCACTTAGCTCTCTTTTAACAACCCTGCGAGCCAGACAGTAGGATTTCCATTTTTAGGATAAGGAAACTGAGGTTAAGCATTTTGTCCAAGGTAGTTTAGTGGAAGAGCAGGGATTCAAACCAAGACCACCTGATTCCAATTCCCAGGTTTGAACATAAATAGAAGTCCATAAAGGGAAATCAGTCACTTAGATGTCAATCCTTGAAGCAATTTCACTCCATAAGAAAAGAGGAATATGCCTGTTGAAATTTCCTTTCTTCACCCAGTATCATGGAAAAAAGGATTATTTGTGAGGACTCCTCTTAAGGAGGATTTAGTTACTGGAACTGGAGAAGAAAGTAGAAATGTATTCATAAAGAGCAAAGTAAAAGCCCATTTTTTAGACTAAACTATTAGGACAGAAAGGGACTGGTAGAAAGATGGGCTTTATGCTGAGTGACTGAGCTGTGAGTATAGGGTTCTTTATATTTCCCCTGCCTGACAGCCAGGTGGCTCCTAGAGACTGGGGCAAGGCTGAGTCTGAATGTCTGGGGCAAGTGACAGAAGCTGTAAGCTGGAACCTAGAAGCTTACTTCTAGAAACCACTTTTCCTTCGATGGCCAATTCCTAAGTTGCTCCTATGAAGGAGAATCCACACATGCAGCTTTCGATACTTTAGTTCTTCTCTGCTTTGTCCCCCAACTCTCCAACCTGGGTGTTTGCAGTGTCTGGTGGAACAGGACTATAATATCATGTGCTTCTGGTGTGCCTGGGTGGCTCAGTTGGTTAAGCATCCAACTCTTGATTTCGGCTCAGCCATGATCCAATGGTTTGTGGGTTCAAGCCCCGTGTCAGGTTCTGTGTTGATAGCACAGAGCCTGCTTGGGATTCTCTCTTTCTCTGTCTCACTCTCTGCCTCTCCCCTGCTCTCTCTCTCTCAAAATTAATAAATAAAACTATATACATACGTCCTGCCATCTAACATAATCTAATCTAAAATAGTCAATAAAACTGTGAATTCAAGGAATTATTATTTCTTCATCTTTAAATTAGGAATGTAATATTTTTCTTTTTTTAAGACGTTTTTAAATTTTTAAAAAATATTTACTATGTTTATTAATTTTTGAGAGAGAGAGAGAGAGAGAGCATGAGAGGAAGAGGGGCAAAGAGAGAGGGAGACACAGAATCCAAAGCAGGCTCCAGGTTCTGAGCTGTTAGCACAGAGCCTGATGCAGGGCTTGAACTCACAAACCATGAGATCATGACCTAAGCTGATGTCGGTTGCTCAACCAACTGAGCCACCTAGGCACCCCTGAGATGTTTTTAAAATTTTAAAGTAACCTCTACCCCAATGCAGGGCTTGAACTCACAACTCCGAGATCAAGAGTTGCATGCTCCACTGACTCCACTGAGCCAGCCAGATGCCCCAATATTTTTCTTAAATAAACAGTAAAGATGTAAAGAATAGGTTGTATCCTAAAGCTCACTCAAAGCAATGGTAGAGAAGAAAGCACATAAAGCTATGAAGACAGATCTGGATTCAAAATCAGATTCCATTTAGTAGCTGTGTGACTTCGAGCAAGTTACCTATCTTCTCTGAGCTGGTTTCTTCTGTAAAATGTAGGTGCTGATCTGCCCAATTGTTGTTACTATTTTTAAATGAGATGTGTCGTGGTATATACAACAGTGCCTAATATATGAGTTCTCAATAAATGTTAGTTTCCCTTACCTTCCCTTTTACAACAATAATCTTAGAAAACCTCTGATTTTGCAGCAAGAACTTAGCAAGAAAACAGAGAAAATGGGGGTAGGACCTGATGATGCTTCTAATTGAGAAAGAGAGAAGCACGCTCTGACACCCAGGTCCCGGTCTACCAGGCACAACTAGATTTTGGTGTTCTCCTGTGGCATATGAATAATCTTACTGATAATAAATATCAAAAAAGCCACTCTGTGACTACAATCTTTCAAGGCCAAAAAAAAAAAAAAAAAAAAAAAAAAAAAGGACCACTGTGTAATCATGTTTGAACCTAGACAAAATAAGAAAACTATCCAAGCCACACAAAAGACTAAACATTCCCTTATCCTAACTAATATCAGTGACTGATGCTTCTGTGCCAATTATAGCTTTACCCTAAGACTAGTCTTCCCTTCTTCTAAGTAAGATTTATTAAAATAACTAATCATGAAATTACCCCCACTTCCTGAGAGCATAGAGTATGGATGCTGCATATCCAGAGAAAAGACTGCTTTCCTCAACCCTTCCCCACTCATCTAATGTGGACCCAAATCCTGTATACTCTTTTCTTAAAAAAAATTTTTTAATGTTTATTTATTTTTGAGAGAGAGACAAAACATGAGCAGGGGAGGGGCAGACAGAGAGGGAGACACAGAATCCAAAGCAGGCTCCAGGCTCTGAGCTGCCAGCACAGAGCCTGACATGGGGCTCAAACCCACAAACCATGAGACCATGACCTGAGCTGAAGTCAAACACTTAACCGGCTGAGCCACACAGGCACTCATGAAGTCTGTTCTAAACTCTGTAAATAAGATGCCCCACGGATCCCCATGGCATGTATTCTCCCTCCCTGTAACAAGCAATAAACCCAATGGGATTACAGGTATGCTTCCAGTGGCCTTTGGCCACTGGGTTTATTGCTTGTACCCGTCTACACCAAACCACGCCCCTCCTCATAGGAGACACAGCCTTTCTGCAGGAGCGATAGATGCAGAGATCAGACTGCTGTCTGGAGTAACTCCGGGTCAATTCTTCTTTTTTAAATATATGCTCCCCTTTCTCCTTCTTACCAATCCCCACCCCTGAGCTGGCCATTTGGGGCTGGCTTAAACAGACATTTAACTGGCTTAAACAGACATTTAACCACTCTCTCAACACATGTTCTACACTTCCTTCTGTACTTTCATATCTCTCTCTCTGGAATAACCAGGGCACATAGTTCATCTGGGTAACATCTCTCTTCATTTCTTTCTCCTCACATCCTTCTTTATTCTGATTTCTCTCTTTCTGGATTAAGCCCTTCAGTCTCTCTACCTGGCCAAAGATCATTTTCTTCCCCCCCCCCCGCCCGCACCTGTCATTACTCTATCTACATATGCTGTGCCATCAGCACAGCGCACACCATGTCCTTAACATGTATCTGGTACTTCAGGTCACGTGCCCTCAGAGTGTCTTTTGTTATTCTTTTTTCTGTGTTGACCCACTTGTCTTTATCATTTGTCGGTACGTTTGAGTGTTTTTGTTTTCCGTTTGTCTGTCTGTCTGTTTTCCTTTCCAGGGTGACCTCAGGAAACAAACCAAAACACACCTAGCCAAAATAACGAAATGGAAGAATTCTCCTCAAAAGAAACTACAGAAAGTAGTGACAACTCAAGAATTGATGAAAACAGATATAAGCAACATAACAGAACATGAATATAGAATGATAAACATAAAAATACTCCCTGGGCTTGAAAAAAGCATAAAAGAATGCAGGGGGTCCCTTGCTACAGAGATCAAGGACCTTAAAAATGGTCAGGAGGGATTAAAAAATGCCTTAAATGAGATGCAAAACAAATTGGAGGTGGCCACAATGCAGATTGAAGAGGTAGAAAAGAGAATAGGTCAATTAGAAGATAAAATTATGGAAAATGAGGAAGCAGAGAAAAAGAGAGAGAAGCTGATTCAGGACAGGAAAGGAGAATTTGAGAGCTGAGCGATGCATTCAAATGGAACAATATCCATATCATAAGAATTCCAGAGGAAGAAAAGAGAGAGAAAGGAGATGAAGGGGTACTTGAACAAATCATTGCTGAGAACTTCCCCAATATGAAGAAGGAAACGGGCATGGAAATCCAAGAGGCACAGAGAACTCCACTCAGACGTACCTTCAATAGACCTTCTGCATGACACATCATAGTGAAACTAGGAAAATACAAGGACAGAGAGAGAATTCTGAAATCAGTTAGGGAAAAACAGGGCTTAACATACAAAGGTAGACACATAAGGGTTGTAGGACTTATCTACAGAAACTTGGCAAACCAGAAAGGAATGGCAGGATATCTTCAATGTGATGAACAGGAAGGGTATGAAACCAAGAATGCTTTATCTGGCCATCCTGTCATTCAGAATGGAAGGAGAGATAAAGGTTTCTCCAAACAAACAAAAACTGAAGGAATTCATCACAAAAGAGCCAGCACTACAAGAGATCCTGAGGGGCACTCTATGAAGGAAAGGTTGCAAAGAACACAAACTACCAGAGACATCCTTAAAAGCATGAAACCTACAGACAACACAGTGACTCTAAACCCATATATTTTTTCAAATTTTATTTCATTTTGTTTTTTTAAATTTATTTTTGAGGGAGAGACAGAGCACAAGCGGGAGAGGGGCAGAGCGAGAGATCTGAACACAGAATCAGAAACAGCACAGCTGTCAGCACAGAGCCTGACTCGGGGCCCGAACTCACAAGCCACGAGCATGACCTGAGGTGAAGTTGGACGCTTTACCAACTGAGCCACCCAGGCGTCCCAAAACCCATATTTTTCAATGTTAACACTGAATGTAAATGGACTAAATGCTCCAATCAGAAGACATAGGATAACAGAATGGATAAAAATAAAAAACCAGGACCCATCTATTTGCTGTCTTCAAGACTCTTGTTTTATTTTTTTTATTTTTATTTATTTATTTTTTAAATTTTTTTAATGTTTAATTTTGAGAGACAGAGAGAGAGAGAGAGCATGAGCAGGGGAAGGGCAGAGAGAGAGGGAGGTACAGAATCTGAAGCAGGCTCCAGGCTCTGAGCCATCAGCACAGAGCCCGACGTGGGGCTTGAACTCACAGACCATGAGATCATGACCTGAGCTGAAGTCGGCTGCTTAACCGACTGAGCCACCCAGGCGCCCCAAAAGACTCATTTTAGACCTGAGGATGCCTTCAAATTGAAAGTGAGGGGATGGAGAACTATCTACCACGCTATTGGAAGTCAGAAGAAAACTGGAGTAGCCACATTTATATCAGACAAACTAGACTTTAAAGTAAATGATGTAATAAGAGATGAAGAAGGGCGTTATATAATAATCACAGAGACTATCCAGCAGGAAGAGCTAACAATTATAAATATCCACACACCGAATTAGGTGTAATTTGTAAAACAATTAATTACAAACATAAGCAAACTTACCGATAAAAAGGTCCTAATTGTAGGGGACCTTAACACTCCACTCTCAGCATTGGATAGATCCACTAAACAGAGAATCAGCATAGAAACAATGGCCCTGAACGACACATTGAACAGATGGGCCTGACTGACATCTTCAGGGCCCTTCATCCAGAAGCAAAGGAATTAACATTGTTCTCAAATGCACACAGTACATTTTCCAAGACGGACCATATTCTGGGGCATAAGGAAAATCCTAATAAATATAAAAGAATTAAGATCATACCATGCACACTTTCAGACCACAATGCTTTGAAACTTGAAACCAACCACAGGAATAAGTCTGGAAAATCCCCCAAAACATGGAGGCTAAAGAACAACCTACTAAAAAATGAATGGGTTAACTAAGGAATCAGATAAGAAATTTAAAAATACATGGAAACAAGTTAAAATGAAAATACAACAATCCAAACCCTTTGGGATGCGGCAAAGGCAGTCCTGAGAGGAAATATATTGCAATCCTGGCCCATCTCAAGAAACAAAAAAAATCACTAACACAAATTCCAACTGCACACCTAAAGCAGAACAGCTAAAACATCCCAATCCCAGAAGAAAGAGAGAAATAACAAAAATCAGGGCAGAAATTAATCATATGGAAACCGAAAGGTAATGGAACAGATCAATGAAACCAAGAGCTGGTTCTTTGAAAAAATAAACAAAATTGATAAACCTCTAGCCAGGCTTCTCAAAAAGAAAAGAGAGAGAACCCAAATAGATAAAATCATGAACAAAAATGGAGTGATTATAACCAATCCCTCAGAAATACAAGCAACTGTCAGAGAATACTATGAAAAATTATATGCCACCAAACTTGACAACCTGGAAGAAATGGACAAATTCCTAAATAGCCACATGCTAACAAAACTCAAATGGGAAGAAATAGAAAATTTGAACAGACCCATAACTAGTGAAGAAATTGAATCAGTTATCAAAAATCTCCCATCAAATAAAAATCCAAGACCAGATGGCTTCCCTGGGGAATTTTACCAGACATTTAAAACAGAGTTAATACTATCCTTCTCAAGCTGTTCCAAAAAATTGAGACAGAAGGAAAACTCCCAGACTCATTCTGTGAAGCCAGCATCACTTTGATTCCCAAACCAGATAGAGACCCAGCAAAAAAACAGAACTACAGGCCAATATCCTTGACGAACATGGATGCAAAAATTCTCAACAAGATATTAGCAAATCGAATCCAACAGCATATAAAAAGAATTATTCACCATGATCAAGTAGGATTCATCCCTGGTTTGCAGGGCTGGTTCCATATTTGCAAATCAGTCAATGTGATACATTGCATTAACAAAAGAAAAGATAAGAACCATATGATCCTGTCAATAGATGCAGAGAAAGCATTTGACAAAATACAGCAACATTTCGTAATAAAAACTCTTGAGAAAGTCGGGATAGAAGGAACATACTTAGGCATCATAAGAGGCGTTTATGAAAAGGCCACAGCTAATATCATCCTCAATGGGGAAAAACTGAAAGCCTTCCCCCTGAGATCAGGAACACGACAGGGGTGTCGACTCTCACCACTGCTATTTCACATAGTGCTGGAGGTCCTAGCATCAGCAATAAGACAACAAAACAAAATAAAAGGCATCAAGATGAAGTCGAACTTTCACTTTTCGCAGATGACATAACTTTTTTAAAAAATTGTATAATTTGATGTTTTTTTATATAGTTAGATGGTTGTATAACCAGCACCACAATTTAATTTTAGAACATGTTTGTTTTCCCAAAAAGAAAACCTGTACCCATTAGTGCTCATTCCCCATTTTCCCCAATCCTAGGCAACCACTACTCTACTTTTTGTCTCTATGTATTTACCTGTTGGGAGCCGTTTTGGGCTCACAGGTTGAGACCCCTCCATGCGTGGGAAAGGTCGAAGCAAAAGCTCCCGCCAGCCAAACTGGCGCCTAGTTTTACCTCTTTTTAAATAATCTTTCAGGCCTGGATTTCTTGAATTGCTCACATTGGCCTAAGGGACATAATGCTCTTTGGTTTTATGGCACATGAAAAAGGGGACCTGGTCTTGATGGATAAAATCTGTGTGAGAGTAACCTGGCCAGAAGTAACCTCAAGGTTGCCTCTTGGGGATAGGTTACACAAATTGAGACGTAGGCCCCAAGACTCCTTGAACCAAATTAGATTTTCCCTGCAGGTATCGCTCCCCTCAGCCCCACCATAAAACCTCAAGGCACATCTCTGTAAAGCTTCTCTCAGAATTAACATACTGATGGGAAAGATTGTAAAGAGACTTAGGACCTTCCCCAAGGTTAGCCTCGCCCAAAAGTCAGAAGCACTGTTTATCAGCAGCAAATATTGAGCACCTCCCTGAGGTTAACATTTCGTAAATCATTTTGTAATTCTCATCCCCACGCTCCCTTATACCATAAACCTATAGATGACTACATGGGTCTTGTGACAACAATGTATGTTGTAAAGAATGCCTTGCCACTGATGTAATGTCACTCGCTACCTTTAAAAATAAAGACACTGAGACCAGCAAAGCAGAGATGCCAGAATAGACACCAGAATGGCAGAGATGCCAGAATTGCCAGGGCTGCCTGCTTGGTCATCAGATTCCATCTCACTCGTGGCTCTCTCACTTCATTTCGCCTGACCGTCCGTCCTTCGTGGACCCCTAGATTCGCCGGGACAAGGAACAAGGACCCCGGCATTTACCTATTCTGGACATTTCATATAGAATAATACAATATGTAGTCTTCAGTGACTGGCATAATATTTTCAAGGTCCACCCAAGGTATAGTATGTATTAGTGCTTCATTCCTCTTGATTGTCAAACAATATAATAATAATAGGGGGCTACCTTTCCTTGCTAACAGAGCTCTGATTTTGATCATGTTATTCATGACAGAAATGTATCCCGAGGTAGGTCACATCTCAGATGGTCAATCTTTTTTTTTTAAATATTTTTTAATGTTTATTTATTTTTGAGACAGGGAGAGACACAGAATCCGAAGCAGGCTCCAGGCTCTGAGCTGTCAGCACAGAGTCCGACGCGGGGCTCGAACTCACAGACCGTGAGATCACGACCCGAGCCGAAGTCGGAAGCTCAACCAACTGAGCCACCCAAGAGCCCCTCAGATGCTCAATCTTGATTAATCCAAGCTAAGACTTTTCAAAACCAGGCTGTGACCCTTTTCTTATCATGGTAAAAAAACACATAATATAAAATCAACCATTTTAACCATTTTTAGGAAAATAGTATGTTAATATTTACTATATGCAACAGATCTCTAGACCTTTTTCATCTTGCAAAACTGAAACTCTATACTTACTAAACAATAACTCTCCATTTTCCCCCTTTCCCCTCCCCCCTGGCAACCACCATTCCACCTTCTGTTTCCAAGAACTTGACTACTCTAGATACCTTATATCAGTGGAATAGTGCAGTATTTGTCTTTTCATAACTGTTTTCTTTCACTTAGCATTATGTCTTCACGATTCATCTATGTTGTAGCATGACAGGATTGCCTTCTTTTTCAAGGCTGAATAATATTTCATTGTATGTATATGCCACATTTTCTTTTTCCATTTATCCTTTGATAGTCATTTAGGCTTCTACTATTTCTTGCCTGTTGTGAATAATGTAACAGTCACTGTTGTAAAAATACCTCTTTGAGGCCCTGTTTTCAATTCTTTTAGATGTATACCCACCAGTGACATTGCTGAATCATATGGAAATTCTATTTTTCAATTTTTTGAGGAAACTCCATTCTGTTTTCCACAGTGGCTGCACCGTTTTACATTCCCATCGACAGTGCAGAAGGGTTCTAATTTCTCTACAGTCTTACCAACACTCATTATTTTCTGTTTTATTTATTTATTTTTGACAGTGGCCATCCCAATGGGTATGAGTGATTATCTCATTGTGGGTGTATTTTTTAAAATTTTTAAAGTTTTATTTATTTTTGAGAGGCAGAGAAAAACAGGATGTGAGCTGGGGAGAGGTAGAGAGAGGGAGACACAGAATCTGAAGAAGGCTCCAGGCTCTGAGCTGTCAGCACAGAGCCCAACATGGGGCTCTAACTCATGAACCATGAGATCATGACCCAAGCTGAAGTCGGATGCTCAACTGACTGAGCCATCCAGGTGCCCCTCTCATTGTGTTTTTGATTTGTATTTCTCTGATGATTACTGAAGTTGTGTATCTTCCCAATATACTTGTTAGCTATGCATATATCTTCCTTGCATATATCTTCTGTTCAAATCTTTTGCCCATTTTTAAAATCAGTTTGTTTGCTTTGTTGTTGTTGTTGAGTTACAGGAATTCTTTATATATTCTACATGTTAACCCATCTTAAGAAATATACTTTGCAAATATTTTCTCTCTTTCATATGTTGCCGTTTCACTCTGTTGATTTTTCCCTTTGTTGCACAAAAGTTTGTAAGTTCGATGTAGACCCTTTTGAACGTTTTTGCTTTTGTTTCCCCTGTTTCTCAGGTCATATCCAAGAAATTATTGCCAAACTCAATGCCATAAAGGTTTTCCACTGTGTTTTCTTATGGGAGTTTTATAGTTTCAGGTCTTATATTTTAGGTCTTTAATCCACTTTGTGTTAATTTTTGTATATGGCATAAGGTAAGGATCCAAATTCATTTGTTTGCATGTGGATATCTAGTTTTCCAAGTACCACCTGTTGAAGACACTGTTTTCCCATTGTGTATTTTTGGTGTCCTTGTAAAAGTTCGATTTGCCATATATGTGAAGGTTTATTTCTGCACAGTCTATTTTGTTCCATTAGTCAATATGTCTGTCTTTATGCTAGTACCATACTGTTTTGATTACCAAGGCTTTGTAATATGTTTTGAAATCAGAAAGTATGAGGCCTCCAGCTTTGTTAGTCTTTCTCAAGATTATTTGGACTATTCAGGGTCCTTTAAGATTACATATGAATTTTAGGATGATTTTTTTTTTCTATTTCTGCAAAAAATGCCATTGGAATTGATAAGGTTGGCATTAAATCTGTAAATCACTTTGGGTAGTATGGACATTTTAACAATAAAAAGTCTTCCAATCCATGAACACAGGATGTTTTTCCATTTCTTTATATCTTCTTTAAATTTCTTTCAGCAATGTTTTGTAGTTTTCAGCGTACAAATCTTTTGATTCCTTAGTTAAGTTTACTCCTAAATATTTTATTCTTTTTGATGGTATTGTAGATAGGTCTGTCTTCTTAATTTCCTATTCAGATTGTTCATTGTTAGAATATAGATATGTAACTGAGTCGTGTGTGCTGATTTTGTGTCTCGCAGCTTTACTTAATTTGTATATAGTTCTAACAGTATGTGTGTGTGTGTGTGTGTGTGTGTGTGTGTGTGTGTAGTCTTCAGATTTCCTACATATAAGATCATGTAGTCTATGAACAAGGATAATTTTAAATTCTTCCTTTCCAATTTGGTTGCCTTTTATTTCTTTGTCTTGCCTAATTGCTCTAGCCAGGATTTCCAATACTGTGTTTAATATAAGTGGCAAGAATAGGCATCTTTCCCTTGTTCCTGATCTTAAAACAGGAAAATCTTTGTCTTTTTTTTTTTTTTTTTTTTTTTACTATTGAGTGGGATCTTACCTGCAAGCTTTTTTTATGGCCTTATGATAAAGTAGTTCCCTTCTATTTCTGTCCTGGTTTGTTGAGCTTTTATCTTGACAGGTTGTCGACCTTTGTCAAATGCTTTCTCTGCATCCTTTGAGATTAACACGTGATTTTTGGGGTGCCTGGGTGGCTCAGTTGGTTAGGTGGCCGACTTCGGCTCAGATCATGATCTCACAGTCTGTGAGTTAGAGCCCCATGTGGGGCTCTGTGCTGACGGCTCAGAGCCTAGAGCCTGCTTTGGATTCTGTGTCTCCCTCTCTCTCTGCCCTTCCACTGCTCATACTCTGTCTCTTTGTCTCTCAAAAATAAATAAATGTTAAAAAATTAAAAACATGTGATTTTTATCTTTTGTTCTGTTAATATAGTATATTACATTGATGAGTTTTCATATGTTGAATCATCCTTGTATCGCAGGGATAGATCCCATCTGGTCATGAACTATGATCACTTTAATGTGCTTTTGAATTTGTTTAGCCAGTACTTGGTTGAGGATTTTTGCATCAATATTGATCAGGAATATTGATCTATAGTTTTCTTTTAGAATCTCTGTATGGCTTCAGCATCAGGCTAATGCTGGCCTCAAAAAAATGAGTTTTTAACTCTTCCCTCTTCTTCAATTTTTTGGAAGTGTTACTGTCAGCATTTTTAAATTAAATAAATAGAATATCATAAATAACTTAAAGCATGTTATGTACATTGAGGTTATGAGCCATTTTGTGAAGCTTTATGTATGTGCGTGCATGTGCATGCTTATGCATGTGTGTGTGTGCACATGTGTGTTTTGTAAATTATTTTCTTACCATGGGTTCTTGTTTAATAGATTAAAATTCAGTGGTATAAGCCAGTCATAGTAATGTTATTTCCCTTGCCAGAGGTAGTTGTAGGCTAGTGAGGAAGTTCTGGGCCATGAGATATAGAGAAGTTATCTATTTTATGTTTATGGTTATAAAAGAACATAAGGAACAGAGAAGTCTTTTACTCTCTTCCAGACTGTAGGCATTTTTGGTAAATAGGTGATATCTGAGGCTGCTGCATGTATCTTGAGTCTGTGGGAAGTAAAAAACTTACTAAAGATAGAAGATTTGAAAAACCCAATGAACCTGAGTTCTAATAACATTATTGAGTCAAGCAACCACCCCTAAAATTGCCCTACCTTCCAGATTTGTTGTTATGTAAGATGAAGTTAATGTGTTTCTTTATTGTTTAGACACTTTCACTAATTTTTTAAAATATTTATTTATTTTTGAGAGAAAGAGAGAGAGAGAGAGAGAGACCATGAGGGAAGGAGGGGGAGAGAGAGAGGGAGACACAGAATCCAAAGCAGGCTCCAGGCTCTGAGCTGTCAGCACAGAGCCCAACGCCAGGCTAAAACTTGTGAATTGGGAGATCATGACCTGAGCTGAAATTGGACGATTAACCGACTGAGTCACCCAGGCACCCCAGACACTTTTCATTAGATCTTCTGTAACTTCTGTTTAATATTGTGATAAGTGAGTCAAGGATGAAGCTAGTTTATGCTTCTTTATATTCTCTACATCATGTTGTACATATTTGGTGGCCAGGAAAGTTTTGACAATTTGATAATCTTATTATGATCAACAAGAACAGGGTGTCTGAGTAGGGTGTCTCTAGAATTTCACCACACCTTTTTTTCAAAAAAGTTTTTAAAAATTTTTTAAATGTTTTTATTCTATTTTTGAAAGAGAGAGAGAGAGAGAGAGAGAGAGAGAGAGGGAGAGAGAGATGGAGCACAAGCAGGGGAGGGGCAGAGAGAGAGGGAGACAAAGAATCTGAAGCAGACTCCAGGCTCCGGCTGTCAACATGGAGCCTGATGTGGGGCTCGAACTCACGAACCGTGAGATCATGACCTGAACTGAAGTCAGACGCTTAACCGACTGAGTCTCCCAGGCGCTCCTCAAATTTTTTAAATGTTTGTTTATTTGAAAGAGAGAGAGAGAGAGAGATTGGGGGGAGGGACAGAGAGAGTAGGAGACACAGAATCCAAAGCAGGCTCCAGACTCTGAGCTGTCAGCACACAGGGCTTGAACTTATGAACTGTGAGATCATGACCTGAGACAAAGTTGGATGCTTAACCCATTGAGCCACCCGAGCTAAAACTGAATCAAAATGATCAAGGATATACCAACTGCCAAGCATCATTGAAGGCAAATATAAAATACCTGTGACAGTCTGTATCCTAAAAGTAATCTTAATCTCTTCTGCAAAACCAAAAAGGCTCGATTCTAACTACTTGTAAACAGTTCCTGGCATTAGTAGGTGCCAATTATTTGTTCAATTAATTAAATGAGTATAATAAAGTTACTTAACACTTGAATCAAATAATACTAGAGGTAATGTCACAAAGTGGCACGTGATCAATTGCCAAATGAATAGTACAGATAGGTGTGTGCCGTTCCCACTCTTTCCTTTTTTCGTCATTTGCATTTATATTTTCTCTAAGACACGTTATGAGGTTTCTCAATATGCATATTGATTTGCTTGCTCTTATGTGCTTAGCAAATTGAAAACCAGGCAAGGTTTTTAAGCTAAAAGTTATATAAATCATTAATCTTTTATAACCCTTCATTTTATAAAGAAAGAAATTAAGTCCTAGAAGGATTTAATGCTTTTTCCAGGTGGAAATGCTGATCTATTAATATTGAATTAATCGTTGAAATGGCTAAGACTATAAGGGTATCTCCCTCTTTCAACATTTTTTACATTGCTAAAAAATAATATCTATAATTAATGGCAAGGTTCTATAATTCGATAGGCAATGCCAATTAATAAACTATGGCTATAGGACATTCAGACAATTACAGATCAATAGAATAGATACAAAGTTCAATCTTGTTCATTTTAAGAGACAATGCATATTGAGTTCCTTCATCAGTGCCCTGCTCCCAGACCCTCTTTGTCTAGGGTTTCTTTTTCTACCTCATGATTCTGTAATCTTGCTCTCTTTCTTTGCCCTAAAGTACATCTGAACTACATTTTATCAGTCTGATTCTTTTCTAGACTTTAGACCATTATTTTATCATGTGTTCTTCTTGCTTTTGTTAATCATGGATTTCTTCTGACTGAATTGTTCCCTTAGAAGTGTGGTTAAGAGCATGTACTCCAAAAATCCTAAAAGTTAACTCTGTATGGTGACAGATGATAACTAGACTTATTGTAATCATTTTGCAATGTATACAAATATTGAATGGTTACACTGTACACCTGAAACCAATCTAATATTGTATGTCAATTATACTTCAATATTTTTTTAATGAGCATGTACTTTGGAACAAGACTGCCTGAGTTCATATTCCCAGCACCACAAATTATTAGCTATATGACTCTGGTTAATAGCCTAAACCTCTCTGTCACTCATATTCTTCATCTGTAAAATGGAGATATTAATGGTTGTGAGGATTAAACATGTTAAACTTAAAAAAATAAAACTTCCAGTTATTTTACCAGCAAAAATGAGTTTATTAGGGAATAAAATATTGTGACTCTGGACAAGTAAGCTATGGCAAAACCATAGGCAAACCCGCAGAACCAAGTAGAGGAAACCTCTCTTATAGAGGAAGGGTGGGGGGGAGTTGGGAAGGACTGTTATAAATGAATAGTCCATTGGAGTAAGCTGGGAGTTTGAAGGATAGTGGTTTTTCTTTTTTTTTTTTTTTAAATTTTTTTTAACATTTATTTAATTTTGAGAGACAGAGAGTGAGCAGAGGAAGGGCAGAGAGAGAGGCAGACACAGAATCCGAAGCAGGCTTCAGGCTCCGAGCCATCAGCACAGAGCCCGATGCGGGGCTCGAACTCACAGACTGTAAGATCATGACCTGAGCCGAAGTCGGCCGCTTAACCGACTGAGCCACCCAGGCGCCCGGATAGTGGCTTTTCATTGGCTGAATTGTGACTGTCTCTTATTGGCTGGGCTGTTGCCAGGGAAGGGGAAATCCTTCTTCCTCCTGCTGGGGTAGTAAGGCAGTAGATAAAGTAGTATTGATTTGCAAGGTATGTCTATTCCTATTGAGTCTGCAATTGAAAGTGGTAGGGTGTGAGGGTTCCCCCTGCTGGCTTCCCAACACCATTCCAAATAAGGTGTCCCTTTATTAATTTTCACAAGTAAAATAATATTTGTTCTATATAAATATTTGCTGCTATTATTTTCAGTACAACAGTTGATCCTCGAAGAGTGGGGTTTGGGTTAGGGGTGCTGACTCCCCACCCCAGTTGAAAATCTGCATATAGGGGCTCCTAGGTGGGTCAGTCGATTGAATGTCTGACTCTTGATTTCCGCTCAGGTCATGATCTCACAGTGTGGGATGGAGCCCCACATCAGGCTCCTTGCTGAGTGTGGAACCTGCTTGAGATTCTCTTTGTCTGCACCTCTCCTCTGCTTGTGCTCTCTCTCTTTCTAAAAATAAAAAACTAAATGAAATTAAAACGAAGAAAATTTGCATATAACCTTTAGCTCCTCAAAGCTTAACTACTGATAGCCTACTGTTGACTCGAAGCCTTACTGATAACATCAATAGTCGATTAACATGTATTTTGTATGTCATATGTATCATATACTATATTCTCATGTTAAAGTAAGTTAGAGAAAAGAAAATGTTATCAAGAAAATTATAAGGGGGGGTGTCTGTGTGGCTTAGTCGGTTGAACATCCAACTTTAGTTCAAATCATAATTTCACGGTTTGTGAGTTCAAGCCCCACATCAGGCTTCACGCTGATAGCACAGACCGTGCTTCAGATTCTCTGTCTCTGTCTCTCTCTGTTTCTGTCTCAAAAAAAAAAAAATTTAAACAATTAAAAAAAGAAAATTATAATGAAGAGAAAATACATTTACAGTATTGTACTATAAAAAAAATCTGTATAGAATTATGTAGTGGGCAAGGAGCAATGTAGACACCAAGCCACATGGACAGAAGCAGTCCAGGGACCTTCGGTGTCTTGCTCCCACCTAACTGCCAAGGCCCCACTCCATGCCTCTTAGGCCAGGGCAGGGGTGGGAGCCAGGCCATGGCAAGGCAGCCTTCAGCAAAGGGCAGGTGAGGTAGTCCATTGCCAGGGGCCTAGGGGGCAGGTTGTGTGAGGAGCCACTGTTAGAGGTGGTACTACTCCACGGCCACCACCTCTGCCATCCCCAGCAACTCTTATGTCCTTGGTGGCCAAGCTGGACCTGAGCGATCAATGTGGGTGCTGAGAGGTGTTCTAGAAGCGACGGAGGCTCACCATAGAGGCTGCCATGAAGCTACTGCTGGACCTCTTGGAACACCAGGGCCTAGTGAAACACACAAGAAGCTGCCACTATGGAGCACTTTGAACTTTGGGTCTCAGAAGACTTGCACATCTTAACAACTGCAACTTTTTTGAGAAGAAGCAGAACAAACCCTTCATTGCACTGGCTTCTCGCTTCAAGCTTCTGAGCGTTGGAAGATTTGACACTCCTCACTCAAACCCTAGAGGCTTTGGAATGGTTCCACACTGCCTGGATAAGGGCATTGCGTGGAGAGTGAGGGCATTGAGAAATTCAATGGCAGCGATTGGGGGAAAGCCATGAAAGAGCACAAGACCATCAAGAACATGTCTAAAGAGTAAACTCCTGTCTCTCTTCTCCTGAAAAGGAGGAATGACGGGGTTTAGCAGTTTCTCTGTCCCCATTGCACCTCAGCAGTGCTTCTGGATGTGGCTGACCCAGGCTGCTGGTTCTATTGGGCAACAGCCATCTTGATATCTGCAGTGTGCTCCAGCTATCTGTATTCTTTTAAAATTTAAAACGATTTTGAGTATAGTTGCCATACAACATTACATTAGTTTCTGGTGTACCACATAGTGATTTAACATCTCTATATACCATGCTATGCTCACCACAAATGTGGCTACCATCTGTCACCATACAATGTTATTACAATATCATTGACTATATTCCCTATGTTGCACCTTTTATTCCCATGACTTATTCATTCTATTACTGGAAGCCTGTGTCTCCCACTCCCCTTCACCCATTAAGCCCATTCCTCCACCAGCCCTTTGGCAACTATGAGTTTGTTCTCTGTATTTATAGATCTGATTCTGCTTTTTGAGTATTCATTTGTTTTTTTTTTTTTTTTTTAGATTCCACATATGAGTGAAATCATACAGTATTTGTCTTTCTCAGTCTGACTTATTTTACATAGCACAATACCCTCTGGATCCATCCATGTTGTCACAGATGGCAAAATCTCATTCTTTTTTATGGTTGAGTAATATTGTGTGTATATATATAGTGTGTGTGTGTGAGATATATATATATATATATATATATATATATACATATTTTTTTTCTTTATACATCTGTCTATCAGTGGACACTTGGGCTGCTTCTATATCTCTACTATTGTGAATAATGCTGCAATAAACATAAGGATGCTTATATCTTTTCAAGTTAGTTTTCTTTTTTTCTTTGAGTAAATACCCAGTAGTGGGATTATTGGATCATATTGTATTTCTATTTTTAATTTTTTGGAGAGAACTCTATACTTTTTTCTCAGTGGCCATAAAAACTTACGTCCCCACCAACAGTGCATAATGATTCTTTTTCCTCTAAATCCTTACCAATGCCTGTTATTTCTTTTTTTTTACTCTAACCATTCTGACTGGTGTAAGGTGATATCTCATGGTGGTTTTGATTTGTATTTCCCTGATAATTTGTGGTTTTGAGCATCTTTTCTGTGTCTATTAGCCATCTGTAGGTCTTCTTTGGAAAAATGTCTATTCAGGTCCTCTGCCCATTTTTTAATTGGAGTGTGTGTGTGTGTGTGTGTGTGTGTGTGTTTTGAGTTGTATAAGTTCTTTATGTATTTTGGATATTAACCCCTTACCAGATATATCATTTACAAACCCATTCAGCAGGTTGCTTTTTTGTTTTGTTGATGGTTTCCTTCACTGGGCAAAAGTTTTTATTTTGATGTAGTCCAGTATTTCATTTTTGCTTTTGTTTCCCTTGCCTGAGGAGATATATCTAGGAAAACGTAGCTACACACGATGTCAAAGAAATTACTGTCTGTATTCTCTTCTAGGATTTTTACGGTTTTAAGTCTCACATTTAGGTCTTTAATCCATTTTGAGTTTACTTTTGTGTATAGTGGTAGAAAGTGGTCCAATTTCATTCTTTTGCATGTAGCTGTCCAGTTTTCCTAGCACCATTTACTGAAGAGACTGTCTTTTCACCATTGTATATTCTTGCCTCCTTTCTCATAGATTAATTGACCATATAAGCATAGCTTTATTTCTGGGCTCTCTGTTCTGTTTCATTAATCTATGTGTCTATTTTGGGGGCACCTGGGTAGCTCAGTCGGTTAAGTGTCCAAGTATTGGTTTCAGCTCAGGTCATGATCTCATGGTTTGTAAGTTCAAGCCCCACATCCATGCTGACAGTGCAGATCCTGCTTGACATTCTCTCTCTCCCTCTCTCTCTCTCTCTCTCTGCCCTTTCCCCACTCACTCTCTCTGTCTCTCTCTCAAAATTAAATAAATGAACTTAAAAAGAAATTTAAAAATATCTCTGTGTCTATTTTGTGCCAGTATTGCTTTGGTTACTACAGTTTTGTAGTATATGTTGAAATCTAGAACTGTGATACCTCTAGCTTTGCTCTCGTTTTTCAAGGTTGTCTTGGCTGCTTGGGGTCTTTTGTGTTTTATGGACTGTACTGTCTTTAATGGCAGTTGAAGTCACCTTATTCCTCATTTCGAAAGATTTAACCTATAAGTATTCTGAAATGGGATTGTTTATGGAATAATCACTACACACTTGTGTTGCAATAAACCATTTTTACTTTTAAAATCTTAAGAGGTTCACAAAAGTATTGAAAGGAAAGCCACTTGAGCTTTGCGAGATGGAGTTTAAAGCTTCTTGAGTTTGCCAAGAACATCCTGCATCAGACCATGAGCTGTGCAGAGAATGTCAAGTGTTGATCTACCATATCCCTGAGAACCTCCTGAAAGTGACAGACATTCCAAAAGACTGCATCAGCAAAAATACAATTTTTCAAGGAAAAAAAATGTATCCTTGGTTTATTATAACACAGCTTCCTGATGGCATGCAATTCACTGCAGCTGGTATTTACACAGCATTGCCAGGTGAATCCTGTGGATGGAGGGTACTTCTACCCCTAGCTCAGCTATTTCCTGCTTTCTTGAGTCTTTTTCATTCTGTATTCTCCATGTATTTCCTCTTCACTGCTAAATGGGTGAAGTGTCACCTTCATCTACGTGCTAAGCAAACTATTAATGAGGAAGAGCATATGGCCTATGTCTCTGAAAACAGCATAGGAGATATCAGGCAGGCAGTAGAATATGCATTTATGAGCCCATACTTTCTGGAATATGACACATTTGGGCCTGCAGTCCCGCTATGCTACTTATTCGCTGGATGATCTTGGGCAAGTGATTTACCATTTCTGAACCTTTGCTTTGTCATTTTCAAAATGGGAAAAATGATAGTACCTATTTCATAAAGCTATTCTAAAAATCCACTGAGACCATTCATGCTCAATTCTCTTAGGAGTGCCTGGCACTTGGTGCCCAATGGGGGACTATCAGTAAACTTATTCTTACATGATAAGGTCATGGAATTAAAAATAAGTGTAGGTAATCCATTCTGCTATGATGTTTATTTTCAGTGAAATACTATTTGGTTGGAATCTGCTCCTTTAAGACTTACTGCTGTTGGTGGGAGCAACCAAAACATTCATATAAGGGGTCTGAAACTACATGCCCACTTCTTTGAGATGAGTTTCTGAATTCCCCTTATCCTGCACACACACACACACACACACACACACACACACACACACACACACACCAAGCTCCATCTCAGCCTATTTCATTGATGCTCACCTTGAGATTTTTAGCCTGTTGTGCCCAAATTCTGGATCCCAAGAAGACCTCCGGGGAGCCGGGACTGATGCAAACGCAAAGGGTCTTTATTCGAAGCTCGAGCTCAGACTCTTGCACCTCCCGGCACAGCAGTGCAGTAGCAAGAGCCCTGAGCCAGGTTTACACAGGCTTTTTATCAGGGTTCGAGTACACTTTTTGGGCGGGGATGGGGATCCTTTGAATTGGTTGATTGGCATTCTCGCAGGCTAGTTTCTGATTGAGTATTTTATATTTGGCGGGCGCGGGCTAGCTATGGATTGGCTTAGCTTGGGGGTCCCGCACTGATTCAAAGGGTCAGCGCGTGCAGGCTGATCACTGATTAGCTTTGCTAGGGTCTACTCTAGGAATCTGACCTCCTGTGGTTAACCTGGAACTCAAGGTGGAGGCGGGGTCTGCTAATCAGGTTCCAGTCCCACCCAGGGTGGTGACGGGATCTGTTTATCTGGGTCCAGTCCCACACAGGATGGTGACAGGGTCTGCTAATCTGGGTCTGGCTCCTTGGCTACACTGTTTACTGGAACCTGGGGCAGAGTCCAGGGTGACTTGTTTTCTTGGAACTCGGGGCCCAGAACTCCTCTAAGATGGAACTTAAACCAAAATGGAGTGGCCTTAGCCCTAACAGCACTATACTTTCACAACATGGCAATTCTCTAACACAGCAAACAGGGTTCACAGTAATCATAGCAAATGGGCCAGGAGTCTAGTGCATTCCTACATCTCTAAATCTAATACCTAACAAGATTTAACACACAGCAACTTAGTCTAATACATAGCAAACTAAACAGGTCTCACAGCACCCCAAGAAGTTTCACAGTGTTCACAGCAAACAGCAATCAAAACGGAATTCTCAGCAATCATAACCCTTAAGGTTCACAGTAAGCAGAAGTCTGGGGCACACTATCTCTAACACAGTACCCCTCTAAGTTTAGCAGAAAAGAGAACTGGCTTCAAACTAATGCAGGGCTTAGGACAAGAAACTTAAAAACTCTCTCTTCAAGCCCCCTACTAACCCTGGTTCTTATCATTTCTTTGGTGCCTTGGTGTTACTGCTTCTTTATCATCTGAGCCACTTTGTCTCCTGGATCCCTGTTCTCCTCCTCTCTCTTGATTCTGGCTGCTCAGAATCATTTCCTGGGATCTCACCTTTCTGGCTATGTATACCTCAGGATCCGTTCCTGTTAACTCCCTGCCACAGTCAGTGCTGGTAAGTGCAGCCAGGCCCTCTTAGGACCTGCCCTTTTGCATGGCTCTGGTGTCAGAGAATTCAACATCGAATAATTACCATTTGGAGGGGAGTATACTATCACCCACCAGCCCTATTCCTTACCCTCTGTTATTCATCTGTTTTTCACACAAATTCATTGCCATCTGCAGCCTCTTTATATACTATCTACAAAGGCCTTTTAATGGTATAACAAGAGAAATCATGTCACAGACATAGGCTCATAGATGATGGAAAGCATAAATGTGTGCACATATGTGTGAATTTGTGTATATTAGCTGCATGGAAGAGGGGCAGCTACCTGCTCAGAAATCAGGGTGCCCTTAGGAACGGAAAAGGGGGAAATGGATGCTGAGCAGGCCACTAATTAATATTCATGAGAGCAAGTTATGACACAAATCTTATTCACAATGAAAAACATGTATATTTTCAGGTGAGCTTATGACTATACATAATGCAAGGTAAATACAACGTGTTGCCTAGTGAGTGGAAAGTGCTCAGTTTTGAAATGTAAAAATGCAGGTTACAGGATCTCAATTTTTCAGTCTGTGACCATTAAATTTCCTCCAAGGTTTGGCCCACTGGGCAGAGCAGGAAAGGAAATGAATTCTAGAGTGCAGACCTTCAAAATTGTCCTGGAAAGAGGAAATATAATGTAAGGGCTATGGTATTGTCAGCAAAGATTTCTGTCAATGAACATTAGTGCCGAGCACATGATAGCCATTCAATAACATTCTAATTGAATTGATTCAAATAATATAATTCTCAACAGACAGACCTGGACTTCACTTCACTAAATAGCGAACACAGAGTCCTAGGATTCACTAAGTAAAGAGAGAATACAGTTACTCACATCTTGTCTAGTGAATCAATTAGGAATTTACATTTGGCTGGTAGTTACAGAATGTGGAAAACAGTGGCTCGAACAATTTGGGGGCTTATTTTTTTCTCATTTAGAGAAAATCCAGGACTTGTATGGCCAAAAGGCTGAAAGCATCTGTCTTAGTACATTTATCTTTCCTTCCACGGCTGCAGCCTAAACTTACCACTTTCTTATGGAGCTTTTCAAAAAGCCACAAAGAAGGGGCCAGTATGTGCCAACTTCTGAAATTTCCTACCATTTTTCTTAAAGGCACAGCCCTGGCTGATGGTTGGTTTAAACTCCAAGCAGAAGCCTAGCTCCAAGGATGAGAAATAAAGATTTCAGCAGGAAGTGTGTTGAATGAGCCATGCTACAGTATCTGTCATACCTGATCTTTTCCTTCTCTCCTATCTCAGAGGAAGGCATGTTTCTACTGCTTTTCAAAGTACGATTTTGATCCTACTACTTGAATTTTTCAGTAGCTGACTCCATCAACTGTTGCTCAATCTATTTTTGATCTCCTCTCCACTGTCTTCTCTCTCTCTCTCTCTACCCTGAATCTGTCCTCACCTATACCTTCCTATTAAGGTTTTTTGCTTTCTTTCTGTCCTTTATCAACATCAAATTTATAGAAAATATAATCTATATTAACTTTTCAGCCCACAGAAATCTGGGCAGGTCTGTGTAGTCACAGTTTTCTCAAAAATCTGAATAAAGACAAAACTTTGATTTTGCCTGACTTAGACAAAATGCAGATAAAAGTAGGAATTTGCTTGATTTATCAGTACTATCGTTAACAGCACAGCCATGGTGTTTATATTTCAGAACAAAGTAAGATTCCCCCATAAACTTGTGTTTTAAGGATACAAAGTGTAATTGGGGAAATATGCAAGGGATTATTTCCTTCTGTTTTGGCCCAAGTTTTCTGACCTTTAAGAACAAATCTTTCAGTGAATATATTTGGGTACAAACAGTACATAACAGATTAAAGTGTACTGAGAAATTATTAAGTGTGTGATCATATTGACTATCTTCCAATGTCATATTTTCTGGATTTTAAGTATGAGTAATTTATTTCTATAACCTTGAATATATAGGAAAACATAAATTGAAATCCAAGACCACTTATCCCCACCTTTCTAAAGTACCATATTTCAGGGCTCCCAGAAACAAGCTGCTTATAAACATTCCCTGTCTAAGAAATGAGAAAGCTCCCCACCCCCCCTGGAAACTACTGAATACTCCAAGGGCTGTGTGATCAGCTGCTTCTGCAATATAATCACTTCCAGCACGGTACAATAATTGATAGGACAATCAATCATGAACTCTGTAACCTAATCAGCCTGAAGTAGAATCATGATTAAAATGCTAAACTTGATATTGACAATGTTAGAATCAGAAAGAAAGGGCGCCTGGGTGGCTCAGTCAGTTAAACAGTTTAAACAGCATCTGACTCAGTTTCGGCTCAGGTCATGATCTCATGAGCTTGAGCCTGCATAGGGCTACTTTCATGAGCTGGAGCCCCGCTTGGGAATACTCTCTCCCACTCCCTTTGTCCCTTCCCTGCTCATATGCTCCCTCCCTCCCTCCCTTTCTCTCTTTCTCTCTCTCTCTCAAAATAAATAAATAAACTTTTAAAAAAAAGAATCAGAGGGGCACCTGGTTGAGCGCTCAGTTGGTTGAGCATCTGACTTTAGCTCAGGTTATCATCTTGTGGTCCGTGAGTTCGAGCCCTGCATCAGGCTCTACTTACAGCTCAGACCTGGAGCCTGCTTCGGATTCTGTGTGTGTGTCTTTCTCCGTCCTTCCCCTGCTCTCACTCTGTCTCTCTCTCTCTCTCTCTCAAAAATAAATAATCATTGAAAAAAGAACCAGAAAGAAAAAAAGTCGAAGATAAGCATTCATATTAAACCCTACTAATCTGCTATTCGCTTATTGGATAAAACATATTTTCATCAATTACCTGTTTGTTGTCACAATTCTTTCCGTTGCTAGTAAGAAACCTATCCATGGCATAGCTTGCCTTCACCTCAAAGAAAAACTATAACCCTTCCACATCAAGAAAGGTTTACTTAAAATGACTGAATGAGAAAATAGATTGGTATATGTCAAAGTAACATCATAAATGGGGAGTAGGGTGCAGATTGCATTGACATCATGTATGTGTATTCTGATAAAGACCCTAATTTTAAGCTTTCAGGATTAAGAATGTTCTGTTTGATTTAACTGCATTAATATCACCATTAAACACATGAGATATTCCTGCTAAAAGTTCTCAAAGACCTATGATTCTATGTTAAAAGTCCCTAATTTACTGATTCTTCTATATGTTCAGCTATTCCAAGGAAGGGGGAAAATCACTTTGGCTTGTGATCAATAGATCATTTTAAAGTAAGATTATTATTGGGGCACATGGGTGGCTCAGTTGGTTAAGTGTCTCTTGATCTTGGCTCAGGTCTTGATCTCAAGATTCTGAGTTCAAGCCCTGTGTTGGGCTCCATGCTGAGTGTGAAGCCTACTCAATAAATAAGTAAGTAAGTAAGTAAATAAATAAAGATTATTATTATTGCAGATGCTAATAAGGATGGTGAAGATAATCACACTTGTTTTCTGTTTGCTCAGTGAGGTTTTTTTAAAGTCTCTTTTAAAAAAAGTTTATTTATTTTCAGAGAGAGAGAGTACACAAGCAAGGGAGGGGCAGCGAGAGAGGGAGAGAGAGAATCTCAAGCAGGCTGCATACTCAGTGAAAAGCCTGACATGGGGCTCGATCCCCTGAACCGGAGATCATGGCCTGAGCTGAAATCAAGAGTCAGACGCTTAACTGAGTGAGCTACCCAGGAGCCCCTCAATGAGGTCTTCCAGAACAGCTTTATTGAAGAAAAATAACATCACATAAATTGTGCATCTTTAAAGTACACAATTTGTTAAGTGTTGACATATGTATACACATGTGAAACCATCCCACAATCAAGATGATGAACATATCCATAACTCCCAAAGTGTTCTCTTGTCCCTTGGTAATCCTTCTTTCCTGCTCTTCTCTTCTCTCCTCTTCTTCAAGCAACCACTGGTCTGCTTTCTGTCAATATCAATTAGTTTGTATTTTCTTAAGATATGCATAAATGGAATCATGAGAACATGCTATTTTGGGCATGGCTTCCTTCACTCAGAAAAAGTATTTTGAGATTCAACCATGTTACAGTATCAATAGCTCATTCGTTTTTATTCATGAGAAGTATTCCATGGTATGGGAACATAACAACTTGTTTATCCACTCACCTATTGATAGGTATCTGGGTTGTTTCCACTTTTTGGCTACTACACATAGAGTTGCTATAAACATTCATTTACAAATTTTTGTATGGACATAAGCTTTCTTTTTTCTTGGGTACATATCTAGAGAGGGAATGGGTGGATCATATGGTAGCTGTGCATTTAACTTTTTACAACTGCTGAACTAATGGTTGTATCATTTTATGTTTCCACCTGCAGGGTTATGACAACTCCAGTTCCTTCACATCCTTGTCAATATATGTCATTTTAAAAAGTTGCATAAGTGGTATTTTATGGTGGTTCCAATTTGCAATACCCTAACGACTAATGCTGTTTACCATCTTTTCATGTGATTATTTGTGATCCATGTACCTTCTTTGGTGAAATATCTGCTTAAATCTTTGGTTTCTATTTTTATTGGATAGTTTGTTTATTGTTAAGTTTTGAGTGTTCTTTATCCTGGATGCAAGCCTATTATGAAAAATATGCTTTACAAATATTTTCTCCCTGTTTATAGCTTGTTTAGTTTCCTAATAGTATCTTTTGAAGAGCAAAAGTTATCATTTTCCATGAAGTCTCTCATCATTTTTTTAATGAGTTGTGCTTAGGGTGTTGTATCTTAGAGATTGCTTTCAAACCAAAAGTCACAGAGATTTTTTCCTATGTTTTCTTCTAAAAGCTTTATAGTTTTAGGGTTTGCATTTAGGTTTATGATCCACTTTGAGGTAAATCTTGTACATGGTATGAGGTTAGATTGAGGGTTTTCTGTGTGTGTGTGTGTGTGTGTGTGTGTGTGTGTGTGTGTGTATAGCTGCTTGTTTCATTCTTTTTTATTGAATTGCCTTTGCATTTTGTCAAAATATTGTCCATATATGTGGGCTTGTTTTTGCACTCTTTTTTTCTGTTCCAGTGACCTGTTCGTATGTCTTGATGCTAATACTACATTGTTCTCAGTACTATAATTCCATAAGATTTGAAATTAGAGTGTTAGCCCCCTACTTTGTTATTGATATTCTTTTTCAGAGTGTTTTTGGCTTTGGTCCTCTGCATTTCTATATACACTTTAAATCTTTATTTTTGACAGAGGGGCAGAAACAGAGGGAGAGAGAGAATCCCAAGCAGGCTCTGTGCTGTCAGTGTAGAGCTCGATGTGGGGCTCAAACCCACGACCCGTGAGATCATGACCTGAGCCAAAATCAAGAGTCAGACACTTGGGGTACCTGGGTGGCTCAGTTGGTTGAGTGTCTGACTTTGGCTCAGGTCATGATCTTGTAGTTAGGGAGTTTGAGCCCTGAGTCGGGCTTTGCTCTGACGGCTTGGAGCCTGGAGTCTGCTTTGGATTCTGTGTCTCCATCTCTCTGTGCCCCTCCCCGATTTGTGCTCTGCCTCTCTGTCTCTCTCAAAAATAAATAAACATTAAAAAAAATTTAAAGAGTCAGATGCTTAAGCAACTAAGCCACCCAGGTGCCCGCCCAAATATATATTTTTGAATCAACTTGTCAGTCAATTTCTGCAGAAAATAAACTGAGATTTTAATTGAAATTGTGTTGAATGTATAGGTCAACTTGGGGAGAACTGACCTATTAACAATATTGAATATTTGAACCCATTCTAACAGGTCTCTTAATTAAAAAATATCTTTAATTTGTCTCTGCAGTGTTTTTTTTTAAATTTTTTTAGCGTTTTTATTTATTTTATTTTTGAGAGACATAGAGACAGAGAGTGAGCAAAGGAAGGGCAGAGAGAGAGGGAGACACAGAATCTGAAGCAGGCTCCAGGCTCCGAACTGTCAGCACAGAGCCGGACGCGGGGCTCGAACTCACAGACTGTGAGATCATGACCTCAGCTGCAGTCAGCCGCTTAACCGACTGAGCCACCCAGGTGCCCCTCTGCAGTGTTTTATAGTCTTCAGTCTTACACACTTTTTGTCGGCTTTATCCCCCTCTAACTATTCATCCCTAACTATTCGTAAGTGTTTTTGAGCCTTAAGTGCTATCACATATGTCATTGCTCTTTAAGTTTCAATCCTCAATTGTTCACTGCTGATATATAAAAATGCAATTGAGGGGTCCTGGGTGGCTCAGCCCATTAAGTGTTCGACTTTGGCTCAGGTCATGATCTCGCAGTTTGTGGGTTTGGGTCCCGCATTGGGCTCTGTGCTGACAGCTCAGAGCCTGGAGCCTGCTTCAGATTCTGTCTCTCTGTCTCTGTCTCTGCCCCTCCCCTGCTCGTGTGCTCTCTCTCTCTCTCAAAAATAAATAAATGTTAAAAAGAATAAAAAAATAAAATAAAAATGCAGCTGATTTTTGCATATTGATCTTGTAACCTGAAACCTGATAAACTTATGCATTAGTCCTAGTAGCTTTTTTTGTGGATTCCATCAGACTTTCTACATAGACTTTCATGCTATGAATAAAGACAGTTTTACTTTTTCCTTTCCAATATGGAGGCCTTTTCTTTATTTATTTACTTAGCCTGATTGCACTGACCAGAACATATAGTATAATGTTGAAAATAAGTTATGAGAGTAAACGTTCTTATCTTATTCTTGATCTCAGGAGGAAATCATTTACTCTTTCACCATTAAATATGTGCTACCTATATGTTTTCATAATTGCTATTAATATGAGAAAGTTTTATTTCCTATTTTGCTGAGAGATTTGACAAATGGAAGTTGAATAGTGTCAAATGACTTTTCTGCATCTACTGAGATCATAATATGTTTGTGTATGTATTAAGTTGTTAGTATGATGAGTTGCTCTGATTACTTTTGAATGTTAAATCAACTCTGTATTCCCAGGATAAGGCCAACCTTGTTGTAATGTATTACCCTTTTTATGTATTGTTGGATTCAATTTGTTCAAGTTTTGTTAAAAATGTTTGCCTCTAGGTTCATAGGGATATTGATCAGTTATTTTTAAGTTTATTTACTTATTTGGAGGATGAGGGCAGAGAGAGGGAGAGAGACTGAATTCCAAGCAGGCTCTGCACCATTAGCGTGGAGCTCGATGTGGGGCTT
This sequence comes from Paguma larvata, assembly GCA_030068075.1. Lineage (NCBI taxonomy): Eukaryota > Metazoa > Chordata > Mammalia > Carnivora > Viverridae > Paguma > Paguma larvata. Next base: position 86,150,746 of record CM057830.1, read on the forward strand.
GAACTCACAAACCGTGAGATCATGACCTGAGCCAAAATCAAGAGTCAGACGCTTAACCGATTAAGCCTCTCAGGTACCCTGATCAGTAGTTTTATTGTTTGTAATGTCTTTGGTTATGGTATCAGATCGGCGCTGGCTTCATAGAATGAAGTAGGAAGAGAACACTCCTTCATTTTGGGGGGAGACTTTTTGTAGAATACATACTATTTTTTCCTTAAATGTTTGATGAAATTCACCAGTTAACACATTTTTTTTCATATAAATTTTTTAACATAAACACATGTAAGGAACAAACATAAAGGCTTTTTGTGATTTGGTTAATGTTTACATATAGCCATAATTTTTCTAAAATTTTGTCCTTTAGGATCATTAGTTTTTACTGCATTCAATTAGAATGAAACTCCTGCCCACTCATATACATTTTTTTAGTTTATTTATTTATTTTGAGAGAAAAAGGGAGAGTGGGACAGGGACAGAGAGAGAGAGAGAGAGAGAGAGAGAGAGAGAGAGAGAGAATCCCAAACAGGCTCCACGCTGTCCATGCAGAGCCTGATGTGGGGCTTGAACTGCAAGATCATGACTTGAGCTAGATGCTTAACTAACTGAGCCACTCAGGCACCCCAACCACCCATATACATTTTTAATAACTGCATTGAGATGTAATATATATAGCATATAATTCACCTGTTTGAATTATATAATTCAGTGTTTATTAATATAGTCACAGAATTGTACAATCATAACTATAATCTAATTTTAGAACATTTTTATCACCCCAAGAAGAAACCCTATACCCACCCATTAGCAGTCACTCCTCATGTACCCCTCTCCAGTTTCTGACAAACGCTAATGTGCTTTCTGTGTCTAAGGATTTGCCTATCTGAACATTTCATATAAATGGATAAATGGAATGATATACTTGGTCTTTTGTGGCTGACTTCTTTCATTTATCATGCTGTTTTCAACATTCGTCCATGTTGTAGTACGTATCAGTATTTTATTCCTTTTTAGTGCCTAATAATATTGTAAGCACCATAAAATTTTAAGGAAAACGCTTTCAACGTATATTTGAAAAAAAAAAGGCTAAATTCTTCAGTAAAAAGAAATCAACAGTTTTCACTCAAGACAGTGGTTCACAAGTATACCAGAAAGCTAATCACATTAACAGTGGTAAATAAAATATTCTTTTTTAAGTTAAAAAAATATAACAAACAAAGAAAAAAAGAGAAACCAAAACAGACCCCTAACTACAGAGAACAAACTGAAGGTTATGAGAGGTAAGGTGGGTGGGGGGATAGGTGAAATAGGCAAAGGGAATTAAGAGTACAATTATCACAATGAACACTGAATAATGTATAGAATTGTAGAATGACTATATTGTACTCCTGAAACTAATATAACACCGTATATCAATTATATTGGAATTAAAATAAAATTTAAAAAATAAGAAACAAAAAAATAAACAAAAAGCATACCACAGATTATAGTGATGGTTGCCCAACTCTGTGAATATACTAAAAGCCCCTGAATTATAACTTTAAACTTTAAGTCATATGATATATGAATTATATCTCCAAAAATCTATTTAAAAAATTTAAAAAATTTTTAATGTTTATTTTTGAGAGAGAGAGAGAGAGAGAGAGAGAGAGAGAGAGAGAACGTGAGCAGGGGAGGGGCAGAGAGAGAGGGAGACACAGAAACTGAAGCAGGCTCCAGGCTCTGAGCTGTCAGCACAGAGCCTATTGCAGGGCTCGTACCCACGTACTGCGAGTTGGATGCTTAACCAACTGAGCCATTCAGGCCCACCTAAATCTTTTTTAAGTTTTACTTATTTATTTTGAGAGAGAGAGAGAGATAGAGAGCACGAGCGGGGGAGTGGCAGAGAGCCAAGCAACCTCTGCACTGTCAGAGTAGAGGCCAATAAGGTGGGGGTTGGGGGATTCGAATTCCTGAACCATGAGATCATGACCTGGGCCAACATTAAGAGTCAGACGTATAACCTACTGACTCACCCAGGTGCCCCAAAGCTGTTTTTAAAAGGTAGAACAGCTAAAAATCTGTTCACCAGAAAGGGAAGGGAGGGAACAATGGGAAGGAAGCTGAAACCCCAGGCTTGTGTGATTTGCTCTTAGATATTCTACAGCATAGATTGTGCACACAATAGTCTATAGTTCATTGCTTACTACTTCTTAGGAGTTATATTAACCATGTTTGATGTGGAGAGAATCACAAGAATTAGGACTATAAAATATCCTTAAATAGTAACAAAAGAACTTGTTTATTCCTCCTTTTTCTATACTCAGTAAATATCATTTTAGGATCCACTATGTACCAGGCACTGTTCGAGGGACTAGTGATCAGTGATGTGCAAGGATGATCATGGCGCGTGAAAAAATATGCATAAAAACAAAACAAGAAAGCTTCCAAAATGTAATGTTGGGTCTTTCTGTGGTTTTCCAATTTTCTAAAATGAACACGTATTTCTTTTCTTGTCATGTAGATTTTCTCCAGAGATTATTTTTATTTGATTGGAGTGTTGGGCTGTAGACGCCAGGGTAAATGGTCTGAGATACCATATATCCAAGCTTTCTGGACCTTGCGCTCCAGACCCTTGCTCTGCTCCCATTGCTCTACTTCCCAAGTACTCCTGGCTCGCTCTCCCCCTCCGACCCTTCCGCCAACCGCTCCAAAGGACTCCGATCTCTCTCCCCTCTCTGAACCCCCTGAAAACCTCTCCAGACCCCCAACGAGGGCCTCCCATCCTCCTCCCCCTCCTCCATATCAGCCAGCCAATCAGCAACAGACTCTAAATGTGCCTACCCCACCGGCTTCTGTACACCCTGCTCCTGAACCTTCATCACCCCCCAGCCCTCTCCCTTCTCCTCCCATCTCCACTAGAACCCGGTCTCACGATCAGCCCCCACATCTAGTCCGTCCCCTAAGAGAAGTAGCTGAGGCTGAAGGAGTTGTTCGAGTTCATGCGCCTTTTTCCTTACAAGATCTTTCCCAAATAGAAAAGCGTCTAGGATCTTTCTCGGCCAATCCTGATAGTTTCATCAAAGAGTTCCAATATCTGGCCCAGGCCTATGACCTCACCTGGCATGATTTACATGTGGTTCAGACCACAACCCTTACCCCAGAGGAGAGGGAGCGCATCCAGGCTGCCGCCCAAGAACATGCAGATCAGGTTCACCTTACTGACGCCACAATGCCAGTGGGCGCTCAGGCGGTTCCAGCCGTAGAGCCAGGATGGGATTACCAGAATGGCCAAGATGGCCGTGGGCGCCGCGACAGCATGGTGCAGTGCCTCATTGCCGGTATGCGGGCGGCCTCCCACAAGGCTGTTAACTATGATAAGATTAGGGAGATTATCCAGACTCCCGACGAAAATCTGGCCATGTTTCTCAATCGGCTAACCGAGGCATTAACCCAATATACCCGCCTGGACCCGGCTTCTCCGGCAGGGGCCACAGTCTTAGCTACGCATTTTATTTCTCAGTCGACCCTCAACATTCGTAAAAAGTTAAAAAAGGCCGAGGAGGGCCCCCAGACCCCCATTTCTGACTTGGTGAAAATGGCCTTTAAAGTCTTTAATTCCCGTGAGGAAGAGGCGACAGGCCCGGCTTCAGCAAAAGGTTCAACTACAAACCCAGGCCTTGGTAGCAGCCCTGCGGCCAGCTGGCTCCCGGAGCCAACAGAAAGGAGGGACTAATCGCACCCCTCCGGGGGCCTGCTTCAAGTGTGGAGTCGAGGGACACTGGGCCCGTCATTGTCCCAACCCAAAGACACCAACTCGACCTTGCCCTCAATGTCACTTGATGGGCCATTGGAAATCTGACTGCCCAAGCCTCGGGATGCCCTCAACGCCTCAACGTGGGGGGAACCCCGAAACGGTAGGTCCGGCACTTCAGCTGCTTGGTCTGGAAGAGGACTGACGGAGCCCGGACTCGGCAACCCCCCTCACCCAAGCTGAGCCCAGGGTTACACTCCAGGAAGCGAGTAAGTCCATCTCCTTTTTGCTGGACACGGGGGCTACCTATTCTGTTCTCCCTTCCTATTCGGGATTAACTCAAACCTCTCCAATTTCAGTTATGGGTATCGATGGGACCTCCTCCACTCCTAGGATGACCCCTCCCCTCACCTGCAGCCTGGATGGGCACCCTTTCTCCCACACATTTCTAGTAATCCCCTCCTGTCCTGTTCCCTTACTAGGGAGGGATCTCCTCCAAAAGCTAGGGGCAACCATCCGTCTCTCTCCTTCCCCCTCCCTCTCTGCCTCAACTCGCCTTATCCTGCATCTCTCTTCTCCCTCAACCCCCACTCCGAATAACCTACCCGCCGTAGATCCTCAAGTGTGGGATACCTCAAAACCCATCGTCGCCTCCCACCACACCCCAGTTAAGATCCAGCTTAAAGATAACTCCAAGTTCCCTTCACGGGCCCAGTTTCCTATTTCCCTCACTCACCGCTGGGGCCTAAAGCCCATCATAGAGCGGTTAAAATATCAGGGACTCCTTATCTCTACTAATTCCCCATGTAATACTCCCATTCTATCAGTTCGCAAGCCTTCCGGAGCATACCGATTAGTACAAGACCTCAGACTCATTAATGAGGCTGTAGTCCCACTCCACCCCGTTGTCCCCAATCCATATACCTTACTGTCTCATGTCCCCTCCAATACTTCCCACTTCACGGTACTGGACCTCAAGGATGCATTTTTTTACTGTCCCCTTACATTCTGAGTCGTATTTCCTTTTTGCTTTTACTTGGGAGGACCCCAACACTCATGTCTCTGGACAACTTACTTGGATGGTCCTGCCTCAAGGGTTTAGGGATAGTCCTCATATTTTTGGCCAGGCCCTGGCTACCGACCTACTGCAATGCACCCTTAATACCATTACTTTATTGCAGTATGTGGATGACCTTCTCCTCTGTAGTCCTTCTCTTTCCACTTCCAAAAATGACACTTCAATCCTGCTTAACTTTCTGGGGACTAAGGGATACCGGGTCACTTCCTCAAAGGCCCAACTGTGCACCCCTTCGGTTACCTATTTGGGTATACTCCTAACCCCTACCTCAAAATCTCTAACAGCAGACTGCATACGCCTCCTCCAGGACCTTCAACCACCTCAAACTGCAGAGGAGATACTCTCCTTTCTTGGATTGGTTGGGTTCTTTAGACATTGGATACCAAACTTCTCTATTCTGGCTCGCCCTCTATACCAGGCAGCTAAAGATACTCCCCAAGGCCCCCTAACTGATCCCACCTCAATCCGCCACTCGTTCTCACAACTAAAAACCTGCCTCACTACAGGGCCAGTCCTAACATTACCCGATCTCTCTAAACCGTTCCACCTTTACACCGATGAGCGCTCCGGCTCAGCCACCAGGCTCCTAGCACAGCCAGTGGGACCCACGCATAGGGCCGTGGCTTACCTATCCAAACAGTTGGATATTACTACTCAGGGGTGGCAGCCCTGTCTCAGGGCCCTGGCGGCGGCTGCTACTCTCACGAAGGAGGCCATCAAACTCACTCTAGGTCAACACATCACAGTTTACTCCTCTCATCGTCTCGCCGACCTCCTTGGGCATCAATCCCTGGCACACCTTACCCCTTCACGTCTTCAACTATTTCACTTACTATTCATTGAAAACCCTCAAGTATCTCTCTGTCTTTCCCCTTGCTTAAATCCTGCAACTTTGTTGCCCACACCCTCGTCTTCCCCCGAACCCACACACTCATGCCCACAACTTCTGGAAGACCTTGTTCCTCCTCACCCAGGTCTCTCCGACCAACCGTTGTCTGATCCTGACCGTGTGCTCTTCGTGGATGGGAGCTCTCTCTTAGCCTCAGATGGCCAATGACGTGCTGCTTACGCTGTGGTCACCACTGATAAAGTGCTAGAGACAGCCCCCCTCCCAACTGGGACCACCTCTCAAAAGGCTGAACTCGTTGCCCTTACAAGGGCTCTACACCTGTCTGAAGGACTATGAGTCACCATTTACACTGACTCCAAATATGCTTACCTCATTGCCCACACTCACTCTGTTCTTTGGCAGGAAAGAGGATTCCTTACTACTAAGGGCACCCCTATAGTTAATGGGCCCCTTATAGCCAAATTACTCAAGGCTCTTAGTCTGCCAACTCAAGTGGCAATTGTCTATTGCTGTAGCCATCAGACTTCTGATGATCCGATCTCCCTAGGGAACAATAAGGCTGACTCAGTGGCCAGACAGACAGCCTTACACAACTCCGTGGCTCCTATCCTCTATCTTAACACCCCCCACCAGCCTTCTTATTCGGCCAAAGAAATGCAGGCTCTTCAAAATCTAGGAGGTAAGGTGGGAGATAAGGGATGGATCTACATACAGAACAAGATTGCTCTGCCGGAAAATCTGGCCCACACCCTGGTCGCTGAAATCCACCAATCTCTACACATTGGTCCAAAGGCTCTGTACCAGTTTCTTCAACCCTTGTTCCACCACCCTTCATTATTCAAAGTAATCAAAACTGTTCACAGGGCCTGCACGACGTGCTCAACTGTAAATACACAAGGAGGGATCCGCAGACCAGGACCTAACCACCAACTCAGGGGACATCAGCCAGGGGAGGACTGGAAACTAGACTTTACCCACATGCCCCGACATAAGACTTTCCGTTATCTGTTAACTTTGATTGATACTTTCACAGGCTGGATCGAGGCCTACCCCACAGCCCGAGAGACTGCGGATGTGGTGGCTGGAATCCTCATCGAACACATCATCCCGCAATTTGGACTGCCTCAAACCCTTCAGTCAGACAACAGACCAGCCTTCATCTCCAGAGTAACCCAACAGGTGGCCTTTTTAAAAGCCTTAACATCACCTGGAAACTTCATATCCCGCATCATCCACAATCATTGGGTAAAGTGGAAAAGGCCAATGGGCTACTTAAAGCCCAACTGACCAAACTTACTCTAGAAACTCGCCTCTCCTGGCCAACCCTCTTATCTTTGGCCCTGACCAGGCTTCAGGCTACACCTCGAGGGCCATCCGGGTTAAGCCCATTTGAACTACTATACGGTCGCCCCTTTCTAATAAATCACACTTTTCCAGTTGTTCCCCCGCCCATCCTATCCTACCTGCCCTATCTTACTCTCCTTTGTACTCTCCACGCAGATGCTGTCATACCAGCTCCTGACCATGCCCCTAAGGAAACACCACAAACCCTGTCTCCGGGGGACCAGGTCCTCCTCAAAAACCTGCAGCTGGACCCCCTCCAGGCCCGGTGGACGGGGCCTCACACTGTCATCCTTACTACCCCAACTGCCGCCAAGCTTCTCAGAACCCTACGTTGGTACACATCAGCAACCTCAAGCGGGTACCCGTGGATGATAAGTGGGCCTCCCAAATGGTGGGTCCCACCAAACTCCGCTTGGCTAGGGTTCCTCCTCATGCTCCTCCTAAACGTCCATATCCGAGCGGAAGAAAGTAATTGCATGAGGACCCGGGATTCCTCATGGTATTTCTCCTCTTATCCTAACATGCCCACTGAATGTTACCGAGATAAGTCACCAACTACCTGTACTTCTACCCACACCCCGGGAAAAACCTTCTGGACAGCAACCCTTACTCAATACTCAGGCACATGTTCACAATACTTCAAGGTCGGGGTCAGAAAGGTCTGCTGGGACAAAACAGAAAAACCCAAAGCCTGGGAGACTGATTCTGCAAAAAAAAAAAAAAAGGGCCCAACAGATAATCAAACAACTTCAGCCCCCAACACCACCCCCTTATAAAGGGATCAAACTTGGTCACATTCGAAGCGCCCCGTCTTCTGAACAGCTAACGGCAACCCTTTTAAATACCAACTACAACTTGTGGGTGGATATCTCAAACAGTACCGACTGCTGGATCTGTTTTCCTTTCTCCACCTCAAAAAATATTGTAGGGATACCTCTCCCTACCGGTTGGCCACTCCCTAACTCCACCACCAACAATGTGACTGTCCTTATTGGACCCATCGGGGGTTCCCTACCACTCCTTAACCTTTCCTCAGACCCATATCTTACCCCGGCGGCTATTAACATCACCGAATCCTCCCTCCCATATTGCCCCCCACCCGGGGTCTTCCTCTCATGCCCACAGGGGATCTACCGCTGCCTAACTGAAAATGACACTCTGGACTGTACGTTTATCCTACTTTCCCCCTCCTCTAGTGTCTATTCACCCTCTCAGCTCTTAGCCATTCTGTTCCCTCAACCCCGTGAGAGGAGGGCTGCCTTCCTCCCTTTCCTAATAGGGGCTGGAATTACAGCCGGGGTGGCGACTGGAACCGCAGGAATAGGGACATCTGTTAGTTTTTATTACAAACTCTCCCAAGCCCTAAATGATGATATGGATAGAATTGCTGATTCCCTAACAGCTTTACAAACACAGATCACCAGCCTGACTGCTATAGCCCTACAAAACTGACGGGCCTTAGATCTGCTAACCGCCGAAAAGGGGGGAACATGTCTGTACCTAAATGAAGAATGTTGCTACTATGTTAACCAGTCAGGTATAGTCACATCCAAGGTAAAAGAACTTAAAGATCGGATCCAAGCCCGAAGGCGGGATGGATCTCTTTGGGACCTCACCTCCAACACTTGGGTAACCTGGTTACTCCCTCTGGTAGGGCCCTTGTGCGTAATCCTTATTCTAATCTCAATTGCTCCCTGTCTTTTGCGTTACGTCCAGGAGCACTTACAGGAACTTACTAGGGTCTCGGTTAACCAGCTTCCCCTTCAGCCTTACTCTCGTGTACCACTTCCGACTACCCCTATGGTGACGCCCCTCCATCAGCAGGAAGTAGCCAGAATTGAGTTGGCGCCCCTTTTACCAATATATATAACAAAAGGTCGGAATGTTGGACTAGGGCAGAGGGAAGGCTTCATAAAACGGAAACCGACCCAAAATGGCCGAAGTTCCTGCCACAGCACTGGGAGGCAGACACGTCACCCCCAGGAAACCGACCCAAGATGGCCGACATTCCCACCACAACCCTGAAGGAGGGACACGTCACCCTCAGGAATCCGAAACCTGACAGGGACCTGAACCTCCACCCCAAACTCTGACAGACCAACAGGACCTTGACAAGCAGACAGAATCTCCTAATAAGGAAAAATATGTTGCCAACTTCGGCGTCACCCCCCAAACCCCTTAAAAACCCCTAACCCCTAACCTCGGGCACGACTTCCCCGACTCCTCTCCTTCGAGTCGAGGAACCTCGCCCGAGGGTGCTTGCAATAAAGTGTACTCTCAGACCTCACCTTGCCTTGGCGGTCTTCGTTTTATCCATCAGTGACTCGTAACCTTACACGGAGGAAGGTCAACTGTTATTCAAAACAGTTATCCTAACCAAGGTCTCAAGTTATTCCTGTGGAGTTTTTTTTTCTTGTTATTTATTTATTTATTTATTTTGCTTGCATGCTTATTTATCTATATATCCATTTATGTATGCATTCGGGGAAGGCACAATTCTTCTTAGAAGAAAGGAGAAGTATACTAGTTTTCTTTTGGTGTGTACCAAAATACCACAAACTTCGCAGCTTAAAAAAATACTGTTTATAACCGTGGGTCAGAAGTCTGGGTACAGAGTAGCTGGTTTCTCTTATCATCATCTTGCTAGGCTGAAATCAAGGTATTGGCTAGGGCTGAGATCTCATCTGAGGCTCTAGGCTCTCTCCAAGATCCCATGGTGGTGGAAGACTTCATTTTCTTGCAACTGTTGAATTTATGGTGGCTATCTTCAAGGCCAGCAGGACCATGTGTGCTGTTGCTTCCTCTCTCTGATTAGGTCAAGACTACCCAGAATCATCTCCATTTTGATCAACTCGAAAGAAACATCTGCAAAATCCCTTTGTCATCATATTCACAGAGCCCACCCACAATCAAGGGGAGTTTATTCCAAGGGGTGTATATACCAGAGGGTGGGAATCATAGGGGCCAGCTTAGAATTCCACCTACCACAGAAGGGTTCTTTAAAGGATTAAAAGCTCTACTAATTATCTTTCAATTCACTCACAAGAACTGCAGCATGTTCTATAAGTTAACTACACACACAAAATTAACAGTAGAACTATGAACTACAATAGCAATATGGAAGGACTATGTTTGAAGAAGGGAAATCTTAAATCATCTTAATGAAATTAACCATTTCTTGTATATACAAATTGTATTGCCAGGAAAATTATAAAAGATCGAAAGGGAGAAAAAAGTATTAGTGGATGTCTTGTCCAATTCACCCATCAGGGTTATCGCTGCATTCACTGTCTTTCAATTATTTTACAACTCTGAGTTGTAAGTTACTGAAAGCACTGCAAATGATTTTTCCCTATTCCATATGCAAATGAATTCCATTAATAGAGAGACAATTGATTCCCATCCCCCCAGTCGCTCCCCGATGGAAAAAGCCAGTTTTGGATCTATTTGTAAATTCATTTCATAAGCTATTTTTGCTCTTTGAATTAGCCTTGAACCAATAACATCTTTCCAGCTCTTTCATTGGTGAATGAGTTAAATAAAATCGTTGACAAATATTCATTTTATATTTGTATGAGTGTCATGATTTTACCCTGAAAAAATTATCCTTTAACACTACTGATCTTTCAAATTCCAAAGAATTTTTTTTCAATATTCAGTTTCAGCCATGATTATTAGCCTAGCATGTCATGAGCCAGCCTTTGTGATGTTGATCATCTGTTGTGGCAAGTATTTTGCTACTTCCTTGCTTGATATATTTAAAAACTGCCTGTTTCTGTCTTTAATTTTTGAATCATGCATACTTGAAATAAAGTTGTGTTGGTAAAATGACTGCATTAAAGCCTGTAAGGCAGGCTTTTAAGAAATCAGAGAATTTGGTCCCCTATGATTCTGTACCTTACTTCCTAACGTTAGGATAATGGGGAAAAAATGTTAATTCTCCTTCATAGTTCGTTATTTAAAATGTGCTTCAGTAATCAGTCTTTTCTGATTCCATAATTCCACTTACCAGTTTGGTAGGGGGAATCTGGCTTTTTTAAATACAAGTACGTTATTATTATTTTTTTGGCTGAAAGTTGAATTTCCAAAAGAAATAAATCAAATGCAGCTTTTTGAAAATTGGAGCTATTATGTGAAGCTGATGTATCCTTGCAGAGGAAAAGAGCAAAGCACTTGGAACTAATAGAATTGGCTGAACACTGAAATTTTTAAAAGGCCCTGGCACATTTACTGGCTGACCTCTCTCACAGCATAATGTAGCAGTAAATTGGAGTGGCATCTGAGTAATACAGACTCAAACATCCTTGACATATACTAGTTCCAATCATAATGTTTTACACAGAATTTATTATGATTTTATTCAGCTTAAACTCTGTAGGAACATGCACTCACAAATAAAATTTAATATTGAATTATTATTTCAAAATTGATGGGGCAGTAGGTGATAACTGTGTTCCCTAGCAACAATAACATTGCATAGTTTATGAACACTGACATTAGCCAGCAGAATCAAAGCAGCCTTGAGAAAATTTAAGGTGACAGAAACGCCATATTATTGAACTCCACCTTATTAGGACAAAGAAAACAAAAGATTCACTCAATCATCTCTTTATCCTAGGTAGTTGCTTTATAAGGCTTTTTGTTTTGTTTTCTTTCTTCATTAGTACTTACAGTCCAAAAAATGGAATTTAATTATCTCTTAGATTTCATCAATTTTCAAAGAAGTCTAGCTGTCACTTACCTAGTCATTAATAGAAATTGGTAGAATGCATGCATCTTTAGTTTATCACTATTAGGGGAGACTGTCTCATGAGGTCACAGATTATAGCCACAAAGCTGGTTTAGTGGCCTGTAGACAGAGACGCTTATGTGTATAGATAACAAATCACAGCCATGTCTCCTTGGTTGAATAAGTTAAGGACTGAGGTCACAAAAAGTAATTACACCATGATTTCAGCACTGGAGAAGTTTACAGTCTAGTGGGGAAGACAGATATAAAACAAATTAATTACTATATAAAATCTATCATGTGAGGGTGCGTGGGTGGCTCAGTCAGTTGAGCATCTGATTCTTGATGCTCAACTCATGGTCATGATCTCAGGGTCGCAAGACTGAGCCCCACGTCACGCTCCTTGCTGTCCATGCAGCCTGCTTATGATTCTCTCCTTCTGCCCCTCTCCCCGCTCATGTTTTCTCTCTCTCTTTAAAATAAAAATTTAAAAACCCTGTAATGTGGACATGTACAAAGTGCTATGGCAAAACAAAGAGAAGAGTAAAATGAAATAAAGAGAGAGATAATAAAAGTGGAAGAAAGGGTCACAAGAAATACCAAGCAGGGAAGAGGAAAGGCCATTTCTGTCAGAGGGAACAACTTTACTAAAATGTATGTACGTTAGCTTTTACATTACGACAAAAAAATGTACATTTTTTTTCATTGCCATTACAAAAAATACAGTTTCCCTGGCTTCTTAAAATGGAGTGATGGATTCGGTTTCCACTTTCAGCGGGTCCATAAGCAAGATGCTTTTACATCCTGAAAACAGAACTAAATAGGCATGCATTCCAAACCAGAAGTAGCCATAGCTACTTTAGTAGCCAAAAAAAAGTTAATGTTAATGTAATGTGTGTTGCTTTTTTTACTTTTTTTTATTCCCAAGATAACAACCATATTACAAGTTTCCCCAGAATTTCAAAAGAACATTAAGTGAGATTATTTTTTGAGATAGAGTGTGCATAAGTGGGGTAGGGGCAGAGGGAGAGAGGGAGAGAATCTCAAGCAGGCTCTATGTCCGGTGTGGAGCCTGATGGGGGCTCAATTCCATGATCCTGGGATCATGACCTGAGCCAAAATTAAGAGTGGGACACTCAACCCACTAAGCCAGTCAGTGAGATTAAAAAAAAAGAATTTATGTCCTGAATCTCTTATCTAAATATATTTGTTCTAAGTATTTTTCCTTTTTAAAATAGCCCTTCTAAAATGTAGCATACTTAAATTTCATACCTGAGGTGCTTGTTACAAACCCTTAAACTCTTGCTTGGTGAATAAGAATATATGGAGATGGGAGGTGGGACACAGGGATTTATACTTGTTACAAATTCCTCAAGTTATGTTTAGATATTACTGCTTTATGTAGCCCAAAGGTGCAGCTAAGGCGGATTTGCTTCCTAGAGTACCACAGACTGAGAAGCTATTGAAAATTAATTGAATAATAATTATTTAGACAGGTTTACCTATACATATAACTACAGGTATGAGAAAGGGTTAAATAAAAAGTTTAAACTTGTTTATTTATTTATTTTTATGTTTATTTATTTTTAATTTTAATTTTTTATTAATAATTTATTGTCAAATTGGTTTCCATACAAAACCCAGCTCATTTCAACAAGTGCCCTCCTCTGTGCCCATCACCCACTCTCCCCTCTCCCACAGCCCCCTCTTCCCTCAGTTTGTTCTCAGTCTTTGAGAGTCTCTTATCTTTTGTCTCCCTCTGTCTCTGTGACTTTTTTCCTTTCCCTCTTCCCCTCCCTCCTGGTTTTCTGTTACATCTCACAAAGCCCACCAATGCATGGAAACATATGTTATCTGTCTTTCTCTGACTGACTTATTTCACTCAGCATAATACACTCCAGTTCCATCCATTTTGCCACACGTGGTCAGATTTCATTTTCTTTTTCATTGCTGCATAGTATTCCATTGTGTGTATATGCCACATCTTCTTTATCCGTTCATCAGTTGATGGATACTTAGTCTCTTTCTATGATTTGGCTATAGTCGAAAGTGCTGCAATGAACATCAGGGTACACGTGCCCCTATGCATCAGCAGTCCTGTGTTTCTTGGGTAGATTCCTAGCAGTGCTATTGCTGGGTCATAGGGTAGTTCTATTTTCATTTTTTTGAGGAACTTCCACACCGTTTTCCAGAGTGGCTGCACTAGTTTGCATTCCCAACAACAGTGTAGGAGGGTGCTTGCTTCTCCACATCCTTTCCAGCATCTATTGTTTCCTGATTTATTAATTTTAGCCACTCTAACCAGTGTGAGGTGGTATCTCAGTGTAGTTTTGATTTGTATTTCCCTGATGATTAGTGACTTTGAGCATCGTTTCATGTGTCTGTTAGACATTTAGATGTCTTCTCTGGAGAAGTGTCTATTCATATCTTCCACCCATTTCTTCACTGGATTATTTGTTTTTCGGGTGTGGAGTTTGTTAAGTTCTTTATAGATTTTAGATACTAGTCCTTTATCCAGTATGTCATTTGCAATTATCTTTTCCCATTCCGTTGGTTGCATATTAGTTTTGTTGGTTGTTTCCCTTGCCGTGCAGAAGCTTTTTATCTTGATGAGGTCCCAGTAATTAACTTTTGCTTTTAATTCCCTTGCCTTTGGAGATGTGTTGAGTAAGAAATTGGTGCGTCTTAGGTCAAAGAGGTTTTTTCCTGCTTTCTCCTCTACGATTTTGATGGTTTTCTGTCTCACATACAGATCCTTCATCCATTTAGAGTTTATTTTTATGAGTGCTGCCTGTGCCCCAGAATGTGGTCTATCTTGGAAAATGTACTGTGTGCAGTTGAGAAGAATGTAAATTCCTTTGCTTCTGGATGTAGGACTCTGAAGATGTTGGTTAGGCCCATCTGTTCCAATGTGTCGTTCAGGGCCATTGTTTATGTGGTGATTTTCTGTTTAGTGGATCTATCCAGAGTGGAGTGTTAAGGTCCCCTACAATTAGGACATTTTATCGATAAGGTTGCTTAAGTTTGTAATTAATTGTTTAACAAATTTTGGTGCGACCGAATTCGGTGCGTAGATATTTACAATTGTTAATTCTTCCTGCTGGATAGTCCCTGTGACTATTATATAATGCCCTTCTTCATCTCTTATTACATCATTTATTTTAAAGTCTAGTTTGTCCGACATAAGTGTGGCTACTCCAGCTTTCTTCTGACTTCCAGTAGCATGATAGATAGTTCTCCATCCCCTCACTTTCAATCTGAAGGTGTCCTCAGGTCAAAAATGAGTCTCTTGAAGACAGGAGATAGATGGGTCTTGTTTTTCAATCCATTCTGTTACCCTATGTCTATTGATTGGCACATTTAGTCCATTTACATTCAGTGTTAATATTGAAAAATATGGGGTTATAGTCACTGTGTTATCTGTAGGTTTCATGCTTTTAAGGATGTCTCTGGTAGTTTGTGTTCTTTGCAACCTTGCCTTCATAGGGTGCCCCTCAGGATCTCTTGTAGTGCTGGCTTATTTGTGATGAATTCCTTCAGTTTTTGTTTGTTGGGGAAAACCTTGATCATTCCTATTCTGCATGATGTGCTGGCCGGATAGAAAATTCTTGGTTGCATATCCTTCCTGTTCATCACATTGAAGATATCCTGCCATTCCTTTCTGGCTTGCCAAGTTTGTGTAGATAAGTCTGCTACTACCTTAATGTGTCTACCTTTGTATGTTAAGGCCTGTTTTTCCCTAGCTGCTTTCAGAACTCTCTCTCTGTCTTTATATTTTACCTGTATCAGTATGATTTGTGACACAGAAGGTCTATTCAAGTTACATCTGAAGGGAGGTCTCTGTGCCTCTTGGATTTCCATGCCCATTTCCTTCCTCATGTTGGGGAAGTTCTCAGCGATGATTTGTTCAAGTACCCTTTCGACCCCTTTCTCTCTCTCTTCTTCCTCTACAATTCCTTTGATAGGGATATTGTTTTGTTTGAGTGCATTGCTCAGCTCTCGAATTTTCCTTTCCTGTTCCTGGAACAGCTTCTCTCTCTTTTTCTCTGCTTCCTCTTTTTCCATAATTTTATCTTCTAATTCACCTATTCTTTCTTCTGCCTCTTCAATCTGCCCTGTGGCCACCTCCAATTTGTTTTGCACCTCGTCGAAGGCATTTTTAATCCCTCCTGACCGTTTTTAAGGTCCTTGATCTCTGCCGTGAGGGACCCCTTGCATTCTTCTTTGCTTTTTTCAAGCCTAGCGATTAGTTTTATGTTTATCATTCTATATTCATGTTCTGTTCTGTTGCTTATATCTGTTTTCATCAATTCTTGAGCTGTCACTACTTCCTGTAATTTCTTTTGAGGAGAATTCTTCCATTTCGTCCTTTTGGCTAGGTGTGTTTTGGATTATTTCTTGAGGTCGTCCTGGAAAGTAAAACAGACAGACAAATAGAAAACAGAAACACTCAAATGTACTGACAGATGATAAAGACAAGTGGTTCACAACAGAAAAAAGAATAACAAAAGACACTCTGAGGGCATGTGACCTGATGTACCAGTACACGTTAAGGACAGGGTATGCACTGTTTTGATGGTAGAGCATATATAGATAGAGTAATGACAGGTGCGGGGGGAAGAAGAAAATGATCTTTGACCAGGTAGAGAGACTGAAGGGCTTAATCCAGACAGAGAGAAATCAGAATAAGGACGGATGCAAGGAAAAAGGAATGTAGATAGATGTTGCCCAGATGAATTATGTGGCCTAGATATTCCAGAGAGAGAGAGATAGGAAAGCACAGAAGGAGGTGTAGAACATGCCTTGAGAGAGTGCGTTAAAAGTCTGATTAAGCCAGCCAATATCCTGGATGGCCAGCTCAGGGGTGGGGATTGGTAAGAAGGAGAAAGGGGAGCATATATTTAAAATAGAAGAATTGACTGGATTTACTCCAGGCAGCAGTCTGAACTCTGTGTCTGTTGTCTGTAGCTCCTGCTGAAAGGTGTCTCTCCTGTGAGGAGGGGCGTGATTTGGTGTAGGCGGGTCCTGCTTCCACTGCCGCGGGAATGGCTTCGGGGATGGCTTCCTGGGGCCAGTGTTTGTGGGTTTGGGAGACAACAATGGCGTCCCCCCAGTCCCTTCTTCCCAGTCCCTGAGCCTCAAATCACCCCTTTATATCTGTCCTCTCTCTGCACGGCGTAGTGCGGTATGCTGGGCGGTCGCGCGCCCCGCGCACTCTTCCTGCTACACCAAATTTCACTGTAAATTGTGTTCCTGGGTTAGAAGTAATCCGCAGGTGGCTTGGCGCCTCTGCATTACGCAGGCTGACTGGGCTGCTGCTGCTGGTCCCAGCTCGTGGAGAGTTCTGCTGAGAATTCTGCTGCTAGCAACAGAACTTCTCTTCAAAAGCCCTGCATTTAGGGACTGGATGGTGGTCTCTCTCTCTCTCTCTCTCTCTCTCTCTCTCTCTCTCTCTCTGTCCCATTTTTCTCTCATTCGGATGTGGCCCATTCCACACTTTTCCGGATTTCTCCGAAGAAGGCTCTCCCTCCCCTCAGCTCCGTATCCCACAGTTCGTTTTATTTGCCTCAGGTTGCACTCACATTTCCTGGTGCGTTTTCTTGGTTTTGCTTTCTGTTCCTTGTAGACTGCAACACCTTTCCTCCCAGAGTCTTGGGGTTGAGAGTCTTTTGGTTTCGGTCCTTCTTAGTTTGAAAGACTTGGGGAATAATGGGTCCCCCCTACTCCTCTGCCATGTTGGCCTAACTACTGTTGATTTTTAAGAGAGGGAGGGGGAAGAGAGGAGGGGCAGAGAGAGAATCCTAAGCAGGTTCCGCACTGTCAGCACAGAGCCCTATGTGGGGCCCAAACTCACAAATCATGAGATCATGACCTGACCCAAAGTTGGATGCTTAACTGAGCCACCCAGGCACCCCAAAACTTGCTTTATTTTAATTTCTTAGTAAGAGTAAGAATTCACAGAGCACATATTTACTAAAAAATAATTCTTATAATTTTAAGAAAAAGGCAGCTACATACAACGGCAAGTAACATCATGTTGCAATTTGCAAGGGTAGGGGAAGAAAAACTTTTCCTCCACCCTCTTGGGTTCCATATCTGGGTATATGCAAATTAAATTGAGAAAAGATTAGTAAGAGAAATATAGTATTTATGCATGCAATGTACATATATGAGGGAGGACTTAGTGATGAATAACTCGAGGGGGGTAGTTAGAATTTGGGGCTTATATACCTAACTTAGTAGGGGAAAGGGAGTGGGGAAAATCCTTTTATGGGAAAAAATAGGATTATTTAGGAAAGACAAATGAGTTTCTAAAGGAACAAATATAAGATAAAAAAAAGTTTGTAATTTGATAATTTTCTTTATGCAGCTGTGAGTGGTCTTTCTGTCTTCTTCATGGCCATTAAACTCACTGCAGACAATATTTATGGCAAGGTTTTCTATTGGTCTCCCTCTGGCAGTAGAAGCCTCTTCATTTCTCAGAAGTTTCTGCTTTTAAGAGAAGCAGGTAAGGGAAATTTTGAGAAGGCTTCCTTCTGCATCTGTTGACTCTCAAATGTCTCCAGCTTAAAAATGATCTTTATACCAACTATTGGGGTTCTGAGTGTGTCCCTACACATAGCATGAAACCATTTTGGAATGAACTGTGTTCAGGTATCAACAGAACATGTATGTTTTGCTCTGAAACAGGCAAACAGAGTGAGGGCGTATACAAATAACTGGGCAAGGCACACTGGGTATCAGATACTAGTGAGAACTGAAACCAATGTAATTCTATGTCCCTGTATTAAACAATTCTGAGAGCAGGCATATTTCCCTGTCCCTCTGTTAAATAACACTGACACCAGGCACACTTTCCCGTCCTAAAATTTGGTCCAGGCATAAAAACTTAGCTTCTCACTGCAGGAAATATTTGCACTTAGAAGATAAGGCTATTAAAATAACTTGATCATCAAGATCCACTTCAAGATCCTCATCCTTGCTGTGCTCACAAACCACAAACTATTTTGTCATAGCCTCTGCCCAATCTATGGCAGATTTCCTGCCTTCAAAATCACCTTAGAATCACCCATTTCAGGCTTTAAAGCCCTAAAACACCTTATAAACACCCTTCCTTAATTTCTCCATTTGGGGACAGTACTAAGACTGCAAGGTGTTTTTCTCTCATACCATAGTACGTCTAATAAACCTAGCATCACTTGATCAACAGGTTTTTCTGTAAAGACTGTGAAACACTAAAAAAAAAATGGTGGGGCACCTGGGTGGCTCAGTCAGTTAAGTGTCTGACCTTGGCTGTCAGCACAAAGTCCGACACGGGGCTTGAACTCACAAACTGCGAGATCATGACCTCTGAGCTGAAGCCAGATGCTCAACCGACTGAGCCACCCAAGTGCCCCTAAAGTTGTAGTCTTAAGGCAGAATGGCTTCTTCTCTGGGAAACTTCAGTTTTGCTCTTTATGTCTTCAGTTGATTAAATGAGGTCCACTCACATTATACAGGGTAATCTGCTTCGCTCACTCTATTGATTGTAAATGTTAATCATATCTAAAAAGTACCTTCACAGCAATATCTAGACTGATGTTTACCTAAATAGCTGGGTACCATAGCCTAGTCATGTTGACACAGAAAACGAACCATCCTACAGCCTACAACTTTTTCATATGCTTACAGTGGAGGCAAGAATCAGTCTCTTTGTGAATGTCTAGAGTGGTGCTTCTCAAGCTTAAATTTTTTTTTTTAATGTTTATTTATTTTGAGAGAGAGAGAAAGACCTTGAGCAGGGGAGAGGCAGAGAGAGAGAATCCCAAGCAGGCTCAGTGCTGTCAGAGCAGATGTGGGGCTCAATCCCACAACCTGTGAGATCATGACCTAAGCCAAAATCAAGAGACACTTAACTAAGCTCCCCAGGTACCCCTCAAGCTTTAATTTACAAAGGAATCACCTGTGGATCATGTTATACACAGATTCTGATTCAGTATTTCTGGAGTAAGCCCTAACTAGCTCCCAGATGATACTAATAATGCTGGTCCTTGGACTACACTTTGAGGAACAAGGTTTTAAATCAACACTACTCAATAGAAATGTTATCCAGCCTACAAATGTGAGCCACATATGTAATTTTAAAATTCCTAATGGCTACATTAAAGTGTAAAAAATGCATAAGTGAGATTAATTTTAATAACTTATGTAACCTAAAATACTGAAAAGATTATAAAATGTAATTAATACAAAAATGGTTAATGAGATACTTTATATATATATTTTCATACCAAGTCTTTGAAATCAGTGCATATTTTATACTTAAAGTGCACCTCAATTTATCCTAGGACAGTTCATGTATTTGTAAGGTACATTTGAGCTGTTGGCTATCAGAGCAGATAGTGTAAAACTATCCCTTCCATGTAGGAGCCATGAAAGAGTATCTGGATGAATACTTGAGACACTTCCTTTCTTCATCTTCTCATTTCTTCTTTCGGATAAGTCTTTGTTAAAGGGGATTAGTATTCAGGAATCCAAGTGAATTGAGCACAGACATTAACAACATCCAAGCATGAGGCTGAACTATGCAAATCAACAGTAGCCTTTCTCTAAGTAGAGAATTATCTACATTCAGAAAAAGATATAGTAAGAGATGTAAAATTATTGCATTGGTCCCTGATGGTTGACTGCACATATGACATTTGCCCAACTCTCAGTTCTGCCAGCTGAGACTAGGGACATGCAAGGATTCTGGACTAAGATGTCAGCATCTCAGAAAAGCCGATCATGACAGCTGGCCAAAGAAGATGTCCAAAAGCAATCCCAATCCCATTCTAGTACCCCAATCCTCCTCTGTACCCCAGTACTGATGCCTTTCAATATCATATACCGTAGCTGAAAAAAAGACTCCCTCTCCTAGGAAAAGGAAATAGATTATAAAATGCATCACTGAGGGGTTGCATTAGAGCTGGCACTTGATGGTAGGGCAAAAATTTTGCAAGAGAAGTTGAGGGAAATACTCTTCTAGAAATAAGGAAAAATATTTTAAAAGCTATGTATAAGCCTAGAGGTAAAAAGGAGGTCTTGAGTTTGAATCTTTGCTCTAACACTTATAAACACTACAGTGACTTCCATTCCATTTATTTTTCAGTGTGAAATCCTTGTCCTATTCCTTCTAGTTTTTGATCTCCCATTAGATAACCCTAATCCCATAGCACATGCTCAGTTACTTGCTTAGTTTCTGTTTCTGGGTAGGAAAATTCCCTTATATTATTATACTCCCTTCTCCACCACCCCTTAGTGCATGGGTGAACTTATCTATTGGACAGCCATTTCATCTCACTCCTTGGTATACAAAGAAAGACAACTAGATTTGAATTCAGAAGAATTATGCTTACCCTATCTTTTTTTACTATGTTGCCCTAGATAATTACTTAACCTCCTTGAACCATTTTCTTTATTTATATAATAGTGATAACAAAGTCTTCCTCATAATTTTGTTAGCATTACATAAAATATGTGAGAATGACTAGAAATTAGTAGATCCTCAATAAAGTATACTGTCACCCTTTAAAAAATGTGTGAAAAAGAGAAATTAGCAACTTTTGGAAGGCAAGTCCTTAAAAAATGGATCTTGGACCCTTCTGAAATTTAGTACCTAAGAATTAAAGGTATATTTCAATCATTTAGCTTTTCTCAACTTTTTACCTTCTGGAAAGATTGCTTATATGCATTTATAGTTAGAAATTCAGTGCATAATTATAAACAATAAATAAAGTATATTATATGTATCTAAAAATAGTCATGAGATGGAGTGCCTGGGTGGCTCTGTTGGTTAAGTGTCCAACTTCAGCTCAGGTCATGATCTCATGGTCCATGAGTTCGAGCCCCACATCAGGCTCCGTGCTGACAGCTCTGAGCCTGAAGCCTGCTTTGGATTCTGTCTCCCTCTCTTTCTGGCCCTCCTCTGCTTGCACTCTGTCTCTCTCTCTCTCTCTCAAAAATAAAATAAAACATTTAAAAAAATTTAAAAATACTCATGAGAGTAAGTCAAATGGTATTAATGTTGAGTGTAAGTCTTATGATAGATGGTATTGTTATGAGATAGAATTGCAAAGTCAACCTAAGGAACTTGTCTTTAGACTTGAACGTTGTCCAGGGTCAAAATGCCAGTGATGTACATATAAATACCAGCATCTCAGTTTATGTGACCAAACTGAAGTTGGATATGACCTGGGCCAACGGGATAATGTTGGGTCTTGTAACTCCAGGAAGACTCATAAACTAAAAGGAAAGAAACTAATAAAGGGCCAGGCACCTAAACTCTGGTCAAGATACAGATGGTTGAGCATAATTCTCCTGAATAGCAGTTACTTTATGGATACAAATTTAATGCCTGGCATGCATACACTTATAATGATTATTTCTCTGCATAAGTGAAGTTGGCACAATTTTCTGCTCAAAGAAATTCATTAATTTCACATTTTCTTCAAATGAAATTATGTTTTTAATGAAACAGTGTACTACTAATGTAGATAATTTGCATATAATTATGTCCTTGTCCATTTTGTGAGGATTTATAGGAACTTTAGGTAGATGTTTATAAAACATATCTTCTATAGGCTTTCAGCAATGTTACATAAATATACTTAGACTCGTTCAGCAATTTGTGAGGTTCTATTCATGGCACTGAATAAATTTCAGTGTAAAAACATTGCAGCTGGAACAGACCCAAAGGAAAATTAGTAATAGACTTATTTACCTCGAGAAGAATGGTACAATTCAACGTTGACCTTGATGAAGACAATTACTACAAATGATATGTGCGTGTTTGGTATAGGAACCAGAGTCATTTAAAGTCTCTGAATATTCTGAGCAACCACTAGAAAAATCATAAGTAAGAAGTTTGGTCATGGATTTACTATCCTTTGGGTCACATTCAATATCCCCAGCCAGAATAGAATTGATTACGATGATATCCTCAGCTTAAAAAAAACTCTCCATTTGGGAAGTAGGCACAAGAGGGAATGAAATGAAGGTCAGCTGAGATTCAAAGCAATATTTTGAGGGACTGTTAAGTTGGTACTTTTTCTTCTTCAACCATTTACTATTGGGCTCTCAATCATTAAGGCAGAGGATTACATATTATGCACCTGCAGTTTTGACAACCAATACAGTATTATTTTCAGGACTATTGAGGAATGCTTTCAGTTCAGAGGTTTTCAAAGTGGATATGGGGCATGGGAAGGAAGACAATAACTTTTATTTAGATATTTAATTTATTCTCTTTATTTCATTTTTTACATAGTTTTATTGGGATATAATTTACATACCATGAAATTCACCTGGTTAAAGTGTTAAAGGCAATGGTTTTTAGTATATTCAGATTTGTGCAACTATTGCCAGAATCTTAATTTAGAACATCTTCAGTATTCCAAAAAGAAACCACATACCCATTAGCAGTCACCCCCATTCCATCTTCACCCCATCTTCGGGTCCACTAATCAACTATCTGTTTCTACATATTTTCCTCACATTAATGGAATCATATAATAGGTGGTCTTTTAATATGGGCTCTTTGACTTAGCATACAGTTTTCAAGGTTCAACCATATTGTAGCATGTATCAGCACTTCCTCGTTTTTAAAGCCAAAAAACAGTCCATTGTATGGATATGCCACATTTTATTTATCTATTCATCTGCTGATAAAAATTTGGGTTACTAACATTTTGGAACTAATATGAATAATAATGCTATTCATGTAGAAGTTCTTGTATGGACATAAGTTTTCAATTCTCTTGGGTATAAACCTAATAGTGAAATTGTGGATCATATAATAACCTTATGCTTGACATTCTGAGAAACTACCAGACTGTCTTCCATAGCAGCAGCAGCATTTTACACTTCTACCAGCAGTGTACAAGGGTTCCACTTTCTCCACCTTCTCACTAACACTTGTTATTTTTTATTTATTTGATTATGGTCACCTAGTGTGTATGCAGTGGTATCACACTGTGGTTTTGAGTTTCATTTCCTTGATGCTAACAATGTTTAGTAGCTTTTCATGTAGTTATTGGCTTTTTTTTTCTTCTTTGGAGGAATATCTATTCAGATCCTTTGCCCATTTTACAATTGGGCTATTTGTTTTCTACTGTTGAATTGTAAGAGTTTGTTATACATTCTGATACCAGTCCCTTGTATTAATTTTTATCTTGTTTTATAATTTCTCATTTTTGAGTAGGTTTTATAATGAATATAGCAGTATAATAATATGTATATATGAATTATAACTAAATTTAGGTGAGTATTGAAAGTACTTTTACTGATAGGGACCTGTAATTAAAACTCTACAAAGCACTGCGTTAGACCAAAATTATTATTTTTCTCTTCCACCTGTTTGCTGTTTGCAAGAAGGGGAAACTGAATGTGCTAAAGATAAACTTCAGCTCTTACATCTTTTAGTCACTGTGCTATTGAACTGTGCTGGATAAATACAAGGCATTTTAGGTTATGCTAGATAATTAATACTTGTAGCTTAGGAAACCCTAAATATGAGAGATGAGGAAGAGTAACTAATATGTAAGTGTTACCACATAGTGATTGCTTCAGTAAATATCAGCCAAGATAAACATCATCATTTCAATTCTACAGATTAGAAGATGAAGAGCCATGTTAAGGAACAGGGACAAGGTCATACAGCTCACAAATGGTAAGGCTAGAATCTGATTTCAAGTCTGACTCTGAATCCCATTGTTTTCTATGTGACACTTCCTATCAGTCAAATTATAGGTGAGATTGCTACAATGAGTAAGAAATTGGACTAGATGACTTTGCTTCCAATTCTGAGACATTATGATGTCCTTTTGATGTAAAAAAGCATTTAGGTCTGTGTCAGTGGTGGTTTTCATAGATAATAAACCCTTTTTTTCCTAATTTTTAAAAAAAGTTTTATTTATTTATTTCGAGAGAAAGAGCATGAGCAGGGGAGGGGCAGAGAGAAGGAGAGAGAGAATTCCAAGCAGGCTCTGTCCTGTCAGCATGGAGCCCGATGTGGGGTTCGAACGCATGAACCATATGATCATGATCTGATCCAAAACCAAGAGTTGGACACTTAACTAACTGAGCCACCCAGGGGCCCCATTATCCCTTTTTTGAAGTTTATTAATTTTGAGAGAGAGAGAGAGAGAGCAGGGGAGGGGCAGAGAGAGAGGGAGAAAGAGAGGGAATCCGAAGCAGGTTTTGCACTGGAGAGCCTGATGTGGGGCTTGAATTCACAAACCACATGATCATGACCTGAGCTGAAATCAAGAGTTGGACACATAATCAACCAAGCCACACAGATACCCCTCATAGCTAATAAACATCTAGAGGCAGGAACCATTTTGTGTTACTGTCTGTGAATAATTCCCATGACAGCAACATACACAAGTGGAATTAATAGCTTTCTGCCATTGTTAACATGCCAAACACTGACTTAAAGAGATATATGATGATTACTGTTTTTGGAGTTTTTAATCATTTACATAGTAATCAATGAATTTAATTTATACTTACTGCATTCAGAATATGACTCTGTATTTACAGTAGACATTGTATTTGTACTTATTCAAAGTAGATTCCATAAAATAAATGTGACATACTTTCATTCTAATTGAGGAACTCATAATCCATGTCTAAGTGAAGGAGATGAATGAATTACAGCATGAAGATCAATTCATTTCAGCCAACATAACTAATTTTTACAAATAACCTCACAAATAATTAAGTGCTGTGATGAGTATGAGTGAAATGGCTTTATTAATGTCTGGTTAAATCATAATGTGTAAATTTACCCAATAGTCTAGGGGCTGAGATTATATCACCACCCAAATTATATCATGAGCAATAAATCCATTTCTTACAGACATCAAACTAAGGGAGAGTGAGCCAGAGTGCATTGTATTTTATGAAACGGGGAACATTTAGTTTTGCCCAATAGCAGAAAGCATATTTAAAAACACTCCAAATTTAGTGAAGCAAAATCAAGATTACATAAAGCCAAGTGAGTTATTTTGTATACTTCATGCTTTTACTTATTCCCAATGTAGTTATCTTTCCTTTAACCTCCACTATTTTAATGCATTGACTGGTACGTGACTCCTTTGGTGAAAGTATTGAGACATGCATAATAATTAGTGTTCTATAACATATAAGATTTATGTTGGGAATTACTTCTTTACAGATGAAGAGGTTGTTTTTTTCCATTGAGGAATTTATACCATAATTAGAAAAATGATAGTCTAACCCCCGGTGGAAAGATCATACTTTAATTGGTATTCATTTGTGTTAGACAAGCCCATGGAGAAAACTAGGAGGGATTCTTTTTTTTTTTACCAAAGTTAAGTTGTTAACTGTGAAATCAACTAAATCATATTCTTACATAAATATCTGAAATGACTAGCCTTTTTAATTACTTTTTTAAAAAACAGCTTGTCTTGGTGGGTGCGCCTTGGCAGGCCTTATATCTGTATCTCTGTAAATTGAGTAATCCTTTCTCTTTCATGTGGGTATGAAATACTTTACTATGACAGGTAATAATAAATTCAGTTATAATGTCTATTTAAGGTAGTCAACTATAACCTATTTATAGATAAATAAGCACTTGTATAAATCTAATATTTCTTTACAGAAAAAATTTTAAAATGAACTTTAAATACTTCAACTGTATTATACATTATAAAATCTTTACAGAAATGGCTGAGAAACATTTTATTAAAAAATATTTTATGTTTAATTGAGAGAGCAAGCACACAAGTGTGAGTGGGGGAGGGGCAAAGAGAGAGGGAGATAGAGAATCCCAAGCAGGCTTTGTGCTGTCAGCACAGAGCCCAACAAGGGGTTCGATCTCATGAACGGTGATATCATGATCTGAGCCGAAATCGAAAGCTGGATGTTTTGAAACAATGCTCAATGTCACTCATCATCAGGGAAATACTAATCAAAACCACAATGAGATACCACCTCACACCAGTCAGAATGGCTAACATTAATAACTCAGGCAACAACAGATGCTGGCAAGGATGTGGAGAAAGAGGATTCTTTTACATTGCTGGTGGGAATGAAACTGGTGCAGCCACTCTGGAAAACAGTATGGAGATTCATCTAAAAATTAAAAATAGAACTACCCTACAACCCAGCAATTGCACAATTAGGTATTTATCCAAGGGATACAGGTATGCTGTTTCGAAGGGACATATGCACCCCAATGTTTGTAGCAGCAGTATCAACAATAGCCAAAGTATGGAAAGAACCCAAATGTCCATCAATGGATGAATGGATAAAGAAGATGTGGTATATATATATATATATATCCACATATATATATATATACACACAATATATATACATTGTGTATATATACACATTATATATATATAACTGAATTTATTCTGACATTATAACTGAATTTCAGTTCATAACTGAACTGACTATAACTGACATTATAACTGAATTTATTATTACCTGTCATAGTACAGTATATATACACAATACATATATACATTGTGTATATATATATATGTATATACACAATGGAGTATTACTCAGCAATCAAAAAGAACGAAATCTTGCCATATGCAACTATGTGGATGGAACTAGAGGGTAGCATACTAAGCGAAATTAGTCAGAGAGACACAAATATCATATGACTTCACTCATATGAGGACTTTAAGACACAAAGCAGATGAACATAAGGGAAGGGAAGCAAAAATAATATAAAAACAGGGAGGGTGAAAAACATAAGAGACTCTTAAATATGGAGAACAAACAGAGGGTTACGGGAGAGCTTCTGGGAGGGGGGATGAGCTAAATGGGTAAGGGGCATTAAGGAATCTACTCTTGAAATCATTGTTGCACTGTATGCTAACTAACTTGGATGTAAATTTTTAAAAAATTAATAAAAATAAAAGAGCCAGATGTTTAACCAACTGAGTGGCTCAGTTGATTTTAATAAATCATATCTATATAATTAAGAATCCTTGGAAAACTTTTATTGGTTTGATATTTTAGGTTTAAGAGGGAGAAGAAAACAACTCTAGGTCTTTTTCTCAAATGTATATTAAGTATAATAAAGCTTATGTTTTAAACTTATAAAATTTTTGTCTTTTATGAAAAGACTACTTAATATGAGTTTCTTAAGCTTCTTAGAATACCAATCAAACAAGCTAATATAACTCCTGCATAATTTTTAAGATTGTGAAAAATATAAATTTGTCTTTCATGTATTAAATTTTATAATTATTCTGACAAACTTTTTACATCAACTGTAGTTATGTTTTGTAGCTTGAACATAATTTTCAACATCCTTATGTAAATTAAACACTTGGGTTAATAAAAAAATCAAACTAATTGATGAATAATCTTTGATTGCTAAATCATTCCTAAGTAAAATGGAATACTGAAAAAATTATTACTAAGAATAATTTCAAACTAATGTACATTTGCTTATTTTTTAATGTGCTATAGGGTGGCTATATCTTCGGTCATGTTAATGGACATGTTCATTGTTGAAACTTTAAATTATAAAAGAGGTATGTGAGGCTATATGAACTTGTGCACTTATAAGCTTTGCTAGTAAACTTAATTTTAGTGTACAACAGTTTTCCATTACTTACCTCCCAGTTTTTTTTCTGTAAAATAGAGGTTGGTTATTTTGTTCAAAGGTTACAATTAATATGAATATACCAGGAACAATAGTAACAAAGAAAGAAATCAGGATATATAAAGTAATGCTTGTGTTTTTACTTATCAAGGTATAAAGAGACTAGTATTTTTTCTTTAAAGCATTTGATTATTCTAGAAGGTAAATAAAGGACAAAGACAAACCCTTAATGGTTGTACAAGTTGTAGAAGATTTTCAGAAAGGGAATTTTCTTTTGCCTTAGTTTATAATACTAAATCTGAAAAGTAGCAGTGAAATGCGTTGAAATTTTGCCAAGGTTTGAATTACTTTTAATGGGTTTGTTCACAAGAAAAAAAAGCTTATGAAATTTTACTACCAATGTTACATTAATGCAAAACTAGATCTTGATTTTCTTTATGATAAAATGATAAATTGCAGAGGGATAGACACGTAGATCAACAGAATAGACTATGGAACCCAGAAATGGATTCTCAGTATATGCTTTATAATTTTTAAAAATTTTTTGATTTTTATTTATTTTTGAAAGAGAGAGAGAGACAGAGTGCAAGCAGGGGAGGAACAGAGAGAGAGTGAGACACAGAATCTGAAGCAGGTTCCAGGCTCTGAGCTCTCAGCACAGAGCCTGATGCGGGGCTCAGACACACAGACTGCGAGATCATGACCTCAGCTGATGTCTGACGCTTAACTGAGTGAGTCACTCGGGAGCCCCGATGCCTTATAATTTTTGACAAAAAAACAAAAGCAAATCAAAGTGGGAAGAACAGACTTTTCAATAAATGGTGGAGAGACTGGATATTCACTGGCAAAAAATACACCTTGAACTAAAATTTACAGGAAAATTAATTCAAAATGGATAACGGGCCTAAATGTAAAATACAAAAGTAGAAAATGTAAAAGAACATGGGAAAATACCTTTGGGACCTATATAGGACAAGGCACACTTCTTAGACTTGACTCCATCACAATTGATAATATGAAAAATTGATAAATTGTACCTGATCAAAATGAAAAGCTTTCGCTCTGTGAAAGATTCTGTTACGAGAATGAGAAGACAGAAAACCCTGATTCGGGAGGGGCCAACATGGCGGAGGAGTAGAGAGACCTGGTGTTCTCCCGTGTCTTTCAAACTAAGGACTGAAACCGAGGGACTCTCAATCCCAGAGATCTGCAGGAAGAGGAGTTGGAGGCTACGGGGAAGAGAATGCAAAATCCAGAAAATCCTGGGAGACTGAGTGAGTCCAATCTGGGAGAAAGAAAGCGAGCCGCAGAGGTGCAGAGGAGTGGGGAGCGGGCCCCTACTGCAGAAGGGGAAGGGGAAGAGAAAGAGAAGCGGGTAAAGTACCTTGGACCAAGGGCAGAAAGGGAGCTTATCATTCAGTTCCTAACCGCTGGGCTTTTGGAGAGAAGGTCCGTTGCTCACAGCGGAGGTCGGGGAGCTTTCTTCACTCGGAGCCAGCGATGCTGTCCCAGCCCATGACACAGAGAGGCACTGAGCCATCACTGGATTGGTGCTGAGTCAGTGACACAATTTACATAGGGGAAACCGGGTGTGCAAGGGTCGCCCGACCGCCAGGCAGATCACACTGTGCCTGCAACCCAGGCAGAGTGAAGGCAGAAACAGAGGGGTGATTTGAGGCTCTGGGTCCGTGAAGAAGAGGCTGAGGGGACGCCATTGTGATCGTGCCGGTGCTGAGTCAGAGACACAATTTACATAAGGCCCAGCGGTCTGAGCAAGTTAAAGGAACTCAGATGAGCATGGGGTACGCGACTGCCCAGCAAATCACACTGCGCCTGCAACCCGAACAGAGTTGAGGACGGACAGAGGAGTGATTTGAGACTCCGGGTCCGTGAAGAGGACCCTGGGGGAGATGCCATAGTGGTTGTGCATATCCACAAAGCCAAACCCTAGGACTCCAATCTGCCAGTGGTGGAGGCAGGACCAGCCTACAGCAGGTCATGCCCCTCCTCATACAAGAGATGCCTTTCTGCAGGTCTGATAGCTACAGAGACACAAATACTGTAGCATTGACTGGATTAATTCCAGGTCAATTCTTCTGTTTTAGATATATTCTCCCACTTCTCCTTCCTATCTGTCCCCACCTCTAAACCAGTCACCTGGCAGTTTTGGCTAGCTTAAATAGACATTTAACTCACTCTCTCAATGCATGTTCTACACCTCCCTCTTTAATTTCCTATCTCTCTCTATGGAACAATCAGGCCACATAGTGCATCTGGGTAGCATCTAACTTCATTTCTCTTTCCTCCCATCCTTCCTTATTCTGGTTTCTCTCTTTCTGGATCAGGTCTTCTAATCTCTCTACCTGGTCAAAGTTCAATTTCTTCTTCTCTCCACACCTGTCACTACTCTCAATATGTATGCTCTGCCATCAGCAAAGCACACACGCTATCCTTAACGTGTAGCTGGCACGTCAGGTCGCATGCCTCCAGAGTGTCATTCGATACTCTATTTTATGTTGTGATTTGTTGTCTGTATTATTGGTAGGTACAGTTGTGAATCTGTGTTTCCTGTTTCTTGGTCTGACTCTATTCCTTTCCAGGGAGACCTAGGAAATAAACCAATATACACCTAGCCAAAGTGACGAAACGGAAGAAGTCCCCTAAAAAGAATGTACAGGAAATAGTGACAGTGCAAGAAATGATGGAAGCAGACATAAGCAACTTAACAGAACAAGAATATAGAATGATAAACATACTAGCTGGGCTTGAAAAAGCATAGAAGAAAGCAAGGGGACCCTTGAGACAGAGATCAAGGTCCTAAAAAACGGTCAGGAGGAATTAAAAAATGCTTTAAATAAGGTGCAAAACAAATTGGAGGTGGCCACAGCATGAATTGAAGACGCAGAAGAGGGAACAGGGGAATCAGAAGATAAAATTATGGAAAAAGAGGAAGCAGATAAAAAGAGAGAGAAACTGATTCAGGTACAGGAAAGGAGAATTCGAGAGCTGAGCAATGCCATCAAATGGAATAATATCCGTATTATAGGAATTCTAGAGGAGGAAGAGAGAGAGAAAAGAGTCGAAGGGGTACTTGAACAAATCATTACTGAGAACTTCCCCAACATGAAGAAGGAAATGGGACATTGAAATCCAAGAGTCACAGAGAACTCCCCTCGGACGTAACCTGAATAGACCTGCATGAGACATCATAGTGAAGCTGGGAAAATACAAAGACAAAGAGAGAATTCTGAAGGCAGCTAGGGATAAATAGGCCTTGACATACAAACGCAGACACATTAGGGTAGTAGCAGACTTATCTACAGAAACTTGGCAAGGTAGAAAGGAATGGCAGGAAATCTTCAATGTGATGAACAGGAAGGATATGCAGCCAAGAATCTCTTATACGGCCAGCTTGTCATTCAGAATGGGAGGAGAGATAAAGGTCTTCCCAAACAAACAAAAATTGAAGGAATACATCACAAATAAACCAGTCTTACAAGAGATCCTGAGAGGGGCTCTATGAAGGAAAGGTCGCAAGGAACACAGAGTACCAGAGACATCCTTGCAAGCATGAAACCTACAGATAACACATTGACTATAAACCCATATTTTTTCAATATTAACGCTGAATGTAAACGGACTATTATATAATGATCACAGGGACTATCCAGCAAGAAGAGCTAACAATTATAAATATCTACGTACTGAATTCTGGGGCACCCAAATTTGTAAAACGACTAATTACAAACATAAGAAATCTTATCGATAAAAATGTGCTCATTGCAGGGGACTTTAATACCCCACTCACAGCACCACATAGGTCCAGTAAACAGAGAATCAGCATAGAGACAATGGCCCTGAACGACACATTGGAACAGATAGCCCTGACTGAAAACTTCAGGGCCCTTCATCCAGAAGCAAAGGAATTAACATTGTTCTCAAATGCACACGGTACATTTTCCAAGATAGACCACATTTTAGGGCACAAGAAAGTGCTGAATAAATATAAAAAAATTGAGATCATACCACGCACACTTTCAGACCACAATGCTTTGAAACTTGAAAATAACCACAGGAAAAAGTCTGGAAAACCCCCAAAAACATGGAGGCTAAAGAAAAACCTACTAAAAGACAAGTGGGTCAACTAAGCAATCAGAGAAGAAATTGAAAAATACATGGAAACAAATGAAAATGAAAATTCAACCATCCAAACCCTTTGGGATGCGGCAAAGGCAGTCCTGAGAGGGAAATATATTGCAATCCAGGCCCATCTCAAGAAACAAGAAAAAATTACTAACACGAATTCTAACAGCACCCCTAAAGGAACTAGAAGCAGAACAGTTAAGACAACCCAAACCCAGAAGAAAGAGAGAAATAGCAAAGATCAGGGCAGAAATTAATCATATGGAAACCGAAAAAGTGGAACAGATCAATGAAACCAAGAGCTGGTTCTCTGAGAAAATAAAGAAAATTGATAAACCTCTAGCCAGGCTTGTCAAAAAGAAAAGAGAGAGAACCCAAATAGATAAAATCACGAACAAAGAGGGAATGATTACAACCAAACCCTCAGAAATACAAGCAACTGTCAGAGAATACTACGAAATATTATATGCCACCAAACTCAACAACCTGGAAGAAATGGAAAAATTCCTAAATAGCCACATGCTAACAAAACTCAAACGGGAAGAAATAGAAAATTTGAAAAGACCCATTAGTAGCAAAGAAATTGAATCAGTTATCAAAAATCTCCCAACAAATAAAAGTCCAGGACCAGATGGCTTCCCTGGGGAATTTTACCAGACATTTAAAACAGAGTTAATACCTATCCTCCTCAAGCTGTTCCAAAAAAACTGAGAAGGAAGGAAAACTCCCGGACTCATTCTGTGAAGCCAGCATCACTTTGATTCCCAAACCAGATAGAGACCCAGCAAAAAAACAGAACTACAGGCCAATATCCTTGATGAATATGGATGCAAAAATTCTCAACAAGATATTTGCAAATTGAATCCAACAGCATATAAAAAGAATTATTCACCATAATCAAGTAGGAGTCATCCCTGGGTTGCAGGGCTGGTTCCATATTCACAAATCAATCAATGTATGATCCTGTCAATAGATGCAGAGGAAGCATTTGACAATACAGCATCCTTTCGTAATAAAAACTCTCAAGAAAGTCGGGATAGAAGGAACAAACTTAGGCATCATAAGAGCCGTTTATGAAAAGGCCACAGCTAATATCAGCCTCAATGGGGAAAAACTGAAAGCCTTCCCCCTGACATCAGGAACTCAACAGGGATGTCCGCCATCACCACTGCTATTTAACATAGTGTTGGATGTCCTAGCATCAGCAATCAGACAAGAAAGCAGAATGAAAGGCATCAGCATAGGCAAGGATGAAGTCAAACATTCACTTTTCGCAGACGACATGATACTTTACATGGAAAACCCGACGGAATCCACCAAAAGCCTATCAGAACTGATCCCTGAATTCGGCAAAGTTGCAGGATGCGAAATCAATGTACAGAAATGGGTTGCATTCCTATACGCCAGTAATGAAGCAATAGGAAGAGAAATAAAGAAGCTAATCCCTTTCACAATTGCACCAAAAACCATAAAATACCTAGGAATAAGCCTAACCAAAGATGTAAAAGATCTCTACGCTGAAAACTATAAAAAACTTATAAAGGAAATTTAGGAAGACACAAAGAAAATGGAAAAACATCCCATGCTCATGGATTGGAAGAAGAAATACCGTTAAAATGGCAATACTACCAAAAGCAATCTACACATTCAATGCAATCCCAATCAAAATTGCACCAGCATTCTTCTCAAAGCTAGAGCAAACAATCCTAAAATTTGCATGGAATCACAAAGGCCCCGAATAGCCAAAGTAATACTGAAGAATAAAACCAAGGTGGGAGGCATCACAATCCCAGACTTTAACCTCTACTACAAAGCAGTAATCATCAAGACACTATGGTATTGGCACAAAAACAGACACATAGACCAATGGAATAGAATCGAGAACCCAAACATGGACCCGCAAGCATATGGCCAACTAATCTTTGACAAAGCAGGAAAGAGTATCCACTGGAAAAAAAGACAGCCTCTTTAACAAATGGTGCTGGGAGAACTGGACAGCAACATGCTGAAGAACAAAACTAGACCACTTTCTTACACCACTCAAAAAATAAACTCAAAATGGATGAAGGACCTGAATGTAAGACAGGAAACCATCAAAATCCTAGAGGAGAAAGCAGGAAAAAACCTCTTTAACCTAAGACGCACCAATTTCCTAGGTGACACATCTCCAAAGGTGAGGGAATTAAAAGCAAAAGTGAACTATTGGGACCTCATCAAGATAAAAAGCTTCTGCACGGCAAAGGAAACAACCAACAAAACTAATAGACAACCGACGGAATGGGAAAGGATAATTGCAAATGACATATCGGATAAAGGTCTAGTATCTAAAATCTATAAGGAACTTACCAAACTCCACAATAGTCCAGTGAAGAAATGGGTGGAAGATATGAATAGACACTTCTCCAGAGAAGACATCTAAATATCTAACAGACACATGAAATGATGCTCAAAGTCACTAATCATCAGGGAAATACAAATCAAAACCACACTGAAATACCACCTCACACTAGTTAGAGTGGCTAAAATGAATAAATCAGGAAACTATGGATGCTGGCAAGGATGTGGAGAAGCAAACAACCTGTACACTGTTGTTGAGAATGCAAACTAGTGCAGCCGCTCTGGAAAACGGTGTGGAGGTTCCTCAAAAAAAATGCAAATAGAACTACCCAAGACCCAGCAATGCACTGCTAGGAATCTACCCAAGAGACAGAGGACTGCTGATGCATAGGGGCACGTGTACCCCAATGTTCATAGCAGCACTTTTGACAATAGCCGAATCATGGAAAGAGACTAGGTGCCCATCAACTGACGAATGAATAAAGAAGATGTGGCATATACACACAATGGAATACTACGCAGCAATGAAAAAGAATGAAATCTGGCCATGTGTGGCAAAATGGATGGAACTGGAGGGTATTATGCTGAGTGAAATAAATCAGTCAGAGAAAGACAGATCCCATATGTTTCCATGCATAGGTGGACTTTGTGAGACTTAGTAGAAAACCAGAGGGGAGGGGAAGAGGAAAAAAGCCACAGAGAGGGAGGGAGACAAAAGATAAGAGCCTCTCAAAGACTAAGAATAAACGGAGGGGAGAGGGGGCCATGGGAGGGGGGAGAGTGGGTGATGGGCACAGAGGTGGGATTTGTTGGGATGAGCACTGGGTGTTGTTTGGAAACCAATTTGACAATAAATTATTTTAAAAAAAAGCATGAGAAGACAAATTCCAGTTTGGGGGACAATATTTGCAATTATATATTAAATATGTATATAGATAGACGTTGCATCTAAAATACATAAAGAACTCCTAAAACACAACATTACAAAAAAGGAATTCAATTAGAAAATGGAGAAATGATATGCGCAGATATTTCACCCCAGAGAATATAAGAGTATGACCTTGCATCTAAAATTTATAAAGAACTCCCTGGGCGCCTGGTGGCTCATTTGGTTAACCGTCTGACTTCAGCTCAGGTCATTATCTCGCCATTCATGAGTTCAAGCCCCACATCAGGCTCTGTGTTGACAGCTTAGATCCTGGAGCCTGCCTTGGCTTCTGTGTCTCCCTCTTTCTCTGCCCTTCCTCTGCTTGTGCTCTTTGTCTCTTTTTCCAAAATAAATAAACAATAAAATACTTAAAAAGTTTTTAAAATTTATACAGAACTCCCCAAACGGGGTGCCTGGTGGCTCAGTCGGTTGAGTATCTACTCTTGATTTCGGCTGAGGTCGTGGTCCCAGGGTCATTGGATTAAGCCCTGCTTCAGCCTCCATGTTGAGGGTGGAGCCTGCTTAAGATTCTTCCCTTGTTTCCACTTCCCCACATGTGCATTCCCTCTCTCTAAAACACTAAATATAAAAAAAGAACTCCCAAAACTCATCGTTACAAAAAAGAAACAATTCAATTAGAAAATGGACAAATGATATACACAGATATTTCACCCAAGAGAATAT
The DNA here is from genome assembly GCA_030068075.1 of Paguma larvata. Taxonomy (NCBI): domain Eukaryota; kingdom Metazoa; phylum Chordata; class Mammalia; order Carnivora; family Viverridae; genus Paguma; species Paguma larvata. Next base: position 86,187,187 of record CM057830.1, read on the forward strand.
TAGAGATGGCAAATGAACACATGAAAGGATGTTTAACATCATTAGCCATTAGAGAAATTCTAATTAAAACTACAATGAGGTATCACCATATATCTATCAGAATGACCAAAATAAAAAATAGTGATAACACCAAATGGTGGTGATGATGTACGGAAACTGGATCACTCATACGTTTATAGTAGGAATATAAAATGGTACAGTCACTCTGGAAAATAGTTTGGCAGTTACTTTCAAATATAAAAATGGACTTAACATATGATCCAGCAATTGCTCTCTTAGCATTTATTCCAGAGAAATGAATATGTGTGTGTATATGTGTGTACATATACACACACATATGTATATATATGTATATATATGTTTATGCAGGAATGTTCATGGCAGTTTCATTCATGATAGCGTAAAACTGGAAACTACCCAAATACTCTTCATTGGGTGAATGGTTAAATAAACAGTGGTACATATATACCATGGAATATTACTGAGCAGTAAAAGAGGATGAGTTATTGATAAGTTACACAAACTGAATGGATCTCAAGGGCATTTTACTGAGTGGGATAGAAAGCCAATTTAAAAGCTTATATAGTGCATGATTCTATTTATGTAGCAGTAAGAAACAACATGATTATAAAGATAGAGAAGAGGTTTATGTTTGCCAGCAATTAGATGTGGAAGAGGAGGAGACTGGAATGATATAAATGAGTAACAGGAAGAGGTCTTGTGGTGATGTTACAACTGAGTATCTTGATTGTGGTGGTGGTTTTTTAAGACTACACGAGATAAAACTGAAAAGACACACAGACACACAGACACACACACAAGTGCATGGTAACTATGAAATCTGAATAAGCTGTATGTATTGTACTAACATCAATATCTTGGTTTTTGACATGTACTATAGTTGAATAAGTTGTAAACATTGGGAAAAGCTGGGTGGGGGAGAGAACTCACAGAACTTCTCTGTATTTCTTTGTAACCTCTTATGAATCTATAATTATTTCAAAGTAAAGCCATTTAAAATATAATAAATTGGTCTCCATGCTCTTATCAATGGTAATTGAGAAATTATACTTACCTTCTGTGTAATCTGCCCGATATCAAAGATTTCACATATTACAGTAATAATTTTATCTGCATATTACTGCCTTTATCATGTCCTTGATTTAAAAAAATGTACCCCAACATGCAAAGAACAAAGGCAGAAGAACTAAGTTTTCTTATAACCATGTTACCCTCCTCTATGGTTGTTTTAAAACATTACGATTTTGATTAAATTGATTGCCAAGTGTTATTTTTCAGATACCCACATAAATATTTCAGAAATTATACAGTTTTGCAAAGATACTGAAGACTTCTCAATGTCTTTTGCTGTTAAAAATGTTCTTATACTTAGGCAAAACACTGATCAAACTCTTATGAAATAGTTCCATATTGTGTGCAAGTAGAGATTTTTACTCTCCTCCATTTTAATATTATCAGCGACTTTACTAAATTAATCATAATCTCTCAGTCACATTGTCAAATAGATTTCTCCTTCCTGTTGCATGCCTGAAGTCTTTGCTATAAGGTACTGGGTGGAATTTGTGTCTACAAAATGGAGGACTTTTGCAGAGGCCTGTGAATGGGACTTTATCAGATACTCTGAACTATTGCTACTCTTAAGAATAAACTCTTGGTTAGAGGCTTCTGAGCTGCCATTTTCTTAGATGAGTTTTAGAGTGAATGACTCCATTCATCCAGGACTCTTTGTGGTCCAGAAATAAATGTATTTCATGAAGGCAAACTGCTCATCCAAGATGCAATGGACACAAGTAGAACAGGAATTAATTACATAGGCATGAATGAACTGATGAGGGCATCTTATTTCAGTTATTTCCTTGGGATGTGGTGGGCATTGTTTTTTTTCTAATTTATTGAGTTATTCCTTCTATACTATAACGTCAACCTATTGTAAGTGTATGACTCAATGATTTCTAGTTCTTTTATAGAATTGTGCACCTATCACAAAATTTAGTTTTTGAATATTTCCATTATCCCTAAAATTCCTCTTGGGTCCTTCTGCAGTCAATTTCCACTCCCATCCCTAAGCCCAGGCAACAACTGATCTGCTTTCTGACTTAAATATGGCCTTCTCCAGACATTTTATATCAATGGGATCATGTAATATGAGGCCTTTTGTGTCTGGATTCTTTCCCTTAGCATGTTTTTGAGGTTCATCCATGTTGTAGCATGCATCATTATTTCACTCTTTTTATAGCTCAATTATGTTCCATTGTATGAATATACCACAATTTGTTTATTCGCCAACAATGCACAGTTGAATTGCTTCCAGTTTGGGGATATTATGAATAATGTTGCTATGAATATTTGCATACAAGTCTTCACATGACATATATTTTCATTTCTCTTGGGTAGATTCCTAAGAGTGCAATCACTGCATCATACAGTAAGTTTATTGCAACTTTTTATAAAACTGCCAAATTGTTTTCCAAAGAGACCCTACCACTTTACCTTCCCATAAGCAATGAATGAAAATTATTGTTTTTTTATAGCCTCACCAACACTGTTACTGTTTTTGGGGATATAGGCATTCTAGTGGGTGTGAAGTGGTATTTCATTGTGTTTTTAATTTGCATCTCTATGATTATTAATTCTATTGAGTAATTTTTCATGTGCTCATTGGTGATTTGTATGGCTTTTTTGGAGAAATGTCTATTCAAGATATTTTGCCCATTTTTAAAGTTTTATTATTGAGTTATAAGAGTTCTTTATGTATTCTGGATTAAATCTCTTAGCAGTTAAATGATTTGCAAATATTTTCTTCCATTCTGTGGGTTGTCTTTCCAGTTTTTTGATGGTATCCTCTGAAACACAAAAGTTATTTTGATGAAGTCAGTTTATTTACTTATTTGTCATTGTTGCTGGTGCTTGTGGTATAGTATCTATGAAAGCTTTGTTTAACCAGAGGTTACAAATATTTTCTCCTAAAATTTTTATAGTTTTTAGTTTTTACATTTAAGTCCATACTTCAGATTTATTTTTGGTTTATAGTGTAAGGGTCTAAATTATTTTTTGGCATAATATGGACATTCAATTTACATAGAACCATTTGTTGCAATGACTATCTTCCCCCCATTGAGTTGTCCTGGAGCCTTAGTGAAAAAACATTTGATCATAAACATATGGTTTATTTCTGGACTCCTATTCCATTGATGTACATGCCTACCCTTAAGCCAACACTACACTGTCTTGATTACTATAGTGTTTTTTTCTTTCTACAAATTTTTTTAGAGAGACAGCAAGCAGGTGAGAGGAGCAGAGAGGGAGAGAGGAAGGGAGGGAGAGGGAGAGAGAGAGAGAGAGAGAGAGGAGAAGAAGAAGAAGAAGAAGAAGGAGGAGGAGGAGGAGGAGGAGGAGGAGGAGGAGGAGGAGGAGGAGGAGGAGGAGGAGGAGGAGAGGAAAGAGAGAGAGAGAGATAGAGAGAAAGAGATTGAATGTTAAGTAGGCTCCATGTCCAGCTTGGAGCCTGACATGCTGGGCTCGAGCCCATGACCCAGAGACAATGACCTGAGCCGAAATTAACACTCGGCTGGATGCTCAACTGACTGAGCCACCCAGGCACTCCTCCAAATTTTTATTTAAATTCCAGCTAGTTAACATATAGTGCAATATTAGTTCCAGGTGTAGAATTTAGTGATTCATCACTTACATACGACACCCAGCACTCATCACAAGAATTGCACTCTTTAATACCTATCACCTATTTAATCCATCCCCCTACCCACCTCCCCCTCCAGTAACCTTCAATTTATTCTCTATTGTTAAGAGTCTGTTTCTTGGCTTGCCTCTCTTTTTCCTATGTTCATTTTTTTTCTTAAATTCCACATATGAGTGAAAGATTAGGGTAGTTTTATACATTCTGAAATAGGGTAGTATAAATTATCCAACTTTATTATTATTTTTAAAATTTAGGCTGTTCTAGAACATTTGCATTTCCATACAAATTTTAAAATTATTTTGTAATTTTGGGGAAGCTTGTAATCTTAACATTACTAAGGCTTCCAATTCACAAATCAATCAATGTGTTATATCCCATTAACAAGAAAAAGGAGAGGTACCTGGATGCCTCAGTCAGTTAAGTGGCCGACTTCAGTTCAGGTCATGATCTCAGAGTCTCTGGGTTCAAACCCCAAGTCAGGCTTTGTGCTGACAGCTCAGAGCCTGGAGCCTGCTTCAGATTTTGTGTCCCTCTTTCTCTCTCTACACTTCCCCCACTTGCACTCTCTCTCTCTCTTTCTATCTCAAAATAATAAACATTAAAAAACAAGAAAAAGGATAAAAACCATGTGATTATCTCAAAAGATACAGAAAAAGCATTTGACAAAATCTAAGATCCACTCATGACAAAAACTCTCAAAAAAGTAGGTTTAGCGGGAACATACCTCAACATAACAAGGGCCTTATGAAAAACTCACAGCTAACATCATACTAATGGTTAAAAATTGAGAACTTTTCCCCTAAGGTCAGGAACAAGACAAAGATGCCAACTCAAACCACTTTTATTCAACATAGTCCTGGAAGACCTAGCTACAGCAGTCAGCAAGAAAAAAAGTAAAAGGCATCCAAATTGGTAAAGAGAACATAAAATTTTCACTATTTGCAGATGACATGATACCATATATAGAAATCCCTAAAGACTAAAAAAAACCCCACTAGACCTGATAAATGAATTTAGTAAAGTCACAGGATGAAAAATCAATATAGAGAAATCTGTGGCATTTCTATACACTAATAATAAAGTAGCAGGAAGAGAAATAAAGAAAACAATTGTATTTACAATTGCACCAAAAAGAATAAAATACCTAGGAATAAGCTTAACTAAGGAGGTGAAACACCTGTACTCTGAAAACTATAACACAATGATGAAATTAATTGAAGAGGACACAAACAAATGGAATGATACTCCAGGCTCATGGATTAGAAGAAACAATATTGTTAAAATGTCCATACTACCCAAATAAATTTACAGATTTAATGCAATCCTTATCAAAATACCAATTTTGATACCAATAGTATTTCTCACAGAACTAGAACAAAGAATCCAAAAACATATATGGAAGCACAAAGACCCCAAACAGTCAAAACAGTCTTGAAAAAGAACAATGCTGGTGGTATCACAATCTCAGATTTCAAGATATACTACAAAGCTGTAGACATCGAAGCACTACAGGACCAGCACAAAAACAGGCACATAGATCAGTGGAACATAACAGAGAGTCCAGAAATAAACCTACAATTATATGGTCAATTAATCTATGATAAAGGAGGTAAGAATATATGATGTGAAAAAAAAAGTCTCTTCAACAAATGGTATTGGGAAAACTGGACCATGCAAAAGAATGAAACTGGACCACTTTCTTACACCATACACAAAATAAACTCAAAATGTATTAAAGACCTAAATGTGAGACCTGAAACCATAAAATTCCGAGAAGAAAATATAGGCAGTATTCTCTATGTCATTGGCTGTAGAAACATTGTTCTAGATATGTCTCCTCCTGCAAGGGAAACAAAAGCAATGTTAAAAACTAGACTATTTCAAAGTAAAAAGCTTTTCCACAAAAAAGGAAACCATCAACAAAACAAAAATACAACCTACTGAATGGGAGAAGATAGTTGCATATGATGTGTTTGATAAGAGGTTAATATCCAAAATACATAAAGAACTTATACAACTCAACACCAAAAAAAAAATAATCCAATTTAAAAATGGGAAGGGGCACCTTGGTGGATTCAGTCAGTTGAGCATCCCACTCTTGATTTCAGCTCAGATCATGATCTCATGGTTCCTGAAACCAGACAGAAAGGAGGTGGGTGGGGGGCACGGGTGAAATAGGTAAAGAGGTTAAGAGTACATTTATCATGATGAGCGCTGAGTAATATATAGAATTGTTGAATCATTATACATCATTTATACCCAAAACTAATATAACGCTGTATGTTAATTATGCTAGAATAAAAAAATATTGAGACTTCCAATCCATTAACATGGAATGTCTCTCCCATTTATTTAGATCTTTTAAAACTGGAAAATATTTGTTGAGATTTTTAGTCCTAAAGAAATATCATTTACAATTAGAATTCTAGCTCTTTAGGACTAAAAATCTCAACAAATATTTTTTTTCTTTTCCTAGAACATTTACCGTCACACATATTTTCAAAGATTTGCAGCACATATAACCAACCCATCAACGAGTTTCACCTTGGTCAAAGATCTATTTGTATGGAAAAACACAACAGGATTTGTTAAATAGATGCAATATCTTCCATCTAATTAGTACCTCAGGGCAGGTTGTTTATAAACAGAAAACAATAAGGGACATGTTAAATATCCCCAGCAGTACTCTCTGCATACTATCAGGTTTAGAAATCAGGAAGATGGTTTGCATTTTAAGCAATAAACCAGCTAGCTACCAGATTGCCATTAAGGGCAAGGAATCCAACTAGAATACCTTGTGATTCATGAAGAAATAACCCTGTCTGCTGCTTCATACACTGGAGGAAGAAATTTGGTTCCCTTTAGCTTCAAAATAGAAAATGTTTAGAGGGCAACATGGAAATAGATTCTATTACTTTTGATTTCAATATTAATAGTAAAAGAATGTAACTAAAAATAATTCATAGTTGATGCTAAATACATCCCAACTCTGTACACGCCCCACTGCCAAGTGACTACTTACTATCCATTTACTGGGATCACTATAGAAATCAGCCATTAATCAGGGAACATTTGGCTCTAGGGACTCGTAATGGGTTGCAGAGGATTGCACATCATGTTTCACATGCAGATGAGGTTGCCACCTGGTGGATATTCTCTAACTAAAAGTTAACAACATTTACAGGTATATGCAGAGCAATCCCACTGCAGGTGGGCAAATGCTGCTACTTTCAGAAAATATTCATTTTATGATTTACACTGAATGGATACCTGTTTTTTGTGCCTTACATATGAATAAAAAATGCCAGGAAAGCAAGTACACTAAAGGTTTGGATTTAAGAAGTACTAGATGTGGGGTGGAGAAATACATTTCATGCAAATGATAACCAAAACAGAGCAGGATTGACTATATCAGATAAAATAGACTTTGAGTTAAAGGCAGTCACAAGAGACAAGAAGGTCATTATATAGTAATCAAGAAATCAGTTCAGAAATTGACAGCATTACAATTTGTAGGGGACTTCAATATGCCACTTTCAACAATGGGCAGATCATTCAGGCAGAAGAGTAATAAGCAAACAGTGGACTTGAATAACACTATAGACCAAATGGGCCTACCACACTCATACAGAACATTCCATCCAACAACACCAGAATACACATTCTTCTCAAGCTTATACAGCATAGATCATATAATGGGTCACAAAGCAAGCCTTAACAAATTTAAGATTGAAATCGTATCAAGTATCTTTTCTGACTACAAAGGTATAAAACCAGAAATTGATGACAGAAAAAAACAAAAATTCACAAATATGTAGTGATTAAACAATATACTGTTTCCTGAACAACCAATGGGTAAAGGCAGAAATCAAAAGGGAAATCAGAAAGTGTCTTGGGATAAATGAAAACAAAACCAAAACACACCAAAAGTCATGAAATACACCAAAAGCAATCCTGAAAGTTCATAGCAAAGAATGCCTACATTAAGAAAAAAGAAAGATTCTGAATAAACAACTGAACTTTACACCTCAAAGAATTAGAAACGAAGAACCAACTAAGTCCAAAGTTAGAAGAAAGGAAATAATAAGGTTTAGAGCAGGAATAGATGAAACAAGTGACTAAGGAAGGATAATATAAAGAAATCAATGAAACTAAAGAGTTGTTTTTTTTTTAAGTTTATTTTGAGAGAGAGAGTACACAAGTAGGGGAGAAGTAGAGAGAGAGGGAGAGAGAGAATCCCAAGCTGGCTCCACATTGCCAGTGTCGAGTCCAGCGAGGGGCTCGATTCCACAAACCATGAGATCATGACCTGAGCCGAAATCAAGAGTTGGATGCTTAACCGACTGAACTACCCAGGCACCCCAAGAGTTGGGTTTTTTGAAAACATAAACAAAATTTACAAACCTTTAGTAGACTAACCAAGAAAGAGAGAGAATTCAAAAGGTAATGAAATATGACATTTTTTTTATTGAGCAAGTTCTTGCTAAACAAAATTTTGTTACATAATATTAAATATGCCTAAGAACTAAAACCTCTGACATCATATGGGCTCTGTTTTAAATGTTAAAGTAACTTCTGGTGTCATGTATGTCTTTACCTAACAGCCTTACTATGAGGATTCAGGGTCAGATACGTGCCAGAATTATAAATGGTTCCATCTCAAACCTGCTCTAATACAAAATGACTATTGATTGAGATATCAGCACCCATCTTTTCTAGTTTTTCCTCTCCTTTCCTTCTTTTCCCTAATGGAACTCTCCAAAAGCCATCTCTCATATATTGAAATATGACATCTATCCCATAGAAGGCATGACAGTTGATGAAAACAGTGTGCGATAAAAACATAGTTACTCATTTCATTTTTACACATAGGCCAGTTAATTGAACTGTCATTAGCCAGCCATCTCACAGCTATATATTACTTGTTGAGTAAAGGAGACCAGGTGAAAAAGAACATGGGCTTTGGCATTGGACCTGGATTAAAATCCTACCTCTGCTTCTCCTTCATAAAGTAGTTTTCTGAGACTCATTCCTCAGCTGTAACAAAAGAAGCAGAGTAAATGACACTGTGGGTATGGTATTGGTGTTGTTATAAAGATAGAAGCACTGGGGTACCTGACTGGTGCAGTTGGTAGAGCATGTTGACTCTTGATTTTGGAGTTATAGCTTCAAACCCCATATTGGTTGTAGAGATTACATAAAAATAAAATTTTTAATAAAATCTTTAAAAATTTTTTTAAATGTTTATTTATTTTTGAAAGAGAGAGATAGAACGTGAGTGGGGGAGGGGCAGAGAGAGGGAGACACAGAATCTGAAGCAGGCTCCAGGTTCTGAGCTGTCAGCACAGAGCCAACATAGGGCTCAAACTCATAAACTGTGAGATCATGACCTGAGCCAAAGTTCGACGCTTAACTGACTGAGCTATCCTGGTGCCCCTAAAGGTAATTTTTTATAAAAATGCATTCGAATCCAAAAAACACGAGACAAGCCCATATATCTTATGTTTACATATCATCTTAAATTAGGTATAATTTTAAGTATTTGAAAGTTGTACGATTCAGTTTTCTGTAGCGACAGACCTTTTCCTTTTTCACAGTGCAGTGAATAGTCCTATATATGGCTTACGTATTATAGAATTATTTATTTCATGTTTCTCTGGAACAGATTTTTACTTTTTTGTTGCATAGTGGGCCTCTCCTCTTACTCTTCCACCCTTAGTGCTATTAACTTTGGAATACTTTATTTGTCAATATAGAGTGTGCTATAAAACTTCTAGTTAGGGGTGCCTGGCTGGCTCAGTCTGTGGAGCATTGACTCTTGATCTCGGGATTGGAAACTGGAGCCCATAGTGGGTGTAGAGATTATTTAAAAACAAAACCTTTTTTAAAAAAGACTTCCCATTAAACAAGGCAGATGAGACACATGGGCAGAAGAGACACATGCATTCATCTGTGTGGCATGATGAAGCTCCACTAAAATGATACTAAAGGAATTTTTTTAAGGTACAAATGGAGAAGGACAAAGAGAACAGAAGAGGAGAAGACAGGAGACAGATGAAGTCAACAAAATTGGGGACATTGGAAAGCAACAGATGAGATTTAACGAACTAGAGAAAGCTGGGGCACCTGGGTGGCTCAGTCGCTTGAGTGTCCGGCTTTGGCTCAGGTCATGATCTTGCAGTCTATGGGTTCAAGCCCCGCATCGGGCTCTGTGCTGACAGCCAGATTCAGAGCCTGCTTCAGATTCTGTGTCTCCTCTCTCTCTGACCCTCCCCTGCTCATGCTCTGTCTCTCCCTGTCTTTCAAAAATAAATAAATGTTAAAAAAAATTAAAAAAAAATAGGAACATGGTAATGAGTTCGGTTCTTAAAGTTACTGGATATCTCTGAGGTACAGGATGAAGGAAGGGCTTAAAAAGATGAGGATTCAGGGTGCCTAGGAGGCCTAGTCAGTTTAAGCATCTGATTCCTGTCTCGACTCAGTCATGATCTCAAGGTTCATGAGTTTGAGCCCAGTGTCAGGCTCTGCGCTGATGCTGTGGAACCTGCTTGTGATACTCTTTTCTCCCTCCTTCCCTCCCTCCCCTCTCTCCCTCTCACTCCCTCTCTCTCTCTTTCTCTCTCTCAAAATAAATAAATAAGCTTAAAAAATAGACGAGGATTGATAGAAAGTATATATTACAAAAAATTAGATCCCCCAAACCCCTTATCTATTCCAACGAATGATTCAAATTTTATTTCCTAGAGTAATTGAGACATCTTTCTAGAAAAAAAAAGAAGCTCTAGTCATGGAAACAATAGGCATAGCTGAGGGCTGGGGTGTAAACTTTAATGAGAATGAGGATTAAGTTTTTATATATACTAAATAGTAACAACTCCTGACCCTGTCACCTTTCTGCTGCTTGGTTTCTAAGACACTGTCAGCTAAGCATGAGATTGGATGATTCTGGAGAAGCTGACCAGCACTAGTATAAAAACGTATAGACACTGATATATGGGGTTCTCCCATAGAAAAAACTGTTCACTTACTCCCCAGGGAAGCTCAACAATCCAAAAGTCCAAGAATGGAGACAGAACTTCTTTTCTGTGCCTCACTCTTAAATATTTATGGCTAGCCAAATTTCTACATATTTGAGGAAAGTTTCTAAAATGAAACACAGAAAACTACAAAAGTAACAAAAGTCAAAGTAAAAAGAAGTAAAAAACTATGAAGTCTTTAGAAATATGAGAAGATACGGCATTGGAGATATAAGAACTGTATGCTGTAAAATGGAACTTTCAAGGAATGAGAAAGAATTTTTGAAAATTAAAATATTATAGTAAAAATCTTAAAATCATAGAAGAATAAAAGTTGAGAATTCAGGAGCTCTCCTAGAGAGCAGAACAGAAAGAAAAGGAAGTAGAAAAGAGAGAAAAGATGAGATAATTCAAGGATTCGGTAATGGAGGGTCAAATTAGACTAACAGAAGTTCCAGAAAGACAGGACGGAAAAAGTAAAAGGGAGGAAATTACCAAACGAATAATATAAGAAAAATTCCTAGCACTGCAAGATATTAGCATCCAGATGGTCTACCAAGTATCCAGAACTGTGAATGAGAAAATGATTCTCAGTAATGGATATTATAGTGAAATTTCAGAAGACAGAATAGAGAGTTTTAAAAGTTTCCAGAAGGGAAAAAACAGGTCATATACAAAGGATCACAAGTAATATTAGGAACAAAATTCTAATCCATATCTCTAGATTCCCAAAGACAAGTTTTTAGGGAAAATAATTTGCAAATATCGTATCATAAATAATACTCCCCATGAAGATGTCCTCCCAATCCTTGGACCTGTGAATACGTTACCTTATATGGTAAAAAGAATTCTGCAGATGTGATTAAGTTAAAGATTTTGAGATGGAGTGATTCTCCTGGATTCCGGGTGGGCCCAATAAAATCAAAAGGGCCCTTATAATAAGGGGGCAGGAAAATCAAAGTAAGAAAAAAGGAGATGTGAAAACTGAAGCAGAGGTTGGAGTGGCATGCTTTGAAGATACAGGAAGGAGCTATGAGCCAAGCAAGGGGGGTGGCCTGTAGAAACTGAAAGAGGCAAAGAAAGATTCTCCTTTACAGCCTCTAGGAAGAAACAGCCTTGCCAATACCTTGACTTTAGCCCATTGAAACCAAATTAAATTTCTGATCCAAAGAGAATAAATTTGTGTTCCTTTGGGCCACAGAGTTTGGGATAGTTTGCTTACAGCAGCAATAGGACACAAATACACCAACCTAGAACTCTGTATCAGTTGAACGAACAATCAGATGAGAGATTAGAAAAAGGTGTTTTCAGACATTCAAGATGTCAAAAGATGTACCATCTTTCTCGAGAAATTACTAGAGGACATCTGTCTACCAAAATGAAGGAGTTAAAGCAAAAACGAGGGGAACATAATATCCATAAAAGGGGATCCAACACAAGAGAAAGGAAAAAGCAATTTTTAGGATGAGGGTATAGAGATAACCTAGGAAGACAGGTATTCAGCTATTCATATGGGAACAGAAGGACAAAAATCCGCATCACAGACATCTTTAATTTAAACAAATGAAAGTTATAGATAACCTGATGTATTTGAATTCCACTTAAAGGAAATGTGGAGATTTCGTGGAAAAACCTATTTGGGGATGAGTGATAGATGCATAAAAAAATCCTAAGCCAATAAAAACTAAATACATTTGTCAAAACCAAATTTTTATAGGAAAGAAAATGTATTAACATACTCAATACTTGGTTAAAATTTCAATAATGTTTACAAAGTCATGGTAACATAATCACTGAATACTGATTCCACCAAAAATTTTGGGAGGAAGGGAAATGTGTGTTTATGGGTGCATAAGAGTCAAACTGCCACCTTTCATAAGAGAGAGTTCATACATATTATCTAAAAAGCTGAAAAGTCAAGAAATAGCCATACAGGCACGTTACATAAAAACATTGTAGTAAACATTATAGAGAACAGCTAAAATTGTTTAAAGATATTGCCCTTCAAGAGTGAGATTCGGAATGAAGAGGGATAGGATAGGGGACTGTTGTGTTTTTACTGTACTCTTTTAAAAAAAATCTATATATAAGGGATTAATTCAGTAAAATTACAATTTTAAAGATGGATTATTCTTATGAACAATACATTTTTGTGCTTCACTTAATTCTTCTGAGATGCATTATGTACATGTTCTAATCTAAAAATCACAATTTTTAAGACAGGGAAAAATCCTCTTATATGCAGCAGCACATTTGCCACTTACTTACTTCTTGAGGAACACAAATAAAAGTCCTTGCCATGTGTGACCTATAGGGCTTGTTGAACTCTCTGATCCCATTGCATGCCACCAGTTCCTTTGCTTATTATGCTCTACATATACTGTCCTTTTTCATTTCTTCGTTCAAACAGGCAAAGCACCTTTCCTGATGACCTGCCCGCAATCTATTCATTTTGCTTGGAAGGTTATTCTCTCAGTCACCTCCTGGTTGCCTCCTTATCTTTCAAGCCTCAGCTTAAATGTCACGTCTGCAGAGAAGCTTTCTCTGACCACTGAATTTAAAGGAGGTCTCCATGCCATATCCCCCCTTTCCTATTATTCTCTCTTAAATTGCTCTGTTTTTTACTGCACTGTATCACAGTTTGTAAAAACATATTTGTATAGGGCACCTGGGGAGCTCAGTTGGTTAAGTGTGACTTTGGCTCAGGTCATGATCTTACAGTTTGTGAGTTCGAGCACTGCGTCTGGCTCTGTGCTGACAGCTCAGAGCCTGGAGCCTGCTTCAGATTCTGTGTCCCCCTCTCTCTCTGCCCCTCCCCCACTTGGACTCAATCTCTCATTCTCTCAAAAAAAAAATAAAACATTAAAAAAACATATTTGTATACATGTCTGTGCATTTTCACTAAACTCTAAGCTGCCTAGTGCATCTGTGTGTAGCAGAGGGACTTGTACACAGTAAGTGCTCAATGAATATTTTTAATGAATTTTTTATTAAGTAATCTATCCATGTCTCTGACATTTATAAACAATGGCATGTTATAGTCTGTAGTTTTGCTATATGTTAGCGATAACCAGATAAGGAGAATTAAATAAAAAGAAGATTATAGGGGCACCTGGGTGGCTCAGTTGGTTAAGCCTCCAACTTTGGCTCAGGTCATGATCTCACAATTCATGAGTTCAAGTGTCAGGCTCTATGCTGACGGCTCAGAGCCTGGAGCCTGCTTTGGATTCTGTGTCTCCCTTTCTCTGCCCCTCCCCTGCTCCCACTCTGTCTCTCTGTCTCTCTCTCTCAAAAATAAATAAACATTAAAACAAACAAAAATAAGAAAATTATACAACTCAAACCTTTTGAAAACTTGAATTCTGAAAATCATTCGACTCTTAATGTCATTGGCTCATCTAAAAGCTAGCCTCTGTTACAATGGATTCTAAGCAATGTCTGGAATTATACTCAGTACAGTCTCCTTTAATCAAACATTTTGTCATTTGTAGTTAAGCTCATTATAATTTTATACAAGGGGTTAATTAACATTACTGATCCACACAGGAGGCATATACCCATATAATCAGAATCATATAATTGTCTTTTCCTTCTTCTAAAAATACACAGTAATGAGATGTATAACTTAGTCTTGTAGTCACTATAATAGAATTAAATGCTTCATTTAGGTGACTTGTTTCAGACTCAATTGGATTTTACTTAAAGTGAGCATTTCATGGGTTTTGATCTTTGTCTATGTAGCCTGGGAAGGAATGTGAAGTGAAAATCACAAAGGTTCATTTAAATTATTCCAGTAATATTACAGCTTTAATATGATTTCTAGTGTAATTTTTATGAGTAGTAACTTCATGTAGAGATAAGATTTGTAAATATCTTACAATTTAAGCCTAATAAAAAGAGATCAGACATATAATATGTCTACCACAGTACTTGGCACATTAGGAATGTTCAATAAAAATTAGTTTTTTGGGGCGCCTGGGTGGCTCAGTTGGTTAAGCGGCCGACTTCGGCTCAGGTCATGATCTCACAGTCTGTGAGTTCGAGCCCCGCGTCGGGCTCTGTGCTGATGGCTCAGAGTCTGGAGCCTGCTTCCAATTCTGTGTCTCCCTCTCTCTCTCTGCCCTTCCCCTGCTCACACTCTGTCTCTATGTCTCTCAAAAATAAATAAAAAAATGTTAAAAAAAATTAAAAAAAAATTAGTTTTTTTTCCCTCTGACTCTGATAATTCAAGTAGTGGTGCAGCCAACTCTCATTCATTATACTAAAGCCCCAATTTTGTACCTGTAGAGTGATTTTTTTAAACCTAAGCCTAAGACTTTGAACTAATTGTTTCTGCTTCTTTCCTATCTTTTTTTTGAACTTTAAAATAATTTTTTAAAAAATGTTAACTTATTTTTGAGAGAGACAGACAGACAGACAGACTGTGAGCAGGGGAGAGGCAGAGAGAGAGGGAGGCACAGAATCTGAAGCAGGCTCCAGGCTCTGAGCTCTCAGCACAGAGGCCGACGCGGGGCTCCAACCCATGGACTGGGAGATCATGACCTGAGCCGAAGTTGGATGCTTAACTGACTGAGCCACCCAGGTGCACCTTTCGTATCTTACTGAATTTTGATTTTATCAGCTGTCTTGCACACCCTTGGTTAAATGAAGTCCTTTCTTTTACTTACAAGAATCTTGAAGAAACTAGGCAACCTAGTCTGAATATTTTAAACACCGTTAAAATAAAAATATCAGTTAATAAACTGTAGAGGAGAAAAAAAAATCTTTTTTGTCCTCTGCTCTTCCAGATTCTCTACCTAGGGCCTCATGAATTAGACTGGCAAAAAAAATAGATTAACAAGAGGAAAACTACAGAAATTTATTAATATGTGCATCATGTATAGCACATGGGAGTACTCAATGTTGAGTAACTGAAAGGGGTGGTTAGAACTCGAGTTTACACAGCATCTTAACAAAAGAACAAGTTTTATAGACAAAACAAGACAAAGGAAAACGATTTGAGTTTCCTGGGTGGCAAATTGTGGGAAGGTGAAGATATGGGGGAACTAAGGGCCATAAGGGCTAGTTAGTAGTTTGTTATGTAGATTCCTCTAATCCTGACTCCTGGCTTATAAGGGTGTAGAATTGTCTCTGGTGGTCAATTTCTGTCCTTCCTGGTAGACAAGGGTGAGGGACACCTTTACAACTACTTTTAAGCAAATAAGAGGGAAGGCAGAGTTTTTCTTGTATCTATCTGCTTTGTCAATCAACAAAAGACAACGCTGCAAGCTGCAAAATAAAATGTGTGTTTATTTAGGGTTTTAGGCATTGCAATCCGGGAGACAGAGTCTCCTAAAATTGAAAGCATGCTCTAGAGAGACAAAGGAGGTTAGAGTTTTTAAAGAGGAAACGGGGGATTTACATAAGTTGTTTTGAAGAAAAGGTGATTGGTGCTGGTATTTCTACAATTACACTAATCTGTGTGTGATTGGTTCCTAAGGGTAGTGTTAGGCAGAAAGTCCTATTATGTCCATTTTAACATATAGCAGATGCCTTGGCTTTTAGCTGAATTCAGCAAAAATTCCAAGAATTTGGGACAGAAGATGTGCATAAGCCCCATGCCAATGTCCTCCTAGCTCCATTTTAAATAACTCTTTTAGCAGTGGTTATTCTATATCATTCTCTCTGTTGTCAGTGTTATCTCAACTGCCTTCAACTTGAAATAATTCTCATGTCAAAGTACATTTTTGGGGGAGGCATATTCTGCTATCCCTTAAAATTAACCATTTTCTTTACGGTTCTCTAAAAATCGACTCTATTATAGTATTATTTTAATCCAAGATTTGACCAGTATAGGCTGAGAAATATTCATTTTGGTAGCCCTAAAAGTTAAGACAGGTGCCATCAATAACATTTTGGAGGGGGAAGAAGAAATGGAGAGACAAGTGTTGGCAACTTTTCAAGAATACAATGGATCCACAAAGCAGAGATCAAAAACAAATGTTGTATAACACATGACTTCTCAGCTTTAATAAGACATTTACTATAATCATAATAAAAGATACATACAAAGCATTCGTGAATGATGAAAAATTAAAGAAATCTAACACAAGTTAGGGGGCTCAAAGATTCTATGATGTGCTGTGTTTGAAAAGATTAAGAAGAAACATTTCGGACTTATCTTCCTTTAAAGGTTATATTGCTGTTATTGCTTTATATAATAATGCATATGTCATTGCTGTAGGCTCATCATTAAAGGGTAACTCAGCATAGTATAGGAGAGCACTCACCAGGCATCTGGAAGGTTGGGTTTAGTCCTCAGCTCTGCTATTACGATATTGGGAAAAACTATAATCTGTTTGAATTCCTGTTTATTCTCCATAAAATAAAAAGAATGGATTCCAATATTTCTTAATTCTTAAACTCCGTGATCCATTGATCAGCTAATAGAACAAAACCAATACTCTATTATTGGAACAGAAAAGGAACTATGTTTTAATTATCTCTATTTCCCACAGAGCCTAGCATGGTACCTAATAATTTAACTCTTTTTAGTTCAATAAACATTTATTGAGTATCATCTAGGTTCCAAGGATAACATTAAATCCTGAGAATTCAGTGATGAGGTAGACCTGTTCTCTACCTTTTAGGATTTTACAGTCCAGAGGAAGAAAAAAGCATAGTAATTTAAACATCAACAAGTATGATCGAGGGGTGTCTGGGTGGCACACCTGGTTAAAGCTTCCAACTTCGGCTTAGGTCATGATCTCATGGTTAGTGAGTTTGAGCCCCTCATAGGGCTCTGTGCTGACTGCTCAGAGCCTGGAACCTGCTTCAGATTCTGTGTCTTCCTCTCTCTCTTTCTCTCTCTCTCTCTCTCTGCCCCTCTCCTGCTTGTATTCTCTCTCTCTCAAAAACAAGTAAACTAAAAAAATCTTTAAAAAAAAAAAAAAGCAGTATGACCCAGGTAGGCAAAGAGTAGTATTTTACATAATGGACATCCCTTACAAGGGTCAGAGAAAGGCTTCCTGGAGAAAATCATACCTCTGCTCAATCTTGAAGGATGAGTTATCCATAATGATGGAGAGGCAGAGAAAATAGCAAGTGAACAAACAAAACATATAAAAAGA
Source organism: Paguma larvata (assembly GCA_030068075.1). Classification (NCBI taxonomy): domain Eukaryota; kingdom Metazoa; phylum Chordata; class Mammalia; order Carnivora; family Viverridae; genus Paguma; species Paguma larvata. The sequence goes on from CM057830.1 coordinate 86,205,030, forward strand.
ATTTGAATAAATTAACGTGGCATGCATTCATTACAATTTCTTTCTGAATTGTTTAAAAAATCAAATAGATCCTTGCTTATTTAAAGTAATTAAGAAACCATACTTATCATAGGGATAATGCTACTTTTTTCCATATTTCCTTTAGAGTCTCAGCAATAAACTTCATGTTTATTTTATCTGGGAAAGGATGTATGATTTTTTTTTCCAAAATGCATATCGAGATACCTGGGTTTCACGTTGTGAAAAATTCTGAAAGGTTTTGAAAGAGGAAAAAAAAAAAGAAAAAAGGATTACTAGGTATCTTATGGAAGGCTAGGCATTGTCTAGCACATCCATCCCCATATATCCCCCTATATACATCCCACTTTCATTGGATTAAAACGAGCCCTAGAAATCTGGCCTCAGTCCAAGGGTATGGTCTGAAAGTTATCTAAGTAATGTCAGTTCAGAAGCCTGAACCCTAAAGTCTAGTCTTTGGAGTGGCAATCATCTGAAGTATCTGGCATGGTCCCTTTCCATGAGGCTCTGAGATTATTCTTTCTTGAAGCTGCAAATTCTGGCTTGAATTTTACAGTAGAACCTTTAGGTACGCTTCAGAGTAAAATGAGATTAAGAGATTTAATGGATGTGGTTAATTTATTTCTATTGCCAATTCTACATATTGCCAATCCTTCATAAAAAGGAGCAAAACTCTATACTGGACTAAGTATATAATTATTTCCTAAGAGTTTTGATGAAGGTTACTCCTGAAGGTAAAACAGTATTATAGACAAAAAGGGCACTGACAAATCACCTGGGATGTCCCATAATGCATATGATTTCTAAAATGTTTATCTTAATAATATTTTACCAAAAAAAATCTTAATTTAGGAACAGCTATGTCCCTTATGACCTAACAACTTTTCCCATGGAACTTTACAGTCGTAACACGTTAAACAAACCTAATTATTTCCAATATCTCTCTTAAAAATTTTTTTTAATGTTTATTTTTGAAAGAGAGACAGTGAGAGCAGGGGAGGGGCAGAGAGAGAGGGAGACACAGACTCTGAAATGGGCTCCAGGCTCTCAGCTGTCAGCACAGAGCCTGATGGGGGGCTTGAACTCATGAACTGTGAGATCATGACCTGAGCTGAAGTCGGATGCTTAACCGACTGAGCCACGCAGGTGACCCACTGATACCTCTCTTTATAAGGCGACAGAGCAAATTTTTGTGATTCCAAAGGCCCTCTGAGAAATCTTAGTGGTTTTACACATAAAAGTTTTAATTTCAGGTATAAAATATATCCTGAAAATTTTATTTGTTCAATATTCAGGAACTGATGTTGAGAAGGCAAAATTAAGAGTTGTCAGAGGAGATCTGTTCACTTGACTAGGTAGGATCATGAGTGACTAAGAAACAATATTTATTTACCTATTTAATGAAAGTATAGTAGTCCCCCCTTATCCAGTGAATACATTCTAAGACTCCCAAGTGGATGCCTGAAACTGCATAGTACTAAACCTCCATATATGTGTATACAAATTTTTTCCTACCCATACACACTTACCTATGATAAAGTTTAATTTATAAATTAGGCACAAGAGATTAATAATCATAACTAATAATATAACAATTTTAACCATATAGTGTAATAAAAGTTATACGAATGTGATCTCTTTCTCTGTTTCAAAATATCTTATTATACTCTACCCACACTTCTTGTGATGATGTGAGAAGATAAAATAACTATGTGGTAAGATGAAGTGTGGTGACCGATGTAGGCATTGTGTTAGGCTACTATTGAGCTTCTTGTTTTTTAATTAAAATTTTTTTTAATATTTATTTATTTTTGAGAGAGAGACAGAGTGCGAGCAGGTGAGGGGCAGAGAGAGAGAGGGAGACACAGAATCTGAAGCAGGCTTCAGGGCAGAGCCTGACGGGCTTCACTCAGGGCACAGCCCGACATGGACCCAAACCCACAAGCTGTGAGATCATGACCTGAGCCTGAGTCTGATGTCCAACCCACTGAGCCACCAAGGTGCCCCTACTATTGACCTTCTGATGATTAAGTCAGAAATCAGAAGAGGGGTTATCTGTTTCAGAACTGCAGATTGCCTAGGGGTAACTGAAATCGCAGAAAGGGAAATAGCAAATAATGGGGGGAGGGGTGCTCCTGTACAAATAAAGTATTTGAAAAGAAACACAGAAGGTAACACAGAAGGTAAGTGAAGAGCCTATGTTCTATGGGTTTTCCCCATTAAATTATCAAGTATGTAATAAAGGCAACTTAAATCACAGAAAATTATTCTTGTGAGACACAGAACCTCTGCTATCCAGGCACACTGCATCTAAAGAATAACCTTTTTTATTGTAGATAGAAGAATTAACCACTAAATAAAGAAAGCAAGACCATCTATCTAAATTGAGGGGGTACTGTAAACATCTGAATATATTTCACAGCTTCATTTCAGACTTGGGTATTATAAACCAAAGCAAATAAAATTTACTTTCTAAGTTCTGTCTTTTTTTATACTCTCTCATATTCTTTTAGAGGATCTGTGAGGTCAAAATGATTTTCATAATAATATGAAGATATTATCTTTTTGACTCTCATCCTCTCTTGAGTACACAGTGGAGTTTTCGAGAGGCTATGCAATGTGCGAAATGCAATAGATTAAATGCAGAAGTAGATACAAAGACCCAGCTTTCTTCTGTTAGCCCACATAGTAAAGAAATTGGCAAAAATGTGAAATGATGCTATTCTTATCATGAAAATTTTTGGTTTTTTAAAAAAAGCTATTTTTTTGTAAAATATAGGTCATTTATGTTAATGTGCTATGTGCTCATCATTGCTACTTTCCAGTTAATAAATATTTTAAAATTTTCTAATTTTTATCTCTAATATAATAATCGATAGTTTAATGCACAGTATAATGAACAAAATAAAACCTCTTTGAGGTTCTTGGTAATTTTTGATAGTATAAATGGGTCTGAAAACTAAAAAGCTGCTTTAGGCAAAACTGTTCTTTTTCCTTGAAAAAAAAAGTACAGATTGCCCTGTAATTCTTTGTCACTGTTACTCTTTGAAGAGTTTCAACTATCATATTAATCATAACTTTGGACCGAAGTGGCTAATTTCTATTTTAAAGAGAAAAGTGAAGGGTATGAAACAGAATTATCTGGCATATACAAATATTTTTAAAGACTATTAGGGCTTAAGAATACACATGATGACTCTCTCCACGGCCACACAAATCTTGTTTATAACTGCCTAAAGTGGCAAAAAAAAAAATGAACACATACATTATATGTCTCCAAGATATGGCTTCCCTATAGCATTTCAAGATAAGAAGCAAAGTTATATAAACTTAGAATTATGCTTAGTTTAAACCAATGTTTCAATATTCTATTTTACTTAGAAAGCATCTAGTGATACAATGATTATCTTATTCATTAACTCAATTTAATGGCATTCCACAATCTTAAGTTGTTTAAAGATCGTAGAAATTATCTTCGAGGGGCATACTACAAAGCATAGTTGCAGTTGAAATAAAGTTTGTCAGAATTCTGACTGAATGTAGTTGAAAACAAATTTACATTTTTCATAATCAAACATTTTTAGAGGTAATGTTAACTTCCATAACCAGGCTTAAGTGTGAGTTTAGGAAAAACACTGTCAAGTAAAATAAAATGCATTCTTGTAGGATACTTTACACTGACAAAACAGAGAAGATTTAATTGCAAAAATCTAACATTAATTATGTAATCTCAGGTTCTTAAAACATTTCTCGATCAGTTTCTACAAGAAGATGCTTTATTAAAGTGCAGCACATTTAAAATAATAGAAATTCAATTTTCTCATTTTCTGGGAATTTACAAATATTCAATTTATATGTGTGCTATTGTCTCTATGCTATCTAGAACAGTGCTCCTTTAATTTAGTATCTTCTAGATATAGGAGAAGATTTCACGGACTTAACAAGAGGTAAGGTCTTTCTGCATTACAGAATATTTTGGAATATATTCTCTAAATATTTCAGTAAATATTCATAGCTTATTCCTCTTATTGGGCAGAATATTTGATTATGCTTATGTTTTACTATTTAACCATGATCTTTCTACATTTGTTACTATGAGACTGTAGTCTCACTGTTATCATCAATTCGTGAAATTTGTTATCAAGAAAGGGGTAGCAGCATAATGCTCCTCAAAAAGACAAATACCCAACCTACAAGATTTAAAGAACAGTCCAGCAGAAATAGGCAGAAGAGGTTTTTTTTTTTCAGATTTTGTTCTAAGGCTAATTCATGTCTTATCCTTTTCCTCTTTAATTTCTTGCAGCTTCCCTTCTGTATATAACTAGGCAGGGGAAAACACAAATATGAATTAAAGTGAGATTTTAAGTAGGAAATACTAAAAACCTTACAAGGAAATAAGGCGGAAAACGATTTTATTATTGGTGGTAGGAGTAAGAAGAGGAGTCTTGAGAAAACAGCTCTAGGGTACATGACTACATCAGTATAATGGATCTGTGGTATTTATTCATGCGAATGTATAACTTTACATTTCATCATAATTTAAATTTATCATAATTTAACATTTTAAAGGGCTCAATGGATGAATGCAATGAATTATAGATGTAGGCTTCAGACCCTAGTGCCTCTATTTTACACACAATGCTTGCTAATGAAGGCAACCACAACGCTTCCCAGACCCTGTAAGGCCCTGGCTTCCGGAGAACCAGTTTGAAGAGCTTATGCTAATGATGAGTAATTTTGAAAAGGCACCTTTTTTTCCCACATGCTCTCAACAGACTTTAAGTAAAACAAACCATCGCTCAAAAGTCTATTGGCAAAACAGGGTAGCAAATAAAGAATCCCAAACTCCTTTAACATTTAAGAGATTTGTGGTACTCAAGTAATGACGCACATAGAGCGCCTGGGCATGAGGTTTTATCATAACCTTTCGACTACCACTTTGAAAAAAAAGTAAATCTGTCATTTGACCACTTTCCTAACGCGAGGGCTTGGTGAGTTCAAACACCTCATATTTCTGGCGCGTAAGGCGTTTGTTACCCTTCGGCCCCACCCCTGCCCGCCGGGCCACACCCCCGGTTCCCGCCGCCCTCTGGTGGCCAGTGCCGACTTCCGCCTCCCCTACTGAGCGCAGCCGCTGCAGGCCACGTGGCCTCCGCTACATCACATCCGGCCCTTGCGATACGGGCCTGGGAACCCGCGCGATGAAGTGCGTATTTGTTACAGTTGGGACCACGAGCTTTGACGACCTCATTGCGCGTGTCTCAGCGCACGACACTCTGCAAGTGAGTGGGGGAGGCGGGCGGGCCGGCGCTCAGCGGCTTCGCTTGCTGCTCGCCACTCCTAGGCTTACCGCTAGCTTCGGTAACCTTGCCGGAACCGCAGCGCTCGGAAGGAACCCCCCCACGGCTTGACCTCGAGTGCCGCCGCCCCTTTGCTGGCTCCGCCCCGCGCGGGCCTGGCCCCTCCCCCAGCTCTACCTCTCCTCAGCGTCCTCCGCCTCCTTTTCCTCCTTCCCCGCCGGCTTCCCGGCCGCTCCTCCCCGTCGGTTCCCTGGCTCCTCCTTTCCCTGGTTTTTGCCTGCCGACTCTCCGCCTCTCCTACCTCTGGTTTCGCCCCTCCTTCCTCCTGTTCTGCCTCTGCGAGTTGGTGTTCCTCAGGCTCGGACTAGCTAGCCTGCCGCTGCTCCTCAGGCCCACGCTGGGTCGCGTGGTCGGCACCGGGCGCCTCGCCAAGCGTTGCCGGGCCCTGCCCGGTTCGGCTCGTTCCGGCGGGTACCGGTTGGCGCGTCGTCCCCGCCCCGCCCCCTCCGCGCTCAGGCGAGCCCGCGTCTTGCCTTCTCCGCGGGCGTCCTCGCGGCCGGCGTCCTCGCGGCCGGCGTCCTCAGGCGTCCTGGCGCTGCGGCGGTTCCTCCGGAGGGCTGAGGGTTATCGCAGCTGTTTCTTTGCCTCCCCGCTAGTTCTAGACGCCTTTCTCGTGGTTTCTGCCTGCTCTTCTGCTCGTGGCGTGACCGGTGCTCTCACGGCTTGGTGAGCTGAGTCGCTTAGATCTTCCCCGTTAGGGCTTGTGAGGCACCTTTCCGGGGGCCAGTAAGGGGCCGAAGCGTCATTTGTGGAAAAGTGAAACCGGCCGCGGGTCCCGGTCTGAACACCGACTTTTAGCGGGGAGGTGGTGTTTGTTTTTTTTTTTTTTTTTTTTTTTTTTACAGTAGCCTGTTTAAAAATCCCGCTTTCCCCTCCCCCTTTTTCAGATAATCAGGAGCCTTGGCTACGACCGACTTGTCCTCCAGATAGGGAGAGGAAAGGTGGTACCCGAACCATTCCATACTGAGTCCTTTGCTCTGGATGTTTACAGGTACAAGGATTCTTTGAAAGAAGATCTTCAGAAAGCAGATCTTGTTATTAGCCACGCAGGTAAAGCCTTAGAATCCCGCGATTTGGGTTTTGGTAGTAAGAACAGAGAGTTGATTTTTTTGTGAGGTAAACTAAAATCACTACCTCTCCGTAATCGTTGTGGGTAAAATGCTTCTTCGAATGTACCTATTGAGGACTTTAGGAAAGAATTTATTAGGTCTGGGTTATAGAAGGATAGGAAATGAATCACGTAGCCCAACTTTACACTAAGAAACCTTAAACACGGGCCAGATGATTTACCCCATGTCCCATGTAAAGAGCGGTCAAACTTGAGCAGTATTTGGACCTAGATCTGCGGAATGTTCAGCCAGCTTATTGGTTGGATTGGTTCTGGAGAAATTGGCTTTGAAAGATTTTTTTTTTCTTATATTTTAAATGTGTGCGTGAAACGAATGTAGTCGATCTTCTTTAACCCACATATTGTGTAAATCATTGCCTGCTCTTCGAAGAACCTGATCTAGACTACTAGTACCTTAAGAAGAACGGCTTTTGGGAAGCATTGCAATTTCGATTGAAGGATAAGTGAGGGAGGAAGTTTCCTGGTTCTTAAGAGGCCTAATTTGAAGAGAGAAAAGTTATTAGAAATAAGCATTTACTAACAGATTGGTGGCATAGGATAATAGTAACAGCTCTTGGTGATGGTGTCTGTACTTTGTGTATGTAAGTTGTAGAATCCTCCCAAACCTGCAAACTACAAGTACTAATCCCATTTTACAGATGAAGAAGCAGAGACACAGAGATTAACTGTAACGTGTATCTAATCAATAAGTAAGTCTGGTGTGAAACTACTTTAGGGTAGTAGGCAGGATAGCCTACCCAAAAAGGTTTTGTCTACCTATCAGTCTCCTCACTCCCAGTGAAAACATCTAAACGATTTAAATTTCAGAGCGGAATTGACCCAAATATATATATGCACATGCATGGAGATGTATTCTTGAGGACACCGGGGATGGTACCTCAGTGGCAGGCTCTAAACTAAAGCACGGTCAAAACTTTTCTTTTTGGTACCTGGCACTATTGAAGATTTGCTTTTTCCACTTGTGTTCGAGTACAAGTGCGGTACAATTTCATGAATAGTGTGTTGAACCTGAAGCTTACTTGAATTCAAGACTCATGCCCAGGACATTTAATAGAGGGCAAGTGGCAAAGCACCAAATCAAAAATCATGATATTGTTGGTAGTGATAAAGGATGCATTTTTCAAGTCAGTTTATAACATACTACAAAGCAACTGATAACTACATTTTTGTCATTTTGAGTGTGTGGTTGAAAGGCATGGTTTGTAGTTCTGCCAGATAAGTTTTTTCATCTTCGGTTCTAACTATAACGGTTGGCGTGGAGCCCCTTGATTTATTTAAAAAAAAAAAAACTAGTAACAATTCGAATTTATTTTTGTAGGTGCAGGAAGCTGTTTGGAGACTCTGGAAAAAAGAAAGCCACTTGTAGTGGTCATAAATGAAAAGTTGATGAACAATCATCAGCTGGAATTGGCAAAGCAGCTACACAAAGACGGACATCTCTTCTACTGTACTTGCAGGTATACCTTGCCTTAAATCCAACCCCACTATTCTTATCCACCTACCTAACCTGTCTTTTCAACCTCTTACCTTCTATCACTTACCAAGCATGTTTTAATTTTTCTCACCTGTAAAACCCTTATTTGTTTGTCTTCTACTGTGAGTATGATCTCTGTGTTCTATTTCTTACCGTATCTGTGCCTGTTCATTGCATGTGAATATGTGTGTATGCATGTATGTAAGTTAATCTGGGTGCACAATTCTCTGAGAATATAATTCTTGAGTTTATTAGATTTTCCTCATTCAAGGAAGGTGTTTGCATATTTTATAATTAAAGTTTTCTATCAGTAAGTCCACTGGAATCTCTAAGTGAAATTTATTCATCCGTTAATTCAGTTATACCTGATGTCACAGGCATTGTTTTTAAATGCAATGGATACAGTGGTAAAAATGTGAGATGAAGCCCCTGTTCTCATGGTACTTATGTTCTAGTACCAGGAGATAGACAATAAACAGTTCATAAATAAGTGATCAAGATAATTTCACATGGTGAAATCTGTTATGAAGAGAATAAGGCAGGATGATACGATAACTGGAGTAAAGATTAATTAGAATGGTCAGGAAAGGAATGGATGGGTATCTGACATTTGAGCCAAGACCTCAACCAGGGTTGTTGTGTGAAGCTCTAGAGGAAGAAGGAATGACAGCAATTCCAAAGGCCCTAACTTAGGAATGAGCTTGGAGTTCATTGTGTTTGAGGAATAGAGGGAAGGTTAAGTGTATCAGGAATATGGTGAGCAAGGGAGAAGATAGTATGAGACTGAGGTGGGGACAGTTCATGTAAGAATTCTAATTTTATTCTATATGTAGTGAGAAGCCATTAAAGTATTTTAAGCCAGAGGAATTACTATGGTAAGGAGTATTATTTTCTAGAAGTATGTTAAAATTCAACAAGAACTGATCAACATCACAGTAGAAGGATGAAGAAAATCGCTGGTTTGTTTTCTATTAATTCTTCTTGAGACACTAGAAGCTTGCGAAAGGGTCAGGTCAGTAATACCCAATTATTTGACTTTAAAAGCTATCCTAATTTGATGTATTTTGATGTTTTAAGAAGTAAAGACTTTACAGAAGTGTTACAAAATATGTATTTTTATGTTATAATAAGTTGAAGTTTAAAGTGAAAAACCTTAGAAGAAACTGTCTAGAACATAAGCATTTCTTTTGACTTCACTGCGTCTGTCTCTTAGGCACTCAGTAAATACTTGTTCTTTCGTTAAATATTTATTGAGCACCTACTATATTCCAGGCATTATTCTAGATACTTGGCATACATTGGTGAACAAAACCGATGATTCTTGTTATTCTTGAAAGGAGACAGATCCATTGATTGTTTCTGGAATAGTTATTGGCATCCTAATCCCTGTAAGATGGAGGAGAGGGAATATCAAGATGGCTGTGTAACTTAGAAGCCATTATTAAAATGGCTGCCGTTATTGGGAGTTGGGAGAAGCTAGATAATAAAAGTTATGTAGGCTTCAGGTAATAAGTATGGCTGTCCTTGGGTAGTTGAGATTGTTAGGGTTTAACATTTTTTAGAGAAGAATAAAAACTCTTCCTAACTGGTTTATGCGAGTCAAATTTTCCTGACACTTTTGGTGAGTACTTTTATTCTAGAAGTTAAATCGGCTTTGGTTTTTATGTCAGTACATTTAAAAGTAGAAAGCATTGATTTCAGAAACATCTTTATTCCTTACTCAAGCTGAAAAGAAAGCTATACAGGTCTCCAATTCAGTAATTTCTTACAGTTTTAGAAGTCTTTTTTTCCTATATTTCCAGAGAGTTACACATGTGAATACTGTAAAAATCAATATTGGTTGTATTTTCATTTTAGGTGTATTATATATTCCCCCCAAATCTAGGTTGGGTGGTTGTATGTTCTAATTTAAGTGGCTGCTTTAATTAAATTTCTGAAGTAATACTTTTATGTCATGGCTTGGAATCTTATTTCCAACATGCATGGCGATTGTACATTGCTTAATTATATATGGATTTATGATAGTAAATTACTGGCAAAAAAATTTATTTTGCAGTCTTCATGCATGGTCTAGTAGTCTCCTTAGCTTATTATTCTTGTCTGGCAGCTGTTACTTTTGTTTCATTTATTCTGTTTTCATAAATTAATTTTGCTTCAGTTTATATCTGGCCAGTCCTGAGAGTTGTTCAAAAGCCATGTGACCACATCTTTTATGAATAACATTTTTTTAATATTTCAGTGACACGACAAGCATATCTGTTGAATTGGTATTGACAGGTAGTGCACAGTGCTCCTGGTATTGCTTTTATTTGCATGTGCAGTTGACCCTCGAACAACATAGATTTGAACGACATGGGTCCTTTTACATATTTTTTGCAGTCAATACTGTAAATGTATTTTCTCTTTCTTATGATTTTCATAATAACTTTTTCTCTAGCTTATTCAATTGTTAATAATACAGTATACAATATAATATACAAAATGTGTGTTAATTGACTGTTACCGGTAAGGCTTCTGCTCAACAGTAGGCTATTAGTAGTGAAGGTTTGGGGGAGTCCGAAGTCGTACATGGATTTTCAGTGGTGCAGGAGATTGGTCAGTTCATCTAACTCCACGTTGTTCAAGGGTCAACTATATACCGATAAGAAAATTGCATTAAAATTCACATATACAGTTTCAGAAGCATCACAGTATTCTTGGAAGTTAGAGTCAGTCATCAAGTGGGCAGCAGATGAGTTATGGAATTTTCTCCCTTATTACCTAATATTTTTCTTCTTTTGTTTTAGCACGCTTCCTGGGCTGTTACAGTCAATGGACTTATCAACACTGAAATGTTTTCCTCCTGGCCAGCCAGAAAAATTTTCTGCATTTTTGGATAAAGTTGTTGGATTATAAAAATAAACACTAAACTCTGAACACTTTAAAAACACCCCAAATCGAACCTTTGGAATGTGGTTAAATCAAATTAAGTACAAATTTGCAGAATAATATAAATTAATAAACTTAACACATCTATAGAATGTATAGAAAATTTTATGGTGTGAATGTTAGCATTTGGGTCCAAATCCTCATCGTACTTTAGTAAATTCAGTAGATTTTTACTTAATCTTTTTATTTAGTAAAGTATGTAGTGAACATTTACAGGTTTTATCCTAGAATTCCCAATTGATTTAGGATCATGAAAAAAATGAGTTAAGTCTGAAAACTTTGACGAGAACCTCAAATGTAGTTATAAGTTTGGTGTTCCTAGAATAAAATGAAGCAGTAACAAATTTGTAAAGACATTTGAGAGTCAGCATCTTAACCTTTATAATTTAAGGAAGATAACTTTAAAAAAAATAACAAGGTGAATTCTCTTCTGTGAAATAAAAAGTTCAATAATTACCTTAAAAAGGTGAACAAGATTAAATATCAAGTCAGTTGATCTATGGTACTTGGAGAAACTACTTTCAGTGGAGTGTATATAGTCTCTTTCCTCTAAGATCTAAATAGAAAATTACAAAATCTTGTTCAGTATCAAAGCTATTTTGGTTTGAAAAGAATAAATCACAAAGGACTTAGGCCAGTAGGACTTGCTGTTATTTTTTAAGGACCCTTCTCACAGTGGTATTGAAGCATTTATTGTAACATCATAGAGCAATTTATAACTCAATGTACTTAAAAAAGTTTTAGAAGCGAATATATCATCTGATGTATATAATGGCCTAAACATATGGCTTTTAGGTTCACGTAGCTCAAGATTGATACATTATGAAATTCTGATGGGAGTAAGTAGTCTTGAGACCTATAAAATAAACTGGATTATCTGTAAGTGTTCAAGTTTTCTGGTAGAAATTTTAGATATAGTTCATAAAAATAAACTATAAAGACATACTTTCCATAATGTTATTACAATGTATTGACTATTCTAAGCATTTTACTTAGGATGCTCTACTTAATGTTTTTGTAGATTTTTATTTTCCTGATTGTTTTACTTAGGCTAATATTAAAATCTTACTAATAGTAGAAGGTGGTGGCTGAGAAATACTCTGGGTAACAGGAGGAAGCCAACTTGGATTAAAATTTTGCTGAGAATAATCTAAAAAGTGAGTAATCTACATCTGCATAGTTGAGAATTCACAGCACCATAATACTTATATATTGGTCTTATACTAATGTTACAGGATAGGCCCTTTTCGAATACATGGTGAGGATTTGACTTTTCTGGGCTCTTTTATGAATGTGCTTCTCTAATTTGAGAAAAATTGTGACTTAAAATGTATTTTGATCACTGAGACTTCAGTTATTTTAGTCATGAAGGACTAACCAGAGAATCCAAAACAAAGGGTCTGCTCAAATATCAGACAACTATAAAGCAGTATGGGACTCCAAATCCTCTGTTTTCTTTCCCACAAGAATATATTAACCCAGATTCCATTATTTCATTTAGCAGTGGCTTAGGCCTATGCTGTTAATTGTGTGTAGTGATCTCCCTTGACTGTATCCCTTTGTGAAATGTAGTATCTGTTGTTTGCCTTAAAAATGAAAAGGTATCTCAGAATCACTTTGATTTGACAGGAATTCTTGAAGTCCTCTAGTCCAGTTCCATCATTTCTCAGATGAGGAAGCCCAGAGGTTACAACTTGTCTGAAATAACAGCCTTTGACAGAGCTGGCGCTAGAAGCAGCTCTTTGACTACTGGTCTTTGCTCTTTCTACCATACCAGAATGTATATTGTAAGCTGTTTGATTCTTTATAGTTGTTTGTCTAGTATTTAGTTACTTTAATCCCTTCCAAGGAGAGTTTTGTTCATTTATTAGAAGTTTATTTTAGTAGAAATTTCACACTTAATGAGGTTTTCTTTGGGCTGTAATAATCTTATCTTGGACATAGAAACCTGTGATTTCTGAGTTTTTGGAATGTAGCAAACTGCCATGGTTAGGATTGATTCCAGATTGAAGACTTTAAGACAAAGAATTGTAGATTTTTGGAGTTGGAAAATTTTAAACATACGTACTACAAACTTTTTATAGATGAGGAAAAAGGCTAAGATATATTAATTGCCAAGTTTACCTATTATTGGTCATTATGAAAAAATTAATGGTAATCAAGATTCTATTTGGAATGTTTGCTCTGAGTGAAATTTGTTTTGTCTCATTACATGACAGGGCTTTTAGGTTCTTGAAATCGGTAGAAAAGTGGAATGTCATTTATTTAAGTTTTCTGTTAGAGGTATTTAGATTTCCAGGGATAAGGAAGTAAAAGGAAGTTCAGTATTTAGAGAAATTCATATCATGGGATAGATTCAGAGGTAGACAGGTAATAGAAAGTTGATGTTGTTAGATGAAAAGCGATGTGAGGTTATAGGATGACCCTGGAAAGGAAGGCGTTTTGATGGCTTCTTACGATTTGGGAGGAAAGAAGCTGGAAGGATTTGGTAGTAGGTAAAATAGTGCAACTGATGAACTTGATCTAAGATTCTGGAACATTTAAAGGTATAGTTGACTCTTGAACAATGTGGGCAGTTAGTGCAAGACTCCTGTGCAGTTGGTAATCTACATGTAAATAATTTTGACTCCTAAAAGACTTGACTAAAGCCTTCTGTTGACTGGAAGCCTTACTGATAACATAAATTGTCGATTAACACGTTTTCTATATTATGTACTATATTATTAACAATGAAGTAAGGTAGAAATAAGAAAATGTAAAGAGAATTAAGGAAACTACATTTACCATACTGTACCATTTTGAAAAAATCTGAATATAGGTAGACCTGCACAGTTCAAACCCATGTTGTTCAAGGGACAGCTAGTCATTATTTGAAAGTATTGTCGAGTGTCTTAGACACTTTAGAGCACTACTTTTTATGCTTTCAAAGGTAAATCATGTAGATAAATCCCGTACCACCACTTTGATAGTTTGAGGAAGAGTTTTCCAAGACTTAAAAAAGTCAGGAATGACTTAAAGTAATGTAGGTATTTTTCTTGGCTCTTCATTGTGGTATTAATCTCTTATTTTTTCAAAGTATAAAATTTTCAGAGATGAAAAAAGTCAGGAATGACTTAAAGTAATGTAGGTATTTTTCTTGGCTCTTCATTGTGGTACTAATCTCTTATTTTTTCAAAGTATAAAATTTTCAGAGATGACCCAAAATCTGCATACAGTCTAAAAAATGAGTGTATGAGCAGACTATTTGAAACTGATTTGGTGGAAAGATTTGGAACGAGTGGTCCAGATAGTTGAGTGGGAATCCATTTTTTGCTGTACAATTAATTAATAACTATATTTTCATGGGGGAGTGGGGAATGAAAAAATAGTAATAGTTACCCCCTGTTGCTTGATTAGTATGTATCAGGTACCATTTAAAGCCGTTTACAGATATGAAGTCACTTAACCTTTATAATAACTCTCTGAAATAGTCTCCCATTTTGGGAATGAGGAAACTGAGCTGAGCATAATGCAGAAAGGAAGTTTTATGTTACTTAAGTGCCTGATGGACTGGGAATTGTAATTAGAATGGTGATTTCCATTGTATTTCCATCATTTATGGTAACAGGATAGAATATTTGAAGTCAAGAGAACTGTTCTAAGGAATTTTGATTGTATGATAACCACAGGTAAATAACCATTTTTAGTTTTGACATCATTATTTAAAAGCATACCGATTGCAACTCAAAATCCACGTGGAGAAATCCTCCCAGATGGTTTGCCTGGTTGCAAGTTACTTGCTCTTTTGTTTTCTCTAAATACCTATTTTAGGTTCTATTTTTGGTCCTGTTCTCTTGATATATTTTTGATATTGTCATCACTCCCAGAGCTACTATTGATGTTCCTATCTGTATCCCCCAACTCTGATTTGGGTTCCTGAATGGTATTTTTAGTTGCCTGTTGGTCCTGTTGTATTTGTGTTATTTCTCTAAGCACAGTAAACTTAATGTGTCTCAAACTAAAATCCTATTCCTCTTTCATCCTTTTGAGATCTTTGCCCATGTTGATGGTGTTACCATTTAGCACTCCAGGCTTATTATCTCCAACCCTTTATATCTGATTGATCACCAGGTTCTTTTAGCTTTTACTTCCTAAATAGCTCAAGCCTATTTATTTCCTCATTTAGTCTTTTAACATAAATGCATGGTAAGAATCTACTTTTTGCATTCAAGATGTGACTCCTGCTCTGGAGGGACTCTTTAACAGTCTAGTTGCAGAGGAATTCTTACTCATTCTCGAATCCTCATCCGAAGCACAGGCTTTCCATAAATGATAAATGTACTTTCTCTCATGGTCTTGGTTAGGAAGCACTAATCTTGCACACATTCATTTCGTACAGTCTCTCTAGGATGTCTGGGTCAGAAGAAAGATGTGGCCATCTCACATTGTATGAAGTTTGTAGGATCAGACATTTGCAGGAATGGCATCTAAAATCCTAATGGTATTTAAAGATCTGTCAAATAATAATAGGTAATAGTACCTATTGGAAATTTTTGGTAAAAGGCGATGTTAAAAATCAAGAGGTTTATTAAAAGCAGTAGCTGTGGTGTATTCCAGTAAAAGATTACTTGGAGAAAGATTTAGGACAGCTACCAAACATTTAATTTAATTCCTTATTAAATGGTTACCTCTTTACAGGATTATTCTAGTACAGTCTTTATATTGAATAGTCTTTAAACTCACAATTTTTATAGGTGGTCAGACAGAAGGTGAGCAAACCTAGCTTGCTTCAAATAGAAGTGAAGAATATATGCTGATTGACTTTCATCTCGAGTCTTAAAATATTTTTGGAGTCTTTTAGACCATTAAATAGCATCTGTTTTGGTATTTCACTCCTAGCTCTTTATTGTGTTTATGGATTTTTGCCACATCCTCTCCAAAATTGTTTTGATTGACAGGATCATTTAAAACTATTGCTTTTTTTCTCTACTGGCACATATACACATGAATTTCATGGAGTTTTTATAGGTACGTTGAGACTCTAGGTTAAGAATCCCCAGGCCACCTTATGTAGTTCCATTGGTTGTTCATTAGTATTCTGGTGATAACTACCAGACTCCTTTTTAATGAGCCCTCTGATTAAATACGTTTAAGTTCAAGTTATAAACTTATCAAGTTTAACACCTACCAAACATATTTTGAAACTACTTTTAATATTCATACACTATTTAACTCTGTCCATAACCCACAATCTCTTGTGCAGCACTGTTTCTAGTTGGTTACAGGAACTAAATGGATTTTTTTCTTCGTGTGTAGTAATTTTAGGATATACTACATTAGGCTGTTTGGTGAGGCAATACAGTATTGTACTTATTTACTGTTAACTGTACTTCTAACGTATTTGTTTGTTGAACTGACAGTCACTGTTGGAATGATGTGTGTGAGAGACCCTATATTGTATCATTTTACTGTTCATTTCTCCTGTTGTACAGAACTACTTGCTTTCTTCATTACCAGTGTGAAATGGGTGGATAATACACTCCTCAAATTTAGGAGTGAAAAACATTCTTAAATCCTGGGCCTAAGTGATATTCTGGATTTCAGTTTTCCCATTTGTGAATTAGTAAAACTAACTTCCTTCATAGGTGATTTCTAAGACCTAAAACCAATTGTGTGCCATGTTTGAAAATAAAAAGTGTCATTGAAATAATAACATTTTCTCGGTTAGAGTTTTTGTTTTAAGAAGTAGGAATGGACTTAGATTTTCCTGAAATTCACAGTATATATTCCTGAGTGATACAGAAAGTAATCACTGGATTTCATCTTTGAATTCTAGTCAGTCTCTAGATGGAGTTACAGTTAGAGAATCAAAGATTATTTAGAGATTTAAGTGAGTACATCAAAACAAGAGTGTTCTGGTCTTTATTCTTCATGTTGGGAGACCGTTAAGACACTGTAAGGAACTTAAATTCAAAAAACAACCCTTAGTATTTATGTGCCAATATTACACATTTTTAAGAAAAGTATTTCCTTTTTTTTCTAATCCATTATTAGAGTGCTTCAGATGGAAGTGGGGAAGAGACAGAAATGAAAGCAAGTGGCTCTTGGTAATGTTTCTTCTGTTTTGCATACCCGAACAAGGATCACTGCTCTGGGAAATCAATTCTTTGTGGTCTCTTTCCTAAAGCTTGAAGAAGAGGTTGAGTAAGGTCATGTGGCCACATTTTGTTTTGGAACCATCGTGTTCCCTTTCCTCTTAAATCCTGCTTTGCTAATTTTGTTTAAATACCCACTATGGAAAGAAGTGACAGGTTCTAGTTCCAGGGTGCTGTTAAAAATGTTTACCATTATATTTTTCAGTAATGAAAAACCTCACAAACAGGTTCTGTAGAGTTGAGCTATTTCCCTCAATTGACCCTGCGTTATTGTGGTACTAAAAATATGTGAAATGATTTAGTACTAAGTTTTTTTTTAATACCAATTGCCTTTCAGCAGCTTCTGTCACAGGTTACATGTGATTGTCATTTTTATTTTTTCTAATTTTAGCTAAAATTGGCAGAACATTGTAGAAGTTTAAGGTGTATGACCTAATGATTGAATACATGTATATATTGCAAAGTGATTGCCACAGGAAGTTTATTAAATCCATCATCATGTATAGTTACACATTTTTGTTGCCTTTAAAAATCTAGGTCAGTTTATTTCATTTGGTAAGATAAGATTTATTCATTTTTATGTGGGCCAACCACATAATTTGCCAGGATAATAAGTTAATCTCCCTACAGGTTTTTATGGTTAATGTTGATCACAAATTTTGCTATTTAAAGGTAGGGCAAATCTGTTCTCCATCTATGAATCACATACAGTCCCAGTTCCTTAGACCTGAAAGAGCGTTTAGACATCATGCAGCCCTTCTTCATTTTATAGATGAGGAAACTGACTCGGAAAGTGGCATAACCAAGTTCATAATACTCCGTTCATGGTACCATGTTTCCTCTCAATGACTAAAATAGAAACTCTGAAGCATCATGTCCTGTATACGTTCACAACTAAATCTTGTATATTCCAGATAATGTATGCTTAAAAAAATTTCCCAGGCATGTACCTCATTTAACTGGTTGAAACACGGAGTATTACCTTAGAACTAAAGCTACTAGTATTTGTATGTTGTACTATGAAGAATTTCCCTATTTGATTAGTGAAGAAGCAATTACAGCACAAGTCACATTTTCAAGTTAAGTTACGATATAAAAAGTATAGTAATTATTACATTAAAACATCAGTTTCTTGACAGGTCAAGTAATGTTAATTATTTCAAGTTATTTTGATTTTCTTCAATTTAATCTGTACCCAGAGTACAGCGCCTAATAGTTTTTAAGGCTATTATTTTTCTTCCCATTATATTCAGAATTGAAAGAAACTTTATCAGGTTGGGGAAAGTGCCTCTGGGGAGCTATATTTGAACTTGGGCTTAATTTCCAGGAGAATATAGGTGAAACTTCTGGTTCTTTTTTTAACCAAAGAACTTCTTACTGAATTGTTTTGTCAGGTAGCAGCTAACAGCGTTCAACACTTAATTAAGTACTTTGTGCTAAGCACTGAACCTGCAGTATCTTTTGTTAAGTTTTTCAATGTTTGTTTATTCTTGAGAGAGAAAGAGACAGTGTGAGTGGGGGCGGGCAGAGAATGAGGGAGACACAAAATCTGAAGCAGGCTACAGGCTCTGAGATGTCAGCACAGAGCCTGAGTTGGGGCTCCAGCTCACAAACCTTGAGATCATAACCTGAGCTGAAGTCGGCGCTTAACCAACTGAGCCATCCAGGCGCCCCGGAACATTCAGTATCTTAATGTAGTTACTCCAGGAACCTTAGGTTTAGATTGCAAAAAAATTTGTACAGCAACGTTTTTCAATCTTTGAAACAATTTGATGGTAGCTATTGCGCATTAAAAAGGGTTGGCAGCTTGAATAGTAAAGTTCCCTGCCATTCACGGATCTGGCTTTTCCCAAGTCGTTGGGAAGATTTGGAAAATCTTTGTAGAAGATTCCCCTATGGAAGAGGCCAGGTCAAAATTAAGCAGATGATTTTAGCATTCCTTAGAGCCTTTGATACTGCTAATGGACATTGTGAACCTCAAAGATCGGATTATAGTGTGCAGTGTTTACTGAAATTTTCACCTTGAAATTCTTTAGAACACTTACCAATAACTTGTGAAACAATGTTAAGAGCACTAGTTCCCAAAGCTTGGTCCTGGACCAGCAGCATCAGCCTCACTGGAGAACTTGTTTAGAAATGCACGTTCTTGGGACCCACCCCAGATCTGTTTAATCATAATCTCTGGGCATGGGGTAATCTAGTTTATGGAACCCTTGACTTGAAAACTACTGTTCTACAGGTTTATAGGATTGGAGTAGTTTGCCATAGAATAGTAAACTGAGGGGCCGCCTGGGCAGCTCAGTTGGTTGACCATCTGACTCGATCTCAGCTCAGGTCTTGATCCTCAGGGTGAGGAGTTCAAGCCTGAGTTGGGCTCTGCGCTGGGTGTGTAGCCTACTTAAAAATAAAATAGTCAGCCACTTGGGATTTCAAGTGCAATAGATACTTTGAAGGGCAGCATTAAATAATATGAAATGCCTGTTATGTACAAGATGGAGTCTACTATTGTCCCACAGGTCTTTTTAAAAAAGTTCTGTTGTACTAATTTGGAGAATGGAACCTGTACTTAACCACCTCTGAGCCTTTGTTCATCTTTCCTTTTTTGATACTCGCTTCCCCTTTATAATTACTGTGTAAGAATCAGCACATAGTTGTAGTCCTAGTACTATTACTGACAAGATGTGAAAACTTGGACACGTTTTAGAATCATTTGAAACTTCATCTGTAAAAGAAGCAGTCCCTTATAGCTATAAAATTCTATTTCCCTTTTATTTTCCTAGTTTATTACGCTGTTTCTTGCTCATTTACCGAATATTTTTAATTTTTTCTATTACAGATAATAGATGTGTAAATAGCATAAAAGATTAACTAGTTCCACAAAATGTATAACAAACAGCAGTTCTGTGGTCCACTCCTCCCCACCTCTGATACTGCTTTCTATAGTTGACCATATTTCATGATTTTATGTTTTATAAGTGAATATATTCAAACTTGTTTTCATTTGTTAAATTTAAATATCACCTACAGACTTGCTAACATGGAGGAGGATTTATCTTCCTCTTTTCTTCCACAGTACGAAGTCTATAGATGATATTTAAATTAAAAAAATTAATTTTTTCTGTTCTTGTGAGATCTGTTTTCAGTGTTGACAGGATTACTTAAGTACAGTATTCACATCTGAGTCATGTAGTTCATGTTCATTAATTACATTCCCTTTTCTATAAAACTTTTACCTCATTTTTAATATTTTCATTTGTTCTTTTTTCTATAAAAGTATCCCCAAACTCTCCAGAGGTATACATCTTTCCTAGTATGTTTAAACACATTAGTTTATCCATAACTTTATTTTTGAAATGTCTGTGCTGGAGCTCTGTGTCCTTTTATGTGAGCTAGGCATTCTCTAGTCCTGCTGAATGTCTGTCCTGTGATTTCCCCTTCATCCTTATCCTAGAAATCCTTTTGTTTCTCTCTTGCATTGAATCTTCTGTTTCTAGGACTCTGCCCCCGTCCCCCGTTTTGTGGTTTTAACTTCTTTATTTTGGTTTCGACTATCCTCCATAACTTTCTGAGAAATGAGGTAAATTTTTTTATATTTCATGTTTGGAAATAATTCTACTCTCCCATCTGATTGATAGCTTAATATAGAGTTCAAGGTTTGAAACAGTTTTCACATACTGAACCTCATTGTTTTCTAGCTAATTGTTATTTTGTTGAGAAGTTTATTGCTATTCATGTGTGATCATTTGTATATGACCTGTTTTTCCTATTTATCCCCTGGCTTCAGAAATGTTATGTGCATTGCTGATCGTCTTTTTTTGCTTTTATTGTTCTGGCTACTTCATGGACTTTTTGTAAATACAGGTACTCATATCCTGCAATTCTACAGTTCTCTTCATATCATTATCATCATCACCATCATCATTTCCTCCCTTACACTTTTTATCTTTTAGGAGCCCTCCTGTTGGTTAGATGTTGGCCATCCTGTAGCGACTCTAATTTTCTTGGTTTTTGTCTTCATTCACATCCATTCTGTGTGCCCCTCAACTCAATTATGTTTTTCTGCTTTTTGTTTTATTTTTCAGTTGAAATACAGCAAAATTAGTATTTTTCTTGTGTAGTTCTATAAATGTTGACAAACGTGCAATTGTGTAACCACTACCACAGTCAAGATCCAGAACACTGGGGCGCTTGGGTGGCTCAGTTGGTTAAGTGTCTGACTTCAGCTGTCATGATACCACATTAGTTTGAGCCCTGCCTCGGGCTGTCTGCTGTCAGCACAGAGCCCATTTCAGATCTTCTGTCCCTCTCTCTCTGCCCCTTCCCCGCTCTAGCTCTCGCTCTCCCTCTCTCTCTCAAAAATGAGTAAACATTAAAAAAAATTTTTTTAAGGTATAGAATACTTACATCTTCCCCATTCATCCATTTCTGCCATCCCTTTGTAGTCAGCTTTTCCTATAGCCCTCACTACTGGCAGCAACTGATCTGGTTTCCCTTTTAGTAGTCTGGTCTTTTCCAGTATGTCATCAATGCAGTCATACAGTATGTATCCTTTTGGATTACTGAATACAATTCATTTGAGATTCATGCGTGTTCTTGTATGCATACTTCATTATTTTTTTTTTATTACTGAGGAGTATTCTGTTGTATGGATGTGCTAGTTTGTCCACTTACCAGTTGATGGATATTTGAATTGATTCCAGTTGAGGGGGGGGAATCATGATTATGAATAAAGCTGCTATAAACATTTATGTACAGGTTTTTGTGTGAGCTGAAGTTTTCATTTCTCTTGGGTAGATAACTAGAAGTGGAATTGCTAGGTCATGTAGCAATGCTGTTTAACGTTCAAGAAATTGCTAAACCATTTTTTACAATGATTGTACTGTTCTCTCACCAGCAGTATACGAGAGTTTCAGTTGCTCCACATCCTTGTCAACACTTGGTATTGTCAGTTTTTTAAAAATTTAGTCATTTTAAGATATATGTAATGGTATCTTATTAAAGATCTACAAATGGCCAAGAGGCACATGAAAGATTTTCAGCATTGTTAACCATCAGGGAAATGGAAAACAAAACCACAGTGAGGTTCCACTGACACCCACTAGGATAGCTATAGTAAAGAGATGGACTGTAATTATGGATACGATGTGGAAAAATGGGAACTCTCATACCCTATGAGAAAGTAAAATGGTGCAGTTCCTGTGGAGGACAGTCTGACAGTTGCTCAGAAGGTTAAAACATCAATTCAGCAACTCCATTCTTAGGTATTACCCAAGAGGATAGAAATATGTCCAAAAAGAAACTTGCACCTGAATGTTTGACAGGATTAGTCATAAAAAGCCAAAAAGTGGGAAAAACCCAAATGACTACTAATTGATGAATGGATAAATAAAATACAGTATAGTTTATAGGATTGCAATACTGACACGTGCTACAACATGGGTGTAGCATTTATTTATTATTATATATACATTTATTTATTTTTTTTGGTGCATAAAAGGTGGTTTTATTAAAGCATAGGAATAGGATCCGTGGGCAGAAAGAGCTGCCCATGGGTGAATTTTTAAAATCTAAGTGAAAGAAGCCAAGTTACCCAGGACAATATATTGTATGATTCCATTTATGTAAAATGTTTCAAATAGGTAACTATAGAGAGACAGAAAGTGGATTGGTGGTTACCTGGACTTGGTGGCCATGGGGAATTAGCAGTTGATCGATATGGGGTGTGGTTACGTTTGGGTGTAATGAAAAAATTGTAAAATGGTGCTGATGGATGCACAACTCTAAATGTACTAGAAATTATTGAAATGTACACTTTGAGTGAATTTCAGGGTACGTAGACTAAAAAGCTGTTAAAATCAGTTTTAAGTGTACAATTCAATAATTTTTAGTGAATATAAAGAAACGTGCAAAAACAGTTTTACAGCATTTTTTATCACATCAAAAAAGATCCTTTGTGCTTGTTTGCAGTTAATACCTATTCATATCCAAACCCCAGGCAGCCTAATCTGCTTTCTATAGATGTGCTTTTTTGGTATATTTCATATAAATAGAATCATGTATCTTTTGGAATCAACCCCTTTTTGCATCTAGCTGCTTTTATTTAGGTTTCGGTTTCTCCACATCCTTGCTGATACTTGTTACCGTGTATGTTATAGCCATTCTGGTAGGTGTGTATTGATATCCCTTAATGGTTTTAATTTGCATTTTACTGATGACTAATGATGTTGAGCATCTTTTTAGCTTATTAGCCATTTCTGTATCTTTGGTGAAATGTGTAGTCTTATCACTTGGGCATTTTTAAAAAAATTTTTTCAATGTTTATTTTGAGAGAGAAACCCACAGAGACAGAGCATGAACGAGGAGGGATAGAGAGAGAGGGAGACACAGACTCCAAAGCAGGCTCCAGGCTTTGAGCCATCAGCACAGAGCCTGATGCAGGGCTTGAACCCACAGAATGTGAGATCGTACCCTGAGCTGAAGTTGGATGCTCAGCCTACTGAGCCACCCAGGCGCCCCAAATCATATGGGCATCTTTTTAGTTGTATTGTTTTCTTATTGTTGACTTTGAGAATTCTTTTTATATTTTTGATACAAAGCTTTTTACTCAGATGTGATACATAATGATAACTTTCTTCCAGTCTATGGCTTGCATTTTCATTTTCCTAACAGTGTCCTTTGCAGAGCACAAGTTTTTAATATTGATAAAGCCCAGTTAATTTTCTTTTCATTATACTTAAGAATTCATTGCCTAACTCAGGGTCTTGCAGATTTTCTCCTATGCTTTCTTCTGAAAGTTTTGGAATTTTGTTCTACATTTAGGCCTTTGGTCCATTTTAATTATTGTATAAGATATGAGGCATAGATTAAAGACCATTTGTTTTCTTTTATATATGGATGGGATTGTGCAGCACCATTTGAAAATACTGTCTTTTCTCTGTTGAACTGCTCTTGCACCTTTGTCAAAAATCCATTAACCATATTTGCATGGGTCGTTTGTGTGCCCTCTCTCTGTACTTTCCTGTTTTTCTTTCTTTTTTTCTTTCTGTCTCCACCTTTTTCTTCTGTTTTCTTCCTCTATTTCTTTTTGTCTTCTTGTTTCTAATTTTTATTTTCTTTGTTTCCTGCTCTTCTATTGCTTTTCTGGTTCTCTTCCTCACCCAGTTTTCCCTTTAATTTCCTTCCTCAAAATGAAGCATGTGAATTTATATTAATTGAAGTTTTATGTACCTTATTTTTAGGTTAAGTAGCAATAAATATGAAGAATTCATATTCTTTTCTGCAAGCAAAAACCACCCCAATTGAATTACCTTTTTCATTATAACTCTTAATTTTTCTCAGTGAATTTGTGGCCTTAGAAAAAGATGGTGATCCCTCTTCCCAAACCATGTTTCATGGTTTTTCAAAAGGCATAATTTTCCTAGTGTTATTGTTTCTTTAAAAAAGAAATGAAGGTAATTTCAAATTGATAAGCTAAAATAAGTCAAGATTTTATTCTTTTTATAACCATGCTTTTATTTCATTCCTAAATTATAAGATTGATTATTGATGCTTTTCCTATAGGCATGCGGTCATGATTACTACTAGATCCACAGATATGAGAAAAACAATTTTCAAAGCAGCTTAATTTTGCAGCTACTCCAAAGTCAACCTTTGATGTATTATTGTTTAACACTTAAAGTGAAAGGAATTTGATTTTGGCATTTAAATAAAAAGGAGACACTTGACAATGGAATCAAGTAATGCAAGTGATTGCTCCTGTATTTGAACCAAACAAAAAAGTCTTATTTAAATACTTTGGTTTTCTTAGAATCTAGAGTAGTTTTCCCAGAAAAGTGCCCTAATTGCTGAAATGTGAATCTATGTCGAACACCTCTAATGCTGTGCTACACCGTCTTAAATGTGGCCTATTAGAGAGTTTGTGAGTAAGACATTCCTTTCGTGCTGTTTAAACTTCCATTGTTTTCGTTTTTTAAGAAACATTTTTTGCATTGTCTTTTTGTTAATGCTATACAATAATTTGGGGACATTAGTCAAGGATTGTATCAGTGTTTCCTAGCATAGCTAATAGATTTAGTTTCTGTGATCCTAGCAGAGGGTTATTATTATCTAGGAGAACCAAATGAGATGATTACTTAAACCCCATACCTGAAGTACCCAGAAAACTGCTTTGGCACTTTACTTTGCTTAAACTGTGATCTCTACCCCTATAGATCAAGGGAACACCCCCTCCCCCGCCGCAATCTTTCTTAGTCTTTAAAGGTATTCCTAATACAGAAGCTTACTAGTTAATTAGGTTTAGAATATTTTCCTCTCCTCTCCATGAAATCATGAGAGGATCAGGAAACTTGGGCCAGAGACCTTAAAAACGATATAATGTGGGCCAGGCTGCAGTATACACACCTGAGCCTTGTTGCAGTCCCTTTTCTGCCTCCTGCAGCAGTTGCCCTGAGTTAAGCTGCAGACTTGGCTTCCTTTTGGCCCCAAAGCTCAGCTGCTTGTGCATACTTCTCTCAACCTTGGGCTCCTTGCGTAAATCCCATCCTTCCCTAACAAGGTAGCTCCACAAGTGCCTTCTCCCATGTCTTAAGTCCAGTTCTCTATTCCTAGGAGCATCGGCTCTTCCTCTTATTTTTGCAGGGTCCCGACTTGTACCGGGTGAACCAGCCCTTTGCTTCTCCTGCTCCTGGGAAGTGCCAAGATTCTGCAGCGCTGACAACTGCCTTCTCATCCCTAGACTCTGGGCCGCTTTCCGGATACCTGCATAAAGCAAGCCCTTGGTCACTGCTACCCATTCCTACCTGCACCTTGCTTTTTCTTTCTTGGCACATTTGTGTTCCTTTCTCCCCCTCCCCTGGCAAAATGCATAAAGGATGGAAAAAGTATTGCGGCCAGAAGTCTCTGAATGAGACATCAATGGATGAATATTTAGGCACCTTAGGGCTGTTTCGAAAGCTGACTGCCAAGGATGCCTCTTGCCTCTTTCGGGCTATTTCAGAGCAGGTAAAAGGAAAACATATCTTCCCTATACTGAGTTTTCAGGGTTTGAGACATGGCACAGTACTGTAGCAAGAAGACCTGTAGCCCACCAAAAAAAAAAAAAAAAAACCTTTTCTCTTTCCTAGTAAAAACTTCCAGGCCTACCTGACACTTATTAGCGTGGTGTAGACCTTTGCTGATCAGTCCAAATATATTGCTGTGCCTTTGCTGTCTTTTCTGTTTCCTAAATGCCAGTTTGGAATGTAAGAGAAATAAGAATGGAATTACAGAAAACTTTGAAATGAATCTTGATCCTTTATAAGCAGCCCCTACTTTCTTTAAATTTTATGCCTAAGGAAAAATACATAGGCTGTGCCCATAAGGAATAGAAAAGGGGTGGGGGTGGTAAGACAAAACCATCTCTCCCCAGTCTCACTAAAGATGGCAAAAACAGGTTTTAGTAAGGTCAGGACTTAATTTCCCCATGTCCTACATATGTTTTGAATAAGACTTAAGTGTCCAGTTTATTTTAATTTGAAAGCTATTTCAAATGACTCAACAGTGAGCTGGTCTTTCTCTTTTTAGTTGTTTTGCAGCCAGGTTCATCATTTGGAGATCAGGAAGGCTTGTGTCTCCTATATGAGAGAAAATCAACGAACTTTTGAGTCTGTAAGTAGAATACATGAGCAAGGTAGAGATGTCCATAGAATGTGTAGCAAACGGGAAATGAATTTTGAGCCATATACATGATGAAAATTAAGTCAATGCAATCTCCTCTCAATAGCAAATAGATTTCAGCTGCCTTCCCCTTAGCTAGCATACTTCTAGACTTCCAGAATTAGATTGTTCTGTAGTCTAATTGAAAATTAAGAAAACAGTTCATCTGTAACCTTCCCACTACTCTCTACTCCCCATATACCCTCCAAAATCTCCCAAACCCTAAAGTGTTACATTTTGACTACTGTTCTGTATTATACATCCATATCACAAGTAAGCATAGTTCACAAAAAAATCGGCTATGTTAATATTTTTAATGTATACTTTCAAATATGTACAAATGGGAAAGCCTCTCTGTTCTCTTAATTCTGTGCATAATGCTTTTGAGCCAAAATGAATAATCTTACAAAACCTAATTGTAAGGAAACAAATTAGTTCTAAACATTTATATTTTCATGTGACAAACTGGTGATTGGTACTCTGCCACTAATGATTGGCTTTAAAACAACTTTTAGACGACATTTTGCATACTTTGAAGTATTCGAATTCTTGTTAATGGAATGAGGTTTTATCAAGGTCTGATTTAAAGTGTGCCATCTTGTGTGGCTTTTAAAAAAATTTATTTGCAGCCCCTCCAGTACTATTTGTTTTCTTCTCACTGTATATTATGGGTATTAGCCTGCTGTTCGAGGTTTACTCTTAATTTTCTCAACAGGTTTCAGTGAATCTTAATACTGTGAAGCCTTCTTGACTTTAAAGCTTATTACCTAGGTTAAAGTTAATTACAGTCTTTACAACACCTGGGGAAAAAAGAATTATTCATGAAATTACTTCAAATGCAAGACTGTGGTGTAAAACAGTGCATCTCAAGTATTTTTGTGCATACAAATCACCTGGGGATCTTGTTAAAGTGCAGATTCTGATTCAGTAAGTCTGAGTTGGGGTCCAAGATTTCTGCATTGTTAACAAAACTCCCAAGTGATGCTAGCACTTGTTCATGATACAATAATAGTAACCACATTTCAAGTAACAAAGATTTGTGTAAAATTTTAGAACTTACATGGATAAATCTCAGAATAATTATGGCAAGGGAAAGAAGCCAGACCCTCCCACAAAGTGCATACAGAGTATGATTTCCTTTATATAAAACTTGAGAAAATGCAAACCAGTCTTATAGTGATAGAAGGCAGATCAGTGGTTTGAGGTCAGCGTGAGTTACAGAGGGACACAAGGAACCTTGTGGGGTTGATGGATATATTCATTACCAGAATTGTCATGATGGTTTCGTGGGTGCATCTGTGTGTCAAAATGTATCTGTGCCATTTAGATATGTGCAGTTTGTTGTATGTCAGTTATACCTTAACTGTTGAAAAAGGGATTGAGCAAAATTAAAAATTGATCTTCCAGTCCAGTGATAATATATACATGGAACTAGACATATTCTATTCCCTGAGTTTACTTCTATTTTTATTGAGGTGTATTTTACACGCAGTAAGATTTACCATTTTAAGTGTAGCATTTTCAGTTTTGGCAATAATAAAATATACTCACGCAACTAGCATTGCAGTCATGATACAGAACATTTCTATTACCCCAAGAAGTTCCCTTGTGCCCTGGGATTTTCTGAAACTAATGAAATTCCCTTTAAGTTTCTCAGTTTAACTTTGTAAATGCATGTCTCCTGTCAAATTTAAAGTCCTTGTACTTATTGGGTTTGCATGATTTATGAAAATTGTCAAGTTACTTAAATTGGCATTTCAAAAGAAACTCCAAAGCATTACCATTTGATGAAATGCAGTGGTGTGTGGATAAGCCAGGACCAATTCCTAGGACAGTTTTATACTCCAGCTTTTCTCCACTCATAACTTTTGTGTATGTGCAAATCTTCTTGAGGTGCTGTGCCAAATAGTCATTTAATACCATAATTGTTGAGCTGAACAAAAACCCATTGGAGGGTAATATTGCAGAATATAATCAGATTTTAGTAATGCTGTGTATTTGGTTAAGTCAAGTTTGTTTTATTTTTGAAGTATGTGGAGGGATCTTTTGAGAAATACCTGGAACGGTTGGGAGATCCCAAGGTAAGATCATATACGGGGGTTTAATCTTTTCAGAGTATTTGGAATAGTAAACCGAAGTATTCATTCAACTGTTACGCCTTAGCTTTCGCTAGATGCAACCTATTTTCTTAAGTAGCCAGCTGTGCTGAATCAAATAGTTGTTGCAAAAGTTTACAGGCTGGCAATTGACCTATTTTGTGTTGAATGTTGAGAGTGTGTCAACAATTTTATCATCCATAGACTGCAAACAGCACAAGCCTAAGTCCTTTCACTTTAATGGGGGAGGAGGGATGGCAGTGAATGTTTCAAGAGGTTATTTGTTACATTTTTTTATTCAACATTTCCCCTGATTTGTAGTTACCCTTTTATATGGGAGTAAGCTCCATAAACTCATATTTAATTAAAAATAATTTATGTGATTATTTCCATAGTTCTGGGCTTAGTGTTTACTAAATACCTTGCTAACTTCATAATCTTAACACTAATTCCGTTTTTATTGTGCCTTTTTAAGTCTCTCATATTAACTGTCCTTGTTACTTAATAGCTAACTGAGAAGGTCTTTAGGACTATTATTTTCTGAATAAGTTTATGTAAATGAGTAACACAATATCTTAAGTCTCAAAACAAGTTATAGCGTTCTACAAATTCATATAAAACACTGCGCTAAACATCTAAAATACCTTGTTGAACTTGCAAAACTTTTACCTGATAGCTACAGAATGTTTTTTAAAAAGTTATGTACTATTTATGTTTAGGAAAGTGCTGGCCAGCTGGAAATAAGAGCTCTTTCTCTAATTTATAAGTAAGTTAAATCTTTTTTTAGACTGAGTGTTTACGTGTGATTGTGTGTAAAGTTTCTGTTAAAGGCTCTTTGGGATTTGGGAAATTTGGATTTTACGTAATGATCTGTAGAATAAAGAAGTGTAAACAAAGTTAATTGGTATTAATTTTTGGGTGGAGAGCCTCTAGAGTTTGTGTCCTTTTGAATGAAGTAAAGGACTTTAAGAAGTGCTGGTATTCCTACAGGAATTCTGATTCCTGTAGAAAATTAGTATGTGTATCTTAGAATTCTTGTATATTTAACTTTGTGCCTCTTGAATCCATCTTTTAGTCAGGCAATATAGCTTCCAATAGGGTAGAAATCAGTTCTTGAAGACAAAAAGATACTTGATACTACAGTGGTTTGTAGTCCTTCAAAGGGTTACAGTACATGAGCAGATACACAGTATATCTCTGGTATTAAAATTTCATAGGAAAATTAAGAAAAATAAAACGGCTCTTTAGGGAAATGATAATGGAACATTTTGAGAAACATTCCTCTATCACTTTGGTCTTTAAAATAGCATGGAAGCTGTGGGGTTGTACATAACTATTGAAAAATAATTCTATAATGTTAGAGGCTAGTGGGAATCTTGTTCATTTGAGGAAGTTGATCTCTATATATGAGACTTCCTTCACAATTTTTAGGGTGGTGAGATTGCATATAGCTTGGTAGAGTCTGAACCCTCGTGTTACGGTTACTCATTCAAGTTAGTGTTTTGCAGTCTGCTCATTTCTCACTAAATCCATCAAGAAGTTCTATAGAAGAAGCATTGGGCAGGTGGCTAATCAGCTGTTTTTAAGTCAAGGGCTATCTTTTAAATTGGCTTTCTTTCTGTTTATATATGTATGGCCCTTGAGCTAAGAATGCTTTTTTAAAGTTTTTAAATAGTTAAATGAAAAGTAGAGTACTGTTTCATGGCATGTGAAAATTCAGATTTCAGTGTCTGTAAATTGGAACACAGTCATTTGTGCTTGTTTATCAGGGTCTGTGACTGCTTTTATGCTACAAAGTCAAAGTTGACCAAGCCATATGGCCTGCAAAAGCTGAAATGCTTACCATCTGGTCTTTTACCAAGTAAAATTTGCCAGCCCAGGCTTTAAATAAGTGCGGAGTCCCCAAAACTCAGAAACATACACACACAGTTGGTAACCTATCTTCTTTACTCTTCCTTTCCTCAAAATAGGATATGTTTAAAAAATCCATAGAACTTACAGAGCAGTTGGCTATCTACCTTGAATTAACATTATTTAGCCTCTTTAAACATTCAGAGTATTGTATATGAATAAGGTGGACAGTTTGAAAGCCCTAATACTTGTTCTTATAGACTATCTCTTGTATATACTAAATTATCTCTTTTCAACCACCCTTGTTTTCTACCCATGTAGTCGGGATTTCATTCTTTATCGCTATCCTGGAAAGCCTCCAACTTGTGTCACAGATAATGGCTATGAAGACAAGGTAAGAAGATGAGGGAATGTTTACTAAAATAAAAGAAATTGAATGATGCTGCTGGCTTAACAAGATAGTAAGAAATCATTCTTTGTTATCTAATTAATGGGGGGGGTGAGGAAGAGTAGTCTAAATGCCAAGCTTCTCTGCCACCAGCCTTTTCCTCTTCATTCAGTCATCCTGAGTGTTAGCCACCCTTCTGAACAGACCTGATCTTACCAGTCCCTTAATAGGTTAAAAAAAAAAAAACAAACCTCAATTGCTCCTTGTTTGCTAGGGGATAAGGTTCAATCTTCGAAGCTAGGCATTTAGTCCCGTGAAGGGTCCCAAACCTTTTCATCTTTATTGTCTTCCTTAGTATATGGTGATTCCAGATACTCCGACTTACACTTTTTTTCTTTTCCTTTGTATCTCAAATGTTAATTCTTTTGAAACTCCTAACTCCCCTGGAGTTCTTTCCTCCCTTTGTGTTCCTCTAGCATCACCCAAGTAATTCTTATCACATTGTATTTGTTTTCATGTCTATTTCTCTCCTACTGAAAGTCTGAGAGCAGGCCAGTGTGCTACTACTGTCCAGTAAGATACTTGGAAAATAGTAGGAGATTTGTTTTGTTGGTTGAGAACTCTTAGCCATTAAACAGATTGTTTTTCAGCATACAGTTTTTCTTCCAAAAAGTCTGGTTTTTTCTTTTTGTTTTTCTATGTGAGAGAGCTCGCAGGAGTGGGGGAGGGGGGGAAAGAGGGGCAGAAAGAGAGAGGATCTTATGTTAGCTCTGCCTTCAGGGTGGAGCCCCACAGGGCACTGGATCCCCACAACCCTGAAATCACGACCTGAGCTGAAACCAAGAGTTAGATGCTTAACTGACTGACCACCCAAAAAGTTTTTAAGGAAAAAGCCTTTTATCCCAATTATTTGATTAGTGAGTATAGACTACATAATAAATGAGTATTGTAAGTCTTGTTTCACACCATGGAAAATAATTCAGGCAACATTTAAAATTTTTTTTTAATGTTTGCTTACTTTTGAGAGAGAGAGACAGAGACAGTGCCAGCAGGGCAAGAGCAGTGAGAGAGGGAGACAAAAAATCCGAAGCAGACTCCAGGTTCTGAGCTTTCGGCACAGAGCGCAAGGCAGGGCTCGAACTTGGGAACCACAAGATCATGACATGAGCCAAAGTTGGATGCTTAACTGACTAAGCCACCCAGGTGCCCGTTTATATAATGTTTTTAATGTAGATGGGCTCATACTAAACATATTATTACTTGTTTTCACGTATCCTCATCAGTAATACAGATCTACCTCATTTTTTTTTTTTTACTAGTTTAATGGCACTATATCCCATTTGGCTACCCACAAGTATGTATCAGAGAACTATTATTTTTTATTGGGATACCAATACCACCAGGAACATTAAAGCCATCATGTCTTCCAATCAAAATGGAACTTCTTACCACATGAATAAAGAAATTACACGGTTCTCTCTGGGTTTTTTTCTTATTTATTTAGTTCTGATTAGCTGGATTCTTTTAACTACTCTTTAACAACTACCTCAGTTATTAACCTTTCTTAGTTGGAGTTTCATGTCCTAGTCTAAAGTACAAAGAGCTTCTCTACTCAAAATCTGTTCACTGTTCTTTTGGATTAATTCTTAAATGGAAATACCCCTCAGAGTGGCGTGAAACTTCATAACTTAAGCTTGACTTAAGTTACTTTAACTTGAAACTTGCCCTTAATACTCTGAAATGGGTTATAGTGATGGAGTTGGAATTGTGATTTCAAAAAAAAAAAAAAAAAAAAGGTTAGAGAAGAGTAATAGACCTGAGATAGAGAACTTTATTATTGGAAGAAGTTAGCCCGGAGTAGGTAGAAGGCAGCAAATGGGGCTTACAATTTTCTGCCAAAAAAGCTCAGTGGCAACATCCTCCCATAGAACACAGAAAATCCTCTTTGGTCCCTCAGGTTGCTGATACCAGAGGTGGCTTCAAAATAAGATAGACTTGGGGTGCCTGGGTGGCTCAGTTGAGTGTTTGACTCTCGATTTTGGCTCAGGTCATGATCCCAGGTTTGTGGGATCGAGACCCATTTCAGGCTCCATGCTGAGCCTGGAGCCTGCTTAAGATTCATTCTCTCTCTCCTCCCATTCTCTCTTCCCCCGCTCACACTCTCTCCCTCTCTCACTCTCAAATAAAAAAATAAAATCATTAGATAGTATATCCCCAACTCAAGACAGGTTTTTGAACCAAAATTTAAAAAGGTTTTGGAGCTGTTAGTTAGACACTTTTCATCATACAGAGCCTGCAGGCATTTTTACTGAAATACTTTGGTTAGTAAGCATGACTTTGAATTGTTGTTTAGGAATAGAGATTATAGATCAGCTAAGAAATTAACTCCTTTTGTAGTTATCTCAGTGCCTTAATTTATTAAGAAAGTCTCTTTAAGCAGTATTGTTTCTATATAGTGTATTTATATATTACTACTTGGTAGAATGGATAACCTTTTGAGTAAATTAAGTCTCTCCCCCTATAATCTGAATTTGGAGTATTTGGATATTTGACCTAATTTCTGCAGTCATTTTTGAAAGTTAGACTGTGTCTTTTGACTTCTGTTAAGAATTCTGTTAGATTTACTCACTCAATTTGTAAAAGTTCCATCTTTTTGCAAATTTACAGATCAGAACTTGTTTGATACATTAATGGGAATGTGATTTAGGTTCACAGTGTAGCCTTACAGTGATTTTAATCTTGGCATTGAAAAGTCACTTTCGAGAAAATCTCTTTGAGTTATAGCTTGCATTTATCTTTATTCAAATTTAAAAAATTACTTTTCCTCAGCTTTATTGTAAATTAAGTGGCATTATAAGTGAACTGAATCAGAGACTAGCACTTTATATTAATTAATATGTGGGATCTTAAAAAATCACATTAAAAAAAATTTCTCAATTTTTGGTTAGCAACTTTCAATAAAAGTATTTCATGGTTTTAAGACATGTAACATTCATTTAATTGTTCCGTGTGTTTTTCTTCAGATTCTACTCTGCTATTCAAGTAATGGCCATTATGATTCAGTGTACTCAAAACGATTTCAGTCAAGTGCAGCTGTTTGTCAGGGTATGTGAAAGCTTTATAAATGGTTAGGTGTGTTTCAGATGACTTTTTTGACCATCTTTAAATTGAGGGACCCACCATAAATAACTCTTCTAAGCTTTTCTATTGGCACCCATTGGAATTATTTACTGACTTATGGCTATTTTCACATTGTTATAAAGAGATCTTACTTTGACAGTTGGAGTTTCGGCTTTTTTTTCCTTTAGCTGTACTGTATGAAATTCTCTATAAAGATGTATTTGTTGTGGATGAAGAACAGCTGAAGACTGCAGTTGAATTGTTTCGAAGTGGTTCCAAAAAGAACAGAAACCATGCTCTGACTGGCAGCGAGGATGTCCATATTGACTACAAGAGTTCAACTCATAATAGGTAATAAAGGGAAAGGGGATGTCAACCTCAAGGTCAATATCATCATTTGAAAGTGGAAGAGGCTTGACATACACACACATACATATGTGGAGATAACATTTTTTACTGGGGGAAGAGAAATTTTACCAAAAAGGTATGTTGTATTTTGGGATGTTCAGGCTTTAGAGGTTTGATCCAATTCAGAATCTGTTGTTTGTTTTTTGTTTGTTTTTGTTTTTTAATTGCTAGAAGTGACTTTAGAACTATCTAACCCCATGATTCTCAAATGGTTCTTGTTAGGAGGGTAGTTTCTTAGACCTAGTTTCACAAAATTTGAGGTCAGAGTGGGGCCAGGAATCTGCTTTTTTAACAAGTACACTCCAAGTATTCTGATGTAGGTAAGCTATGAACCATATTTTGAGAAGAAATGAATTGTAAACCAGCACCATCATTTTGTTAGTTGGTAACTGAGGTTCACAGTGGTTACTTGACACACATCCAGCTAGTCTAGTAGAAAAGACTCTCTCAGGTTAAGGGGAGTTTTAGGAGCTTTCGAGTGTCTGCCTTTGGTACTCACTAGGAGTGTAGATTGTGGCCTGTGCGGAAACAGCTGGTACTAACAGATTTGATCAAAAAATTTGTGTCAGATATAATAATGTAGGCGTCGTCTTATATTTCTTCTTGATTTCTACTTATGTCTAGGAAATTCAGATAGGCTTGGTGCCAGTCAGGTGTCACCTTGTCTTTGTGTCTTGACTGCAATTTTTTTTTGTAGAAGAGAGGTTTTAAAAACTTATTTGGGAATGCAGGAGTTGGCAATCATGTATCAGGGTAAAAGTTGCTTCATTCTTCACTGATGATTTGTCCTTAGGATGTCAGGCTTATGGAAACTATAGTAGTAAAAAGGCAAGATGTACTAGTTACCTATTGCTGCATGACAGTATTACTACAGATTTTGCAACTTAATACTCTTATCTCACAATTTATGTGGGCTAGGAATCTGGGCATAGCTTAGCTGGGTGTTCTGCTTAGGGTCTCACAAGACTGCAATGAGGTTGTTGGACAGGATTGAGTTCTTATCTGGAATTTTGACTGAGGAAGGATTCACTTTGACACTCACATGGTTCTTGGCAGCATTTAGTTCTTGAAGCTGTAGGACTGAGAAATCTGGGTTTTTTTTTTTTTGCTGGCTGTCAGCCAGAGGTAACCCTCAGCTATTTCCCACATAGGATTGGTGAACATGACTGCTTGCTTCCTTATAGTCAGCAAGAGAGGCCAGCAAAACAGCAGGCACTACATTCTTATGCAGTATAATAATATATATCTTATCTATTGGCTAGAAGCAAGCTTAAGTGAGGGAATCCTGTGAATACCAGGAGGCAAAGATCATAGGGACCATCTTAAGAGATGGAGGTATGAAATATAGGAGATAATCTGCTTAAGTATATTGTAGTACTTATAAAAAGGAAGCATAAATATAAATGTTGGGGTGAAAAAATATTTGCCTCACTTTTAGACTGGAGCTGTTTTACCACTAGGTGGTGGTGTAGTCATTAGATTTAAAACTCAGCTGCTGCATTTATATAAAGCTCTTTCTTTGTTCTAAATCTTTTCAATTAGGACTGAAGAGTTGGGTGCTTGCTGCCATGTTGAAAATATACCAGAGGGGTACAGTCAAGGAACAGAAGAAGCTAAGGTTTGCAATTTTCTAGGCAAAGAATTTTCATAATATTGGCTTGCACCATCATAACTTAAAGGAGTTAAGGTCAAGAGGTCCATTCTAGTTTTATATGGGGTGGGGGAGGAGTTCATGTTTCCTTTGTGGAAGTTTTAATCTGAAAATGTAAAATGAGTGCTTAATGTTGTCTGAATATTTATTCTTAATGGAATTGTATAGATTGTTTTCAAAGCAAGCTCTGAACACTTGAGAATTTTAAGAAGCTGCTGATTTCAAATTAAAGTAATATTACAAATCCAATAGATACTTTGTAGTGAATATTCTGGATTCTAACATTTCTTTTTGTCATTAAAGTATATAATGCTTGTCCTATTCAAAGAAAATAGGTAATCCTGTTTGAAGAAACAGGAAAAATTTTTACCATCTTTATAGGCCTAAAATCAAGTAGACTTTTAGATTGAGGCTAGCTAAATAGGGAAAATACTATTACAAGAATCTTTATGTATGTTCAAACTGCTGAGAATTTGGGAACAGTAACAGTATTGGATATGGTGAAATTCTAGGAAAGCAGAAGAAAATGGAAATTCCTTTGGAAGTTGTAACAGATTTTGACCAAAATGAAATAGAATTTTCAGATTTTTCCAGGCAATTTTAGGGTACAGAAACACTTGCATTTCTCTGTGTATATCAAGATGAGATTTACTGAATAGCCTGACTGAATCTTTAATCTTTATGTTGCATCGATTTATGCGAGACGTATCTAAAAGTTGTTGGCTGCTTTCAATAATATTTCCCTGCTGCCATCTAAAACCTTTTAGATTATTTGCATATTGCTTCTTTAATTTCCTGATTTTAAAATACACAATAATACTTACTGTGGCATTTAATTCTTTTTTTAATAAAGAAGGAAAGGAAGGCATATGTACATAGTTTAAAAAAAAAGCAAGAAGAACTTTAATTCTTTCTTCATAGAAGGAACACTGAAGCTAAGGATGGTGAGTTTGTAGCATGATTATTTTTATTTTAGTCTCCAGAGAGTCCATCAAAGATGCTCTTCCCATATAAGGTGCTCAAAGCCCTGGATCCAGAAATCTATCGTAACGTAGAATTTGATGTTTGGTTGGACAGCAGAAAAGGTAATGAAATATTGACAGCATGATTTTGAATCTTGACCTCCAGGGGAAAAAATTTGCAAATTATTTCTAATGAGATATTTTTAATGTAGTGTTATGAAGAAGAGCCTCCTACTTTTTAGCTTACATAAATACATGATTTTAAATTCAGAAGAGGAAATACAGGTTTAGAAGTGGGGAAGGATCTTTTAGAATGTGATGTTTATCTGAGACTTTCAGTTTTGCAAAGGCTGTGGAGATAACCTTTAGGTAACTTTAAGAGTACCCAAAATATGTAACTGTAAATAAGCTTATCTTAAAGTGTTAAAACTACCCTCATCGATAAATGAATAGGTTAAGTGTCCATAAACTGGCCTATAGAACAAATCTGTCCTGCCACCTGTTCTTGTGTGGTCTGTGAGCTAAGAATGGTCTTTATATTTTTAAATGGCAGAAAAAAATTGTAAAAAGAACAGTATATTTTGACACATGAAAATTATATGAAATTCAAATTCAATTTTCTATAAGTAGTTTTATGATAGAATTGAGTAGTTGTGACAATGTAAGACCCACAAAGCTGGAAATATTTACTCTTTACAGAGGAAGTTTGCCAACTGTTGAAATAGGTAATTGTTTATATCTCCTTATAAGAGAAAGAACTAAGTTGGTCAAATTAGCCCTAAAGTGCTGCCTTCAAGGTAGCCTTTAATGTTTTCCTGTTCAACTTCTTGAACCTTGGTGAACCTAGGTATAGTTAGCAATTTAACGATTTAGAATGAGGTTAAGACTTGTTAGAACACAGTAGGTTGTTAAAAATAATAATATGCTTTGAAGAAACTGTTTTTTATTGAAGTGTATTACTATCAAATTGTATCTTATTGGTATAACTAAGATTACAACCTCCCAAATTCTACCTGTGTTTTACAGAACAAAACTATTTTGGCAGGTACTAGAATGACCCTTTAGGACTCTTGCCTCACTCCCCCCCACCCCGCCCAGATTTTAGCTTATAGTGGTAGCATTGCCAAAAGCACCGGTAAAAATAAAGTGGAAAATTAAATGGTGTATAATGGGAAAGGAACCAGTTCAGTTGAGCTTGAATCTTCGTTTTCTTTTAATAGAACTTCAAAAATCTGATTACATGGAGTATGCTGGGAGACAGTACTATTTGGGAGACAAGTGTCAGGTTAGTTCATCCTTTAAAAACTCAGTAATTTGGGGGCGCCTGTGTGGCTCAGTTGGTTAAGTGTACAGGTCTTGACTTCAGCTCGTCATGATCTCATGGGTTCGTGAGATGGAGGCTCACATCGTGCTCTGCACTGAGAGCACGGAACCTGGTTGGGATTTTTTTCTCTCCCTCTCTGCTCTTCCCTTGCTCATGCTCACTTACTCTCTCAAAATAAGTAAACATTAAATAAAAACTAATTTGTTTTTCCAAGTTGCAGTTTTAGTCATTAATATAAGTTCAACAAAGCTCATTTACAAAATGCTAGAAGATATATTTTTAATGACCGTATTAAATTTTAATTACAAACATCTGTGAGAAGATGTAAGGATCTTTTCATTATGTGCCACATCTATTGAGCCAGACTGACTGGCAGTATCAATTATCAACTATTTTAATAAGTAGATACTATACTCTGGGGAGAAGTATTTTTGTTTGGCAGAGTTCATATCTGGCAAAAAACTTGAGATTAGTTGTATTTTTACTGTCTCCTACTCTCTTTCAGGTTCGCTTGGAATCAGGTGGAAGATACTATAATGCTCATATTCAAGAAGTTGGAAATGAGAATAATTCTGTAACTGTCTTCATTGAAGAATTGGCAGAAAAGTAAGAATACAGTAGTTTGTCATATTACTAAAATCTTTGACTCTTGATGCCTTTTTGTAATAGTAAACTGAGAATTGCCAGGATGCTAGTAAGAGATCCAAAGTTACATCTGGTACCAGCTTAAGATGACTTATCTCATATTGTAAAAGCATATGCTGAAATATGAAATCTCAGTATACCTACATATAAAAGTTTCCAAAACCCTAGGCTCGAGCCAACTTGCTAGAAATACTAAATACAACAGAAGTCTGGTATAAAACCGTTCATACTAATTGGAAAGGCGGAAAGGTGGTTTGCTAACCAAGCCTCTGCCTATACCAAGATAAGCTAGTCCGGTAATTCTCAAGCTTTAACATGCCCCTGAATTACCTTGAGAGCTTGTTAAAACAGATTGATGAATTCTATCCCCAGAGTTTCTGATACCAGTATATCTGTGATGGGGCCCAAGAATTTGAATTTCTCAATTTCCAGGTGATAACTGATGCTGTTGGTCCATTTTGAGAACCATTAAAGTTGGTTATGCTACTTTTCTAAGCAAAAAAAAATCTCAGTAGCTTAAAACAAATTTATTTATTGTGTTCATTTAGTGTTTCATAGTGTGTCAGCAAAGGGGATCCAGGCCATCAAAGGCTCTTATCTAGACACATTCTTCCATGATTACAGGGAAAAGATGAGAACATGACAAACCATATGCTGGTTCTTAAAACATCTGCTCATGTTTTATTGGCTAAAGTGGATTACATAGCTGAGCCTGAAGTCAATGGGATGGGAAACTATAATCCTCTTCCAAGGAAACGCAACAAATATTTGTAGACTGGTCTGTCACAGTCTTCTGGAATGTGATAATATGCTACAAATAGCTGTGAAATTGTACAAATTACTGTTAGGTTTTCTAACCTAAAAAGAAAACCTCACCAGGGTAGCCATTGTCAACAAGTTTAAGTGGAATATGCTTGAAATGAAGTGGGATGAGTAAGGGTATGTATATCCAGTGAGAATTAAGTCTGTGTTGCAGTGGTTTTATGGTGGTGTCTTTAACTTTAAGGCATGTTGTTCCACTGGCCAACTTAAAACCAGTTACCCAAGTCACACCTGTTCCTGCCTGGAATGTTATGCCCAGTCGGAAAGGAAGAGGTTATTACCAGAAAATTTCCAGGGGCTATGTCCCAGAAGTGGGTTTGTATACCACTTTTATTTTTTACCCCTTCTTATGATCTAACGGAAGTCTTGTTCTCAGGTAGAGTTCAGCATTACTGACCTTTTGGGGGTGGATAGTAACTTTGTTGTATTCAGCTGTCCTGTGCATTGTAGGTAGCTTAGCATCTTTTGCCTCTATCTACCAGATGGCCAGTAGCATCTTTCCCACAGTTGCAACAACCAAAAATGTCGCCAAACATTGCCACATGGACCTCAAGGCAGGGAGGGGCAAAATTATCTGTGGTTGAGAACTACTGTTAGGGGACTGTGTAAACTTAAGCCAGAGTGGATTTTAGACTCTAAAACTTGAAAAGATTTATCAGAGAACTAGGAAAACACCTCACAGAAGCAGAAATTTTATTAATAGGCATAATTTCTTAGAAAATAAGTAATGTAGGTGACCAAATGACCAACTATGTTTTGATGACCGAAGTCACTTATACTAAAGATAGTGTGGAGATGTCCATTGATAGGAGAAATTACCTGCTGTTTTTGCCCTTCCAAATGGAAGATCTAGTACATCCTTAAAAAATACAGAAGCTACCTTTTTTTGTTTTTTTTGTCTGTTCCCTAAAAAAAAAAAAGTTCAAGGTATTTAGGAGAGGGGAGGGATTGGATCTCTTGGTTTGGTTATAAAGCT
Organism: Paguma larvata; assembly: GCA_030068075.1. Taxonomy (NCBI): domain Eukaryota; kingdom Metazoa; phylum Chordata; class Mammalia; order Carnivora; family Viverridae; genus Paguma; species Paguma larvata. The sequence goes on from CM057830.1 coordinate 86,246,009, forward strand.
TATTTCCTGCTTCTTTGTTTGCTTGAAAGCTGTGTCAGAGATGGACATGAAGCAACGGAAGAAGATGTTCAAAAAAGTTAGAGGAAAAGAGGTTTATGTGACTATGGCTTATGGCAGGGGAGAGGCCCTCCTCCCACCCAGACTTCAGCACAGCATGCATTATGGGCACGACCCTTCAGTGCACTATGCACAGACAGCTGCCAATGTCGTGTCTAATGAGCATTTCCATCCTCAACATCCATCTCAGAGACAGGGTCGGGGATATGGGATGCCCAGGTAAAGCTTAACTGACTTCCAAGTACATCTCTGTTTAGGTATTGTGAATAATTCCTAGACAGAATTATAGTAGAATTTAGAAATATCTTAATAGTTTAGCTTTCTTTTATAATCTCTGCTTAGCAGATAGAACTGATATATACTTAAATTTTTTTCAAAAGAATTTATTGGAGATTTGTATTCACTGTCAGAACAAGTATGGAGTGATCGAAGAGATGCTAGAGCTAGTAAGATGAGTGTCGTGGATATGGCAATGTGTCCGTTAATAACGGATTGGCCTAATACCATTAGTGAGGACAGCACAGCTCTTTCTGTTAGGATATTTTTAGAAAAATGTGTTAATTTTATTTAAGTGCAAAGATCGACTACCTAAATACTAGAGGATAAACAATTTTGTTTTCCTTTCTCTTCATTCTCAGGGATTCATCTCGCTTTATCAACAGGCATAACATGGAAGGCCCTAAAGTTGGTTTTTATCCTGGCCCAGGTAAAAGGTGTTGCCAGAGCTATGATAACTTCTCCTATAGATCTCGGTAAGTGAATTTTAAATGTTGAAAATCAGAAAATGGGGAAATTGGGCTTCATTGCTAAGCAACAAATAAATGGATTAAATTTTTTTAAAGTATCAACATTGAGTGGTACATATATACAATGGACTACTACGTGGCAATGAGAAAAAATGAAATCTGGCCATGTGTAGCAACATGGATGGAACTGGAGGGTGTTATGTTAAGTGAAATAAGTCAGTCAGAAAAAGACAGATACCATATGTTTCCATGCACAGGTGGATTTTGAGAGACTAAGCAAAAACCAGGGGGGAGGGGAAGAGGGGAAAGGAAAAAACACAGAGAGGGAGGGAGATAAAACATAAGAGACTCAAAGACTAAGAACAAACTGAGGGTGAGGGAGGGGGGAGAGGGGGTGATGGGCATTAAAGAGGGCACGTGTTGGGATGAACACTGGGTGTTATATGTAAACCAATTTGAAAATAAACTATTAAAAAAACATTAAAAAAATAAAGTATCAATATTGAGATGTTTGAACGGTTATTTAGAAATTTGGAACAAGTTACCATATTTTAACTTTTTTCTCCTTTACTCTAACCTACTTAACACTTAAGTTCCTTTAGACGTAGCCACCGCCAGATGCATTGTATGAACAAGGAGTGCCAGTATAGCTTTGCCCCAGAGAATGGACAGATGCCCAGAGGCTTGGAAGAAACCATTACCTTTTATGAAGTTGAGGAAGGAGATGAGACTGCTTATCCAACTTTACCTGTAAGTAGGTCAAAGCTTTATTCAAAAAGCTGTTTACTTTTTCTCTTAACATTTTTTTTTAAGTAAAGGCGGTGTGGATACATTTTAGCTTTTTGAACAAACTGCAAATAAAGCACTTCTGGAAACCTTGAGCTTTTTATACTAGAGCTTTTAAAGATGGGATAGGAGAACTTTTTTAAAGCTATTCTTAGAGAAAAGGAGTAGAGGTGGACAAATATACTTGCCTTACAGGCTAATATTTTCTGTTTTCTTGATCATTTTCTCACATTTTCTTATTCTAAAGTACATTAAAATATTTATAGCTTTTTTGGGTGAACTGTGTGTCTTTGATACAGAATCATGGAGGACCCTCCACACTGGTTCCTGGCGCTTCGAGATACTGTGTTGCAAGGCGGGGAGGACACAGCTCAGGCAAACAGACCTTGAATTCTGAGGAGGCCAATGGCCAGAGTCACAGTGGTGAGTCATTTACAGTTAAATGTTTCTTCAAAAGATGACTCTTGTGATATTAGTCATTAGGGCTGTGAAGCAGACTTACAGGTTTTGGTTTTGGGGTCTCTCACTGTTCCAGTAGCTCGTTTTGAACAATTTCTCAGTTCTTGTCTCAGAGCTTTGCTAGAATTTTGAAGATGTCTTAGTCTTTCTCAGAAGGCCAGACTTCTATTTCTATAGGCCACCATATTGTTAAAGCGTATTTTCAGCTCTCTGCATAGGTCTTTTAGTGAGTTTTGATTTGGTGGGATTTCTGTATGGAAAACATCTGTTCCTTATTAGTAAGGCACTATTTCTGTCATGGTGAGGACCATTTGTTTGTATAACTACTTTAGGTTTTTCTGTGACTAGCTTCTATTTCATAAGACTGCTATAAAACAAAGTCTTTGCCCGAAGAAGTCTACTTGACTTAGAACTTTACTATTCTTTGTATCCTATTGGTCATCTACTGTACTAAGTATATTTATAATTTAATTGTATCTTTCAAAGGAATGTGGTATCCTTGTTTATTATATGAGGAAGTTGAGGTTCACAGGGTAAATGACACGGCCAAAGTTGTACCTTTAGTAAGTGGCAGAGATTAAACTTTTTTATAACTGCTCTATTTAGATACATTCTACATAGCATATAATTCACCTGTTTAAAAAGCGTGTAGTTCAGTGATTTTAGTATAGTCACGGGTGAAGGACCATCACCACAATCAATTTTAGAACATTTTTGTCACCCCAAAAAAATCCTGTACTAATTAGCAGCCACTCTCCATTTCCTACCCCAACCTGCCTCCTCTCCCCCCCACCCCAGGCCTAGGAAACCAGCAGTCTGCTTTCTGTCTTAATGGATTTGCCTATTCTGGACATTTCATATAAGTGCAACCATGCAATATATAGTCCTTTGTGACTGGCAGAGGTCATATTTGAATTTGGGTTTGCCTGACACTAAAGCCTATGTGTATGTTCTTAACAGTTGCTGGAGTGCCTCTCATTATGGGGTATGCTTATTTTTACCATTTTATCGTAAAATGATCTGTGAGCGACAAACAATTCTGAAACAATTCTGGAGGAATTGGGTGGATTAAGGTGGTGTGAGGCAGTCTCAATGACTTGACTTACCAGTCAAGTTCTTTATTTTCTTGTCATGTTCTTCTTTCTACTACTGATATAGAAGAAAAAAGATATTTCTAGGAATTTAATGAGGACAAAACATTTAGAACAAGAATGATCTGTGAAGACTTTGTCCCCGTGCATGTGCATGCATGTGCTTAAGGATGTGTATTCTCTGCTCTTCTACTCAGCATGACCCTTTTGTCTTTTCCCTTTAAGCTTGGTGGGTACCTTCAGATGTACTGCGCACCTGTAGTGGCATATTCAGAGTAAACAAATCTTTTCCCACCATAAATCTTGCTGTCTGGAGTGGTTGCATATATGTGTTTGATAAGTGACATGTTTAAGAATCAAATCCAGTTTTGACCTGTGGGGTTTTATTTGGTGGAAAACTTTGCAATTAATGATTAACTTTCTCTGCATTTCAATGGTATTGTAGTCTTAAAGCAAAATACTTTAGTTCACTGAGGCATCCTCTGAGAACAAACCAATATTAAATGTATTCTTTACTTAAAACAGGCTGAGAAACAGATGAGGCATGATACCCCTTTAATGTCTACTTAAGCAAATTATGGGTCATGCTTATTACTTTATAGACACCGCTTGCTATATATATATCAGGCACCATGTTCTGTTCTTTTTACCCCCTGTGAGCTGGGTACTCTTGCCCCTGTTTTATAGTGCAGAAATTGATGCAAAAATCTTAAATAACCCACCTAAAGTGATGTTCTGTAAATTAATCGGGATTCAAATCTAAACAGCCCTAACTCTAGAGCCAGTGAATTTAGTCATCATAGTCTGCTGCTTGACTGGAAAAATTGGATACAGTTGGGTTTTTCACTTCTGCCTGAACTCTTAAGAACTAAGGAAATTTTCAGAGGAGAAATTTGTCCTATTTACTGTCAATCCCTGGCTTCAATATTTGTTGACTGCTATGAAAGATCAAATCACTTGTTTCAAGGACATAGACATTTTAGTTTTGAATATATATCCATAAAACTTGAGAAGAATCAAGTGCTGGCCATCTGGCTCTGCTGAGCTAAAAAGCCCTACGTAAATACTTCTGTCTTTTTTTGTAGGGAGATATCATGAAGATTATAATTATCCTTCAGGTCAGTGAGATCTAGATATATTCTGACATTCTTCATTGTTTATACAATTTTAAATTATAAAATAATGCTCATGTTTTACTTTACTTTGGCTATATTCTCTAGAACCAGACTATGAAACTTCAGGTGTTTATAGCACAACTGAAACTACAGCAAACTTGGTAGGTATTTCATAATAATGGCAAGCACTTCTGTCTCCTACTGTGTACTAGGGCACTGTTCTCAGAGCTATACATAGAAATACATTTAATCAGAACAACCCTATGAGGTAGTTAAGGTTTCATTACCATTTCATAGATGAAGAAATTAAGACCCTAACGTTAATCTATTTAGAGATAGTCCTAATGTGTTGATACAAGAGGAAATTCAAACACTGGCAGTGATGATTTTTTGGTAAGAGTGGACCACAAGTCTTAGTTACTTCGTATAACAAAAATTTGTTTCTTGCTTATGCTTCATGTCCACTGGAGGTCTGCAAGAGGGCTCTGGTCAGGTACTCAGACGGATAGAAGCTCCATTCATGGTTGCCAAGGCAGGAAACAAAAGATAATGAATGATGCACTGGCCCTTACAGCTTCCACCTGGAGATGACATCTGTCACTTACTTTTTCATCTGGGAGAGCGTGCTCCACTGAAGAATCTAACTTCTATGTGCCTGAAAGTCAAAAAGTTGGAAATATTTTAACAGTGCTAAGGACTGCAAATTCAATTTAAACTCACACCCACAGGCAAAATACTTGCTTCCACTTTAAGGGAGGCAATCCCGAAATCTTATTCGGTGTAATTAAACTCAGAGCTCAAGGTTTCTGGGAAATGTGTAGTATTCTCTGAATTGAGTCCAGATGTGGCTCCTCTTCATCTGGAGGCCTAAAACCAAAGGTACAAAGTTCTTTAACCCCTGTGCACCCAATTAACAGTGGTGGAGCTGACTGAATATGCCAGTAAAAATTCTCATTCAGAAAGAGGGGAAAATGGGAGAAACACAGTTCATGGCATGGAGGTGACATCCTGGACAGACAACCTAGACATGGGGGCTCTTTCCTGGAGGGGCTCTCCGATTCATTGTTTTCTGGGGCCCTTGGTTGCTCCAGGGCCTTCCTTCCTTGGCCATATTTGAAGTAGGCATTGGAGAATAGTCCTTGGCAGCTGAGCAATTTTTTCAGCCTGCTTCTCACTCAGAGAAAATTGGAGCCCAAGGATTGTTTTATCTCAGTTGGATGGTTTTAGTCCTGCTCATAGTTTCTTTGGCTGTGTGATTAATTTATTATGCTGCTTCTGTGTTTGATTCCTATTAGTTTTATATGCCAGTAGCCATACTGACAATTCTTGTTTTATAGATATACTACTTAGATTTGCTGTAATTTGCTTTCTTATCCCCATGTCTCTCTCTGCTTGATTGCAAGTACCTTGGGCTTCTCAGGGATGGAGGAACCATACTTTTGGAGGCTTTTCCATGAGCCATTTTGTCCAAGAGCAAGGATTCAATGGATGTTGCATCCTTAGTTGGACTCTTGCTTTGAGATATCTTAATGCAGTCAGATTTTAACAGTGATTTGATTTTTGCTTCAAAGCCAAGTTTAAACTGCTCATCGTTATCCAAAGCACTTACAATTTTATATTTTACAGTTTAGTGTTGAAGCATTTGCGTCTTCAATCCTGTAAGTCTCTGGATTCAAGGATTCTCCATTCCCTTTCATTCCTGCCTACAGACTACTTTTCTATACACATCTGTCTTAAAATATGTTCCTAAACTTTGCCAACAGTAATCAAAACACAAACCTTGTTTTCCCAACCTTCCCTAGGAGCCACAAGCTCATAATCTCCTTTTCAAGTGATGTTTTTGTTACAGTAGCACCCTACTTCTAATTACCAAAATACCACTTCTGTCCAGCTAAGTTATGCTGCAGTAACACCCCACCCCAAAAATCTTTGTGGTTTAACACAGAACAGTTGTTCTTGCTAATGTTCTGTGTCTAGTGTAGGTTGGTAGCAGGCTTTTGTTTGTCATAGTCAGTTAGGAAATCCAGGTTAATGGACATGGGCTTTCACAGTTACTTTGGAGGACTAAAGATAAGGTAATTGAACACTGGCTTTTAATATTTCTGCTCGTCTATCATTGACCAGATACGTCACATGGCCACACCTGACTTTAGATGGGGCCAGGAAGAACAGCTGACTGTATACCCAGAAGGAGAACTGGAATACTTTTAAGAACATGAATAACAGCCCTATTTTCTCTAACTATGGTTAATCTTAACTTCACATACTAAATTTTTGTTTTCATCGTTCAGGTGATGCATCTTAGGAATTAAGAAAACCATTATATGTGATTCTCTTTCCCCTTATTTCTCCCTTTTTTTGTCCCTTCTAGAGGAATAGTTTTTCCTCTCACTCTGCCATTACTTTTCTTATCATCGTCTTTTTATGCCATTTCTTGAAGTAGCCACCCCAGTGATTTCATCCCAATGAAAAGACAAACAAAAGTCTCACCATCAAGTTTGACAAGAATAAATACTTAATTTCTTTCTGTCCCTTTATCATTTGTCACATGTTCCATTTTGTTCTGAACTTCCATTATCATACATCCCCAGTAACTTTCAGTCTCTTAAGGATGTGCTCCACTCCCACAGTGCAGTCACCAAGGCTGTTTTTAAGTAATTTTTATTACAGCATGCTGTGGGGAGAGCACCAACGCAGTGCTTAAAGAAGTCCAGGCTTCAGAGCCTTGTAATAAAACTGTGAATATTTATTGATACTTATATATACTTATATTATATTTATATCTGTGCCCTACTCTCAACTGAATCCTTCTGTAGAATTGTTCAGCATTCACATGGGGCTTTCTGAGCCAAAGCCAAAGTTTGCTTTCTGGCAGGTGTTGGCTGTACTTGAGCACAAACTTTAGAAATGTGCAGTCTGAGATCCATGTTAACTTGGACTCCTCTTTGTCACAGCATGGTTCCTCTTGTTTTCTGTGATTCCTTACCTTGATTCCCTCTGTATTTTCATTATTAAACTAATTTCTGCCTCTAGGTTTTTTTTTTGTTTTTGTTGTCACGACTGTTTGTCCTGCCTAACTCTGAGCGTTTTAAAATCCTTTTTACTTTCACAGAGAAGGTCTTGAGCCACAGGCGAGTGGTACTTGGAGTATTCTCCATCCTGCTTAGATAGGATACAGCTGTGTAACCAGATACCCACCCTTGTCCCAAGCTACATCTTTAGATGGAATGCTTTCTTTTAGCAAAACCGTTGTTGGTCCTACCGATTTTGAAACTTAAGGCAAGAAAGGCCACTGAGAAATGTTTAAATTACAGTCCCCCATTACATTTTAGTACCTCCATCATACTAGAATTGGATATGATCAGGATCTCTGTAGATAGGAAATAGCACAGTCACCTAAATCAGGCACTATATAGTGATACTTTTGGAATGTTCTCTTTAGTAGTTTCTTCCAAGTCTGAATACTTTCAGGACAGATCACTTTTCACCTAATTCAAGAAGATAGTGAAATAAAGCAGATCTTTTGTTGATGTGCTGTGTTTTGGTTTCTTGATTTACCCTTATTTAATTATATTTCTGTATTCATTAAAGTCTCTTCAGGACAGAAAACCATGTTCTATGTCTCCTCAGGACACAGTTACCTCATACAACTATCCCCAGAAGGTAATCTTAATAGTGCTCTCAATCAGTTGGGGGGAAAATGACTGTTTTCCTTTTTGTTCTCCTTGCCCTTCATCTTATTTAAAAAAGTATTTTTAATGTTTGTTTATTTTTGAGAGAGAGTAAGTGTGAGCAGGGGAGGGGCAGAGAGAGAAGGAGACACAGAATCTGAAGCAGGCTCCAGGCTCTGAGCTGTTGACACTGAACCCAGTGCAGGGTTTGAACCTACAAACTACGAAATCATGACCTGAGCAAAAGTTGGACACTTAACCCACTGAGCCACGCAGGCACCCCTAAAAGAAATTGTTTATATCCCTATCTTAACTATTACTGTACTTTGTGGTGCCTGGCATGGCGACTAGTAAATTCATTCAACAAATTGATAATCTCCTGTGTTCCAGACACATTCTCTGTGTTGATGTTTAACTACTCATAGTCCGTTTATTGTGAACCTTTTATATAAAAAGCAAATTAATATGAATTACCTGTCAAGTCTGTCATTTACTGAAACATAAATGTAGAGAATACAGAGTTGGCACCAAAAAGGTAACTGAAATCATAGGAATGGATAAGATCATCCTGGAAAAATGAAGAGATTGAGAAGAACATCCAGAACAGAGCCTGTAGATCACCAAATTTTAGCAAATGGGTAGAGAAGGAATAGTCAAGGCGAGGTGGGGGGGAGTAGGAGAGTGTATTATTCTGGAAGCCCCAGGAAGAGAATGTTTCAAGGAGCAATCAAGTGACCGTTGCTGCCAAGAGGTCAAGCAACATAAAGACTAGCAAGAGTCTACTAAGATTTGTTGCTGTGGAGACCACTGGTAACTTTGAATTCGGTTTCTGAGGACCAGAATAGGTAGCAGCTACACAGCAGTGGGCGGTAAGAAAATGGAGACTGCATTGAGAACAGTGTGTTCAAGAAGGGTCTGTTACTATTAAACACGTCTCTGTGCACAGCACTGTATTGAGTGCTACAGCCTAATCAGAAAAACAAATTGCAGTCTCCTGAAGCCTACACACAAAAAAGCAAAGTATCTTTTCTATTAAAAAAAAGTGTGTTAACATGGGGAAATGGACACTCATCTAAAAATAAATATAACAATATCTGGATAATGTAGAAAAGCCAGAGGGTTACTTGTTTGAGGAAAGGGGAACTAGGCAGATGGAGGATAGGGGTTGAAAGGAAACATTTCATTGTATACAATTTTATACTTGATTTTTGAATCCTATTAATGTATTAGATTTTCAGAAAAATACCAAATTAAAAAATTACAGATTTTAAAGCTAATTGTGGTCTTCTTAAAGAAATAATCTCAGGGGCGCCTGGGTGGTTCAGTCAGTTATGCGGCCGGCTTCGGCTCAGGTCATGATCTCACGGTCTGTGAGTTCGAGCCCCAGGTCAGGCTCTGTGCTGTGATGGCTCATCAGAACCTGGAGCCTGCTTCAGATTCTGTGTCTCCCTCTCTCTGTGCCCTTCCCCTGCACACGCTCTGTCTCTGTGTCTCTCAAAAGTAAATAAATGTTTTTTTAAAAAAAAAGAAAAATCTTATTTTTATAGGGTTTACATAAAGATTGATTTCTCGGTGTTTTAGTTATCAAAATACACTATTGTGAAAAAGAGGATCAGGTAAGAGACTCCTAGTGTTTGAGAAATCCCTAAACTTTTCTAAACTTTCTTATACACTAATAGGTGATGGTAAGTTCTGCAGCAGGTGCAGCTTCCTGTGCCAATAATGTTCCGGCCCCAGTCTTACCTAGCTGTGCAGCGGCTAATCAAGCTAATAGTACTGCTTCAGGCTCCTCGCAGAATGCTGTAACACCCGTACTTGTATCTCCACCTGTGCACAGCAGGCCAGGTAGGTTATTAGCGGTTGCTGACTTTGGGAAGCCTCTTTTCCTACTCATGAACACGCATATAACAACAGTTCTAGTGATTAGATAGGGCTACTTTAATTTCTAGTATTAAATTAGCTTAACCTACTTCATAAAGTATGTTCTGTAGTTGAGGAATCCTTCAAATTTGATTCAGTTTTTTTTCTTGCAGATTTGGCTTTGATATGATTTTGTAGCTGAAAATTTCGAGGACTTTACTAATTTCTTAAACTTTAAGTTTTATTATATAGGAATTAAAGTAGAGGTGTTTCACACTTCACAGAATTAATTCCTGAAAAGTTTGGTTTGAAATATGTTTCTGTGTAATGAATCATTTTCTCATGAATGTTGCAAGAAAGAATATAGGCTCTAAAATTTAAGAAATTTAGGTTAGAATCTTGATCTTACAACTCACTAGCCATGTAATTTTGGACAAGTTATTGAGCCTTTCTTAGTTTGGGGGTACCGATAGTACCAATTTTGAAGTGGTCGTGAAATTCTAATGAGTTCATATAATTTAACGTTCTCAGAATTCTGAGAAGGTGGTGGCAAAAACAGCATAGTATTTAATCTGAGTCCTTAAAATGGAAATAACAAAACCAAAACTTGTGGACAACATTTACAATAAAATTAGGTGACAGGGTATCCCCACACACCCCAAAACTTAAGCAGGTAGGGAGAAACCACCGGTCACAGGACTGCATGCTATCAGGGTCTGTGTGGGAGCGAGAAGACAGAAGCATCGGGGATATTGTCTGATGGACCTGGGAACAGGAGAACCCCATAAGAGCTAATAAGAATTCACTGTAAAGTGGGGCAGCCAATTTGGAAGGAGCAGCTAAGACTGGGAAGGGATTTGACCTCTCCAGTACTAAGTGAGTGTTTTGGGTACATGGTAAAGGGACTAAAGAGGGGCTTGGAGCAATCTGGCCCCTGAGAACTCTCAAAACTGACCTGCCAGGGCTCCCTTTTAAGATAGTATTCTTCACAGGGGGGGGAGAAACTGCTGGGAGTGGAATCAGAATTGATCAGGACAGGGAAAAGAGCATGTCGAGACTAAAGCTGAGGAGAACAGAGCCAAGGAATCCTAGAAAGCAGTCATGGTTTTGAACACTACACAAAATCAGAACAATCCTGTATCCAACTCATTCTAAAGCTCATGAAAAATAATTTCATGTAACAAAGGAGAAGCACCAACGTCAAATCCTATACAAAGCTATTTTAAGAACAGAAAAGAATAACATCTATATAGGCAGTAAAAGCATGTCAAGAAATGTGCTCACTTAATACAACTAAACAAACTAACAACTATTTCAGAATGAGCTAAAGATACAGATGATATAAAATAGTATAACTAACTGGAGTTAGAATAAAAACTTAAAAAAATAACAAATCAGAATTAGAAAAACTCAAATTAGGTGACAGAACACAGGAGGAAGCAATTAGAAATGGGAGAAAGTCATTTCAGTACTGAAGACTGGACTGTAAAGAACATGACCAAGTATATATAACAGATGACAGTTTATATTTTTGTCATGTTTTTCAGTGTTTTATTTTTGAGAGAGAAAGAGCACGACCAGGAGAGGAGCAGAGAGAGGGAGACACAGAATCCGAAGCAGGCTTTGAGCTGTCATCACAGAGCCCCACTTGGGGCTCAAACTCCTGGTCCGTGAGATCATGACCTGAGCTAAAATCAGATGCTTAACTGACCGAGCCACCCACGTGACCCCAGATGACGATTTCACCTGGCTGGCTCAGTCAGTCAAGCGTCCGACTTCGGCTCAGGTCACGATCTCCCTCTCTCTCTGTTCCTCCCCCACTCGCACTCTATCTCTCTCTCAAAGATAAATAAAGATTACAAATGAAATTTAAAAAGAAATAAAAGAAAAATTTAAGAAGGCAAGGAAATTGAAAAGGAAGATAAAGGTTAAAAAGTGATGTGTTAAATGTTAGGCAAAGAAAGATAAGTGATAGAAGTCTCTGAAGAAGAAACCCAAAATAAGGGAAAAGAACAAATACTGAAAACTATAATTCAGAAAACTTTTACTGAAATAGAAAAAGTTTTAAAACTATATACTAAAGCAACACTGCATAACTTGAGAACATTGAGTCAAAACAGCCAACACCAAGATATTCTAGTAAAATGAGTGGTCTTTGAAGAAAAAGCCCTTTGTCCAATTAAAAGAGCCTATGGAATATAAAAGAAGTAAAATGATAAGCATCAAGCTTTCACAGCAGTGCTTCATTCTAGAAGAAAATGGAGTAAGATTTAAAATAAGGAATGGGTAAACTAAAGATTTTATGTCCATCCAAACTGATTTTCAAAGCTAGAAGGCAGGAAGAATTCAGAGAATAATATTTGCACGAGCCCTTCCTGAAGAATCTACTAAAGCTATGCTGTCAAGCAAGGTAATCACTAGCCACACATAACAATTTAAGTTTTAGTTAATTGCAATTAAATAAATTTTCAATTGCTTACTTGCACCAACCACATGCCAAGTGCTCAAAGCCACATGTGGTCAGTGCCTAGTGTATTGGACAGCAGAGATTCAGAATATTTCTCCCATCACTGAAAGTTGTATTAGATGGACTCAGTGTTCCAGAGAAGGAGTTGAGTTTTAGACTACCAAAACAAGTAAGGATATCAATAATAAGACCTGATATTAAGTATTAAATGTATCATTACCTAAAAGAGGGCTGAGAGGTAGAGAATATATACTATGGAATAGCAATAACCTTCTGTTTGGACAAGGTAGATATTGTATAGCTAGTTTTTCACATTTTTTTTAGTGTTTATTTTTTAGAGAGAGATTGAGAGTACGTGCAAGTAGGGGAGGAGCAGAGAGAGGAAGACACAGAATCTGAAGCAGGCTCCAGGCTCTGAGCTGTTAGCATAGAGTCCGATGCAGGGCTCAAACTCAAGAACAGCAAGATCATGACCTGAGTGAAGTCGGCCGCTTAACCGACCGAGCCACCCAGGCACCGCTTGTATAGCTGTTTTTATTTAAAAAATTTTTTTTAATGTTTATTTTTGAGAGGGGAAGGGAGAGACAGAATCTGAAGCAGGCTCCAGGCTCTGAGCTGTCAGCACAGAGCCGGATGAGGGCTCCCACTCCCAAACTGTGAGATCATGACCTGAGCCTAAATCAAATGCTTACCAACTGAGCCACTCAGGCATCCCTATAGCTATTAAGAATAGGAGAATTGAGAGATCATATGCCAAGCATTTTTTAAATACTCTCAGTAATTACATCAGATTGTTTTATTTAGATAATTGGACTCTTATTCTGAGACAGTGTAATGTCGACTAAAACAAGTGAGTATGGGATGTTCTAATTTTATTCCCTTGTGTCCTTGCAAACCAGGAGTCTCAGTATGGAAGAAAGGTAATACAGATATAATAAGGCTAAAGAAAAGCCTTTATGGTCTCAAATTTGAATGGGAAGTATCAATATAACTTCAGATATTTTATCTTTAGATACATGTATATGTATTTCTCAGCTCTGTGCATTGAAAGGGCCTAGAAACAATATTTTTAGCACTGATTTCGTGGTCTCGAAATACCATTTCTCATTTAAAAAAAAAAAAACCAGCTTTGTGGAGAAATGGCTGCTGATTCCAGGTCTGGGCAGGAAATGCTCAAGAGCCTTTATCGTTTTATCATGCCAGATAGCAAAGAAGCTACCAGAGTACTGGGGCCATGTCAGAAGCACTTAGGAGCCATCTTGAAGAGGTTCCCACTGAGCAAAGATGGAACAATTTGAGCCTCAACAGTGATGATTTCAGCAGACTGGAACATACCAAATATGATAAATTTATAAGTTCTTAATGATATTTTAAAAATTGGTCTCCTTGGAAGATGATATAAAACCAGTTCATTTTCTTAAAAACTGGAAAATAAAGTGAAAGAATCAAGTGTTTATCATGCCTACCTTAAATGAACTATACGACCGGATAACCAAATAGTAGATGAAGGGAAGTGTTCTTATATATTACTATTCTAACTAATCAGTGAAGATAATTTGCAGTCTTTACTGAATGAGTGTCAAACAGCAGTAGCTGCAAAGATTGCAGAAACATTACTTATAGATAAGCCAAAGGAGTCAATCTTGAGTCTGATCCAATCTCCTGGATCTACCTGCCTATTTTCAGGAAATACAGAAGAACATGTTGAACATACCATCACTATATAATTGGGAAAATCCAGATTGTGGGAAACGCAACAGGTCAAAGGGCCCAGATTCTTCAAAAGAAAAACTGAAAGGAAATGACAGGGATGGAGAAAGGACCAATAGATTTAAAGAGGTTAGAGATACCAACTTCAAAGCATCAGGGATACACAGTTGGGTGACAGAATTCTTAAAACCACAAAGGAGTGATTACTGTGAAAGTCAGGGTAGATGGCTAAGTTATGGTCAGGGGAGAGGGTTGTGATTGGGGTGGGGCACATAGAAGTTTTCTGGAGTGGCTGGCAAAGTTTTATTTCTTGACCTGGATGGTGTCCACCTTAAAATAATTCATTTTGATTTGTTTTCTTTATCTGATTCATTTATAGTTTAAAAATTAAGTGCTTAGCATAATGCCTGGAACAAAAACATTCAATATATGAGTTCATTAATGACCATAGAAATTTTTCACTGAAAATGTTAAATATAGACCCTGTTTTTACTGTGTGCCAATTGCAAGGAAAAACAATTGCTGAGCTAAAAAAAATCAAATGACTCGTGAATCAGGCATTGGAATGCCTCATGTATGCACAGTTTATTCAAAGCTTATCATTTAAATGCCAGATTTGTGTTCTTTGCTGACATTTCTAAAAATGTATGCTACCTTCATTTATTTTACTTTTTGTCCTTTGAGTCACTTCCGAACCTCAGTTATAACTCTGCTAGGTCATGGCTGCTTTTTAATTGCTCTTTAACATTCTTTCACTCCTCTAGATGAATAATCATGTTTCCCATTGTATTATTCATGTGTCTCCATGGCAGTCCAACCCCATCCTCCATTGTGAAGTCACTTATCTGCCAGCCAGTTGCCATGATTGCCTTTAATACGAATCTCCTCATAGGCATTAAATACTGTTAACTGAGCTTTGGTGCTGTCCCCAAGGTTTTTCTCTGGGCCAGGACTACTGACTCATTTGCCCTGGGTGCAAAATTTAAGGGAATGCCAAAAAATCACAGTAATCAAGGTAAATAATACTTAAATGTACTTTTTTAAAAAAATGTTTTTGACAAGAGGGAGAGACTGCGTGAGCTGGGGAGAGGCAGAGAGAGAGGAAGACACAGAATCCTAAGCAGGTTACAAGCTCTGAGCTGTTAGCACAGAGCCCAACACAGAGCTCAAACCCATGAACCATGAGATCATGACCTGAGCCAAAGTCGCACACTTAATCAGCTGAGCCACCCAGGCGCCCCTACATGTACTATTTTAAAAATCAAGAGTAATGTAAGTATCAGAATTTTAAATAAAGACAGAGTCTGTGGGCCAGTCTTAGGGTGAATTGAGTAATGCACTCATTCTTGGGATCATGCAAATGCAGGCTTGAATCTTGTCTTTATTTAGAATTTTGATATTTTACTAATCATGGATATTTTGGCATTAATTTGGTGGCCCCTTAAATTTTGCACCTCACTACATCTAAGTCCCTGCCCTTTGATCTCTAGAGAAGTTGAGTCTTAACTGTGTGTATTCATACTCTCTTTTGAGATGTCCTGAAACAGACTGTAGCTTCATGGACAAGGGAGATATGCATTTTGAATGTACTACATTTGTTTCCATTAATATATTTTTTAAATTTATTTTTAGAGAGTGTACATGTGTGCAGGGAGGAGTGGGCAGAGGAGAGGAAGAGAGAGAATCCCAAGCAGGCTCTGTGCTGTCAGTGCGGACCCTAATGCGGAACTCAATCCCATGAATTGTGAGATAATGACCTGAGCTGAAATCAGGAGTCGGCCACTTAACTGACGAGCCACCCAGGCGCCCTTCAATATTTTAGGGAAGTTTGTTTGCATTGTTTTGGAGCTATCCCTTAAATTTTACCTGTTAAACCTGTAGAGCCCTGTCAAGTCTGCAAATGAGATGCTCATGTATCTCCAGAGCATTTGGAAATTCTAAAAGCTTTTTCTTAAGGGGCTTATTATATAATGCATATTCAGGGAAGGCGAGTTCAGATAAAGTAAACTTCAAATTTCTTTCAGGTCCATGAGAACTTACTTAGCTATCTCTATCTATGTCTAGTAGTTGGTTTTTATCTAATGATCATAATCACATTCTGGTATCTTTAGCTAACTGTTAATTAACTTTTTTAAAAAAATGGTGTGATTTGAGTGCTAGTTTAAAAGATATATAAGCAGAGGTTTATTGAAGAAGCCATTATTTTATAGAAAACAAATTCATAAAGCCTTTAGAATATTTATTTGGAGATGCTCTAAAAATTAAATTCCTCTTCCAAAACTGTGAAAGTGGAGATCTCTACATACATGACAAAACTAAAAACAGTTGAGCAAGTTTTAAAATTTTACTGTTTAATTTAGATACAGTAAGAATCCTTTTTTGGTGCCCAGTTCTGAGTTTTGACAATGTATAGAGTTGTATAACCACCACTACAATCAAGAGAGAATGGTTTCATCACCCCCAAAGAGTTGTTTATCCAGGTTTGTTTGTTTTTTAGTTTTTTTAATGTTTTTTATTTTTGAGAGAGAGAGCAAGAGCACAAGCAAGGGAGGGGCAGAGAGACAGAGACAGAGGATCCGAAACAGGCTCCGCAGTGACAGCAGACAGCCCAATGCAGGGCTTGAACTCACAAGCTGGGAGATCATGACCTGAGCCAAAGTTGGATACTTAACTGAGCCACCCAGGCCCCCCATGAATATTGTTTTTAAACTGTAACAATAGGTATAGAAAGTTAAAGCAAAAAAATATTTCATCTAGCCTGTTTGTTTAGATTCTGTCCTTAGAAATGGTACTGGCATGATTTAGAATGCCCTATGTTCCAGTGATGCTACCAAGTAGAAACCTTCAAGGATTACTTAAACCTGTAATGTGTGTAATTTAGTCTCTTATTAGCTTCTACATCTTGTGATTTGACTAAGGATAGCAGATGGCTGGAAACATCCTTAACTTTGTATTAAGCTAAGTAAAAAGTTTGCTTTAATGGTATTTCATTTTTGTACCTGTTAGCTGATGTTTTTTTAAAGTCTTGATGTGAAAACTCTGCAATTTCCAGGGTTTTTTTTTCCTTTTAATTTCAAGCAATTGCCTGAACTCAAAATAATAACTCAACTGGCATGTCTAAGAAGGTGGGCAATTCACCTTCCAAGGTTTTGTTTTTAAGTCAAACCGTAAGAATTGGAATCTTTTGACCATACTGGGGACACAAGACAAGTAGATGAACTACTGCTGATAAGGTGTTACAGGTGTGCATTCCTACTTTGTTTTCTTTTTTAGTGATTGCTTCGCCACCCTATCCATACCTTTCTCCTATTCCTCCTGCTGGCGGCACTGCTGCTCCTTTACCACCTCCACCTCCTCCTCTTGAAGTGGTAGAGGTTTCAAACTTCACACCTCCACCTCCGCCTCCACCTTATTCCTATGATCCCAGTGGCAGTGATCTGCCTCAAGGTAAGGAGATTTTGAGATTTTGGTGAAGGTTCTTTAGTCTGAAAATTTATAATTTTAGAGCATATCTCTCTCTGGTTGTTCACTGGGGGTAGGGTGAGGTACCAAATAGAAATTGACCTAAGAGCATAATGTTAGGTAAATGACTAAGGAAAGAAAACATGAAAGCTGAGAAAATCTGCATAATCAAGAAGTGGATGGTTGAGTGGATTTTTGCTGCCCCCCCCCCCCTTTTTTTTTAATAGCTTCAGGTCTGCGTTAAAGATTTCTGAGCTGGATGTCTTCATTCTCTCAAGTTTGTTTTTTGAAAAGCAGGAATTGATACCAAATTTTTCTCCTTTTCTTAAATTCCTACCATAAATGTATGGAATTGTTGCAGTCTTTGATATTTAGGATTCCAACTGGAATTGGATTTTAGCCTTGTGTTCTTGCTTCTTTAATTAAACGAAGGAGTAACTCTCCATTGGAAGTTCTTTCTTACCCCTCAGTTTGGCAGTGTTTCTCCAAACAGAATTGTAGTTGAAGGTTGTAGCTTGTTTATACTTTCTTTGATGTATGTAATATTCTTTCCATTTTTCTGGCTGCTTCTCTATTATATTTTGTTTTTATTTTTCAATTCCTAAGTGGTTACCAAGATCTTCAATCCCATGCTGTTCTTTTTCTCTGCCTTAAAACTTCATTATCCCCTTTATGTACATAATTCCTAAATATATCTAGCCCTGGCCTCAGAGGTTTGTTATTTGTCTTTAGTTACTTGCTAGGCATTTCCACTTGGCATTCTTACCTTGATTTCAAACTCATAGCTGTAATGAAATTCCTCATTATCTCCTTTTTTCCTTCTTTCCAGGTCATTGACTGGAAAACATTGACTCCTTGGTTTCCTGTTTTGCTAATAGTATTTCATTTCCATCTGACTTAACCCATTGCTAAACCCTGATCTCTTTACTCCTTTCACATAACCCTGCCTAAGATATGTTTTGTCACCACATGATGCTGATTTTGCATTTCCTAACATTTTACCATGAAAACGTTCAAATATACATGAAAGATGAATTTCAAAATGACTATTCATGTATTCATCACCTAGATTCTATCACGAACCTTTAATTATACGTGCTTTATCACATGTCTGTATGTCTTTCCCTCCTTCCATCTCCTGTCCATCAAGTCCTCCATTTCAGGTTTGGTGGGTTCCGAAGTAAATTATAGACATCCACATCCTTAGCATATGTATCATTAAAGTTGTGAGTTTATTTTTTCTTTTGATGTAAAGTATACATATGATGTACAAGTCTTAAATGTATACTCGCTGAGTTTTGAGAAATGAGTACATGAACCTCTGTAACCCACATCTACATCAAAGTATAAAATAATACCATTATCCCACAGTTATCTCCTGCCCCTTCCCAGTCTTTTTCCACCCCTACCTCTGCTTACCCCCAAGAGGAACCACTGTTCTGATTTTTTTCTGTCATAGCTTCACTTGTTTTAGAATTTCATATAAATAGTACGTATGTCATATAAACAGTATATTTTTTTATGGAAGTCTTTTTTTTTTAACTGATTAATCTTTTTTTCTTTTTAATTTATTGACTAGTTAGCTAACACAGAGTGTATACAGTATGCTCTTGGCTTTGGGGGTAGATTCTCCTGATTCATTGCTTATATAACAACACCCAGTGCTCCTGCCAACAAGTGCCCTCCTCAGTGCCCATCACCCATTTTCCCCTCCCCCCACATCAACTATCAATTTGTTCTTTGTATTTAAGAGTCTCTTATGGTTTGCCTCCCTCTCTGTTTGTAACTATTTTTTTCCTTCCCTTCCCCCATAGTCTTTTGTTAAGTTTCTCAAATTCCACATATGTGTGAAAACATATCTGTCTTTCTCTGACTCCTTATTTCACTTAGCATAATACCTTCCAGTTCCATCCACATTGAATTCAGCATAATATTTTTAATATTGTTTCATATTGTTGCATATATCAGTCCATTTGCTTTTATTGCTGTGTAGTATTTCATTTTATGGATATTTCTGTTCATTCTTTTGTTCATGGACATCTGGGTTATTTCCATTTTGGGGCTTTTTATTAATGTTTATTTTTTAATGTTTATTTATTTATTTTGAGAGAGAGAGCAAGAGCAGGGAGGGGCAGAGAGAGAGAGAGAGAGAGAGAGAGAGAGAGAGAGAATCCCAAGCAGGCTCCTTGCTATCAGCACAGAGCCTGGCATAGGGCTCGAATTCCCCAACTGTGAGATCATGACCTGAGCCAAAATCGAGTTGGACGCCCAACTGATTAAACTACCCAGGTGCCCCAAGGCTATGAGTATTCTTAATAAAAAGTCTTTATTACCATAATGTTTTCATTCCCTTTGGGCAAATACCTAGGAGTGAAATTGATGGGTCGTAGATAGATGTGTTTTTAGGTTTATAAGAAACTGCTGGTCATTTTTCTGAAGTTGTATTTTATCTTTTTCTACTTTTGCAAGAACTCTGGACTTGATTTTTTTTTTAACATCTTGAGGTCTAATTCACATACTAGAGAAGCCACCCATTTAAATTGTACAATTCAGTGGTTTTTAGTATATTCACAAATATGTGCAACCTTCTCCACTATCTAATTCCAGAACATTTTCATTACCCCAAAAAGAAACCCTGTACCCATTAGCAGTCACTTTGTCATTCCCCCTGACAACCACTGTTCTGCTTTGTGTGTCTATAGATTTACCTCTTCTGAACATTTGACGTTTATGAATCATGCAGTATGTCATCTTTTGTGACTGGTTTCTTTCACTTAGTGTAATGTTTTCAAGCTTCATCCATGTGGTAGCCTATATCAATACTTCACTCTTATAGCTGAATAATATTCCATTGTATGGGTATGCCGCCTTTTATTATCTATTACTTGATGGATATTTGGGTTGTTTTCACTTTTTGCTATTATGAGTAATACTGCTATGGATATCTATACAAATTTTGTGTAAACATACACAAACACACACACACACACACACCCCAAGGGATGGAATCCCATTCCATTTGTGAATTTACTTCCTGCTATTACCTTTTCATATTCTTTAGCTTAACCATTAGTCTTTATACTCCACTCCCACATGATAGTCAAAAAACAAGCTGATTGTTTTAGAATGGTAGTAAATATATTTGTATGTATTGAAAGTTTCCAACTTAAGAGGAGTTTTCTGAGAGTTCATTTGTTTGTGGGACTCAAGTTCTCTTATTTGTAAGCATATACATGGATCCCGGATCAATCAATAAAAATACATTTAGATATAATTAGAACTCTAAAACTATCCTTCTTCTATATAGCTAGTTTTTATTTATTTGTGAAACATTTTAAGTTCTGTGAAGTTTATTTTTTTAAGTTAGCTTTATTTTTTTTTTAATTTTAGATACAAAAGTTTTGCAGTACTATTTCAATCTGGGATTGCAGGTAAGTCATATTAAAGTTGCTTTGATAAACTCTACATTAAAATGTAAACTGATTTGATACACACTCTCTTGAACTTTAAAAGGCAACAACAATGTGAGGAGCCTAAAAGTTGTCTTTGTAAGATCTCTCTGAAGATGATAATAGGTCTGTTTTCTATTTTAGCCTCCCCCAGTGCTTCAATTCCTCTTATAAAATAGTTGCTAAATAAAGCAGCACAACTTTAGCATATATTGGCCTCAATATTTAGCATCCTATATATGTCAACCCTTCACTGTGTCTTTCTGACTCAAAATAATAAATGAATTATTCGCCCTGCTTAATTGAAACATTTGTATGGTTATTTCTATATGTTAATATGAAAAGTAATTGGATGAATTCAGAAACATTTGAAGGGCTGTATTACTTCTAAAGCACCTACATGTTCATAGATATTTACCAAACACTGATTTTCACCACTCACTGGAGTTGTAGAAGGGTGGGGGTTCTGACAGATAATCTTCCTATCACTGAAAGGTGTCTCTGATTTTAGGTAAGAGCTCTTTTATTTTTTCATTCAGGAATCATTTTCCCCCTGAAATACACCTGACTACTGAAATAACAAGATGCCATATTTCCTAAAAAGGAATGATACATTTTTAAGAGTGTGCAGATGATAGTAAACTAGACAGTCTCCTGTATAATGTTCAGAGGAGTTCATATTCCCAGACACTGATTTCACTAAAACCTTGGGTATTATCGTTTCCAGAAAACTATCTGCTCCAAATGGCACACATTTATAAATTAAGAGTAGTGGAATGATTTTTTGTTCTTTGAGACTGTTTACTAAATTCAGAATTTTCAAGAATTGAAAATATAAACTACTTGCGCCTTCAGTTATGTTAGTTTACTATATTTACATGTGTAAACATAATTCATTTCAGATGGCTGAGGAATTTTAAAACCTTCTGCATTTTACATCATGGGAATACAAGGAAATGCAGAATAGTTATTTGAATACTTCTTATATTAAAAGTAATAGGATTCATTGTAGTATATCTGAAAAATAGTAAAATAAAAAAGAAACAAATCTTGTGCATAACTACTGTACACTGTAACAGTATACAGATTAAGTAAGCCTTAATCGCTTACTTGTTTTACAACATATTGACTGTGCCGTGTAATTTTATAAACTTTTAAGTTAACAATATGAGTATTTTTTTCTTAAATATTTGGCAGCATAATTTTTTTATTGCCTGTATTGTATCCCATCATGGATATATAATTCATCTAGTTCCTTATTGTTTAATATTTCATAGGTTGTTCACTGTATTTTGCTTTTTTAAAAAAATGATGTATAGTTGACTCACAATGTTAGGTTAGTTTCAGGTGTACAGCATAGCAATTTGATATTCTGTTGTTCTCGCAAATGTAGTTCCCATCTGTCACCATACAACACAATCGCAATACCACGGACTTTACATTCCCTATGCTGTCTGTACCTTTCATCCTAGTGATTTATTCCAGTCTTTTGCACATTTTTTTATTTATTTTTGAGAGAGAGCGCAAGTGGGAGAGGGACAGAGAGAGAGGGAGACACACAATCTGAAGCAGGCTCCAGGCTCTGAGCTGTCAGCACAGATCCCGAACCCACAAATCATGTGTGAGATCTTGACCTGAGCCAAAGTCGGATGCTCAACCAGCTGAGCCACCCAGGCGCCCCTCCACTGTTGCTTTTAAAAATAATGCTATGAAAGACCTCTTTATATACAGGTCATTGTGTATATCTGTAATTTCCTTAGGATGCTTTCTTAAAAATATTCCTATCCTCAAATATGAGACACAGCTGCTGCTTAAGATCTTAAAGTTATAGTAGAGAATAGATTTCCTCATGTTCTGTTTTTTTTTTTTTCAGGGAAAAAAGTCTTTGCTATCCTTGGAAATCATAGCCAAACTTTTTTAGTGAGTAACTGTATTACTTTAAGGAAAGGGATAACAAAGCGTTTGTTTTTTTTTTTTTCTTTCTTGCCCAAGTACTATCACCACAACTACTGGCACTCCATGGTCTATGTGCCACAGATGCAGCAGCAGCAGCAGCTTCATGTAGAGAATTACCCAGTCTGTGCTGAACCACCTCCTCTGGTAGATCAGAGCATTCCCCAGTGGTATAGTGAGGTGGGGAAACAAGATGGTACACAGGTGGAAGCATCAGGAAATGGTGAGTATGTAATGAGATTGCCTGCAAGAAGGACAATTGGATTTTATTGTGTGTAATGTATTTTTAAAAAATTTTTAATGTTTTTGAGAGTGCGTGCATGTTCAAGTGGGGGAGGGGCAGAAAGGGAGAGGATTGGATGTGGGCCCTGTGCCAACAGCAGAGAGCCCAATGTGGGGCTCGAACTCACAAACTGAGATTATGACCCGAGCTAAAGGCCGACGCTTAACCAATTGAGCCACCTAGGTGCCCCTTTTGTGTGTAATTTAATAATAACACTCAGATATTTCATTTGGTCCATATTCTAGACCTGTGTGTTTTTAAAGAATGGTTTGTGGACCCTTGGGGTTCCTGAGACCCTCTTTGGGGATCCATAAAGCCAAAAGTATTCATGAGAATACACACATGTTAGAGATTTTATTTGTCCCTTTCTCTATTAGATTTTGCATTGAGGATGCAAAAATCAGTAGTGAGTAAACTGCTGCCCACCTAAGCACAAAACAAGAGGGGACACCAAACTGTGCTAGTAATCATTGTATTCCTTGCCATACACATTCATGATACAGAAATGCAGGTTATCTATCTACTTTTTTTATCAAAACATTCTTATTTTTATTAAATCTTTGTCTTTGAATAATTGTACTGAATATTCTGTGTGCAACATGGGAAGTATTCATAAAGTACTGTGCATAGTGAAGTATGATTAACTTGAGGATTTTATGTTAGTGTTTAAGTGACTAATGAGCTGAACTAGCTTTTTTTATGCAACACTTTTTTTACTTGCATGATAGACAAACTATAGTTACTTAGGCATGGAGATCTGGCAGACATTTTCCCAATGTGAGCCTGTCACTTCAAGAAAAAAAGAACTGATAGAACTTGTTGTCAAAGATAAAAATTGCAGCTTGCAAATAAAAATCAGAATTTTGGAAAACTTGTGTCTGCCACCCTGAGCTTGACAACTTCTCAATACTTAAATTTTCTAATAAGATAGATGAGGCTATTGGGGCGGCCTGGCTGGCTCAGTCGGTAGACCATGCGACTCTTGATCTCAAGGTTGTGAGTTTGAGCCCCATGGTGGATGTAGAGATTACTTAAAAAAATAAAATCTTAACAAAAAAGATAGATGGGGGTGCCTGGTTAGCTCAGTCGGTTGAGTGTTCTACTTCAGCCCAGATCATGATTTCATAGTTTGTGGGTTCAAGCCCCGCAACAGGTTCTGTGGCTGATCACTTGCTCAAAGCCTCAAGCCTGCTTCAGATTGTGTCTCCTTCTCTCTCTGTCCCTCCCCCACTTGCGCTCTGTCTCACTCTGTCTCTCAAAAATAAATAAATGTAAAAACAATAAAAAAAGATAGATGGAACTATTAAGGAATGTGTTTTTTTCACATTGTATAATGAAATGTGTCAACATTTGGGAGATTTATATAACTCCGTGAAATAATACTTTTCCAATTACCAATGAATGGTGTTACCTGTTTATGGTTTTGTAAAAGATCTGTTCGAAGTGCAAGATAGATAAAACAGTGGATTTTAATGTTGACAGAGTATGAAAAAGTCCACATTGCTGCTAACCTTTGCAAACTGTTACTTACCTAGTTTTGGTGTAGCTTCAAAGAATATAAGTATCTGAAAAGGCTGGTTATTAAAAGGCTTCTCTTTCCCAACCACATATCTTAGGAGGCCAAATATTCTTCATATACTTCAGAATAGCATATCATAATAGAGTAAATATAGAAGCAGATGTGAGAAGCCAGTTGTCCTCTCTTAAGCCATACATTCAAGATTTGCACAAGCATGTAAAACAATAGCACTTGTCTCCTAATATTTTTGTTTTGGAATATAAGCTTTTCATAAAAAAATCTTTGTATTAACATTAATGGGCTTTTTTACTAGAATTAAGAAATACTTTTAGCTTTCTCAGTTTAACTCCTAACACAGTAAATATTGATAGATCTAATTCACATACACCAAAGCTATTTGAGATCTTCAGTTTTTAAGAGTGTGAAGGGGTCCTGACACCGAAAAATTGGAGAGCACTGTGCAAGACCATAAAGATGGTTGCTCTAGGAATTCACAGTATAGTATAGATAGGTGTTTAAAAGGATTTAGAATAGGATCTTTGGACTGCCCTTCTTGAAAGAATCAGTAGGAGGTAGAAAAAATTATGTAGAGACAAATCTAACCAAGTGTTTTTCACATTCCAGCACTGCTACGTGATGGCTGTGACCTCAGCTAAGTTGTTTAACCTAAGTCTGATTTTGTGTACAGTGGGAAAATACCTGATTTGCCAGCATTGCTATAAGAACTAAATGAGACATATATTTAGTATAAGTATGATGTGTCTGGTGCACGTGAGGAATGTGAATTTCCTTTTGTTCTTCCCCCCTTTTAAAGCACATTAATTGTTTGGGAATATTAGCATTATAGAATATGATCCCTAGTGTGGTGATGTGATACGGCCCATAGTAGTAAAAGTTAGTGTCAACCTCATTGTGTTTTTGTAGCGTGTACCTTTTGTAGAGCTAATTTTTAATTGTAGTACACCATGAGGCAGTGCAGTGGCAGTCTTCATTCCACAGATACGAGCTCATTTAAGTTAACCCAGGTAACGAAAGACTTCTTTTTAATATTTACATAGTCATATAGCAAAGTCAGAACAGCATCTATTTCCACTAAAAGTCACTCGTGGTAGCTAAAGTGGTGTAACATTAAAATGATGCTAGGATCTTAATGCCAGTCAAGAGATGACACTTAAATGTTTTGTCTTTAGGATGCTTTTCAGAACTATACCTTCAAATATAGGCACTTGAGTTTTTCATTGGTAAAATAATACAAAATGGTTATTTGGATGATAACGTGCTACAGTGGAAAACTATTGGGTAACTTACTTATGACCTACCCTTATGAGAACTTCATTGACTAAAAGGACTCTAGAGAACGTTTCTGTATGTATGTAGTCTGTGGGTACCTAGATCATCTCAGAAAGATAGCTGTCTCTAGGTAGAATACGTTTTACACATTAATACGTGTACACACACACACACACACTTCTTTAATTGGGAAATTTTCATATAAGCTTTTAGTAGCCTGCTTTAGTCACTAGTGTTCATATCTAAAATGCTCTTGCCACGTTTGCTGTGATCTTTCCTATCGTTAGTGCTAAATTTCATTTTACCTGTAAGGACATCTATTTATGTTAATGTTTTAGTGAATCTTTTGTATATAATGTGTTTACTACATGCTTTCTTTGTTTCAGGTACTTTTCCAAATGCAGACCCTGCATCTGTCCCTCATGGAGCAGTCTATTATCCAATGATGTCAGATCCCTATGGGCCTCCACCTTTGCCGGGTTTTGATTCCTGTCTTCCTGTTGTGCCCGATTATCCCTATGCCCCCTGGCATTCAGTTGGTGCAACATATGGTGGCTCTTCTCAAATTCCTGGTGCTATGAATCCTGGGCCAGCTGGCTATATTGCTTCACCTCCCTCAGCTTCTCATTACATACCTCAAAACATGTAAGCTTCAGCAGTATGAAGTATTCTTGCACTGCCATTTTTTGCTGTTTTGGTTTTTTAAAAAGTGTTTTATGTTAGTGTTTAAGTGATTTAGGTGGTTAGGGTGGTTACTATTGTATCTGTCTTTAAGATTATTTTATCTTTTGATTTAAAATACTACTTTAAATAAAGGAATATTACT
The DNA here is from genome assembly GCA_030068075.1 of Paguma larvata. Taxonomy (NCBI): domain Eukaryota; kingdom Metazoa; phylum Chordata; class Mammalia; order Carnivora; family Viverridae; genus Paguma; species Paguma larvata. The sequence goes on from CM057830.1 coordinate 86,272,753, forward strand.
TCGGATTGTGGATAGGGAAATGGAGATGGATGTACAGCTAGCTCCATATTGAGCATATTTCAATTGTATTCAGCTGTTCTCCTGTCAGCCAGCTTGTCAACTTTGTATTAGCCGATGGTTCCAATTGATAAAAGGAATAAATCGTAGAATCTATTTCCTTGGTTCAGATGTCACACATCATATTAAACCATGCAAAATTGGAATAAGTTTCACTTTTTTCTAGAAAATAAAAAAACCAAGAGCATTGGCTTCTGGATAACTACATATTAAATGAACAACCTCTTCAGATTTCTTAAGAATTGTCTGAACTGAGTTGTATTCTGTGATATTAATCAGTTTTGAAGGCACATGGTGCTCTGCTTTAGATTTATTCTATATGCTATTGTTTAATATGGATTTATGTAACTGTTTTACTGCACAGTATTGAATTGGTGTCCTTTGCACATTAGCAGTAAATAAAATTAGCATTTAAAATTGCTAAAATGAGTGGGATTTTCTTCCTTGTTTTCTTTCTAATGGCAGCGAAGAGTACCAGACATGTGATTGTCGTATGTTTTTCCCTTTGCTTTCTTGGAGGCAAAAGAATGTGAATTTATGACATGAACTGGTGGGGGCCAGTTGAAATGTGACTTAGTCTCAGGCCGTTACAGTGCATACAACCAGGTCTGGTTCTTTTTCCTTGAGTAAGTCCCTTAAAGTTATATTTGTGGTTGTCTGGTGTTTTGTTTTGTTTTGTTTTTTGTTTTTTTTTAATCTTGACTCCCATATGGAACTTAATCTGGACTCAACTTTCTCATTGTGCTACACTTCCAAAGCTGTGTCTTTTAGTTTTTGTTTTCAGACTTACCTTCTATATCTGTAGGCCTGCTTTGTCTTACACTTTCTGTGAGACCTATTTCGTCAGTCTTTTTCCTTTCATCTACCCAAAGACCACAGAATTTTCTGAACCCATCAGTTCTCCACTGAGGGGTTATTTATAATGAATGCCTTGCTATATGTCACCTGACAAACAGCTATTTAAAAAAGTGTTCTTTGGTTGCCACAAAAACCTATTTATAATGCCATCTTTAAAGGTTCTTTATGCTTGTGAATCCGTCCGTTTTTCCCCACCTTCCACTACACCCTGGGCAAAAAGAAACATTGAAACCTCCATGTTCAAGGTGCTTGAGCAGTCAGAACAGGGATGGAAGCCGTTGTAAAGAAGATGTGCTGTCTTCAGCGTACTGTTCTCAAGATAACCAATAGTAATGAGTTCCAAATCCATGCACTAGTTAAGGTTCCTCTTTTCATAATGGATCTGGAACTGATTGTGTTTTGTTTTTACCTCTGTCACTTAAGTCCTGCTGTACAAGTTAGCATCAGCTTTAGTAAGGAGAGATGGGACAACAGTGTGCAGAGCTTTGTAACAACCTGTCCGTATTCATGTTTTAGCTTCTTCTCTCCTAACCTCCTGGGTCCTCCATTTGTGCAGCCTGCAAATTGTTTTAAGTAGAGGTTTGTTTTATTAGTCAAGCTTAAAACATGGAGTGACCTCTCTCCAACATTTTTCAAATACACTAACGTTTCTGAAATACACATTACTCACAGCAAGTGATTGTCCTGTATCTTCAACTCTCAGTGATTTACTAATTAGCTTCTAAGGGTGTTTTAGAAAGTTCTAGGCTGTCTTGAGAATGCGAGTCTGGAAATCAGTTTTGAGACAAGCATGTTTGCCTTAGGCTTCCAGATGATTTGTTTTTATCTTAAACTTGTAGGTTGTTGCTTTCCCTTGAGTTCCATTACTAATTAATATGATTTAATGAGATGGTAGTTAACTAACTTAACCAGAAAACTGGAGATCAGTGGTATACATTAGATCAACCTAATGGTTAACTCTTTTACCAGTGTGGAAATCAACAGCTTTTATTGTCCGTTAAAACATACAAGTATAGGGGCCCCTGAGTGGCTCAGTCGGTTAAGTGTCGGACTTTGGCTCAGGTCATGATCTTGTGATTTGTGAGTTCGAGCCCCGCGTCGGGCTCTGTGCTGACAGCTCAGAGCCTGCAGCCTGCTTCAGATTCAGTCTCCCTCTCACTGCCCCTCCCCTGCTCACGCTCTGTGTCTGTCTCTCAGTAATAAACATTTAAAAAAAACACAAGTATAGTCCACTTGTTCATGTATTACAATCTGTTTTCTCACATAATCAAGGAGCGTACCCTGACCCTCCTGTTGTTTTGGGGGTTGAGAAGGGGTGAAGGTAACCTGTACCACAGCAGAAGTCTCCAGTGGTTTTTGAAAGTAGCTTCCAGATAAAAAGGAAGTGTTTTTTCTGGTAATTAAAAAATCCTGACTTAATATGTTTAATCAACATCTATAGTGTAAATATAGTGGTAGACTTCATTTTATATATTCCCTCTTTAGGGCCCTTGATGTTACAAAAAACCTCCTGTCTCTCCTCTGCTGTTATAACCAAATTTCATCCATTTAGAATTATTAAGGGAAAGAGATAAAAAGGCACTGTGGTTTGTTCTTGACCCTTTTCTTCCACCCCTTCCTGAGATAGATCTAATCACTCCAAAACAAAGGTATGGAAAGCTGGATCATCCATAGGGAGGAAAACAATTAGAATTCTTTTTTATGCTGTGTATATTTATCTTCAAAATTAAGTGCAGTTTTCTGCGTTGGTGAGAAGAGCACATGAAAATATTGCATCTGTTTTACTGTTGAAATTCAAGACATGGGAACTTTTCAAACATCTTACATTTCCTTGGAGCCTATAATCAAGGCATAACCTTTTAATTAGCTTTGGAGAGAAAAGTATAAAATCATTTCTTATGTGAACACCAGACATGCAGAACTTAGTTCAGACATAAATCTCCATGAATAATGAGATAGTCCATTGAGGGCAGAGGTGATACATGAATAAATGACTTTTTTATTTTTTAATCTGGGACAAATGTAGTCCATTTTGTACGAAACCTGTTTGGAGCCATTTGTATTTCCACTTGTAATAAAAACCAAGGAGAATTTATACAGCAAAAGACAACTTCTTGCTTCCCTCCATCTCACCTAGAATAGTAAGTTTCCATTGGAGCAGCTTGATTAGAACACTTGTCGTCTTTTTAAAAGACTTTTTTTTTTAACGTTTATTTATTTTTGAGAGACATAGAGACAGAGTATGAGCAGGGTAGAGAGAGAGGGAGACACAGAATCCAAAGCAGGCTCCAGGCTCTGAGCCGGCAGCACAGAGCCCGACGTGGGGCTCTAACCCACAGACCATGAGATCATGACATGAGCTGAAGTCGGCCACCTAACCAACTGAGCCACCCAGGCGCCCCCAGAACACTTGTCTTCTTGGTTCAGTTATCAAAGGCAGTTTCAGGGATGTGTGGGGTCCCTATGTTGGGGGAGATGTAGCTTCAGGAAAGGATAGACCTGAGGTTAGGGTAACTAGTGTGGGACTAAAACCACTCCAAAGTGATAAATCTAGGTATCCCCTCAAAACCTGGGTATTGGAGCTTATAGGTGAAAGATTAGCTGCCTGTTATTTGGTGAGTAATTGTCAAAGCCTGGGTTTATTAATGCCAGTCCCTCTGCTTTTGTGTTTGGAATCTTTCGTGGTTGTTTTTAAAAACTACATTGGCAACTGGCAATATGGAGAGTAAATATGAAGTTAGTAAGAGTTGAGGTTTTAAAAAATTTTGCCTTGAATGCTGAAAAACAATTTTAGAGTGGCCGTAATGTAAGGCCCCTAGATTGGTACCTTGTTAGGATACCTGGGGGTTGGGAGAACCCTACAATACCAGCAACTGATTCTTCAAATTCTGTAGTTCTCAAGAATATTCACTAGCTACCTCTAAAACTATATTTTGTTAAGCCACGATACACATCTGTAGTTAAAGCTAATTGAGGCGAGTAAACCATTTTAGGTTTTACTGCTCATTATTTCCCTAATCCAACACTTTTGAGTTCACTTTTTTTGGCTGCCAGGAGTGTGGAAATCAGGAAATATTTTACTGTTGAACAGCTATTTGTTTTTTGTTTTTTGGGTTTATTTCCTGGTAGGAGGTCCTTGCCAATGGCTAGATTTTTTGTGAAAGGGGCCTGGGGTAAGTGATTGAACAATAATGATATTAAACTGAATCAACTCTGGCGAATATTCAGGGCAATGAATAAAAATGTTAAGATCTATCTTAGCAAACATTACTGATTAATAGTATTGACTTATTGGTGTTCTATGGGTGTTCAGTCCCTTCACCTACACAACAGATCTTGCAGACCATACAGCTTTTTCCAAACTTTACAAGTTTTTCAAATAATCTGTAAAATTATAGGAAAAAAATTCTTAGGGGTGCCTAGGTGGCTCAGTCAGTTAAGCATGTGACTATTGGTTTCGGCTCAAGTCCTGCATGATCTCAGGGTTTATGGAATCAAGTCCCACATCAGGTTCTGCGCTGACAGTGCAGAGCCTGCTTGGGATTTTCTCTCTGCCTCTCTCCAACTCTTGCGCATGCTCTCCGAAAATAAACATTAAAAAATTCTAAGTACTAGAGTACTGTAGTTCTAGACTTAAAGAAACTTATTTCCTTACTGGTATATTAGATCTAAGTGAGTTTTTATCTTGATAAGTTTCATTTATGCAAGATTAAGTTTCTAGAGATCTGTAGAACATTGTGGCTATAGATAATCCTGTATTGTACACTTAAAATCTGTTAAGAGGGTAGCTCTCATAGTAAGTATTCTTACCACAATAAAATAGAAACAAAAGTTCTACTGCATGGATAGCTCTACAAAAACAACCCCCAAAAACCAAAAACCCCATTTTATACTCTGTTGTGTTGCCAGCTTCAGCAGTTGAATTTTGGTTTTAATTTTCTTTCGTTCCTCTCGCTCTGCTAAAATAACTTCAACCACCCAAGAAGTTTACCATGCTAGTCTTGAAACATGGTATAGATTTGGCTTTTGTTAACCTAGTTCTTTATTCACTGATTTTCTTTCCAACATTTTATTATGAAAAAAAGTTTTTTTAATTAAAAAAATTTTTTTTCATGTTTATTTCTTTTTGAGAGAGAGTGAGCCGGGAAGGAGCCGAGAGGGAGACACAGAATCTGAGGCACACTCCAGGCTCTGAGCCATCAGCACAGAGCCTGACATGGGGCTCGAACTCATGAACTGTGAGATCATGACCTGAGTAGAAGTCGGACGCTCAACCAACTGAGCCACCCAGGCACCCCTAATTTTTTTTTAACATTTATTTCTTTTTGAGAAAGAGAGTGACAAGAGTGCGAGCGGGGAAAGGGCAGAGAGACGGGGAGACAGAATCAGAAGCAGGCTCCAGGCTCTGAGCTGTCAACACAGAGCCTGACATGGGGCTTGAACTCGTGAACCGAAATTGGACGCTTAACTGACTGAGCCACCCAGGCACCCCTAATATGAAAAATTTTAAACATACAAGAAAATTGAAGTAATGGTACAGTGAACATCTGTATATCCACCACCTAGATTTTACAATTAACAGTTTACTCGACTTTTCACATATCTATCTATAAATCGTTGGTGTTTGATGCATTGCAAAGAAAATTGCAGACTCAAGTACGCTTCACTTCTAAACATTTCAGCATGCATATTGTTAACCAGTGTTTAGTATTTATTAAAGGTTCACTTTTTTCTCTATTGAGGTAAAATTTACATGTGATGAAATGCACAAATCTTGAAGTTTTTGATGAAATGAATTTTGACAAATCCTGCATCTGTGAAACTCAAGGCCTTATCAAGATAACATTTCCATCACTCCAGGAATATCCCTCATGCTTCTTCCCAATCTGTCACCTCAGCCGGTCCCCTAGGCAACCACTGTCCCTTCTGATCCACCCTCCTCACAGGTTAGTTTGTTTTTCAACAGGTTAGTTTGTTTTTCAAAATGTATATAAATGAATCAGAGTACGTGCTCCCTTGGGTAAGGCTTCTTTAAACACAGTATATTGGGGATTCATCCATGTTGTATGTCCGTTCACGTTCATTGGTGAGCATCATTTCATTGTATGGATAGGCCATTATTTGTTTATCCACTCTGTCAATGGACACCTGAGCCATTTCCAGGTTTTAGATATGAATAAAGCTGCTATGAGGATTTTTGTAGAAGCTCGTGAGCATTTGTTTTCATTCCTTTTGGAATGGAATTGCTGAGTCATAGGTTAGGTGTATGTTTAGTTTTGTAAGGAACTGCAGGGCATTTTTCCAAAGTGCGTTTACCATTTTACATTCCCACCAGCAACGAATGAGAGTTCCACATGGTTTTCCTACCTGTCAACATTGGGTAGTGTCAGTCTTTCCGATTTTAGCCATAGTGGTGGGTGTGTAGTAAGTAGGATCTCATTGTGGTTTTAAATTTTTTTTAATGTTTATTTTTGAGAGAGAGAGAGAGAGAATGAGCAGGGGAGGGGCAGAGAGAGAAGGAGATACAGAATCTGAAGCAGGCTTCAGGCTCTGAGCTGTCAGCACAGAGCCCGACTCAGGGCTTGAACTCACAAACCACAAGATCATAACCTGAGTTCGGCTTACCAAGTGAGCCACCCAGGCGCCCCTCTCACTGTGGTTTATTTTGCATTTCCCAAGATCATGTTGAGCAGTTTTTCATGTGCTTATTTGCCAGTTGTATATATTCCTTATTGAAGGGTGTTCAAATTTGTGTTTTTACTATTGAGTTGTAGGAGTTTATTCCATATGCCAGTCGCAGATCTTTTTCAGCTATATTCCTGTCTACTTAGGTGTCCTTACCTAATGTGTATTATATGTTATACACCCAATCATACGTTAAATAATTAGTCCAAGACTTGCAAGCGAGTTATTTGGCTGAAAGTTAAGCTGTTCTGGTATGCTAACCAGTTCTCCGGTGGCCTAAAAGTTAATGTTAGTTAGTAAAATGAAAACAAACTTCAGGGATCTGAATTAATTAGGAGAAAGGTAATTGCTGAAGTCTTACTACAAAAAAAAGCATCAATTGATACTTCAGGGAATACTGCCCAAATGTACTCAGATGATACCAGTTTAATAATGACCAGCTTAACCTCATTTTATGTGTCTTCTTACTGACCCACAGGTTCGAACTGTTCTGCACAACTTGTACTTTGGGTACTCAATAAAGAATAAGAAAATTTCAGGATAAGGCCTGTAAGGTTTCTCAATGCATAAGCTTTAGCTTTATAACATATTGGTCTCTTCATGTCATTATCTCAAAGTTCTTTATGAATGCTTATTCAATTTTTAAATATTTAGTAGTCAGCTCTAATGGTAGCTTTATAAAAGGATGATATTAATAATGTTTATTCTCAATCATCTATTTTTCAAAATATATTGGACTCCAGAGGTCTCCCTTAAGTGTCTGGTGGTTAAATTATGGTGTAAAATCCATTGTTCACAAATATTTTTCAATTATAGGCAGCTGTAAATGATTGGAAAACGGAGAAACAAAACACCTTAATTCTGAGCAGCCATACATTTCAGGGGAAAAAGTTAATGCTTTATTTTTGTTTATACTGAAGCTAAAAATACACAAAATCATTTTGTACAGGATTTTTTAACACATTTAAAGATGGCACTAAGTTTGCACTTCTTACAGAAAGTATTTAAATAAAAGTAAAGTTACTCAAGGAGGTTTTAGCTTTTAAAATTGTAGTCTGCAAAGCCAAAATGACATTTACACAAACACATTTGGAATTTTCCCTTTTCGTGATTAAGCCCAAGAGATATAATTTTCATCTTGAGTTTGATGCAAACATTTTCTGTATGGCGATGTGTGATTGGGGCTGTCAACTAGGTTAAGAAAGTGAATTAAACACCACCTGCGTTCTTTACTATTCTTTGTCTTCTGTCAAATGTTAGTTCCAAACCACATTCATTGTTTTGAATAGGAAGAAGCTCTTCATTCTCAGTTTCAACCTCGTTTTTGAGAAATCTTGGAACATAATTCTGTGAAAGGTTTAAATATTGATACTCTTGAATACTACCACTAGTGTGCATTCCCATGTTACAAGAAACAAAAAGAAAATGTTTTCACTTGAGAAGGATGTGTTTGTTTATACTTAAATGTCTTTGAGAAAGTCTTTCCCTTTACAGTTGAAATAAGAAAACACTTGGGTTTACTTTTATTATGTTAAAGGAACAATTTGAAAAGTTAAAAATTTCATAGCTAATAATTTATCAAATTGGATTGCCTTTAGCATTAGGAAAGCCAGAGACTAATGTGTTAAACTGTTTGGGTTTAGAGATTTCATGATGAGCTCACATGACATTCATTTTAGTATCATTGGTTCCAATGTTCTTGTTAGACACTCTGCTTCCCCTGTCCAAGTATACTAAGTACAGGTATCACTGTGCTTATTGGACTACAGGCTACATTGCTTTGGTTGTTGAAACTGATCACTTAATATAGGTCGTAAAAGGAAGTCCTGCAAGGTGTGACCATGAAGTGATGAAGCTTTACCTTAATATAACTAGACCCTACACAGGAAATAGATGTGATTTTCAAATGAGTTGAACATTCAGCTGGCTGGTGCCACCCTCCATCTAGAGCCACCTCCTACTTCTACTACCTGAGCTCCTCCTGAGTTCAACGAACACCCACCCCCTCTATGTTTCTAAAGGCTGAGGCTTTTCTTTACCACCCCTTCTTCCTGCTAACGGCCTAGTTGTCAGAACCTCTTTAGCATGAAGTATCATTTCTAATGCATTAAATAAGGTTTGAGAAGCCAATTCTGGGTTTATTTATAACAAGCTATTGGAACTCGGAATGCGTATCACTATTTAAACAGAAATGTTTCAAGGGCTAAGTCATAATGATTGTTCCCAAATCAGTGGAGGTTCTATACCTAAGTATGGTGTTCTTTAATGTTTCCTCCTCGGGAGGCTTTAGATGCATGTATTTCAGTAAGGCTGCCACTCACTGTCCCAAGCATGTCTAAAACTAGATTTCAGGCTGCTAAGAGGAACAGGGATTCTTTGGGGGCATTGGAATTTTTTTAATGTTTATTTTGAGTGAGAGAGAGAGAGAGAGAGAGAGAGAGAGAGAGAGAGAGAGAGAATCCTAAGCAGGCTCCATGCTGTCAGCGCAGAGCCCAGTGTGGGGCTCAATCCCATGAACTGTGAGATCATGACTTGTGAGATCATGGCCTGAGCCAAAATCACGAGTCAAGAGACTTAACCAACTGAGTCACCCAGATGCCCCAGAAAGTTTTGCATCTTAATGTTGGTGGTGGTTCCAGGGATATATACAACTGTGAAAACTCACTGAATTGCACACGTCTAAGTAAGGATGCAGGTAAGCGTACACCAGTTATTACTCAATAAAGTTGATAAGAAAAGAAATTAACTGGCTTCCAAAGAGCAGTTTCAGGTCGCTTTACAAATCACACAAGAAACTCTCATTTTATACTCGTACCTATTTAAGTGCCTATTATGTATTTGCACTTGAACCAGAAAAAGTAGAACTCAGCTTGATCACCTAACTTTTTGACCAAATATGTGCCTAAAAATTACTTTTGACTGTTGTTTCTAAAAATTTTGTCTTATAGGGTCATAGTTTTCTACCATTGAGGACATTTCTGCCATTGAGAATATTATAGATTTTGAAAGCAGAAGTCCACAATGGTTTGAATAATGCCAGCCTTCAAACATGGGTGCGGTATAAGGTGATTACTTTGAAGAACACAGCATGCGTGTGAAAATTATCAATCTCCTTATTATATAATCTCACTTGATTTATTTATTACAAATTTCTGAGGCTAAAACACGACACCAGATATAGAATAGCTTTCTTCTATACTACCCTCCCCCAATTTGACCTTTTATTTCTCTTTGATGTAGACTTTAGACAAATTCATTATTTCTTAGATAAAATTTGGAGAGATCAAGTCCAGTAATTGATCACAAGTGCATATTTATGAAAGTCAGTGAGTGATATTGCACAATTTAAAATGTAGCCTTTGAGTCTGATGTGTTGAACTTAACAATACAGTGATCACAAGGCGAGAAATTGCTGTGATCTGAAATTCAAACTGAATTTGACCCAAACTTTGCAAAATGATTACAGTTTGTTCAGAGCTGGTTTTCATATACTGTTGCACTTCTGGATTTGTTTTGAGTGAGACAATGGTGATGTTAATGTTTTATTTCAGGAACTATTTTTTTTTTTCGTGGGAGACTCCATCTCAATTTGGTCATCTAAAGAGTTTGACAATTTGGTGGTTTAGCCCTGTGTTTTAAAGTGCTTGTCCATACTCATTCTTTGCAAGCTTTTCCATCTGTCTCTTACTACACCACCACCATCTAAGTACCTCAAGCACTCCCCAAAAAAGTTCAAAACCTCTTGTTTGTCTTGTCTTCCAAGGGTCAGTTTTAAGGGTTGTATGAGACCAGAGAACTGTCAAAAAGGTTTCTAAGTTGGAAGGCAGTTGGTGGCAGTGAGTATTTTGGGGAACGAGTGCTTTGTGGGAAAAGGCATAAAATGGCCAAGCCCAGTTTAACTGTACCTGCAAATGGTTGGCCACCCTAGGTGAAAAATAAAAAGGCACACTGCCACCCAGTTGTTCAAGTGCCACTAAGGATATGGCCTTGCTATGTGAGTGTGTGTGTGCTGAGGTGTAGCTCCTGGGTGTTAGATTCCCTGAAACCTGCTCATAGATGATGTCAGAGGGCAAAATATGCCACACATTGGTGAAAATTACCTTTACATTGAAGGCCATTCTTAGCTACTTCCTCATTTAGTCTTTTTTTATTCTATCAAGTCATTTGGAGAGTTCTAAAAAATGCTTTTCTTTTTGAGGGTCAAGAATGAGGGTAATATGTGTAAAGTTATGGACTGATGAAAGTTGATTACAGTGCTCAAAAGTGGTGGGCTCTTCCCGTTACTAAAAACTTGCCTTTCATTTGTATAGTAACCAGAAGTTTCTACAGTTTTCATAGCTTTTCACATCAGAGAAAGCTAGCTTCTGGCATAAGCGCATTCCACTTTATTTTATATTAAAACATTATAATCGATAATATGTACATGAGTCTCACGTACCACAAACACTGATGGTAGATCTTTTAAAAATGAATGACTACAATTCAGATCCAATAAATAACAAGTATACAGTACAAGTCCAGTCTAGAGTAGGAATAAAACAAATACTGAGCTTAAAAATGCCAGAGCACTGTGGCCTGTAGCCTGTATCATTCCAAGCAATTAACTCCTTTGTTTCTTACTGAACGTTTCATTTTTCTAAGAGTAAAGCTCTCAAAACCACCTATCTTCTTCTCTGGACCACCAGGTAGCCTATAGATAGAAATCCTAAGCCACATATCAGCATATGAATAGTAATATTTCAAGTATGCAATAAATCCAAAGTATGCAGGTTTAACTTAATTCACCAAAAATGTATCTTTCTATTTCTACAGATAGCTTCTTTTCTTCTGACCTAAATGCTTTATTTTTTCTTCAAACCAGGAACCTGAAATTCTGAGGGCTTTCAGTATTAACAATTGTGCTATAGGAGATACTGTCATGGCAATTTATTTGAGAAATTCCTCACCACATATCAGGAAGTTTATTTCTATTGAAGTTATTCCTCCTCCTCCTTCCTTACAAATGATCAAATAATTACCAAAAAAGAGGAAGGGCCAAGGCCAGAACAATCAAATGCTATTAAGTTTCATTGTGTGCGTGCATGTGTGTATGTGTTTGTGTGTGTGTGTGTGTAACACAAATAAGGTTCTCACTTTTACAAACATCTGCCTAAAAGCAATGCAAGCCCAAACCCACTTCTGTTGGATAAAATGTGAATTGGAAAAACAGTAGAAACAGCATTTCTCTGTAGTAAAGTATGCTTGCATTAAACTGTGGTACTCAGTTCCCAGTGGCTAGTTCTAAACCAGCAAAGTGGATATTTGGAACAATTATCAAGATAAAGTAAGCCAGAGAAACAATCTAAAATTCCCATAGATTTGAGGCAAAGCACAGGAGTTAGAGGAAGCTGACAAGTAGATGTGAAGAAGCTATTTAAATGATCTGAACAATCCCATCAGTTTCTATTGGCTATGTCTATATGAACAATCTGTTAGCAGGTTTGAAGACTCATCAGCTCCTTCTTTTTTCTTATGTACTTTTAAACAGGAAAGAATGTCTGCCTAATAACTTCAGGTACTTTTTACCTGATGGTTTAATAAACCAAGGTTTGGGCCACTTAAACTGTTTAGTAAAAATACCACTTGAGTCTTGCTCACAAGGCAATAGGAATATCAAATGGTCATTGCTATTTTCTGGCTGAGGTTTCAACTCATGTTTTTCACTGTAATTCAGTGAAATTTACAGGAGAGGTTTTGTACTGCCCTAAGAACTATGAAGTTCTTATTGAGAAAGTATTTGATTATTATTGAAGTCTTTCGCAAAAGGTACAGGCCCTAGGTTTTTTTTTTTTTTTTTTTTAAGTTCTTTAATAAAATTGCAGACAGATGTTTAGATGTTTTGGACTTAGCTGCAATAGCCTAAATTAGGCCAGAGAAGAGTAAAAATTGACTAAGGGAAGCAGAAAGAAATTTGCAATATTCTGATGTAAGTGGACAGAAATCTAACATGGAGCATTTATATGACCCTGTAAAACTTGGCATCTTCCAAAAATGACGACTTTGAATTTGAAAGCTTCCCTCTGTCTTTGTACTGCCCTGGACTTAAAGGTAGACGTGGTAGAGATACTTCAACAGTAGTGATTTTCTTTGCAAGATTTTTACCCTTACTAATGACTGGGGACACTTTGATGTAATTACGATGGAATCAACCAAATAAATACAGGTGTCTAGAAGTGACAAGAAGGGCAACTATAATGGAGGTGAGCCATGGTGTTAGGTATTTAGACAAGTAGTAAATGACTCTTATACCATGTATTTATTATATTTGACTTTGGGGCACATTTTTAACTTTACATTTAACTATGTCAGCCTTAGGGCCTCCGGGTGGCTCAGTTGGATAAGTGTCCAACTCTTTGTTTTGGCTCAGGTCATGATCTTACAGTTCATGGGATTGAGCTCCACATCGGGCTCTGCGCTGGTGATGTGGAGCCTGCTTGGGATTTTCTCTCCCCCTCTCTCTCTGCCCCTCCCCCACTCTCTCTGTCTCTCTCTCAAAATAAATAAACTTTAAAAAAATAGGTCAGTCTGAAGTTTTTAGGCAAATGGACAAAAATATATGTATAGCACCCATTCCATTTTCACATCTCCTATGTATAATATATAATGTATATGCTTAATAATAAATGTCTCATTTCTGTGATTTAGAAGGTTTGGGTTCATTGACTGGCTCTGTGTCCTTGAACAAGTCATTATTCTTCTCTGGGCCTTTTTTTTTTTCTATTTGTAAAACAAGAGGTCGGAATAGAGTTTGGGACAAAGTAGGTTCCCTTTAAGGTTCTCTCTTAGTTCTAATTTCCTGTGTTTATAAATTTACTCTCACATTGGCTTAGACGTTTTCTGGGGTCAGACGACATATTTATGCACTATATTTGAAATACCTGTCTTGATAGTAGCTGGTCCAGAGCATCTACAGAGGTCCAGAGGTGAACTCAAATCTCTTTTCCTTCCTCTCTGTGTTAAGAGTTCCTGTTTTTCTGAGTTAGAATTAATAAATACGTCGATGTCACCAATATGAAAGTTAGGGCAATTGCTCTTCAGCTTTAACAGCAGTCCTCAATCCCCATCATAACCAGGCCTCAAGGTAGCTAGTGAAGTTGTAAGCCAAGTCATAAAGATGATAACCCTGAGAAGATCTGAAAAGAAATGTACTGCCCATAAAATATGACACTGGTTTCTTTTAGTAGTAGAGATTGGCTGCTATAATTTATACATATTCTCTCTTTAGAACCTAACTGAGAGAAGACTATTTTGGAGCATGGTTGTATGGCTACCCTCATTTTCTGACAAGTCGATACAGTAACGCTGGAACAATTATACCTAGGTTATCGTAAGTACATGCATTGTGAGAAAGAGGTATCTTTTTCTTTTGATGAAGTGGGGCCATGTATTGGGTTTGGGTGCCATTAATATGAATTAGGGATGTAATCCAGGTTCTATTTATTATTGAAAGTAAATCTGACAATTGTAAATGTTGAGTCTGTAAATTTAGAAACTTTATTTCTGAAAAATAGCCTGTTATTGACGTTAAGACCACTTATGATAGTCCCACTTGGCGAAGCAGGGGAGAAGTTGGATTTGAATAAATAATCATTTGAGATATGATCAAAGAATTACTTGGGGACAGTCTGTTGCCATAGGGGTCTTGATGCAGCTCATTCTCTTGATTGCTTTTCCTTGGATCTGAGCTTTATTCTTCAACACTTCATCCTGTCCCCGCCGACCCACCTCTTGTTCATGCGAACCTCTTGTTCATGTGGAATATTTTAACCATCCGTTATCAAAGCTAGGGCTGGAAATGGGAATCCGTTCATAACAGAAACTACACTGTCACAAGCTCTCTTGGAGGCATATAGGCATTATTTGAAAATGCTTCATTTTATTTACTTTTACCAGAAAGTATACACGTGAATTTAGATGGATTTCTGTTACTGTTGAAATTTACAGAAACAGAACATCTAACCTTATTTTTCTGAACTATGCACTGTTAATTTACTCTCTAGGACCCAGACCTAGGGCCGTTTGGATCATATGTTAGAGTGTAAGTTGGGGATAACTTTGTGCTAATGTTGGTAAAACAACAACAACAACAACAACAACAACAACAATAAAAAAACCACAATCCCCCCTCCCCATAAAAACCTACCCATGGTCAGCAGATTATTTCTCAGTGGTTATTGAATCAACATGATAACCATATGCATTATGGACTTCCTTTTTTAACCTGCATCTTTGGAATCTGATGGGGTATTCTCAAGCTGTGGAAAATAATTTGTATGTATAAATGTTGCTTTCTTTGAAGGCAGTAGAATTTGGATCACGCTTATAGTTCCATGAATTCACTAGGGTCATGTTATATATCTAACATAAATTTACACATGCAATTTCATTGCCCCCAATGAATATTCAAACTGCAGCCTGAATCAGGTTATTTAGACGTAACATTGTGTTTTCATGAAGATGCTCTTTTCAGATTTCGACACCTTAACAAGAGGTTATTTTTATGACTAAAAAACATTTTCAAACCCAGACTTTTACCTTTCGATAGCAAAGATGTTTAAAACTATCCACAGTAGATGGGACCCTATAAATGTACCAGCTAATTATTTTTCTTCTCAACGTATGAGATGTAGTGACTACTGGTTAGAGTGCAGAAGTTTTTAAGAACAGGACACATCCTAAATACTAATCTTAATACTATCACATTTTAAAATTCCATAAGTGAACTGAAATATACAAACACAAGAAAGGAATTCACTAACTTATTAGATATGACACATACTACGCGGTAAATATTCATTGGCACACATTAGGCAACTAACACATCTTTAAGAAACCAAAAAAGCCAACAGCTCCCACGATCAGGAGAAGTTGTAGTGTTTAAAAAACAAAAACAAGAAGGCCAGTTATACCTAGAAACCACAAGCTGACAATTCTTTGGAGTCTGTTCAGTCTTCCTTTGATGCTGTTCATTGAACCGGAATGGGCAGCGTGGAGCACTGAAGGGCAACGGAGACAGGCAGGTTGGTTTGCCTTATTGATAGCTGGTGGGGACTGCTGAGCACCTCCCTCAGTCTCGTGGGGAAATGCTGTGAGATCCTGAGGAAGGTCAGGAATCTGAGCGGCAGCAACAGTAGCAAAGTGGCACCTGGAGCTTCAAGGAAGCAAGGGTAAGAAAAGCAAAGCCAAAGGGTTAAGCACCCGACTGCACCTCTGCTGATTAGGGGCACATACCCCTTCAGTTGGTTGTGAAATGGACTTAGTGTTAATAGGTATAAAAAAGCAAATAATAGCAATAATGATCATAATCACAAGAACAGAAAATGGAAAATGTGGCTATAAAAGACAGTGAAAATAATAGGAGTTTCACTCTCCTTTCTGGTGAGGTGGTGGTGGGGCTTGGAGGTGGAGTGGGTGGGGGCAGTGAGAGAATCATATGCTATGTCACCTCTGAAAGCAAGGAAATTACAAATTTTCTCTTGAGTTCCAGAACAGGTAATAGGGGTTTGACTTAGAGCCGAGTTGTGACTTGCTCTTCTTGTCCGTCACCCCATTTGTGCATGAGCAGGTCACAAGCCTCTCCCCAAGTTTCAAATACATCCTCTGAGGAGTCTAAAAGTTTAGAATTTGAGGAGCAGATGCTGGACGCACAGTGGAGAGAGCTGGAACAGGTTAGAGGGCATTCACTGCTCTGAGCAGCGCCCCGGGCTTCACCTAATTCTACCTCACTGAGGTTAATTTCACTTTGAGAACAGGCCTCTGCTTTCCCTTTCTCCATCTGAGAATATCTAATGTCCTGCCACATATAGTGCTGCTGAGCGATGCCATCCGAAATGGTGTACATTGGCTCTGAGCTGGATTCAGACATATGACCATTAAACTTGGAGAATAGGAGACCGAGTTTCTTGAGAGAAGGACCCATGAAGGAGCGTTTGCTTGATGACTCGGCTTTTGACTTCCCTTGAGCACCACCGGTTCTTGGCATGGTTCTGATGAGAGGTGGCCCATGGCAGGCCTTTTTCTTGCAGCCTAAATTGAAAGAGACACTCTTGGATTTGGCCCGAGCCCCACCACTGCCATCATTAGTATCATCCCTCTGAGACAGTTCAGTGCTGCTCGCAGAAAAGCTTCTCCTTGAGTGTTTCCTATTTCCTAAGAGGTCGAGTACTTCATATCGAAAGCTGGAGATGTCCTGCTTTAACTCCTGGGGCAAGAGAGAAGAAACATTATGTTAAGAAGCTTGGTCTTTTGTTCAAAATAGGCTCGCCGGGTGTCCTTTGGAACGTTCCAGGCTTTGCCTAATGGCAAATCACAAAGTACACAAACTACCAGCAAAATCTCACATTATTCCAGTACAAGAAAAACATTAATAATTCTGTGGGCCGGGATGGCCATTGGCAAAATTGTGCAATTAGTGAAGCTTATTTCAGATGGTCCTTATCAAGAGGACAGCAACAGGCTTGTCCCTATCACAGCGTTAACTAGCAATTAAGGCATTTAATTAGGGCAGTAACTCTCATAGGCATATCTGCACATATAAAGACTATGGAAGAGGAAAAAGCTTTTAGGACCCCAAGGAATAAAACTAGGGAAGTGGAACGTGTCAGGTTCAGAGACTGCTGTTTGAGGACAGGGGTCTCTGTCTACTCAAGTCCCCAGGAAATGTCTTCTATCTCTAACTGGCTGCCTAGATGCTAGATTTCTCCTTTAATGTTTGTTTATTTTTGAGAGAGAGCACAAAAGTGCAGGAGGAGCAGTGAGGAGGGGGAACAGAGGGTCCCAAGCAGGCCCCAGAGAGCGAGGAGCCTGATGTGGGGCTCAAACCCACGAACTGTAAGGTCATGATCTGAGCCAAAGTTGGACGCTTAACTGAGCCACCCACGCACCCCTAGATTTTTCCTTTAAAAACCACCTTTTCAAAGTTTAAGTTGGAAAATTTTGCTCCCCTGCTTAAAACTGTTTAGTAACTTGTCACTGACTATGGGTAAAAGTAGAAAGGCCATTCCAAGGACTACAAGGTGTTTCAAGGCCTGGTACCTGTCCATCTCTCCCGTTTCAGCTCTTCCTACTCTTTCCTCAGGCTCTCTACTGTCCACCTGTGTAGACATATTCTTTCTGGCCTCTGGGCCTTTGCCTGTGCTATTCTCTCTGCCTAGAACACTCTTCTCCACAACTCTCCTTTATCTGGCTCCTTCCGCAATCCTCAGCTTAAACATGGCTTCTTCTGAAAAGCTGCCCTGACATCCCAAATCCCAGTTGAGTGTCTCTCCTCTCTGTCTCCACAATGCCCTGTGTGATCTTGTTAGAATACCCAGTCATTTGTCACCTTCTATTGTTACTGTGTGCCACTCCACAAGGGTGGGGGCTTGTTAGATCTTGCTCATCACTGTACCCCAGCACCCTGTGGAGTGCTTGGCACATAGCAGGCCCTCACTACATAACTTCCATCTGTGGGTTATGATAACGACCTTTTTATGCTCCTTAGAAAATACACCTGTGTTCTAAAGTAGGGGTCCTCAATCACTTGTCATGGTGAGAGTCTTGGTTGTGGGGAGGTGTCCTGTGCATCGTAGGATGCTTAGTAGCAATCTTGGTCTCCATCCACTAGATGCCACTGGCACACACATTTGCTATGACAACCAAAATTATCTCCAGACATTACCAAATGTACCCTATAGAACAAAATTGCCCCTGATTGAGAACCACTGCTTTAGGCTTATGCCAGTATTAGGAGAGTTTTAATGTATAATGGTAGGGTTTGTTAAATCTTAGATTTAAGGGGCACCTGGGTGGCTCAGTCAGTTAAGCATCTGACTTTGGCTCAGGTCATGATCTTGAGGTTCATGGGTTCAACCCCTGTGTCGAGCTCTGTGCTGACAGCTCAGAGCCTGGATCCTGCTTCGGATTCTGTGTCTCCCTCTATCTCTCTGCTCCTCGCCTGCTTGCACTCTGTCCCTGTCTAAAATAAATGAAAATTTAAAAAATGAAAAAAAAATCTTAGATTTAATAATGGTTTGGTTGGTCTTCATCGTGTATCTTTAAAGGCCTTTACATTTTAAGGCATCTTCCTTTTGCTATCTTGTCCCTCATAATATATTCTTGCCACATCATTCAAATTCAATTCCCACAGCTAGAATATTAAAAGAATAAGGCAAATGTCTTTCGTTCATAAAGCTGATTGTGGTAAGAGACATTGGTGAAATCTCTCTGCTCTCTAGGGGACAGACCACTCTGAGAGAAAATAAAAATTCTAGCTGGTTTGGCCGGGTTCCGGGAGGTTGAAATTATCACCAGAAACCTCAAACATGATAAAGATCAAAAGATGCTTAAGACATGTGAAATGAGAAATACAATCACTTTGTGATTAAATCACCTTAAAATTTTCTTCTGTCAGTCCCTCGTTTGTTTTGGAATTTCTTATCATAGCAGCCACGTATCTTTTGACTAAATTCCTGATAACTTCCTGGAAATTAACAACAACAACAACAACAGAACACACATAAAGAGGCATTCAGTTTTCTTCTCAGGCTCTCAGTAAAATAAGAAACACATCTGAGAAATAAAATATGCTTAGACTGTCTTCGCAATAGAACATTCTCCCAGGATCCAGTCATTTTCTGCAAAAACCCAGTTAAGGCCATTGGCTAGACGAAGAATTACTGTGTGTCCAAATTTGGTGGCAGAGTGGGCCCATAAGAGCAGATTCACCCTAAGGGAAAAATTTCTGCCCACACGTAAAGCGAACACAGATCCGCATTTATAGAATAATGAGACTGGAATAATCCTTGAATGGTCATGGTCAATACCCTTCCTCCTTCAAGCTGGATTAAACTAACCCTCCCAGTAAGATAAGAGTTCTTCCTTTTATAAAATCGAGGGAGATTTTCTTCAGTTTCACAAAGTCTACTGATTTCGATGTCCACTAATTACATAATCCAGATATTTATTTATTTATTTAGTTAGTTAGTAGGCTTCACGCCCAACTTGGGGCTCAAACTCATGACCCTGAGATAAAGAGTTGCATGCTCTACTGACTGAGCCAGCCAGCTGCCCCAGTCCAGGTATTTTTCTTAAAGTCAATGTACACGTCTCCTTCACAGAGATGGCCTCTTTTCACTTAGCCTCCTAGGGATGGCACACACCTGGTCAGTCTGCTTTGTATTAGTAGTGGTGATGCAACGTGGCAGGCACTGTGCCAGGGCATACATACACACAGGCACGCATGCACATGTACACTTAATCATACATACATGCTTACCACTCAATTCTCCCAACAACACTGTGAGTTAAGTGTTCACCCCCATTTCACAGATGAGGAAATTGAGGCTCACTGAGGTTAAGTGACATGTCCAAGGTCACACATCTGATCAAGAACTATTGTGCTTAGTCCCTGGGATGAGCTTTACCTGATAATGTTGATTCTGTATCAGGCTGTCGGCATGGCGTTCCTGTAATTGAAAATGGAGAGAGAGCTCACATTGGTGGTCTCCCAGCAACCCATCCACTTGAATGTATTGCTAAATATTAGGACTGGAGACTAACACAGGAGCTCTTGCCTGACAAGCCCCCAAGCATCAGGAGGTTGAAGTGATTTTATGATGTTTAATATAGGGACTGTCACAAAGGGTGCAGGTGCAGGAGGGGAAGATAGAAAACAGTTCTGTTTAAGAAGAAACATAATTTTAAAAAGCCTTACTGTGAAGCTTCTCAAGTTGTGCCTCCTCCGTCTCCCATCAGGGTCTCTTTTGGGGCAGAAGGTGTTGTTGAACCAGTTACCAAGGTAGAGAAATGACTTGGGACTGGGGATGATATTGAAAGGAGGTGGCAAGGTGCCACCTTCATCAAAGTAACTCATCCAGAGCTTCGTCCTTGCAAACTTCCACTCAATATCGGCATGATCCTATGAAAGAGAGAATTCAAGAGTTTGGGATGGTAAACTGCAGAATGCACACATGACTCATTCTAAAAGTTCTACTTGTTTCTATAGAGGGCAATCTGTCGGTAGGTATAAAAACTCAAATTACACACACCCTAGGACCTGGTTCCTACTTTTAGAGATTTATCTTATCATTATACTTGCAAAAAAGATATATGCACCTGGTCATTCTCTGTAGTGCTGTAGCTTGTCTTAGCAAAACAACTGGTAACAGCCTAAATATCCAAGAGCCAGGGGTGGAGCAGCCCCTGGGTAGTTCTGTCAGTTGAGTGACCAACTCTTGGTTTCAGCTCAGGTCATGATCTCACGTTTGTGAGTTCGAGCCCTGCATGGGGCTCCGCTCTGACAGTGCAGAGCCTGCTTGGGATTCTTTCTCTCCCTATCTGCCCCTCCCCAGACCATTTTCTCTCTCTCTCTCAAAATAAACTTTAGGAGCACCTGGGTGACTCAGGTCATCACCCCACAGTTTGGTTCGTGGGATCAATCCCTGCGTTGGGCTCTGTGCTGACACCACGGAGCCTGCCTGGAATTTTTTCTCTCTTTCTCACTCTGCCTCTCCCCTGCCCTCTTTCTCTCAAAAAAAAATAAACTTAAAAAAAAAACCCCAAAATACCAGGTAGATGGAATCATACAGTAGATAACCTTTGGAGACTGACTTTGAGATTCATCTATGTTCCATTTTAGTGCTGAGTGGTTTTCCGTTATATGCATGTATATATGCACGGTTTCTTCATTCACTTCTTGAAGAACATTTGGGTTTTTTCCAGTGTTAGCAATTATGAAAAAAGCTGCTTTGAACATTCATGCACTGGTTTTTGTTGAACATAAGTTTAACTTCTCTAGCTTAACTAGCTAGGGTGGTATTGCCAACTCACATGGTAAGTGTACATTTAACTTTATAACTAACTGCCAGACTGTCTTCCTGAGCAGCTGTGCAGCTTTTCACTACCACTACTTGCTCTGTGACTTCCCTAGCACTTGTCAGGTTTTTATGCTTTTTATCAAGTTTTTGTTTTAATTCCAGCTCGTTAAAATACAGTGTTATATTAGTTTCAGGTGTACAACACTTCCGTATGTCACCTTGTGCTCATCATGACAAACCACGTATCAGATTTTTAAAGTTGCTCCATTCTAATAGATGAGTAATTGGATCTCCTTATGGTTTTAAGATGCACTTTCCAAATAGCTAATGATGTTGAGCATCTTTTCATATGCTTATTTGATATCTATATATCCTCTGTGGTGAAGCATCTGTGCAGACCCTTTGTCCATTTTTATTGCATTGTTTTCTTACAGATGAATTTTGATAGTTTTTTTTTTAACATATAGGAATACCTTGGAGATATTGTGGTTTTGGTTCCAGACCATCACAATAAAGCTAATATTGCAATAAAGTGAGCCAAATGAATTTTTTGGTTTTGTAGTGCATATAAAAGTTATGTTTACACTATACTGTCATCTTAAAAAAAATTTTTTAATGTTTATTTATTTTTGAGAGGGAGACAGAGCATGGGTGGGGGAGAGGCAGAGAGAGAGGGAGACACAGAATCTGAAGCAGGTTCCAGGCTCTGAGCTGTCAGCACAGAGCCACGTGCAGGGCTCGAACCCACGAACTGCAAGATCATGCTCTGAAACTGAAGTTGGATGCTTAATTGACTGAGCCCCCAGGTGCCCCTAAACTGTCATTTTTTAAGTGTGCAATAGCATTATGTTCAAAAACCAATGTTCATAATTCAGTTAGAAAGTACTTTACTGCTAAAAAATGGTAACCATCGGGGTGCCTCGGTGGCTCAGTCAGTTGAACTCCAACTCTTGGTTTCAGCTCAGGTCTAATCTCATGGTTCTGATCTCCACCCTGTCATCATGGAGCCTGCTTGGGATTCTCTCTCTCCTTCTCTCTCTCTCTTAAAAACATGAGATCACTGATCACAGATCACCATAACAAATATAATAACAATGAATATGTTTGAAACATCGCGAGTGTTACCAAAATGTGAGGCAGACAAAAAGTGAACAAATGCTGTTGGAAAAGTGGAGCCGACAGACTTGCTTGATGCAAGGTTGCCATAAACCATACATTTATAAAAAGCAGTATCTTCAAAGCACAATAAAATGAGGTATGCCTGTATTCTGGATACAAGCTCTTTGTCAGGAATGTGACTTGCAAATGTTTTCTCCTAGTCTGCATCTTATCTTTTCATACACTTACCAGTGTTTTTCATAGAGCAAAACTGTGTTAATTTCAGTGAAGTGAAATTTATCACTGTTGGACTAAGGATCTTTGTCCCTTGCTGGCTATTGGCTAAAGACCTTCCTCAGCTCCTTTTAGACACCTCATAACATGGCAGCAGGCTTCACTCAGAGGTAGTGAATGAGAAAGCCACGGTCTTCATGTAACATAATCTCTGAAGTGACATCACTTTTGTCATATTCTATTTGTTAGAATTGAGTCCCTAGGTCTAGCCCACACTCAAGGGGGAACAGATTGTATAAGGGTTCAAATGCCAGGAAGTGGGGATCAGTGGGGGATCATCCCAGAGGCTTCTTACCACAGTATTACTTCCCAGAAATGGAGAAACTGAATGGCTATAATCTTGAGTAACAAATCCCTTTCTAAGTCATGTGGTTTACAAATCTTCGCTTTCTGGAAAATATAAGGAGAACCTAATCAAATTGTCAGATGATAGATTATTAAAATACTATCTTACAAAAAATAATTATATGATCTTTTAGCATATAACTTGCAATTCAAGAATATTGAGTAACAATGGCATAATAAAACTGTCCATTCACATATAGTTATTGATATGAAAAGGTTTCTTAGCACTTACTTTCATAAAAATATAGTCGATGCTGAATTTTGTTCTTAAACGTTACTTAATATTCTATGGATATAATAACTAGTTGAATGAAAAACCCTACTCACGTATTTAAGAAATACATTTCCAATAAAAATGTATTTTTATGTCTTAAAGTTATTTACCAAAATTTGTATTATATTTGTGTTCCTTGAGCTGTTTTGGACTGCTAATCATTGAATCGTAACTAAATTCAGAAGAAATGTTTTAGGGGCACCTAGGTGGCTCAGTTAAGTGTTTCATCTCAGGTCATGATCTCGACGTTTTTGA
The DNA here is from genome assembly GCA_030068075.1 of Paguma larvata. Taxonomy (NCBI): domain Eukaryota; kingdom Metazoa; phylum Chordata; class Mammalia; order Carnivora; family Viverridae; genus Paguma; species Paguma larvata. Next base: position 86,296,453 of record CM057830.1, read on the forward strand.
GTTTGAGCCCTGCATTGGGCTCTGCATTGACAGCACATACCCCACTTAGGATTCTCTGTCTCCCTCTCTCTCTCTGCCCTTCCCCCACTTGCTCTCTATCTCTCTCTCAAAAAAAAAAAAAAAACAACTTAAAAAAACAGAAAAAAACTTTATTACCTTCTGGCTGCAGGAAATAAAAAATTAAAATTTAATTTATATTTTTGTTATGAAGAAATATTGTAGGGTGATCAATAGTCATAAAATATTTAACACAAAAATTTTATAACATTAGGATAAAATCCTGTGGGGATGTGAATGGAAAGAAGAATTCAAGGAAAAAGGGAATGATGTAAACTTTCCTCCCTTAAATATTTTAGCCATTTAATTTATAAATACATGCTTAGGAGTAACAAATAGCTGTGGCGTTCAGATTCCATCGCATACATTTAAATGAGTCACTAGATAGTTTTATTTTTTTGTTTTGTTTTATTTTATTCTATTCTATTTTATTTTATTTTATTTTATTTTATTTTATTTTATTTTATTTTATTTTATTTCAATAGGCTTCATGCCCAGTGCGGAGCCCAACTCGGGGCCCAAACTCATAACCCTGAGATCAGGTCCCTGAGATCAAAACCTGAGCTGAGATCAAGAGTTGCACACCTAACCAACTGACTGAGCCACCCAAGTGCCCCTGGATACTTTTATTTTAATATCACTATTTACATATTCCTGAAATTATATCATTTGCAATTGTTTAAACTTAATGATGACATATCTAGATGTCAACCCCCCAAAATATAAGAGGATACATAGATTTTTTTCCCTTCCAACTCATTAGAAAGCAATGGGAAAACGCTTGAAGGCCCTTGATGAGAGCTTCAATATGTAAATTGCACACACACACACACACACACACACACACACACACACACACAATTTTCACTATAGTAACTATCACTGCCCTGGAATCCTGTGTTGAGAGACAATGGTGGAGGCAAGCTGGCATGCAGAGGAAGACGGGGATAAGGGCAGCATAAAATCATGAGGGGTAGCCTGCCATTGTGGAAATAGCAGAGATTTTGGAGTTCAGCAGACCAGGGTTTAAAATACTACTCTGCTGTTTATTAGCTGTGTGACTTCAGATCCGTCAATCTCAATCTCTAACTGATGGTTTTCTCAAATGTTAGAGTCGAGGAAAATATCTACCAATGTGAACTGCTGTAGAATTCAATGTAAAGGGGCACCTGGGTGGCTCAGTTGTTAAGTGTCCAACTTTGGTTCAGGTCATGACCTCACAGTTCATGAGTTCGGGCCCTGTGCCAGGCTTTGTGCGGTCAGCTCGGAGCCTGGAGCCTGGAGTCTGCTCCGGATTCTATGTCTTCATCTCTCTCTTTCCCCCTCTCCTGCTTGTTCTCTCTCTCTCTCTCTCTCTCTCTCTCTCTCTCTCTCTCTCTCTCTCAAAACCAAACAAAAAAAGAGAAATCAATGTAAAACGCCTAGGCCTGCTATGTGATAAGATCTATATAATTGTTGGTTCTTCCCACTACCTTTCTGAGCCAATAACCAGAAACGAATCTCGAATTTTCATTTTACCCTCTGATGCCCCCAAATAGCCAGTCTTTCATCCATGGAATGTTTCCATAGTTCTGGAAATGAAGTAGCTATTCAAGAAGTATTGCTTAAGATGAACTGAGTCACATTTTCAAACTTGCCTAGATATCCTGGTATCTGGAAATGCTCTTTTTTTTTTTAAACTCCTGAGTGAAGTAAGCTTTTTGTTTGTGTTTTAAACAGTAAAAAGTAATGTCCTTTTTTAAAAAAATAGTTGTCAAAAATTCTGAAGGAAAAAAGACATATGATCTCGACAAAGTAATAGAGTCGTACTGTGGGTCAAGTTATAAACCATAGGCATCTTTTTGAGCTCGGGAGACTTTCCGGTGTCCCTCATTGTCCCTATTCCATTTAGGTGGAAGAGATGATTTTGGCTAAGCACTTTGAAAATAGCTCATGGACCCCAATTGCTACCATTCCATTCCCCTAGTGCTCAGGGGAGCTCAGGTTGGTAATTACCATGTAACTGAGCAGAGAAGTAACTGCAAATTGTTGTCTCAATAGTTCTTTTCCATTCATTTATCATGTATCAATTCATGGCCCACCTAATCTCCATTCTTTGATTCCTATGTTGAGCACCTAACTACTATGTCCCAGGCACTCTGCTAGGTGCTGGGTATAGAGCGATGACTGTCCAGTAGTGGTAGTAGGACTATCACACAAAACATAATTAGTGTACAGAATTAACACCTGAATCCTGAAGCTCTGGAATTAAGAGACCACCTGGCAGGATGAAACAGCATGAGATGCAAAGTGATTAGTAAGTATGCATTCATTCATTCATTCATTCATTCATTCATCAAATATATATAGATGCCAGGTGTTAAGATTGTAGCAGTGAACAGTATGGACAAAAAGACGACTTGGCATGTAGAAATCTGTTTTCTTTTCAATCCTTGATAATCTGTTTTATTTTCAATCCTTGATCTAATGTGAACTGAAAGATTATAGACTGGTTTTTATAGTTGTGTTTGTCTAAAATATCCCTAAATGTATGATGCCCCAAAGATTTTTATACATCTACACGGGGCTAGCCTTTCACCTCATGTGATGGACATATCACACATTAGCTTTTTCTTTGTCTATTTTCAGTGTTTGGTGGTGATGTGTTCTCCTACTTTCCACCCTATCCTTTCTACTCAACTGTTACTATTGAACATTCTCCAAGATCCGCCCCTGGTGGGGTTCTTTATGTAAGATATACCTATACAACCATAGGCAGTGGTCCTTAGTCTTCCATACTTTCTAAAATTTTCAGGAATTTTGTGCTATCCCAATGTGCTCTTAATGATGCATAGATTTATATATGTGTTCTAGTTCATGTGCTTGCTCTGAATTGCCTTTGAGATTGTCAGGTCCTGTGGAGCAGGCCAGGGCTTCTATTTATTTTATCTCCTTTCACTGTCCCAGTGTAAGGTACTGGCACTGAAAAGCATACCCTCAAATGTTGTTGACTAGCTCCGATTCTGAATACATGGCCACAGCTAGGTCAAACGAACATGTCTGTTCAATTTCACATTTCTCAGCAAATCCAAGCTCAAGGTTCTTTTCCTTGCAATCAAGCTACAAGGCCAATTTCTTACCAGATTTTGACAAATTCTTATGCACTCCCTTAGATCTCCTGCCAGAGACTATCTTGCCTTAGCAAATTGGAAAGCGTTATAACATAATGCAAAGGAAGAGTGGCAGGCATCGGCACAGCAGAACAGAGCTAATAATAACCTTTAAGGAGAAAAGCTACTTCTGGGAATCTTGGGCCCAATGGCAGGCTTGTCAGAGGGTTATTTTGGATAAGGGGATATTTTGGCATTTTTCACATTAACTTGTAGCTGCTTACTTCATTTGGGCATGAGACCAGCATTGATTCCTTATGATGGGAAAGCAACACAAATTGTTGTGGCATACACACCCCAAACCGAAGCGAGAGAATTCACTTCCCTAGCATTTTAAGGGAAGTCTACCTCACTTGGAGTGCTTTCTCCTCCTGGTAGAATTCAGGGCATGCTTCTCAAATGTTGATGTGCATATGGAGCATTTGTTTAAAATACAGATTTCTGGACCTCACCCAATGTTATACATTGTATTGTGGTTTTGCCTCAGGGCTAAAAATGTAATTTTAAAAAAGATGTAAGCATTCAAAATATATTGTAGTTTTTGCAACTCCATCTTTGTTTTAATTCATTTAAAAAATAGGGATGCCTGGTGGCTTTGTCAGTTGAGTATTGGACTTCGGCTCAGGTCATGATCTCACAGTTCATGGGTTTGAGCCCTGTGTCGAGCTCTGTGCTGACAGCACAGAGCCTGCTTGGGGTTCTTTGTTTCCCTCTCTCTCTCTGCACCTCTTCTCAAAAATAATAAATAAACATTTAAAAAAATATACAGGACTCTTCAGAATGCAGAGGTAGTCCAGGTCTCTTGGAAGCCCTGAAGTAGAGATAGTCCCCTCAGTGAGTATCACCATTCCTTCCCATGCCCTCACCTCCAGCTTATTACACATTCCTAGTGGTCTAGAGGAGAGTTAGGTCCCTGTCACTAAAGACAGTGGTCCTCCTCTCTTTTAGAAGGTTGCTAGGTGGTTAGACCGTCCTGTTCGAATCATTCTGGGGTCTGCTGGGAATGACTTTGATACTGGTTTTTCTACTTTAGAGCCCTTGTAGCAACCTCAGGTCAAGTGCACAAACTCAGCTACAGAACACCAGGGCATAAAAGAGAGCCCTTCGTCCAGTGACAACTGATTACCCATCCGTTGTCCCCAACACTCCTCCTACCCTAGTAGTGATGCCCCCTCATAGCCCAATTAACCTTGTCAAACTGCAGGAGGGGGCGTTGCAAACAGGTCCTTCTTCCTACTGAACATATGTAGTTGTCTGGTAGGCAGCCACTGTGTCTGTCCCTCCCCACGCCCATCCCTCCCCAGGCATGAAACAGCTGCAAATCCCTCTCTCCAGTTATGTTGCTAAGTTTTTGGAATTACCACTCTGACCATTCAGGAACTTGGTGTGTGTTACTTTTATACTGGTTACGCAGCTTCCGGCCCTGTACCAACCTCAGCTTTAGTGCACAAATTCAGGGGCTAAACCTCACAACCCATGATCTAGCTTCATTCGTATGCTCCCAACTCCTCTCACATTCCAATACTGAGAGCAACCACTATCTTGCCTCATCACTTCAAGAGTGGTCTCCGCTGTTTGCAGATGGGGACCAGAAAGCAGGGAAGGCACTACAAAAGAGAATTTATTTGAGCTGAGTGGCAGGGTTTCTCCAGGCAGAGGTGGAGGGAAAAGACTTTCCAGAAAGAGGCAACACTATGAAAAGTAAGGAAAGGTTGAGCGCAGCCATCAAAGTCAAATGAACTACTCAGGATTTGTTGTCATCAGTGGTTCTCGCATTTCAGTGAATATTAGACTTGGCTGGGGTGCTTGCCAAAATGCGGATTCCTGGGCCCCACTTTATCCCTACAAAAAAACTGATGCTGTGGGGTGGGGATGGGAGACTCAAGATCTATGTTGTTTAACAAGCTTCTTTGGATGATCTTGATGCAGGTGGTTGTCAACCATGCTTTTGGAAACACTAATTCTCAGATTATATCTACTAGCTCAGATGTATTCAGCAGTCCAAAGTAGCAGATCAGCATCTCTGCCTCGTCCCTATCTGTCTCTATCTTCCCATGGCCACTCCCCCTCCATCCCTGTGGTGATGGGACAGTAGGAAGTAGGTATAGTTTGTACACTCTCAAAGATAATGTCATTAGGCCACCCGGTGTTGTGCACAAAGCTGGTTTATCAGGTTACTATGGAAGGAATACAGGGTGAGGGAAGGAGGGACAGAGGCAGAATTAATAACTGATAGTCTCCCCAACCTTTCTTAATGTGCATACAACACAGCCAAAGAGATGAATGGTGGCGGGGAGGATATTTGGTGGTCACTGAGGCTTGGTACTCTCTGGTTTTTCTTTTTTAGGGGGGCAGGATGGGAGAGGCAGATAGTGTTTATTTAACACTGAAAAAAGTTTTATTTATTTTTTAATTTTATTATTATTAAAAAAATTTCTTTAAGTTTATTTATTTATTTTGAGAGAGAGGGAGAATCCCAAGCAGCACCTCAATGTCAGCCAGTCTCAGGGCTCAAACTCACAAACCATTAGATCATGACCTGAGCTGAAGTCAGAGGCTTAACTGACCAAGCCACCCAGGCACCCCTATTTAAAACTGCAAAATTTATTTTTCTTTTGGTTTTATTGAGATATAATTGGCATGTAGCACTGTATAAGATCTTTTTTTTTTTTTTTTTTTTTAAGAGAGAGAGTTCACAGGGATGGGAGAAGAGCAGAGAGAATTTTAAGCAGGATCCACAGCCCAGCACCCTGCTGGTGGGGCTCGATCTCATTCCATGAGATTATGACCTGAGCCAAAATCAAGAGTCAGACACTCAACTAACTGAGCCACCCAGGTGCCCCTAGCACCATACAAGATTAAGTTATATAACACAATGACTTGACCTATGTCTACTTACCACCATACATTTAATTAATATCCTTATGTAGATACAAAAAAAAAGAAAAAAGGGCTTTTACCTTATAATAAAAACTTGTAGGATCTACTATCTTAGCAATTTTCAGTATATACCATCCAGTAGTGTTAACTATAGTCCTTGTGTTGCACGTTACATCCCCAGTACTTATTATCTTAGAACTGGAAGTTTGTGCCTTTTAACCAACTTCCTCCAATTTCCCTCCTGTGACCACAAATCTGATCTCTTTTTCCATGAGTCTTTTTTTTTTAGTTTAATTTTTAAGATTCCACATAGAAGTGAGATCATATGATACTTGTCTTTCTCTTCCTGACTTATTTCACTTAGTGTAATGCTCTCAAAATCCATGCATGTTGCCTAATGAGAAGGTAGCAGGCTGCCTGTACTGAAGACACTAATAGATGGAGAGGGGGGCCTGGGTGCCTCAGTTGGTTAAGTGTTTAACTTTGGCTCAGGTCATGATCTCATGATTTGTGAGTTCGAGCCCTGCGTCGGGGTCCATACTGACAGCACTAGCCTGCTTGGGATTATCTTTCCCTTTCTCTCAGCCCCTCCCACACTTGTGCTTGCTCTCTCTCTCTCTCTCTCTCTCTCTCTCTCAAAATAAATAAATAAACTTACAAAATAAATAAAAGTGGCAGAAAAACAGACAACTGCAAATTGACTGGTGCATTAGGTCCCTGAGACTCCAGAAGGGTCTACTTCCCATCTTCTAAAAGGGTTATTCCTGCAAGGTCCTCACAAGCATCACTGGGTTTTATTTAGAGACCATTTAGTATATGGAACACAAGTGCACTCATAAAAACAATACAGGTCACAAACAACAGAGTGTTGTTACCTTTTCTCTCTCTGACTCCAAGGGTCGTGGCAGGACAGGTGGCCAACAAATTGGTGATAGCACTAGATCACCAGAAATCCCTCCTCCGTGGTCCGCCTCTGACCTACTCTGCTGTCTTCAAAGAAACCATCTACTTTCTGAGGTCCAGGATGACATTTGGGTGGTTTTAAGCTATTTAAGTTCTTGTGAAATCAACCAGTGAGATTGCAGTCCCTTACTACCTCCTCTGTTGTCATCTTGCTAGTTTTGATTAGTTTCCTCTTCTCTTTGTTTATCTATTTATTTTTGGGAGAGCACAAGTGGGGGAAGGGCAGCAAGAAGGGGACAGAGGATCTGAAATAAGCTTTGTGCTGACAGGCTGCCAGCACAGAGCCCGATCTGGGGCTCAAACTCACAAACTGTGAGATCATGACCTGAGCCAAAGTCAGAAGCTCAACCGACTAAGCTCCCCAGGCACCCCGATTATTTTCCTTCTTGTCCTCCCTGTCCTCCCACAAGGTGGGGTAGGGGTGTAGGGAAGAGAAACAAAAAGGGGGCGCAGGGTGACTGGATGCCGGAAATTTTAAAATGTGGTTCTTTCCCAGTAGACACCTGCCACTATCCGTTGTTATGTGATGAAGGTGGGGCCTCAGTGGAGTAGCACACAGCATAAGACAGTTTTGATTGAGGAATAGCACCATGCAAGCTTCTGGTCATGTATATCATATGGATATGTATACCACATACACATGTATATCATATGTGTATCATAGTTGAGACTTGAAAATAAACCATGTTACTTTCTCTAGGCCTCCAATTTATCACTGCAAAATATTATCCTTGTGATATCTCAGGTAGTCCTCAAAGAAAATCAACTCTAACTGGGCTCTCAGGTCCTACCGAGCTCAAGTGATGGGAGAATTGTCCTCCCTATAGCCTGACAAGGGCTCCGCTCCTGGCAGTCACAGGAGGGGGACTCCCTTAGTGCTTTCTGGAGCTACTCTCTTCTTTACATAAGTGCTTTTTGGCCAGTGTCAAATACAATTGGCCAGAAAATAAAATGCCCAGTGTTTCACCTTTTAGCTCACCCCTGGGAAAGGGACTTCAGACAGCCAGAACTTCACATTTGTCTAGACCTTTATGCTTTTCTAAGTACTTTCCCGTTTTCTCACTGGACTCTCACCTCCTCACTGTGTAGTTGGCAGTATGCTGCTTGTTATTTTTTATGTGGCCAATGAGGTCTGCACAGAGAAATGACTTCTGGAGGGTCACACATCTAGTTAGTGCTAAAGCACATATAGAGTCTGAGACTTCTTGCCCCCTGCTTCCACTCAAATCTGCCACTTACTTGGTTCGTTTACTCTCTGTGGGGATTATGCTTAGACAAGGATTCAGTGGGATGATGTCTGGAAATATCTTTTTTTTTTTTTTTTTAGTATTTTAAAAATATTTATTTATTTATTTGAAGAGAATGTGAGCAGGGAAAGAGCAGAGAGAGAGAAGGAGAGAGAATCCCAAGTAGGCTCTGCACTTTTATCATAGAGCCTGATGAAGGGCTTGATATTATGAACCGTGAAAGCATGACCTAAGCCAAAACCAAGAATTGGATGCTCAGCCGACTGAGCCACCCAGGCGCCCCTGGAAACATCTTTAGCATCCTGCCACACCCCATCGCCATCTGAAGCTCTGGGTAGCCTGACCCTATTGTGTCCTAATTCCCTGCTCTTCAATCTTCTGCTGGCTCTTCTGAGTCATGGATATGGGCTCACCAATACCCAGTGAACAAATGTTCCTTAGGCTCCCTCTCATACCCCCAAATTAAATTGCAACTCAAGGCTTTATTTCTCTAAGAGTCTCCGTAGAATGACTGAAGATGTAATGACCGGGGTAAAAGAGGTCACCCTCCCCTGCTTGTGCTCTGTCTCTCTCTCAAAAATAAAATAAAAACATTTAAAAAAAAAGTTAAAAAGAGATGTGCCCTCAACAACCAATTTAGAGTGGACTTCTCTGATCCTCTACCTCACAGCACCCTGCTGTGTCTTCTCACACTGATCCTCGGAAATGACTTTAATGGACTTGTCCCTATTTACTTATTTTTAGATTCCCCACTGGAAGGAAAGCCCATTGAGGTTAGGGACATTAGTATTATTCACTACTGCGGTCCTAGAGCCTTTGCCCAGAGTGAGTGTACACTAGAGTTTTGTAGAAGGAATTCATTGAAGATCAAAGGCAGATATGTAAGTGAAGGGAGCATCGGTAATATAAACTTTTCAAGTATATCATCTTTTTTGTTAAATTTTTTTTCATTTATTTTTGAGAGAGAGAAAGTGAAAGAGAGAGAGAGAAATAGAGACAGAGAGAGACAAAGAGGGAGAAGTGGGGGAGGAGCAGAGAGAGAGAGAGGGAGACACAAAATCCAAAGCAGGCTCCAGGCTCTGAGCTGTCAGCCCAGAGCCCAATGCGGGGCTCAAACTCATGAACCAGGAGATCGTGACCTGAACCGAAGTCAGAGAGCTAACTGACTGAGGCACCCAGGCACCCCTTAAGCATATCATCTTATTTGGTCTTCAGCAGAGCCTACTGAGGTAGGTTGTATTAGTATTTCCTTATAAATAAGGCTCACCAAAGTAAAGAAACGTGTCTAAGGACATATAGCTAGAAAATGGTGGGCCACAATTCAGATCTGGGTTGGGTTGATGCTAGGACCCAAGTCTTAACCACTGCAGCACACTATCTCTCTGGGGAGTATGCTGAGTGGGATTTCACATTAAGCAGCAAGTTTGCTCCTGTGTGTCAGAAAGGTACCTGCAAAAGTACAGACACAGAGTCTGTGCATCAGGCTCCAAGATTGTGGCAAACAGGTCCCACTACTCACTTGGCCAGGCCTGTGTCTGCCCACATTTCTTTTCCATTTGTTTCCTTTAGCTTTTCTGCTTCCAAAGAGGCCCTTGCAGGGCTCCTGCATTCAGCCATGTAGGCCTTACACTGCACAAGTCTGTGAGCACCATTCACAGCAGATGTGGTGATCCTTGAAGCTCACTGAACTATTCGTCTCCTTTTCTGGGGGTTTCCAGAAGTGTAAAATGAGCCCTTCCATCAAGGAGGCACGGATTGTTTGGCCTGCATGTATCTTTCATTTGGGGAGTATGGGAACCTATATTCCTTGTGGAGGACAGAAGCAATCGGATGGTGGTGAGAGTCTGGTTTGCTGAGCTCTCCCTGCAGTTTTCAGAAACAACAAGGACTAAGTCAATCAGGGCTTCCATTTCTGAGCCTGGGCAGAAGAGAGAGGTGTGTCTTCTCAGTCCTGGGCATGAGAAAATCTACTTGTCTGTGTCCATCTGCCTCCCTTGTCAAGAGTTTACTTTTAACTTTACAGGCCACATTTCTATTTTCTGGATTGCTTCTTAACATCACTTGAGGAGTCACTGGGCTTGGGTTCACCCTGACCGAATTGCTTGCATAGGGCAGCTCTCAAGTCCTTGTAGACAGAATAAATTAAGGAATGAATAAACTTGCCATGGATCCTCTGTCAAATCTTAACCTTTGGAAGCCTGTTTCCTCATCTGTAACATGCAGATAATATTGCCTATGTTCACAGAATCCTTGTGAGGATCAAATAAGACAATATATGCAAATGTGCTTTGGGAACTATAAAGCACTGTGTTACTATAATTATGAAATCCGTCATGTAGGCAGATTTCTTTTCAGTTAGATAATGCTCCTGCCCATTGCCATAGAAATTTATTCATCTCCAAACACCAAACACTTGTATCGGATATAAATCCACATTATGCATTTTTACAAACATGGTTGACAAACTAAAGATCAGAAATTTCCCCAAGCTTCTCCCTATCAATCAGTGAAAAAGTATGTACTGAGTACCTACTATGTGTCCCACATGTTACTAAGCACCAGGGGAATATAAAGAAAACCTAAAGCAAAGCCCCTGTCTTCATAGAGCCTCAGTCCACAAAGGTAGAAAAGAGATATATATTGAAACAATTAGAAAAGTGGGCAAACGATGGCCTGCAGGCCGAATCCGACTTGCCACCTGATTTTGAACAGCCTGAGATCTAAGAATGGTTGTAGCATTTCTGAGTGATTGAAAAAAAAACATCAAAAGTAGGATAATATTTTTTACACAAAAATTATATGAATTTCAAATTTCAGCACCCATAAATAAAGTTTTATTGGCACACAGTTATGCCCATTTGTTTATGTATTTCTATGGCTTCTTTTGTGTTAATTTTTTTTTTAATTTTAGAGAGAGAGAGAGCACAGGAACCGGAGAGAAGGGCAGAGGGAGAGAATCTTAAGCAGGCTCTGTACACAGTATAGAGCCCAACACAGAACTGCAGGGCTCAATCCCATTGACCCTGGAATCATGACCTGAGCCAAAATCAAGAGTCAGACTCTTAACCAACTGAACTGCCAAGGCACCCTTTCTTTTGTGTTATAATAGCAGAATGGGATAGTTGTGACAAAGATCTTATAGTCTACAAAACCTAAAATATTCACTATTGCCACTTTATAGAAAAAAAATTGGCCAACCTCTGTACTAGAGGACAAGAAACTTAACTTTTGTCAGATTTGTCAATTGCTCTTTCTTCACACTTTAAAATATTTTGTCATATGCATTAGGAATTCCTGAATTTGCTCATTTTTTCAATAGATATTAAGTGAGAGCCTACTAGGTGTCAGATACCATATCCTGGTTAAGGATGGAGGAACTTTAGCATAAAGTATTTTGCATTAGTTTTCCTGTATGAAACGTATGAAATGAGGTATTAAGAGAAAAAAGCTGTAGCAAAATCCCCTAGACTATTTACTGGGTGCTAGAAACTTCTCTAGAAATCTTTAGGGCTAGGCCAATGAAAACTTTGTGGGAGTTAGTTGGGAAGATTCTAATTCTAGTAGTTCAAACTATGTTTGATAATGATTGATTTTCTAATGAATGAGGAGATATACAATACTTTCTTTAATGATGGGAAGATTCCAGATATGTCACATTTATTAAGAGCAGTGTAAAAGAAGTTTTATAATGTTTATTCATTTCTGAGAGACAGAGACAGAGTACGAGTTGGGGAGGGGCAGAGAGAGAGAGATATAGAGAATCTGAAGTAGGCTCCAGGCTGTGAGCTGTCACCACTGAGCCCTACAAGGGGCTCGAACTCATGGACCCCGAGATGACCTGATCTGAAGTCAGACGCTCAATTGACTGAGCCACCCAGGTGCCCCTTAAGAGCAGCTTTGAGGGGTGCCTGGATGGCTCAGTCAGTTAAGTGTCAGGCTCTTTTTTTTTTTTACGTTTTAAAAGTTTACTTATTTAAAAGTTTACTTATTTATTTTGAGAGATGAAGAGAAAGCACACGAATGAGGGAGGGGCAGAGACATAGGGAGAGATTGAAAATCCCAAGCAAGCTCTGCACTGTCAGATGCAGGACTTGATCCCACATGTGAGATCATGACCTGAGTCAAAACCAAGAATTGGATGCCTAAACAACTGAGCCACCAGGTGCCCCCCAAGTGTCAGACTCTTGATTTCAGCTCAGGTCATGATCTCACAGGCATGAGATGGAGCCCCGTGTTAGGCTCTATGTTGAGCCTGCTTGAGATTCTCTCTCTCCTTCTACCTCTGCCCACCCCCCTCAAAAAAGGGAACAGCTTTGAGATGAATTTATTTGTCATAAACCTTTTGTGATTAGCTCACAAATTTATAGGCCCAAGTACTTGTATATACGTTCAAACACAGGGGAAATTGGGAAAGAGAACAGAGGAAAAAATCCTGTGACAGAAGAAAGGAGGTTAAGAAAGAAATACGATTACCTTTTCTCTTCATTTTTACTCTATTTTTCTCTTTTAAACAAACACAGATTTGCTTTGACAGCTGATGGAAGTTTGATTTTGGGCCTCAAGTCAAAGGCAGAGCAATGCAGTGGGTTGTTACCTCTGATGCTCCTTCTGGAAATTTTGACTTCTGTGTTGTATCTAAAGGACACATCCTGGCCCATGCTGTCTCACATGGAGCCAGTCTACAACACAGGGCTGGGTGACCACAGGAAGAACAAGACTTTATTAATATTAATAACTCAGAGCTCACATTTAGTGTCTAGACCTCAAGCTGCTCAGAAATTAAAAAAACATTTGTATCATTTAGCTTTCCAGTCAACTGATTCCTGGTGCCAAGAACACTAATAATGGGAATAGGCAGAAGCCAAGAAGAATCCTACTCTCCAGTAAGGACCTTTGGACCAAGGGCATTTGACTTGTCCACAAAGATTATTTGTAGCTTGTGAAGAGAACATTCAGAGACCAGTCCATAGGAAAGCCAGGTCTTACACAAGGAATAATTCCTCCTGAGCCTCAGCTCAGAAATCTTTTGAAATGTAAACACAGTCATTTTTATGGACACAGATTGTTCACTGATAGCTATTATTTCACAGAGCAGCTGAAGGCACCTTTGGCTTGGGGACTGTTGCACAGACCTGATCCTTTGCAAAGCTGTGATGATGGTGACATTTTCCTTCAATGCCTTCAATCTCTTTTTGTTGTTGTTGTTGGTGTCCCTTCCCCAGTCTTCTTCAGTTATATTTCCCTCATGGTCTCTCTCACTTACTTGGCCCCCTGTGAAAACCTCATCTCTGTAAGGGATTGGACTCATTTACACTCATTACACTCATTATACTGAGTCACAAGTGACCTGCTAACAGCTTAAAACATATTTGCATGATAACTGGGGACAGGTCTTAAGGTGAGGGATTTCTAGGTGCCCCTGGGAGGATGTCTGTGAATCCTCTGAGATTTTATGCTAAATTTTGCCATATCTGCTCATATGTGCATTTTTCTTGTCCATGTTCGACAGATTATCAAAGCAATCCATGGCCCCAAAACAGATCAAGGGCAGTCTCAAGGTAAAGAAATGAAATATAAATAGTGAAATTTGAAACTGTGGGTCGATGACTGTAGACCCCGTGAGAACAGGGGCTGCATCTGTTTTCTTCACCTGTCACCCTATTGTAGTCCTAGTGAGAAGAATGTAGTGTAGTCAGTTGTAGTGTCTCAATAAATATTTGTTAATTTTAGTCATTTATCCACCTAAGAAGTATTTATTGTTGGGGTGCTGGTGGCTCAGTTGGTTAAGCATCCGACTTCAGCTCAGGTCTTGATCTCATGGTTTGCGGGTTTGAGCCCTGCGTCAGACTCTGTGCTGACAGCTTAGAGCCTGGATCCTGCTTCAGATTCTGTGTATCCCTCTCTCTCTGCCCCTCCCCCGCTCATGCTCACTCCCTCCCTCACTTTCTCTCTCTCAAAATAAATATTAAAATTTTTTTACAAAAGAGATATTTATTGTTAAGTGAATGGGTGAAAGAATAGAGGACGTCAGTCAGCAGATGGACAGAGGTATTCTTTGGGCGTGAAGCCCTTCTGGTCACTTGCATCCTTGGTCTTGTTTCCATTTGAGTCACCCAAGATGGAGTCTCCATGACAGTTACTGATGTTCCTGATGAACATCCAGGACAGGAGAATCTGGGATGCAGGTATCTGCCCTGTTTGATTTTCTTTGAGCACAAGGGAATGAAACTTCCCTTCACTGTCTTCTTCCTATTCCCCCTGGCATCTTTGTCAGTGACAGAAATCATCACCAGGTAGCAGCAGGCTACCTGTTGGAAGCAGAGCTGCTGCTCAGCAGAGACCTGTCAAAGTATACCTTCAGCATTTTGAGGTGAAGAGCTCTTGTCCTCAGCAGATGCGGGCTCTTGGATAGCTTGCAGACTGAACCATGAGTGGGTCTTGATGTAGAATGACTGAGGAATCCATTTCTGGGTTAAACCACCGGGGGGGGGGGGGCGGGGGGGGGCGGATATGCAGAGGTCTGAAAAGTCAGCCTTTGGTGCCCCCTACAGTGTTAGTGGAGAGAAGGCTCCTCTCTCCTCCCCTGAAGCTGGAGGGTGGATAGTCCACTTGCTTGTGTGGATATGATTTTCAAGGGAGGCTTTTGGCAGGCAAGAGCTGGCTGGAAAGGAACAGCCCTAAAAGGTCCCAAGGCTGGATGTGTAAGTTGAATGAGAAATTCTTGTTGTGCAAATGAGCTTGATAGAGCCAAACTTTTTTACCCTTTGTGGGTGTAATACCTCAGGTGGATTGTGTGATTGTTCAGTGAGGAGGCTGGAAGTATTAAAGGCAGGGCTAAGAAGAAACTGGAAGTTTGAAGTGCTCCCAGGCACACTTAAAGAGAATAAGCTAGAAAAGAGAGCTACTGTGTGTGTGTGTGTGTGTGTGTGTGTGTGTGTGTGTGTGTGTTGGGGGTGGGGGCAGGGAATCTCAGTTCAGGGAAATGGAGAGCATTTAGTCTCTGGAACTAAAGGAAAGACTCCTTAGAGGATATCCCTCTGGTTAGAACTAGCAGATGCAGTCTGTGAACCAAGTGGAAGGATAAAGCTGAGGGAGACAGAGGTTGGGGGTGGAGTGGGATAGGAGGGGCATGCGTCAGAGTCTGGGAGATTGGAATGCAGGCAGGAAAGAGGTAGGTATAATATTATGATTATTTTGGGTTAGACAGACCTGCCAGTGTCCTTATTAATAGTGTGCCCCTGGGTAAGTCACTTTGATCTCTGTGCCTCAGTTTCCTTACCTATAAAATGGAATTAATAATAGTACCTGCCTCATATGGATATGTGTGAAAAGTGCTTTGTATAGTGTCTGGCATATAGTAAGTGCTCAATAAATGGTAGTTATTTTTTTTAAATGTTTATTTTTGAGAGTGCAAGCAGGGGAGGGACAGAGAGAGACGAGGACAGAGGATCTGAAGCAGGCTCGCACTGACAGCAGAGAGCCCTATGAAGGGTTCGAACTCACAAACCATGAGATCATGAACCTGAACCAAAGTCGGATACTTAACCAAGTGCCCCGGTAGTTATTATTGATAGTAGTTATAATGATAATAGATTGGAAACAGTTGGGTGCCTATAAGATTTAATAAAGGATGTTTATATGCTAGATAGTCATTGCATTCTTATTACTGACTTCTCTAAGCCTTAAGGGACTGAGAAAGAGCTCAGCTTGGGCCCAAAGGTAGACACAAAGGGCTTGTCAAAAGTTAGGTCTATGTAAGGTAAGGCAGTTAGCCTAGGGTGCTGAGCCAGGTAGACAGCAGTATGAAGGCTCAGAATGGGGATTTGAGAAGTCACAAGAGTAGACCTCATCTTTTAAAATTGTCTTTCTAAAAGAAGGCTCTAAACTTTTTCATCTAGCTCCTAGAGGTATGATTCCTCTATATGCTTCTTTTCATTGCTGGGGCATATTCCCTATTGGCACAGGGAGGACATCATTTTCACTTGAAGATATTTTCATAGGAAATCAAAGAATAGGAGGCAGAAAAGAACAAGGCCATCTCCTACACCCTTATGGCCTTCAGTAAACACCAGACTGATCTTTGCTGTTGTACAAACGATTTCCCTGCCAGAAATGAGATCTGAAAGCTATCCCCACTTTTCTGTCTTTCCAAATTTGACTTTCAAGTCTCAGCCCATTTTGTCCTTCCTAAATCAACATCAGAACCACCTACTCAGATAGGTACTGATAGATTGGGGTACAGCCAGAGAAACAGAAATCTCACTAGGTCTTTCAAACATAGAAAATTTAATACGGGGATTAGTATGTCAATGATGGAAGAGATGAGAGGCCAAACCGGGGACAGTGAGGCAACTCAGAGATTAGCAACAACAGGAAGCCCTTCTTATCCCTAGACTTGGAGGGACAGCTGGAAGAGGTGGTGGTGGTGTTACCAGAGTCCAAGGATTGGGGCTATCTGGTAGGAATTGAGCCAAGATGGGGATGCCTTGCAGAAGCTGGGGCCAACAAGGGAGGGGATGCCAGGTGGTAGTTGAAGGTGAGCCCCATAGGAAATATAGCAGCTGCCGCAGGTACCCCAAAAGTGAAATATCCTAGCTCGTCCCTTCTCCTTACCTTTGGGTTGGCCAAACCTACCCAGAATCCAAAGGGCAATGGACTGTGGAGAATGTAGTTCCGTTGATACAGAGCAGAGCAAGAAATGGACAGAGAATGGATCTGAGAGTCAGAAGCAGATAAAAAGCCTAATTATCATCCTTATTTTACAGAGAGGTCCTCTGAGACAGAAAGAGGTCAGGTTGCCCAAAAACACACTGACAGTCCGGGCTTCAAATCCAGGCAGTCTGACCACTCCTGTGCACATGCTCTCTGTAATCACTGCTATGTGTGGCCAGATGGATGGAACTGGAGGGCATTATGTTAAGTGAAATAAGTCAGTCAGAAAAAGACAGATACCATATGTTTCCACGAATAGGTGGACTTTGTGAGACTAAGCAAAAACCAGGGGGAGGGGAAGAGGGGAAAGGAAAAAAAGACACAGAGAGGGAGGGAGATATTTTAAAAAAATTTTTTAACATTTATTCATTTTTGAGAGAGGGAGAGAGAGCATGAGTGGGGGAGGGGCAGAGAGAGAGAGAGAGAGAGAGAGAGAGAGAGAGAGAGACAGAATCCAAAGCAGGCTCCAGGCTCTGAGCTGTCAGCACAGAGCCTGATGGCAGGGCTCAAACCCACGGACCACGAGATCCTGACCTGAGCTGAAGTTGGATGCTTAACCAACTGAGCCACCCAGGTGCCCCTCTAATCACTGCTATTATATACTCATGGTAATAATGCTATTGTTATTTTACTCATGTCAGACTTCTCCCTCTGAACTAGACTTTAAGCTCCCTTAAGGCATCAACTGTATCTTTATCTTTACATCATTTATAGCACCAGCCCAGAAAATGTAGGTTGTTCATTAATATGGGATTATTAGCAGGTTTTAATAGGTACCACATTACCCAAAGTGGGGGCACTATTTCTAAATGTTTGCTTTCTTGTTGGTGAGATGTAGCAATCCCAGATCAGATTCCAGAGAATGGTTTGGCAATAGGGAGAAAAAAGCAAAAACTGCAATGAGAAAAATCAATATCTAGATTGCCTGAGGGTATCCCAAAGGAAAGAGATAGTTATTAAGATTTGAAATAGCTCTGCTCCAATGCCATGAAATTTCTACAGGTTAAATTGAGCAGGTCCTTCACCATAAAAGAGGCTGTCCTATCCTTTAGACTTACTATAGTTTCCGTAGTATGGACTGTTTTATGGGACTGAAAGCTGGCAGGGCTTATGGTTTGTTCTATTTTTTTATGAAGCGGTTCTTGAGATCTAAGAGAGGGATACAGGTATGTTAGATGAAGTGTCCATGATTCCTATCCTAATGAAATCTTTAGTCACTGGAACTGGTGGGACAAGGATGTTGGTGGTTCAGAGTTGTGCTTCCTGGCCTTAAGGTCTATGTGATAGGGTAGCAGTTCTGTGCATGAATGTTGGGGTCAGACTACTTTAGTTCACATCCAGGCTCTACCACTCTTTAGCATATGATGTTGTCAGTATCCTGGGGATAAGATAGTATTATAATATAGTGAATTATCCTCATTTTTCTCCTGCCCTCTCTGGTTGTTCTTTCTTAATCTCCTTGGGTGATCTATCCTCTCTTTCCAACCTCTACACATAGGAGTGCCTCACTTTTGGACCTCTTTTCTTTTGTATCCACACTCACTCCCTTAGTGACCTCACTGAGTCCCATGGCTTTAAATTCTATGCACATCCTAGTGACTCCCACATCTCTATCTCCAGCCTGGATCTACTAGACCTGTAGACCACTGCCTACCAGACATCTCCACTCGGATGTTCAACATATCTAAAACCGAATCTCCACTCAAGTCCACATGTCTAAAACCCAATTCTGGATCTCTGCCCTGCTCTTATGCCTGCTCCTTTACTACTTTTCCCCATCTCAGTAAGGGAAAATTCTACCCTTCCAGGTACTCAGGCCCCAAATCTTGGTGTCAACCTGGACTCCTCCCTTTTGCTCACACCCCACATCTGATCCATCAGAATTGGATCTAGCTTTGAAATATACCTAGAATCTGACCACTTCTCATCATGTCCATGATGACCACCCTATTCAAAACCATCATCAGCTTTTCTTTTGATCAATGCAATGATCTCAAAATTGGTCTCTCTGTCTTGGCTGCTGTCACTTCTGTCTTTTCTTAATTGGCATATTCTTTTTAAAAAATATGTATTTATTTTGAGAGACAGAGAGCAGAGGAGGGGCAGAGTAGAAGCCAAAATCTTTACAAAGGTCCCTCAGGCACAATTCGACCTATTGTTTACCCTTGTTACCTCTCTGATGTCATCTCCTACTTCTCTCCAATTTGTGTTCTCCACTCCAGTCACAGAGGCCTTCTCAAGGCTGGAATCCGAGTGTCAGTGTGGCTGAGCTCTTATCTAGAGGCTCTGGAGAAGCATCTGCTTCCGAGTTCATTTACGTTGTTGGAATTCATTTCCTTGTGGTTGTAGGACTGAGGTACCCACCTCTTTGCAGGCTGTCAGCTAGGGGGCTACTCTCATTTCCTAGAGGCCACCTGCATTTCTTACCACATTTTCTTCCATCACCAAGCCAGCAACGGCACATCAAATCCCCCCTAGGCTTCGAATATCTGACATCTTTATTTGCTACCAGCTGGTGAAAACTCTTCTTTTAAAGGACCTATGATTATGATTAGATTAGGCCCATCTGGATAATTCCCCTGATTAGTAACCTTAATTACATCCATAAAAATCTCCTTTGCCACGTGGTGCAACATCATCACACATGTGCTATTCTCATCATATTCACTGTCCTGATGATTAGGGCAGGAAATCTTAGGGGAGCATTTTAGGTTTCTGCCTGCCACAATGATATTCATACTGCTTAAGAAATTGACCAATCAGAATGTATGCCAGCACTAGTGCTGGAACAGAGGCATGGAAAATAACTGCTGTTTCAGGCATTGCCTTTTACTTGCTGGATTGTGAGGTAATCTAGGGGCATCCCAGAGGGAACAGCTGGAGTGGCAGCTGTTTACCAACTGGTATGGAAATATTTCAATGTTTTAACAACTGGGTGCTGTATCAGTACATAGCAGTTGGTTATCTACCTGGTTAGTGGGTTACAAATCATGGCGTAGTGTGCAAATTGTCGTCATCTTCTCTGTGCTTTGGAACTCTGAGGTTGGTCCTTGATGACTGTGGGTGGGCGGGAAGACCACCTGCCCCCCTTGGCATTTCCGGATGTGCAGTGCCCCCCCCCCTCCAGCCTTGCTTACTGCCTTTGCAATGCTAGAACTGTTTTTGGATGAATGTCTTTATGGGCATAGCTGTCTTAGGCAGTCGGAGAGTTCATCCATTATCTGAGCCTCCAGATGCTGCCTCCCCAAGGGAGACAATCAATTCTATGTATTTGAGTTCTCCCCAAGCCTTGCAGCAGATGTGGCTCAGTGAGGCAAGTCCTGTTTACTTACTTTCAGCTTTAGAGTGAACATTCCACAGTAGCCAGCGAAACTGAGGGCTCTTATTAACTTGCCAAATGAGGCTATACCACAACAGATCATTATAAGCCTCATGTTTTGTGAGGACCAGTCTCAGGCAAAAGAGATGCCCCTTGTAGGTGAGTTGGAGGTAGAAATAGGGCCTAAGGTAGATGAATTTTGTGGGACTGGTCTGTCCCACCTACCTAATATTTTCATAAGGGTGAGTTTGATTAAAATGTTACTAAGGGCAGCTTTACTTGATGGAACTTGGAACATACCCATGAGGAACAGCAATGACAAGGTGGGTGTGTTGAAAGAAGTGTCACAGAGAGAAATAAGCAACTTGAGGGAGATAAAAGGATAAAGGGATTAGAGTAAATCACTGTGCATCATAAACAACAATAATGGGAAATACAGCCAGCCTCACCTGATGATGCTGACTGGGACCACAGAGCACAGACCTGGAGTGATCCTGGGTTTCCTACATCTTGAAACTGACTACTACTATTGCCAGCATCTTCTGGTATAGAAATATGAATTTCTAAGGAGCCATATATCTACTCTACCAGCAGGTCTCCATCCTACACAGAGCATGGAGAAAGAGTTCCACCTTTCAAGGGATCGCTATTACCTGACATTCCTGAGCCCTGTCCTAGAATGTACACTAAATATATTCCCAGTAAAGGCATGTCAACAGCTGAGTCTCTACTTAGACTGAGTCAGCCTGTTAAAACTTTTGAAGTAGGAGAGACTGGTCTTCAGTGGTTTCCCTTCCTGTAACAGTTCCTCCATATCAGGGTCCTTCTAAAAACTGCATTCACTACTGAAGTGGAGATGTTGCAAGTGGAATCAAATCTACTCGCTGGTCTTTACCATTCAACCAGATCAAGATATTTTTGGGAATCAGGTTGCCCAATGTCAGGATCCCACTGGATCCAGGTACAAATGATAAAGACATGTTACCGGAGGATCCCAAAGTAGCAGGTAGGATTCAGAATGGTTGGCCATGACTCCATATGTGTGAGATGGTGTAGACCCTATTGAGGTCATCTTCCAGCAAACCTTCACTCCTCTACCATCAGCTCTTTCCAAGCTAAGATATTTTCTTCAGGTACAACAGTAGGTGGGATTAAAACACAACTTGCTACCGGCAGGTGGTGACAAGAAAGCTGGAGTTATTTTCACCCTTCCTAGGAAAATGTCTCTGAACTCAGTGGGAGATACCACAGCCCTGCATTAGGTGACAAGAAAATGTCTTCCTTTTCTACTTGTAGCAATCAGCTACAAGACACCCAAGGAGAAAATGACAAATTCATGCCTCAGCATGAATATTGCCATCTTTGGCAGGAGTAAGGAAATGCTAGGCATAGGGGCAGAAAAATACCGCCCCCCCCCCGAGATTTTATGCCTGTCCTCGTTATACAGACAGATTTGGAGTGAGTATAGATCATTCCAGAGTTCTTGATCTGGTTGGGTTTGAACCATGGAAAGAGAAAAGTATAAAGTTGAAGTATATTTCATTTCAAAAGCAGCAGATGGGCAGAATTTCAGAGCTAGAAGGGACCTTGCAAGCTTAGCCTGTTCATCTAGACATGCAGACTAACATGATGTCAGAGCTGGCAGGGATATTAAAGACCACTGTATCAGACATACAGATAGCCAACAGGTGCATGAAAGGTCCTCCGCATAACTAATCATCAGGGAAATGTAAGTCAAAATCACAAGGAACTATCATGTCACACCTGTTAGAATGCTATTTTTTTTAAGAATACTATTATTAAACAGATAAGAGGTAACCAGTGTGGTGCAAATGTGAGGAAAAGGGAACCCTGGTTCACTGTTAGTACAGCCATGATGCAAAACAGTATGGAAGGCTCTCAAAAACAGTTAAAAATAAAAGTACCATATGCTCCAGGAATCTCATTTCTGTGTGTATATCCAAAGAAGATGCAACCACCATTTCAAAGAGATATCTGCACTCCCATGTTCATTATGGCAGTGTTCATAATAGACAAGACATGGAAACAACCTGTCTGTGCACTGACAGACAAATGGATAAAGAAAATATGGTGTGTGTGTGTGTGTGTGTGTGTGTATAATTATAAATATTATATATATATGTAAAATAATATTATTATTCAGCCATGAGAAAGAAGGAATCCTGGGCGTTATGCTAAGACAGTAAGTCAGACAGAATAAGAACAATATAGTCTGATCTCAATTATATGTGGAATCTAAAAAAGTCTAACTCCTAAAGACAGAGAGTAGAATTGTGGTTGCCAGGGGTTGAGGGTTGGGGGAAATGGGGAATGTTGGTCAAAGGGTACAGATTTATAGTTAGAAGTTGAATAAGTTCTAGGGATGTAATGTACAGCATGGTGACTATAGTTAACAATATTATATACTTGAAAGTTGCTAAGAAAGTTGCTATCTTAAATGTTCTCACCAAAATAAGGTAATTTATGTGAGGTGATGGATGTGTTAACTAACCTTATTATGATAAACATTTTGCAATATGTATGTGTATGATATCATCACGTTGTACACCTTAAAGTTACACAATAAGGTTTGTCAATTATATCTCAGTTAAGACCATCCATTTCAACCCTTTCACTGTTTGTATGAAGAAACTGAGGCCCAAAAAGGGAAAATAAGTTACACAAGGTCATAGTTAAAAACAACAGGACTAGAACTAGAGTCCCTGGTCTTCTACCTTTTAATATATTTTTTTCAGTATACACCCCTACCTAAGCACCTAAGATCTAAGCCATACTAATGGATACATTTATGTTCTGATTTTTTTAAACATTTCAGTGAAAGAAATTCTACAAACCCACCTAGGAGATTATATCTCAATGTTATTTATGGTTAGGAAATTTTTCCAAATAGATAACTCAAAAGCCTCCTGCTGCAACATAAACTCATTCCTCTTTGGTCTGTCCTTAATCAAAATGGATCTGGGTGGTCACTGTTACCAGTAATATTTATGAAATATGGACAATATGTGTGTATATGTATGTAAAATGTGTGTATATATATATGTACATTTATATGCACACTTATATTTATATAAACAATAATTTAAGCTTCTTTTCTGTAGGTTAAAAGGTTCCTCAATAGCAGACCAAATCTGAGAAATAGCATATATGAAGGAAGACAAGAGTCAGGTCTTTCTATTTGTCTTCTGTGCTACAGCAAAAACTTTCAGCAACAGATAGACCCATGGGGGTATCTAGCATCTCAATATGAACTAAACATCCAAATCCACTGATACCCAACTAAACAGGACCTCATATAGCCAGAACTCCTCTGCTAATACTGTATTTCTAAATACGAAAGGCAGATTATAAGAAAATGAGCTAAGGCTAGAAATTTTCTATGACATCAAAAATCAAGGCAGGGCCTGGACTGATCCGTATCCTATACCTTCATCATTTCTAGTTTAAGAGTAATATTGCTGATCCAAATGGTAACATGATGGTCAAAAAGGATTCAGTGATTGACTCAAGCAGGTCTCACCATGGAGAGCAATTACTCATATATCCTTGATCAAAAAATAGTCATTCTCTGAGAATGTCATCTTTGGCAATGAAATGCTCAGTTTTGTGAAGGACATTCTTGCAGTGAAGAGGGAGATAGGACCCTCCTGCCTAGAGAACCAATTAGCTCAATCAACCCTAAAAATTAGCGGGGTGACAAGTTATAGCCAAAGTGTGCTCGTATATCCTTTGTAAGGCAAGAAAATGGATTCAGAATTTTAAACATATTTTTAACGGGCTACCAGAAAGTCTTATTAACTAGAACATCCTCTTCTAAATTACTGAGATTCAATGGACTAAGAGTCCAAACTGAGTTGCTTTAGAAAGAAATAATTTACCCTAACAACTGAGAAGGCTAATGTAAAATACTTGATGCAGACAGACTGCTTCATTGAGCTTCCAATGGGCCCCATGCCAACGTGATCACTCCTTGAAATCAAGCAATCAGCCTTGTAAAGCAAACTACTCACGGCAATAAGCTGATAGGAGTTGTTCATCATGGCAATCAGCATGTTCAGCAGCACTACCAGCGAGATAACATTGTATGTCCCAAACATGGTAGCTCCTACAAACTCTGTGAATTCGTGTCTGGCTTTCACGTTGGTGACATAGAGATTTAGAAGGCCGAATACAGACCAGAAGAGCGACTGAAGGGTTTCAAATAGCCTGAAAGAGGTCAAAGAGCAGGTTAGTTAATTCTCTAGGAAAATCAAGAAAAAGAGACAGAAAATATGGTCTGCTTAATAAGGGATTTGCCAGATTCATGTCCCATCAGGCATACTGATGATCTCACATATTTTGGTCTCTTTCCCCACACAGACCAATCAGGTGAGTTTATTTGTTTATTACCACTTCTATGTCTTATGCTTTCCTCTTGCACCTGGAATACCACCTCTATTTTCTCAGTCTACACAGACTTATTACAAGGGCTACTTCGCCAAACTTTCTCTTTCATCTCGAGGCCATGTGACTCATCACCTTTCTATAATTATACAAAGACAGTAGTTGAGTAGTTGAGAATATGGTGCTTGGGTTAGATTGTTCTAGGTTAAAATATAAGCTCTGTCATTTGCTAGCTTAGTAAATGTGAACAAATGACCATTTCTGATACTTCTCTTGTGGTTCCAGCAGGGCCCTACATGATGCTCAGTGGAGGAGTTCAAGGATCCTTGAATTAACACATCGTGTAGATAGTTTTAAGGTTTTTAAAAATGTTTATTTATTTTTGGGAGAGAGAGACAGAGCATGAGCAGGGGAAGGGCAGAGAGTGAGGGTAGACACAGAATCTGAAGCAGGCTCCAGGCTCTGAGCTGTGAACACAGAGCCCAACGTGGGGCTCGAACCCACGAACCATGAGAGATCATGACCTGAGCCAAAGTCAGACCCTTAACTGAGCCACCCAGGCGCCCCTGCATAGATGGTTTTAAATGATATGTTGCCTGACAATTACTGAGAACTTACTATACATAAACATGTTATGTACTTTTCCATACATGATCATTATAATCCTTATAAAATCTTTATTGTTACTGCTGAGGAAAGAGATTCAGAGGCCACTCAAGTGCTGAGCCAGAATTCAAATCCAATTTCATCTCACCTCCCTAAACCACTGCCTTATTTAATATTAGATGGCTTCACAAATTATTGTTTCTTCTCGTAGTCTCTACTTTCAAATATATAACTCTGCAATGATATGTTTTTGGTGTCTAGGGTTTCTCTGGCCTCATATTCAGGAATCTGTGCATATAGCAATAAAATGCAGCCAGCTCTGGGTGGCACAAATCAACCATTTCTGAAGCACATGGATGAGGTGCAGAACATAAGAAATGCTACTTTAAGATTAGATGTCCTGTTTCAATTGCTCAAAATATGTTGTTTTTAGAGTGCAATGTATTTTAAGAGGCTTAGGGATTCATTCTTGGGTTCACTGAGAGGGGGGGATGTGGGAAATGTTTTAAAGATTCCTTCTATCTGGGACTGATCTTCGCCCAGATCTTTGCAGGACTGTCTCTTGATCATGGGAGTCTCAGCTCAAATGCCACTTCCTCGGAGGAGCTTTCCTTGGTCACTCTACCAAAGGTAGCTCCACCAGTTTGTTTTTCTATTTTACTGTCTTGTTTTATTTTCTTTGTAGCATTTCAAACTTCCTAAAATTATAGGACATATTTTTTTTTGTTTAAATGTTTATTTTCTGTTCATCCTCACTAGAATGTCAGCTCTGTGAGGGCAGAGACATACAGGTACGATGTACCTGGCATATGATAGGCACTCAATAACACCTGCTGGATAAATGAATGAACTCTTATTAACTATTACTATTACTGTCACCAAGGAATTAGAGTCTAGGAGACTCCAGGCCCATTGACAATTGCATGGTCAGTAGGTTGCACAATGGGGTTAGTCATTTTGATGAAGGCTGTGCTCTGTCTGCACTAGCCTGAGTCTCATGGAGCCTCCTTCATGGACCCCATGCCTGGGAAACATACACTTGTCTCTTTTCAACCTGTTAAATGCCTCTTCTCTTATCATCATAGGTAATTTCCATGATTCTTCCAGTAGCACACTACTTATGAGCTAGCTAGCCTAGAAGGAAGAAATTTGCTGTTTGTTTGATGAAGCTAAGGGCCAGTTGGTGAAGCATATGAGAATCAAAAGTAAGATGAGAGCTTGGAGTTCAGAGGCCAGGTCACAGGAATCAGAATATGGCAAGTCCGATTTCTCACAGTATTTGAATTTCCAAGAGAGTCTAAAAGTCAGGGCCTGGCTTTGCAGTTCATTACGGAGGCAGGCAGAGGGTCAAAAGAGGGAAATATATGGGGCTAATGAGTCTGGTTGTACCAAGAGGGCACAACCTGGATGTGGCAGGGTCCATTTGAAATCAGGCCAGGTGGGAGGCCAGCAATGGCCCAAGCAGGTAGCCAATGACAGAAGCAGGGGCAAGTATATCATTGATATGTTGGCAGGGTCTTATTTCATTGGTTGTTTCTCCAGAATGGATGGCATTATACTCCTTTACCCCATCCCATTAACAAAATTGCAGTGGTTAACATTTGAGTGTAAAGCTTACTACTAGATGTTCCAATTACTGATAAAAAGATTCCCTAAAAGTGAAAGTTCAAGCATTTAAAATCTTCCTGCAGCTATGGTGATATTCTAGTCAGGGAGATCCTATATGTACAATTGTACAAGAGAAAAAAATGTGAAAAGATTATTCCTCAGTTTTGGTACTTTATACTGAGAATGCACTAAATGTCACGATATGGCCTGGCCACTAGGAGAAGCTGGCTTGTTGAAGGGCATACCCAGGTAAAATGAGTGACTGACATATGGGGTAGATAAGAGCTTTCTAGTGATACATTTGTAGAAAGCCCCATGGCTTCTAGACTCAGTTGAATTCACAGAGAAAGAGCCACTACCTAGGGGTGGACATTACTTGGTAGCCAGGTCCATAAGAAAATCATCACAGGGATGGGAAGACTTGTTGCGCAAACCCCAGAATCCTAATACCAAAGGAACATCTTTTTGATTTTAAAGAATATGATTTTAAAGAAAATAATCAATTTAAATAAAAATTCTATATAAAGCAAAGAGTAAACAGACATATGGAACTTGTTAGCTCAAGGAGGGGCACAAAGTGAAGATACAAAGATTCAAAGAGACTTGATATTAAATGTATGGAAGACAAATCCATCCCAGTTGGTTAAGGGAGAACTTGAGCATGTTGACAGCCATCCGCAAATAGATCACAAAGCTAAGAGGGACACAGTAGAATAGAGATGGGAACTCCAGTCTTCTGGACATTTTCAGAAAGTCTCATTTTTGAGATGTGGAGTTCATCTTTCAAAAGGTAGAAGGACCATGGAGAGGGTTTACCCCTCTGGACTTAATTCAGACCAGTGAAGGACTGGAGTTTCTTCTGCAGTTTCCTAGACTTGCAACTTCTTAGTCCATCTTGCATGTAACAAGCTTCTAACTCTGGATGGAATGTTCCTGCCATGCTCCCAACTTCTAGCCTCCACTTTCATCCTGTTTCCTTCTCTGCTCAACTCTTGTTTGTCCTGCCCTGATTCCTTCCCAACAAGTTGGGTTAGATGCTCCTCTTTTGTTCTCCCATTGCACCTTAGCCTGATTCTACAAAGGCATATATCACATTTTAGACACAGTAGAGGGGAGTGGTTAAGAGCAAACTTTAGACTCCTCCCCTTATTAAGTATTTGACTTTGTAAAAGTTAAATAACCCCTTTATTTTTTAACGTTTATTTATTCTTGAGAGAGAGACAGACAGAGTGCTAGTGGTAGAGGGCAGAGAGAGACGGAGACACAGAATCCAAAGCAGGCTCTAGGCTCTGAGCTGTCAGCATAGAGCCCAGTGCAGGACTCAAACTCATGAACCCACAAGATCATGACCTGAGCCGAAGTCTGGCGCTCAACCGACTGAGCCACCCAGGCACCCCTAAATAAAAATTTTAAACTTCAAGTTTCCTCATCTCTAAAATAGTTTATTCGTAGGATAAATAATAATTGCTAACATTTATTGTGCTCTCATTACATGCCGGGCACTGTGCTAAGTGCTTTGCATGTCTTGTATTGTTTGATTCTCAGAATAACCCTGTGAAGTAGCTACTATTCTTTTTTTTTTTTTTTCAGACAGGAACCTAAAGCACAGAGTGGTCGCACTGGTAGGAAGTGGCAAAGGTAGGATTTGCACCAGGCTCTTCTGACTCTGGAGCCCACATGCTTAACCACCATTATCTATTACATAAGATGCTGCATGTAATGCCCTCAGCACAGTATTTGACAGAAGTATTAAAAATGGCAGCTATTCTAATTGTTTGCTCATGTTCTCCATTAGACTATGAGCTTCTTAAGGATAAGGGTGCCATTTTAGTATCCTCATTGGCTGGCACATACCAGTTGCTGAATGCATGTTTGTTGAATAAATCTGTTAAAGATGACAGGAGAAGCACACAACTAAGGAAAGTACAGATGATTGGTACCATCCTGTGATAAGAGTAGCAGGAAGGCTATGAACTTAAAATAGGGAGAAAAAGAGGAGACAATCAATAACAACCTTTAAAATCTGGCCAGAGCCTTTGGAGAGCCTTTGATGGGGGCTGAGTTCATATCCATGCAAATAAGATGGGATAATAAGAGCTGGATGGTAGGTAGAGAAATCACCACTGATTAAGTAGGAATAGCCACAAATGAATGGACATTTTACACAACACATTTTACACAACACATTTTACACATCTTAAATAACTTTACAAAAACAGTCTTCTACCTGTACCCCTGGATAAAAGCACAGACTACAGCTTGTATGCCTGGATTGAAATCCTGACTCTGCCACTTACCATCTATGTGACTGCAGGCAGCCTGTCTAACTGCTTTGAATCCTAATTTCTCTGTCTATAAAATGGGCAATAATAATAGTGCCTACCTCATAGCATGGTTGTGAGGATTAAATGAGTTAATTCATGTAAAGCCCATTCTGTACTAGTGCATGAACCTAGCACTCAGTATATATTAGATATTTTTATGACTATTGTTAACAATTACACCTCTTTCTTGTCTTTATAGATTGTCATTCATTTCCATACCTAGTTGTATATAGTTGTAATCATAGTGTGTATAATTTTTGTGTTTTTAAAAATTACACATTTGGGGTGTAGCACTTTTGGTGTATATATAGAGTCTTCGTGTGTATCATTTTAATAGCTGCCCATATTCCACCCTGAGAATACCAAGCCTGTTTGCCATTTTTTTATTTAAATAGTTTCAAATTGGTTTACATATAACACCCAGTGTTCATCCCAACAAGTGCGGTCTTTAATTCCCGTCACCCCCCTCATCCTCAGTTTGTTCTTAGTCTTCGAGAGTCCCTTATGTTTTATCTACCTCCCTCTCTGTGTCTTTTTTTCCTTTCCCCTCTTCCCCTCCCCCATGGTTTTTGCTAAGTCTCTCAAAATCCACCTATGCGTGGAAACATACGGTATCCGTCTTTTTCTGACTGACTTATTTCACTTAACATAATACCCTCCAGTTCCATCCATGTTGCTACACATGGCCAGATTTCATTTTTTCTCATTGCCACATAGTAGTCCATTGTATATATGTACCACATCTTCTTTATCCATTCGTCAGTTGATGGACACTTGGTCTCTTTCCATGATTCGGCTATTGTCGAAAGTGCTGCTATGACCATTGGGGTACACGTGCCCCTATGCATTAGCATTTCTGTGTCTCTTGGGTAGATTCCTAGCAGTGCTATTGCTGGGTCAAAGGGTAGCTCTATTTTCATTTTTCTGAGGAACCTCCACACAGATCTCCAGAATGGCTGTACTAGTTTGCATTTCCACCAACAGTGTAGGAGGGTGCCTGCTTCTCCACATCCCCGCCAGCATCTATAGTTTCCTGATTTATTCATTTTAGCCACTCTAACCAGTGTAAGGTGGTATCTGTTTGACATTTTAATCAATGCTTTGGATAAGAAGAGATGGCAAGTTTTTAGATCTTCAGGTGACACAAGATTGGGAAGGATAGCTAATGGATGGGATGACAAGGATCAAGATTCAGAAAGATTTCAACAGCATGGAGCAATGGGCTGGAACTAACAAGATGAAATTTAATAGGGATCAATGTACAGCTTTGCTCTTGGGCCAAGTGCCCAAATTTAGGATGAAGGATGTAAGAGAAGTGCCAAGGATTTTATCTGACAGCAAGCTAAAAATGGATCAGCAGAGTGATGCTGTGCTAAGGACTTTGCATGTATTGTAACATTTGATTTTTAGATACTTCAGTATGGCCAGATACTTCAACTATATGAGGGGACAGTGCCAAAGTCAATCTTCTAGAATCAAGGCTAGGGTAGGCATGTTGAACATCATTATGTCTGAGGCCTCTGTGGTAGGTGCAAGGCTTACTAACGTGGGGAGTCTGGCGTATGAAAGAGACAACAAATGACTAACACACAACAGATTATATTGTCATGGAGATGTGATTAGAATGCCATGGGGAACAAACAAAGAAGGAGACTGTAACTGAGAGCGGGGTTGGAATGCGTAAGAAGAGACTTAAAAGAGCAGGTAATTGTTCAGCAGAGGCTTGAAAAATGGGTAAGAGTTTTCTAGGCCTGGCCCCCAGGTGGGGATGGGCATTCTAGACAGGTAGATGGAATGACCTGGGACATGCAAAGACCCATGGAGCCAAGATGCTTTCCTATAGTTGGGAAGAACAGGATATGGACTATAGGGAAGACAACTGAGAGACTGGAGAGGTGGGATCCAGATTACCAACACCCTGCGAGCTGTGGTAAAGAGGTGGATTTTACACTCAAGAAGATTCCATTACTTGGAAGGCATGAAACTGGGTGGTAACAAGATGAGACTGGTGTTTATAAAGAAACTTCTGTGAGGCAGGTGCAAAATTGTTTGGAGGAGAGAGAAGACTTGAGGCAGGGAGACCAGTGCTGTGTGTGTGTATATGTATAAAGGATGAATTCAAGAGGTATTTAGGAAGTACAACACATAGGGCTGAGTGAGAGCCTGGATGTGTCACATGAGGAAGATGTTAAGTCATAGATGATTCCTAGGATTCTGGCTACTGTCATTTAATAATGTGAGGGATTGAAGGGGAAATAGGTTTGGGGTGAGGATGTGGAGATAGCGGAATTTAGTTGTGGACATTTTGTGTTTGCAAGGCCCATGACACAGCCAGGTGCATGCAGAAGGCATCTGGAGTTGACTTGATGGCTGAAACCTCAGAACCTGCAAGGACCTGCAAGTTAGCTCTTGCCACTTCTGCCCTTTTTCTCTCACAAGTCCCATGCCTTCAGAATGATGATGCCTTCCCGATCGCTACTCTCAACAGTAAACCAAGGCCAGGTGTTCCCAGGAATACTAGACTTTAACTGCCAATAGTCTTGTCATGTATTTGTCAGTAAGAACGATGAGATCCTCTTGAACCGTGTTCCCTTGGGGAAAATATCTGTTCTTTTTCTTTTTAACCCAAAGAATAGTAAAGGCATCTCTGGAGAATCAGAAGGAAAAGGATGACAGTAAGCTTATGGCATAGTTTATGTCAGGTATTTAAATGAGCTCACTTTCTCTTTCTCTAAAAGTTGGGTTTTTCTCTATGCTGACCAAGTAGTGTGTATTTTAGCAGGTATTATAAATGCCTGAGTTTAGGTATTTAAAAGAAAAAATAACGCTGAGTCAGAACTCTATGAAGGAAACAAATTGACACCTAGAGGGAAAGTTGAGGTAACATTACTGCTGATTTGGCCCCAGCATGACAATGCTTCTTCATACCTGATGCCACAAGGTATAATTTTTGTGTATACCAGGTGCCCATTCTTGTCAATTGTTCCTGCTGGGCAAGTGATGGGAGCAAAATGTCAGTTGACAACAGGGGTGTTTATAATGACTACAGACTTGCAAGAAGGCATTCCATAAACTTCTTCAGCAGAGTTCACATGAAAGGGTAATTGGCAGGGGATCTGGCCTCCTGGAAGGCACCTTACATTCAGATGTTCAATCCTGTTGAACACTTTGATGTGAACACATGCAGTCTCCTGGCTCTCGAGCTACTGCAGAATTGCTCTTTATGTTGAAAGCAGGTAGATGTGAGTTCTGCCTCTAGAGTAATGCAGGAGAGGAAGCAGATCCTAGTCAAGAGGCCCTAGCAAGGTGATCCATTGTCATTATACACTCCTGGTTGGCTTAACCAAAACAGCACCATCTTCTTGTCAACCCATTTTGGCCTCTTTTTCCTTTCACATGAGTCTAATTTCCCTATCCAAGATTTTTCCCCGAGTTC
The DNA here is from genome assembly GCA_030068075.1 of Paguma larvata. NCBI lineage: Eukaryota > Metazoa > Chordata > Mammalia > Carnivora > Viverridae > Paguma > Paguma larvata. The sequence continues at coordinate 86,329,158 of CM057830.1, forward strand.
TGGGGAGAGAGGCAGAGGGTGTGGCCTAGTGGAGGTGGATGGGTGAGTGCTGCAAAAGGGGCAATGGAGTGAGCCAACATTTTTCAAACTCTGTTCATTGGTACATCATCCTGACCAATGCATTTGGGGAAATTTCTCCCTGCATTGTGGATTTGCAATGAAATGTCTCTGAGAAGACCTGCAATGAAGAAACCTTTTAAAGTTTGTCCTAGCATTTCTAAAGCTCATTTGATTATAGATCCTTTTTTTTAATGTCTGGTCTGTTAACATCCCTGTGAACTGTGGTTTTTTGTAACCTATTTTAGGAAATGCTGCTAGAAACAAATAATAGGGGTAGGCTACATAACATTGTTTTTTTCCCTCTCTATTGGTGCAAACTTGGGGGTGAGCAGAAACTCTTTCCCCCCCCCTGGAATTTGTTATTGACCACATTTCTAGAATGTCTGAATTCACTGAACTGCCTTAGTTTATAGGGTTAAAGGAAAAAATGTATCCTACTTTAAGGACTAAAAACCTCTCATGACCTTGGGGTCGTCACTGTGAATACCAGTGATGATAAGTGGCACTTTCCAGAACTGGGTTTTGAGATGGACAAGTTATAGGACACTGAGTCTTGTGTAAGCCCAAGACCTCTCCTGGAACCTAACAAATTTCCTGTCATGTGCCTATTTTCTTCTCATCTGTTTCCCCTAATAATGATCTGTCAGAAAATAAAAGCCATTCTGGAGGCTTGAAGTTCCTAAAGAAATAGATGTTGAGTTTATAAAGAAAAGGTCAGGAATTCCATGTGTCTGGAGTGCCTCATGGACTCATGGACAGCATCATGAGCTGTCTCCTGTATCCTAAGTGGGAAAGGGAGACATTTCGGATCAGTGCTCGGTGCCTTTTGGCCCACCCGAAATCTTAAATTATTCCCAGAAGGTGAATTGATTCTAATCTTGCTCTCAGCCTGTCACCTTTCTAGCTTGCTCCTGTGAAAGGAGTGCAGTTGTCACTGGGAGGTGCACACAGGCTTTTACTGTAAGTTCAGTCTATGCTCTCCTTAGGCTATGGCACAGAGAATTTGTCCCTGCCAGCATTTCAGCTTTTATTCCACACTGTGTGGACTCAGGCAATCTTACTGGTTCTTATAAAGCATGCCCAATTAATATTGCTCGAAGAGTGGATTTACATGTCTTCTCTCTTACAATACTAGGTAGGAGAAACACTCCCCAGTAAGATATAATGTCCATCCCCACAATACAGTCAGAGAAAAGGGATGCAACCACTTTGCATAAAGCCTATTCACACATACCCATTCTACAAACTTTTACCTCCATCAGCTCTTATGCTCCTACCTCTAGTCTCTATTAAGATTTCATTGACAGGCTTTGGTTTGATAATACTAGGTAGTAGAAGTCTTCCACGGCCAGACATAATGTCCATTCCCATAAAAACATTTAGGTAAAGGAGACACAATGTTTTTACATAAAGCCTGCTCAAACATTCCATCTTTCGTGATCCTGTCAACCCTTACATTTTTATTCTTTTATTTCTTCTCTATGCCTGATGTATGGCTTGAACTCATGACTCTGTGATCAAGAGTCATGAGCTCTACTGACTGAGCCAGCCAGGTGCCCCTACCCTTACATTTTTATATTGTCTCAATCCATTGTAGCCTGAGTCAGGGCTTCACCAATGGGTTTTGGTACCACCATTAGGAGGATTTCTGTATTAATGAGTCCTGGAAACTTCTCTTTTCCACCCACTGACCATTTTACCCACTCTTGAACCAAGGGACCCTGGCCTTTTCATCAATCTTTAGCTTGATTAATCTGCCCAAACACTGCCCCAAATGATTGGTGGTCAGGTTTCTCATTGTAATTTTTGCCCACTGGCTTTTTAAAGTTCTCCATACTGGAAGAAATAGAGTAGACTTACTTGGGGCCCTTTAATTTTAGGGGGCCATCACAGAGCTCCTTTGGCCCTCCCAGCCTTTGATAGTACTGTATTAATGTCTTTAACATTATCAATGTCTGTTTTATTCATCTCGTTTCTTAACAACCATCTAAGGATTTCCATCCTGTGGGATGAGTCCTGGGACTTCTCTGTTTCCTCTTTCTTTTGTTCCTACCACTATTTGCTTTATTCACCTCATTCCTTAATAACTGTTTAAAAGCTTCCATCTTTGTGGCATCTTCCTATTCTCTTGTTAATTAACCTAATGTTTTTATTAAGACCAATGAGGGAGAGCTGAGACGGCAAACTGGCAAGGGCTTCCCAGACTGCTTTTTGGTTTTGCAGCAGTAAGGTTATATGTGGTGCCCATGTGAAAGATACCCCTTAACTACAGCATTTACCATGACCTGGGTAATGGGTATATATATTCAGTAGGCAAATATCTCAGTCTTCTTAAAGCCAGTTCCACATAGCTTGTACATGAAGCATGTCAGCAGCTTCATCTGGGGTATTCTACTTGGCATTCACAGGGGGAGTTGAGAAGTCCCCCTTCTCAGGGTAAACAGACACTACAGTGACTTTTATCCAGTTAACCAGACTGGTCGTTCCCTTAGGAATAACCTCCTGTGTATCTGGATCACATATACCCATCTGTGATTGTTCAGTCAGGAACTGTATTGTAGGTCCTGTATCAACCCAAACATGCCCTTTCACTCCACAGTATTGAAAACCAAAGACACAGCTCCTAAATTAGTTACTTTCATAATCTATTTTAGCAAAGTTGTTCAGGAAGTTGATGATACTGATCTACAAAATGAAAAAATGCCTTCACACTATACTCTCAGATTTCAATAGTTTCTTGATTTTGCCCTCCCCCACATTGACTACCTTCTTGGTGACCAGAGGTCTTATAGGGACCTTCTGTTGTCCCTGTACAATTTTTACCTTCAGGGATGGCTTTGAAGGCAGTGACCCAAACTCAGATTGACCCAAATCTGAACTTGGTTTAGCATTAAGGCCTGACCCAGCACTTCCATTTTACTTTCATTTTAGTTATTATTGATAATAACCGAAGGATTGTATGTTTGGTATAGTTCTTATTATTTTGCATTTCCTTATATATCCAATGAGCTAACTCCTTCTTAAGAGTTGAGTTTATTACCGAAGTGGTTTAGAACAAGTCTCCCCAAAGTATGCCATTTTGGCATGTGAGCTATTTTGAGCTGAAGGCAATCAAGACCCAGAGGGCTCAATAGAAACTTTTGCCCCTCTTTTAACTACCTAGAAGAATTTAAATTGGATTTTTTCCCAAAATGAGATTTTTTACCAGAGATAAGTTTTATCTGAAGTGATCATTCTGTATGGCAGGGCAAACACCTAATCGCCAAACATCTGCTCTTCTTTTTTTTTTTTTTTAATGTTTATTTTTATTTTTGAGACAGAGAGAGACAGAGCATGAGTTGGGGAGGGGCAGAGAGAGAGAGACACACAGAATCCAAAGCAGGCTTCAGGCTCTGAGCTGTCAGCACAGAGCCTGACTGACGTGGGGCTCCAACCCACGGACTACGAGATCATGACCTGAGCCGAAGTTCAATGCTCAACTGACTGAGCCACCCAGGCGCCCAAACATCTGTTCTTCTTACTCTCCTGTGAATCACCCTTTGAAACCCCAGGCCTCTATCCCATTCCTTAGCTCAGGAAGGCATATATACTTCATTTTACCTTTCTGTCTTTGAACTTCTCATGTATTTGGGGTTTCCATACATACAAAATTAAATTTGATTTTCTCCTGCTAATCTATCTCATGTCAGTTTAATTCTTAGACCAGCCTCCTCTTAACCTTTGGAGGGTAGAAGAAAAAAATTCATCCCCAACACTATCATTTGTAAATTCCATTGCTAACTTTTACCTTTAGTAACTGATTGCAGTGTAGCTGAAGTTTCACACTGTGGGTGACTAGGTAGCCATCCAGTGATCAAAGGCTCATCATCCCCTGCCCTTTTATCCTTTCTTTTCCCAAACCACATGTTCTCATGATTCAGGGCTCTTTTAGCAAATCCCATTTCTCTGATGCCAGCTAAAGGCTTCTGAATCTATTGTGTGGGTGTGGGGAGAATTTCCCTCCACACCACAAATTCTCCATCACCAGCTGGGTGTCCTATAATTCAACCCAATTCTGACACCACTATGAGATAATCTTAGATTCTGTAGATTAAGGGTTCAGTCCCACAAGACTACCCCTTTTTCCCCACATTAAATGTCAGTCCCAAGTTCAGGTTGTTACCTGTGCTTCTGACTGACTGGTTATAGATAAGGGGCTCCCACAGCCTCCTATTTGGGTTCAATTAATTTGCTAGAGTGGCTTACAGAACTCAAACATTTCAATTACTAGATTATTGGCTTATTATAAAAGGATATAACTCAGGAACAGACAGATGGAAGAGATGCATATAGAACAAAGTATGGGGACAGGGTGCAGAGCTTCCATGCCCTCTCCAGGCACACCATTGTCCCCAAATCTCCATGTGGTCACCAACCTGGGAGCTCTCCAAAACCTGTCCTTTTGGGTTTTTGGGGAGACTTCATTACCTAGTCATGATTGATTAAACTCATTGCCCAGTGGTGACTAAACTTGATCTTCAGCTCTTCTCCCTTCTCTGGTGGTTGAGGGGTGGAACCAAATGTGTCAACCCCCTAGTTACATGGTTGATTCCCCTGGCAACTAGCCTCCATCCTCAGGTGGGGGTCAAAATTCACCTCCTTAACACAACAAAAGACACCACTGTTCTCTGCTCTCAGCCCTTAGGAAATTCCAAGGCTTTTAGGAGCTCTGTGCCTGAAATGAGAAGGCCAAATACATATTTTTATTATAAATCATAATATCCCAGGATGCATTAAGATATTTCTGCATCCTTCCTTTTTCTTTGTTCTTGATTCAGAATAGCTACATTAGCTTTTGTAATCATTTGTTCAGAGGAATAGCCTTGCTCTTTCATTTCCTTGGTTAGTGATTTTTTTTGAATGAGGAATTATTTACCTCCTTCCCATCAATTCCTTTAAAAATATGAGATGCTACCAAAATAATTCAGAACTAACGCTTTAGATGAGTTCCTGGGAGCTCATGTGTGTGTTTGTCTCTTTCCTCTCTCATCTAACTTCTTCCTCTCCTAGTCCTCTGTAGCCAGAGAAGGCCCTCTCTCCACTCCAGACCCTTTGGGTTGATCCATAAGTGAGTTTTGTGTGCACTGTCAAGAGGTAGTGACAAAGCTGTGGACTGAAAATAGAGTGAAGAAGGAAAAAGCAGAAAAAGGCAAAGGTGGGGGGTCTTACGTGGAGAAGGCATTATTCTGTTTCTCACATCGGATTCCCTTGCAGTTGTTTGGTTCATCGATCGCTCTGGTCTCATAATAAAAGTAAAGCTGGTTCAGTCCGTTGGCAAAAGCCAGCAGTACCAGGCAGTAGATAAAGAGGAATTTGAGGATATCAAGCAGCATGCGCCCCAAAGAGATCTGCAGCGGCCCTAAGTGGGAGTTTGCTGTGAACAGGGATATGAGACGCAACGAACTTAAAATGTTAGATATTGCAAACAGTGCTTCTGCAATCAGAGTCGGGTGCCACATTTCCCATTCTTCCCTTGGACGAGAACCATTATACTGAAAGAAACAAATGCACAAGGTGAGAGGTACAGTGAGCATTTTAAACTTTTCACTCTTTTCTCCTGTCTGCACCCAAATAAAGCCACCAAGGTAAGCATCAAACATTCATTTATACAACAGGCCTCATGCATGGCACTATTTGTCTCCCCCTCACCCTGCCATCAATATATGATGCTAATAACTCTCTTCCTCCCACTCTCATCCAAATATATTCCCTGCTATACACAGAGAAAAATGAAGTTTGCAGCCATCATCTGGAGTAACCACCTGTGGTTTATCAACAGACACTTTCTAATTGTGAGTTTACCAGATTGTTAGGGAATGTCACTGGAACAGAGCCATTGGTATGCCCAAGGTAGTGGGGACAAATTAGTCTGCTTTTTAATGAGATTTCAAATCAGAATTGCCTCCCCAATACCCATTTTCTTCTGAGCACCACAGACAACCTGTAGTTACTGATGGGCAAGGGATAGGTTCAGCCTCCTCAGTGTGCGATGTTCTTCCTGAGTTCCTTGCCAACTTGTAGTCTGGGACTGCTAGAGAGACTTTAGAGGGTCATTACTCAGTTTTCTGCTGAATTTCAGCAGTCGGTAATGTATTTCATAAGATCACAAATAGCATGTTAACCTTCCAGGTGGTGAATTTAGTACCACTCCACGTGGTGGTTTATGCATGTATTTTATTGTTCCTTTGACAGCCCTACAAACTTGTTCAAGTTCTAGTACAAATGAAGAACCAGCGGGCTGAAAGAGGGGAAAAAGCCAGTGTTTCTGGCATTGGTTGCCCATTTTTCAGCCCTATCCTGGACTTCCAACTCCTGAAACATTGGAGGTAGATTTATAGAAAGATGGCTTTATTGTAAGACCTTAAGTTCAAATGGGGCTTTGTCAACTTAAAACTGCCTGTATCTCTCAATTTCACCATAGAATGAGGATAATATCTACTCCTATCCACTGCACACATTTGTGACTATGTATCCATATGTGAGAGTGTGTGTACTCCATAAGGAGAGATGTTATGGAAATATAAGAATTTGCTTATTACCTTCCCCAAGACAGAAGTATATTTTGCCTGGAATTCAGTCTGAAGCATATTGCCTTGAGCTCTCATCTAAATATCACAATTTCTTAGGACTAGATGTAAACAACTTCTTTAAGAAAATGTTGCATTTGGGGGCCAAATTACATTGTTAGCATTTCTAAAATGTGCTTCAGTTCCAACAACTGACAAAACTGGTGTTAGAATCATTTGCATGCTTCCAATATTCTTCACTGTCAGAGGAGTTTGGAGAAACCCTGCCACAGTTGTGCTTCTGTTTCAGATGAACTTTAGGTGGCTAATCCGTTTTATACACTCTTGGCCAAAGTTGTGTCTCTATATTTTCCCTTCCAAAAACAAACAAACAAAAACACCCCACATTGGCTGCATCACTGTGAGGGGTGGGCATTGCCATGTCTGTTTTACAAGTAGAGGAGTTGAGGTCCAGATAGGCAGAGTGACTTGCTTAAGATCACACAGCAAGCTGGTGACAGAGCCAGGACTCAAACTTGAGATCTCTATATACTCAGTCTGGCATTATCTCTATTAAATGTTCGCTCAAATGTTGGTTGATATCACAGCACATATGTTAGATAGGCCTTTAAAAGTGTGAGCTATATGTGAAAGCTATATGTGAAAGATGGAGACTACTGATAATGAAACAGACCTATGTTTTAAAACAGAAAATTATCAACTGGAACATGCACAGCTCATAATTCAGTATTTTCTCCTTCTGCAATCACAACTGTAAGCCCAGGAAAGTCTGCTGCCCATGGGACAGTGCGTCTGGATTTGCAGAACATTCAGAAGTGTGAAAAGTGATTCTGATGGCAAATCTAGGTTTTGCACATACTTCTTTGGAGGAAGATATTATAGAATATGACAGCTTGGAATAAACTTGGAGCTCATTTAGCATAAAGGTCAAGCTCATTTAGCATAAAGGTCAACAAACGTTTTCTGTCAAGGGCGAGATAGTAGATATTTTTGGCTTCGTGGGCTATATGGTCTCTGTTACAACTACTCAACTCTTCCCTGTAGAATTGATAGGGAATAAGTGAGTAAGTGGATATGGCAGCAGGCCATAGTTTGATGGCCCCTGGACTAACACAAATGGTTTTCAAATTGTCTTCCTTGAAGGTTCAGTAGAGGCAACTGGTAGCCACTGTGGGAGCTGTAGAGGAGGCCTGAAAGATCGAGTCCTCAATCCAAATTCAGTCTTTGAGCTCTTCAATATTCTGAAGTTCTGAATAAGTTTTAGTTTCAAGATGTGATTTCATGGAAAACATTAAAAGGCTGATAGCCATTGATCTAGTCCAATCTGCTTATTTTTCAGAGGCAGAATCTAAGGTTATAGAGGTGCAAGGATAACTTATGGTAATCCAGCTTCTGTCAGAGCACAGATTACATTCAGGTTTCCTGATTTTTGAGTTAGTGATACTAGGAGGCAAGTGATTTTTCTTATACTCTTTGAGATAGAATGCAGATTGAAAATTGACCTCCATGTCTTTCAGAGGGGTATAAATCACACTCTGTCAATTCAAAAGCAAAATATGAAGAGCACCAGCCTAATGTGGGGATTTAACAATAATAAGGATGGAGTGGGGGATTGTGTCTTCAGCCAAGTACTGGTTGAAGAAAGGACCACAGCTCAATGGGTATCAAAGTTTGGATTTAGTTTGAACATATGGAAGTAAGGTAATGATGGGATAAATCTAGGTGGTACCATCATAGAAGACAAAAGGACAATTATTTTCCATTTGTAGGGCTTTCTGGGCACACTGAGGGCCAACCTTATGTGCATTTGTTCCTTTTGAGTACTTTCGTATGTGTCTTTTCATTTCTGTTGCTACAGACCATGTGTGGTGGAGTATATATATCATTGACAATTGTTTTTGCTCTAATAAAGTATCTTCTGTGAGGTCAGCTTATCCAATAGCATTTATGTACTGCCTTAGTACAACAATGATCTGAAGTGTTTCAAGTAGCCTGGGGACCAGCCTTTGTGGCTTTATCTCATAGAGGTTGTCTCAGCCTACTTGGTGAAGTTCATCTCAGACTAATGTGCCTCTATGGATGAGTGGACCAAATTGAGTATTTGCAATTTCTCATTGCAAATCCAAATATGCACGTGGCATGTCATGCTTTGACAATTCTCCTCTTTTTTGAGAGGAACTCCAACTTCTTGACAAATGTCTCCCTTGAGTTAAGTGTTTGTCAGTTGAGGGGCATTTAGTCAGCTGAGTATAGCTGATTTATCTCTGCACTCTGTGGTAGGGAAGTTCTAGCTCCTTGGAATCTTTGCTAGTGAAACTGGACAGGTTATAAAATGATCTAATGTTGGGCATCTATAGACACATTTTTACATCCCTAAGAGAAATCCTTTTCTTGACCGTTTATTCTAAACTTTCCTGTTTAAACAAAACCAACCAATTTATATATTGATAATCTATTGTCCCTCCAGTGTATAAATACCACTTCCAAAGGAAGAGATTTTTTTTTTAAGGCAACAGTGTTACTTAGTCAGCAGAGTGCCAGAATGACATGGATTTCATCCAGGCATATTAACCAGAGATTCAAACATTTTCCTCGCCAGCTTTTTCTTGTAAGGAAGTTGTAAGTCTATGTTAAACGATCACCACAGTATAAGGTATACTCTTAGGATTCTTTCAAAAATGTTTCGTGACTGCATTCAATATTCATACTCCACGTAACTAACTCCCAAGGTCTTAAAATTTATGCAATATGCATATTAGGGATATAAAAATAAGTTGTTGGATTTTTGGTGGACAGCCATATTCCCATTCTAAAACTCCTTAATGTGGGATTTAGTGCCAAAAAGCATGACTGACTAGACAATCTTGGAAACTGAACTGTCAGCTTTTTCTCATGCTGGAGAAGTTCAATTCAGGGTAGAAGCACGGCCATTCTATTATCTAATGAGCACCAAATCTAGCCTGTGACTACCCAATGTGAAATGTTGGACTTGAAGCTATTTTCAGGATAATGTAGGCTGTACATTGTGTGGGAAAAGCATAAAGGCTGTGTATATGTGTGTGTGTATACATCTTCTGAATTGGTAGAGAGGCACAGGTTGAGTGTGATACTCAAAAAACTGGATTTATAACAGCTTGAAAGTCATCCTGGTGCTGGAAGCAATGAGGGAGGCAGAGATGATTAAAGATCTCTGTCTCCTGCAGTGAAGTTCCTAGAGTTCTGCTATCTGTCATATAAAGAACACTTGAGGGAAGTGTGAATACTTAGCTTTGAGAACAGACAACTCAGCAGGTTAGGGAGAGATGACTTCACATTGGAAGCACTATTACAGAAAAGGAGCAGCTTTGTTCTGTTTGATCCCACAGGGAGGAAGGATTATTAATGGATGTGTCACAGGGCAAATAGTATTAAAAAAAAACATAAAGTAGCACTTTTTAATGAAGTGATGAGGGTGGAGAGAGGCTTTTGGAGATTGTGAATTCAGTGAGTTTCCTGTCCCTGACCTATGGAAGGGTTGGTGGGCCATCTTCTTGCCAAGGATAATGTAGAGAGGATTTAAACACTGACTGGATGGGTGGGTGGCTGAAGACCCTTCTACTTTCAGAGTTTAAAAAGCTAAAAAATTATTTGTAAATTTCTCTATTCTCCACTTTCTTTGCTTAGGTGGACACCGCCTACAAACTACTGAAAGAATGCCTGTTTATATGGCACTTTCCCGCAAGGATTGGACTGTTAACAGCACTTTTCCCCTAAGCTCCGTATGCTCCCTGTGCTAAAGCTGAATGTAACCCAAATCGTTGCTTAAGAAAAATGGCAGACATTACAATTTACCTTTACATAGGCCACAATCTTCAAGGAAATGGTTGCCAGGTAGAGTGAGTTCATTGCAAAATCCATCAGGTTCCACCAGTCATGGATATATTCAGTAAATCCACCATCCCACATTTCCTTAATCTCCCCCCAAATGAAACCTGAAGAATGGAGGCAAGAGGTTTATTTCTAGACAGGGTCAGAATAGTCATCACAGTACAATTCTCCCAAGTAAAGGCAGATGGAAACAATGAATGAATTGAGATTACTAGAGTAATGCCCACAGAGATGGTAGTAATAACATAGCTCTTTTCTTTCCTACTTCACCTCTCAGTTGTGAACTTGCCAAACCTGATAGGCTTTGCCTGAAGATGCCCATACATTATACCTTTCTGGATGCTACTCACTTTCAGTGTTGTTATTATAGTTACTGGGAAGTTGTTGCAATTTTGGGGTGCCTGATTCTACCCTCTTCCCATTTTGAAGTAGGAAATTTATTAATTTCATTACCAGATCAATTAGGTCAATATTACCCTGTAGTCCTTAGTTTCTACCATGTGCTAGAGGGAAAACTCAGTAAGTGTTGAGGTGAGCTAGTTGACCATCAACCAAATTACTGGATTTCGAGGTTGAAGCTAGGCAATGGGACACAAAATAATTGATCGATTGATTTATCGAAATATTTTAGAGTGCACATGTGAGAGAGAGAGCACAAGTGATTGGAGGAGAGGGGAAGAGGGAGGGAGAGAATCCCAAACAGGATCCATGGACAGCATGGAGCCCAACATGGGGCTCAATCTCATGACCCTGGGATCATAACCTGAGCTGAAATTAAGAGTCGGCCACTCAGGCGGGGGCCCAAAATAATTTACAATCCTCTTTTCTCCTTTCTCCTTTCACTGTGTGTGTGTGTGTGTGTGCGTGTGTGTGTGCGCGTGCACGTGTGTGCAGGTTTTGTGGAATTCTCTCTGGTAACATAGATGTCTCCTGAACCTTAGAATTGGGAAACCAGGAAAAGGTGTGGCTGTGGCAGTGCTTCTCAGACTTTAAAGTGCATGTCAATCACCTGAGGATCATGTTGAAATGCAGATCCTGATTCCATAGATCCAGGATGGGACTTGAGATTCTGTATGTCTAACAAGTTCCCAGGTGATGATGCTGATGTTGCTGATTTGGGTATTACAATTTGAGTAGCAACAACTCAGGGGATAGTGATACATTGGAGGGTCCAATGCAATCTACCTAGGCTTAGAGACTACTGGTAAAGTTACTTCTATCATGGATTGTGTGAATTTCCTAGGTTCCCCTCCTGATTGTGGAATTTGTATTTATATAGGATGGAGACCCTGAATAATACTGGGATTGTGTGGAGTAGCCACAAGAAAGCAGCAGATACAAGTGCCCTTGAGTTATAGGAAGGGCTTTGAATAGACTGATCAGCACTTGCCCTGCCTAGCTTATCTGAAACCCATTCTGATTGATACTTGGCTTTCCTTCTAAACCAACTGACAGGCAATTTCTTGTCCTTGAACATGTTAGGTTAGCAGAATTAAGCCCTGGGTTAACTGCCAATCTCACTATGGACCATGCAATACTAAGTGACCAGAGCCTGGAGAGGAAGGCACCAGATTTATGAAACTCCCCACAAAGGGCTTCCATTCTGCACAGAAAGATGTCCTAATTCAGGGCCACCCTAACTGCCTATTACAGTACTTTAGTTAAACAGGAGCAGCAAGGACTCTGGCCATAGCTCTTGGTTTCTTTGACTCACCGAGAACCCAAGGCAATATCATCCATTCCACGACAGTTGGGGGAGGCCCCTGTACATGAAGGTCTGTCCTGACGATGTGCTGAGAAGCCAGGAGAAGCATGAAGAGGAAGGTCAGATATGATGCTGTGTGGCAGATAAACTTGATAAAGGGTTTCTTGATGAACAGCCCAAGGTTGCTCCTGGGTGAGATCAGATAAGCTATAGACAGCATGGGAAAGAGGAATCCAATGGTCATGCAGGTAAGAAGCTTGACTACCCAGTGTTTCCGTCGCCATCCAGGGAAGCCGTCATACCACAGAGTGGCAAGTAACTGTTGGCAATTAGGCTGAGCAACAAACTGGTGAAAAAAAGAAAGAGAACAAATTAGGCATCTTGGGTGTCCAGGGAGAAGTCTACATTCATAATACCTCTCCTAGTTTACAGCCAGCTAAATGGCCAATCCCCAGAAAAGGCCTGTTTTCCAGGTTTCCATGAATGGATCTAACCCCTGAGACAGTTCTACATGTCAAGCTATGAGACTAGATTTTCCTTAGAGTTATTTATTTCATATATTAAATAAATTTTTGTTTGTGTTTTGTGCTTTGACATGCTTCTCTATTCTTCCTCCCATCATCTTAGAGAAATGGTTCCCAAACCTTGACTCTGGATCAGAATCATCCAGCAAACATTAAAAAATTCAGATTCCCAGGGGCGCCTGTGTGGCTCAGTCAGTTAATAGTCCAACTTCAGCTTAGGTTATGATCTCTTTCACAGTTCATAAATTCGAGCCCCGTGCGGGGCTCTGTGCTGACAGCTCGGAGCCTGGAGCCTGCTTCAGATTCTGTGTCTCCCTCTCTCTCTGCCCCTCCCCCACTTGTGCTCTCTTTCTCTTTCTCTCAAAAATAAATAGACATTAAAAAATTCAAATTCCCAGATCACACCAAAGACTGACTAAATGAGCATCTCTGGTGAGTAGAGCCTGGTCATCTGTTTTACAAAGTTCTTTGGGGAATTTACATGTCTCTTAACAGAGAATCATGGGGATATTTTATTTCAAATTGTTTCACTTTTACTCATTCCCCTAGCTTATGTGAGATCATCAACAAATATGCACTGTGTTTGGGCAAACACAAACTGGCAGGGAATAAGCTCATGCCTGTGGCTATGGTTTGGAATGGAAATGAGTTCCTTTTTGATTTTCTCTTTCTTCCCCTTTGGTCTTGAGCACATCTTGGTTGGCTAGCAGTGAATGAGCTTGCTGCTTTGCCGTCTATTAACACCCTCTCAAGTCTAGACATGCAAAGGAAGAAAAAATATTTGGGGGCCAAAATTACAACATTGTGTACTAACCCAGCTGGGATTTTACTTAAAGGCAATCTACCAAGTGTCAGCGATTAATAGTTAAGGAATCATCATTGCAAATCATCATCAAGCTGCTACTTCCTGGTACACAACTCAATAGGGAGCTCAACTGTCAGCCATGATTTTAAATACCGACTATATTTGACTGTTCCAGCTTCCCATGGGAAAGGTTAAACAGAGCTGTACCATATAGCTTACTAACACAAAGGAAATAAAATCCTTCCACCATTTACTTAACACCCCAGGTAAAGTAGCCCAACCTTACTGTTAGTATATCTGTGAAGATCACTAGCTTCTGCCAGAACCATTTTGCTCTCCCATGAGCACGCAGCTGGACTACATCTTCCAGTCTCCTTTGTAGTGAGATGCGGCTGTGTGACTAAGTTCTTAATAATGGGAGGTGCAGAAAAAGGATGAGTGGTATTTCCAGGCCTGGCCTATAGAGGTCTCCCATGTGCAGTCCTCCATGTTTTCTCCCCGCTTCTGGCTGACTGGAATGTGATAATCCAGGATGGCGTAGGAGTTTCTGTCAGCTCATGTTTGATCCTCAATGACCATGTAGAGGAGAACTATCAGGCTGATACCTGTCTTGGACTGTTACACGACTGAGAGGATTCTAGCATGTTTTAGCCATTATATATTTGGGGGTCTAGACTACCCTCAAGCAGTTAACTATTATGAAACTACCAAAAATAAGCTCTAAAGTCTTTTTATCACATGATCTGATTTCCTTCAAAGATCCTTCTGATCCCCAACACATCCTGTGTCACACAGAAAGACACAATCTTATAGTCCCTTTCTACTCTTCTTGGCATTATAGCCTATGCCTGAGGCTGGAATGAAAAAGTCCTAAAAAATAATGTACAGAAAAGTAGAAGGGTAAAGCAAGATGTTTGGATACAGTGGGAAAAGCACTGCGAGTACACAGTCTAGTGAGGGACACAGATGTAAAAAAAGTCAGTTATAAAACAATATAGTAAGGGCTTAAATTTAAATTGGATATGAACAGGGGCACCTGGGTGGCTCAGTCTGTTACACGTCTGACTTTGGCTCAGGTCATGATCTCACAGTTTGTGAGTTCGAGCTCTGCGTTGGACTCTGTGCTAACAGCACAGAACCTGGAGCTTGCTTCGGATTCCGTGTCTCCCTCTCTCTCTGCCCTTTCCCTGCTCACAATCTGTCTCTCTCTCTCTCAAAAATAAACATACATAAAAAAATTTTTAGGGGCACCTGGGTGGTTCAGTTAGTTAAGCGTCCGACTTAGGCCCAGATCATGACCTCATGATTCATGGGTTCGAGCCTTATAACAGACTTTGCACTGATAGTGTGGAGCCTGCCTTGGATTCTCTCTCTCTCTCTCTCTCTCTCTCTCTCTCTCTCTCTCTCTCCCCCCATTGACTGCTCGAGGTCTCTCTCTCAAAGATAAATAAACATAAAAAAAATCTTAAAAAAATTTAAATGGATACAAAGAAAGCATACTGGGAACACAAAAGAGAGCAAATCTGGACAGCCAAGGCTCCCTGGGGAGGCGATACCTGGATGGAGCATGAAATGATGTATAGAAGGTGGTTAACTGTTAAAAAATAACATGACATGTATAAGGAACCAGAGCAGTCTGGGGTGGCTGTAACTTGAAATTCAAACCAAAGAATGGCAAGAGATGGGACTGGAGAGGTAGACAGGGGTTACAGAAGATTACAATGATAACCCTTGGCTATTGTAAATAGTATGACTCATTTTTAGAGCTATGGGGAGCCATAAGCAATATGTTTATGTTTACGAGTGTGAGTGAGTGTTTGTGTGTGTGATTAGAGCAGTATAGTAGACTAGATAAGACTCTCCACAGTAGACTCTGGAGCTAATTGCATTGGTTCTCTTTGTTCTTCAATATTTTCATCTAAAGAATGGAAATAACAACAGCATCTAACAGCTATGGCTGGTGTGAGAAAAAAGATCACTTGTTACATCTGAAGCACTTAGAACTATGCCTAACACATAGTAAGGGCTCATTTCAATCTTAGTTGCATATATTATTATGCATGTGATAGAATCAGACTTAGACATTAGAAAGACTCTTCTGGGTATTGAATGGGAGTTGAAATGGGGGCAGAAAGTGGGCAAAACTTGAGGCAGGAAGAAATCTGGTATGCCATGACTGTGATTTGGACCAAGGTAATGACTATGGAAATGGAGAGACGTGCTCAGATGCAAAATACAGTGAGGAGGTGGGAAGTGGCAGGATATGGTGATAAATAGTGAGTGAAGTAATAGATGAGGATTGAATGTAAAGGGGAGGAGGGCTTATTTTGGGGGGAATTGGTAGATATTAGTGTCATCAACAGAGTGGGAACATTGAAGCTAGAACAGGTTTATGGAGATACGTGCACTTTTAGACCTGCTGAGTTAGATTTGTCTGTGTGACACTGAATGGAGATATTTGGAGGTACTGATGTTCTATACCAGGGGTTGACAAGCTTTTTCTGTAAAAGGCCAGAAAGTAAATATTTGGGGCTTTGCAATCCATATAGTTCCTATAGAAACTACTCAACTGTTTTGGTGCAAACTCAGCCATAGACAATGTGTACATATGTAAATGAATGGGTGTGGCTGTGTGTGCGCCAATTAAACTTTAGTTGTAGTTTGCTAATCCCTGTACTATGACATTGCTCTCTGCTGCTGCCAGAACCAAACAAATACTTGGACTACTTCTGCAATGGTCTTTATAACCTCCTGAGAGTTCCCCTCATGTATCCCTAAGAACTCTGACCCCAGAAATCACTTTCTCTTATACAAAAAATGCAGAGGTGAAGATTCTTTTAATAATGGATATTATCATCCAACCTTTATCTCCAATGATGCTGCTCTGATTTTTGATTAGGTTGAAGATGGTAATTTTAAAGTTTGGGCAGGGTTTTATTTTCTGTTTTTACATCTTGTAAGAGTAGTGTAGCGTGGTGTGGTTCTGGCAGAACAAACTGCAATTAGAATATTTGTAAAGGAAGTTTTTATTAAACCACCAGGTAGTATCGAAGCCCAAAACATCTGTGAGCTTGGAAAGCACAATCCTAATTCCTGTTTGCATACTGAAGTTCAAATTTGACAGGTTATTTAATCAATCTCTACTTGATTTCAAGAATGCCTCAGAAGGAGAGATTGCAGGATAAGTGTTGCCTGCTTTATTGCACTAAGAGTCAAACTGTATGGAACCTTGGGTGGTAGTTTTTAATTTTGATGAAGTCCAATTTGTGTTTTATTTTGTTACTTGTGCTTCTGATGCCATATCTAAGAAATGATCACCCTATCCAAGGTCACAAAGATTTGTACCTATGTTTTCTTCTCCAAGCTTGATAGCGTTAGCTCTTACAGTCAGGTCTTTGATCCATTTTGAATTAACTTTTGCATATTGTATGAGAAAGGGGTCCAACTTCATTAATTTGTCCCAGCGCTATTTTTTGGAAAGGCTACTATTTCCTTATTAAATTGTTTTGAAAACTCCCTTTCTTTTTGAAAATCAACTAACCATAAATGTAAGGGGTTATTTTGGACTCTTAATTCTATTCCATGTATCAATGAGTGTATCCTTGTCTTGTTCTGATTTTAGGGGACAGGATTTCAGTTGGTCTCCATGAAGTGTGATATTAGCTATGGCTTTATCATAAATGACTTTCATCAGGTTAAGGAGGTTCTCATCTGTTTTCTGAGTGTTTTTTTTTTATCATAAAAGGATTTTGTCAAATACATTTCCTATGTCACTTGAAATGATTATGTGTGTTTTTCTCCCTTCCTTCTGTGAGTATAATGTAATACATTGATTTTGTTATATAAATCACTCTTACACTACTGAGATGAATTCCACCAGGTCATGGTGTATAATTCTTTTTATGTATTTCTGGATTCGGATTGCTTTTTGTTAAGCCTATTGTTTGCCTCAACTGCTATCCACTGTCTCAGGCAGCCATGGTATTAAACAATTGCTGCTGAATTTTTCAACAAATGCCCTTATGGAAAGGGCTGTTGGTGCTGAGTCATATCAGATAAACACAAGCTCTGTAAATGGAGCTTTTCTAGGAAGTTGCCAGACAGGTCATATAATGACAATTTTCTGTGGATGGGTCTTTTGGGGAAGATCTTTTCCTTTTCCAACTGCCAAACTGCTGCTGTTCACAGTTGCCATGGTTCCAAGGCTGTTGGTTTTCAAGACTACTGTGGGCCTGAGTAAAGGACTATAGGAATAGGCAAGTTGGGGCGCCTGGGTGGCTCAGTCGGTTAAGCGGCCAACTTCGGCTCAGGTCATGATCTCACAGTCTATGAGTTCAAGCCCCGCGTCGGGTTCTGTGCTGATAGCTCAGAGCCTGGAGCCTGCTTTGGATTCTTTGTCTCCTTCTCTCTCTGCCCTTCCCCTGCTCACTCTCTGTCTCTCAAAAATAAATAAACGTTAAAAAGAAAAAAGGAATAGGCAAGTTAAAAAAACACAAAAATTGCTGTTCTTACCAAGATTCAGCGTTTTTCTTGATGCTCCTCTGATTGTTGCAAGCCTTTGGTTAATTTCAGAGTTGCAAAAATATTTATTTGGAACACTTTTCCTATGCCTTGTTGCTTTTTTTTGAAGGAGTGGATTTTCAGAAGTCCTTACTCCACCAGTCTGGAAGTGTTTCCCTTTGTAGGGTTTTAATTTTTCATGATGTTGTATTTGGGTTGTTGGATTGTGGGTTAGTCCAAAGGATACAGTCCTTTTTCTCCTCAGGGGGCTTCAAAAAACAAAGTTTGAGCAGTATGGGAGTTTCTTAAAAGCCAGAAGACTGTGTGTTGGTCAAGGACTGGGAGCATGTCTTAGTTTCCATTATATTCCCAATATTTTGCTAAACACCTGGCACAAGGTAAACACTGAATAAATATTTGTTAAATGAGTGACTGAATAAATAGGTCTGTGATGGAGGAACCTTGATGGAATGCTCTCTTTCCAAAACTTTCTTTCCTTAATGTATAGAGGGGGTGAAGTGTGGTAGCTAAGACAAGTCTTCTGGGAGTTGAAATTAGGAACTACTGTATATTGAACTCCTACAATGTACCAAACGTTGTATCAAATTTTCACATGCATCACTTCATAGCAACCCTAAAGGCAGATATTGGTATTATACTCCTTTCACAGATGATGAAACTGAGCCCAAGATCACATTCATGGTATGCGGTGGGGCCAGAATGGGAGCCCCAGCTTGGCTGACTACATAGACCAAGCCCTTAAACACTGCATTTTGGCAATCCATGGATGGTGTGAGCTGAGGCCTGTAGAAAGCTGAATTCCTCAGTATCTTCCCCATTGGCCTTGCCACAGTGATTGAAATGCTCACATCAATTATTGCCTCGGGTCAAGGTATTGAAATTATATTCATGTTTTTAGGAAGTGGTAACATATGAAACTATTAACTAACCTTAACAGTTTCAAGTATGTGTATCATATTAGTCAGTTAACTAGCTATAAGGGACCTGCATACCAGCAAAGCTGAAAAGCAATGGTCAGAAGCTCAGGTCTGGGCTCTTGAGTGGCATCTAGGAAAGGCAGGATGGGTGGTGCATAGTGAAGGACATGGGGGAAACTTGGAAGATCTTACCTTCCTGGTTTAGCCCCAGGCTAGGTCTGTATGGGACCCACCTTTTCGACCTGCCCAAATCCTGTCTTCACCAACCTGCTAGGGCCCTCACTGCAGTTCTGCAATGCTTTGTGTCTCCAATGTTCTTGGGCAAAGGCTGAAAATTAAGTTTTTCCTTACTGTATAGGACTTTTGGAAAAGCCTTGCCTTATTTCCTTTGACATAAAGCTGCATTTTAAATGGAGGGGCTCAATTGCTCTTTGCCCCTCAAACGAGTAATTCTTTTTTTAAAAAAAATTTTTTAAATGTTTATTTATTTATTTGTTTGTTTATTTATTTATTTATTTATTTATTTATTTAGAGAGAGACAGCGTGTGAGTGGGGGAGGGGCAGAGAGAGAGGGAGATACAGAATCTGAAGCAGGCTCCAGGCTCTGAGCTGTCAGCACAGAGCCTGACATGTGACTCAAACTCACAAACCATGAGATCATGACCTGAGCAGAAACTAAGAGTTGGATGGTTAACCCCTTGAGCCACCAAGCTGCCCCTGTTCCTACAGCTGTCTAAATAATCATGTGACTTTAGTGCTTGATTCGCATGCTGAACCCAAAGCAGAAGAGAATTTGACTTGCTCATTGCTAAGGGAATACGAGATCAACATGATTCAACTAAGGCATTTTAACAAGTATTTCTGTATACCTGCTCTGTGTCCAGTTTTGTATGAGGTGTGGGGAGAGGGTCACAACAAGAGGGACCCATTGTGATTCTGGCCAGATCTCATTTACCAACCAGCCAAACTCACCTGAAACAAGTAACAAGACAGCAATATTTGTGTTCAGATGCCTGTACGAGCAGGGCAGGTGGTAAGAGTGTCATGTTCTCAGATGGTTGGGAGTCACAGACTAGGAAAGGCCACTCCCTTCCAAATCAGAAGATTTTGCCAAATAATGACATGATTAAAAAAAAAAACACTCCCCTTTGATTTTCTGTTAACACCACTTCATAAAAAGAAGAGTCAGAGGGGTGCCTGGATGGCTCGGTTGGGTAAATCACCCACTTCAGCTCAGCTCATGATCTCACAGTTCGTGGGTTCGGGTCCTGCATCGGACTCTCTGCTGTTGGCTCAGAGCCTCCTTCTGATTCTCTATCTCCCTCTCTCTCTGCACCTACCCTGTTCACACACATTCTCTCAAAATAAATAAATAAACATTAAAAAAAAGAAAGATCAGAATAAAGTATAGTGATTCAAACTGGATCCATTTAGCATCAGGAAAATCTGACTAGATTGTTGTGAGACAGCAACTTAGGAACTCAGGGCATTCAGAAAAGGGACAAATCAGCAGGCACTAAAGTCAGAAGGAAAGGCTGCAGAGAATCATTAAAATAAAAGAATCTCACTTCCTTCTGGAAGCCTTCCCTGATTGCCCCAGCCAGAGGCGATCCCTTTTCCTTAAGCACAGACTACTTTGCTTCTTCCTTGTGGTACATCTTAGAGCCTGACCTGTGTTACACTTACTTTTATGTAGAACTCGTGACTTGGCTTTCTTATCATGGTAAGCCTCTTTAAAAAAATGTTTATTTATTTATTTTGAGAGAGAGAGAGAGCATGTGGGAGAGCGGCAAAGAGAGGGAGAGAGAGAATCCCAAGCAGGCTCCACACTGACACAGGGCTCGATCTCATGAACCGTGAGCTTGTTACCTGAGCCGAGATCAAGAGTCAGATGCTTAACCCACTGAGCTACCTAGGTGCTCCCCGCCGTGGTAAGCTTCTGAAGTGGAGAGATAATTTTTTATGTTGCATGACATTTCATAGCTCAAAAGGCTTTGCAGACATTTACTGTACTTGTTAAAGTGAGAAACTTCTCCTCTTTGCTTTCCTGCTAAACTTCAGACCTGAATGGTTAATCCGCAGTGGGCATTTCAGATTCATATCCCAAATGGAACTTTCTCTTCCCCAATTCGCCCAACACACACACACACACACACACACACACACACACACACACACACACACACACACCTTCTCTTTTTACCTCACATTCTGTATGCCCTCAAGGTATTTCTCTAATACCAGTCATAATAGTCATAGATTAAATGTACACAGAACTTCCTATGTTTTGGATACTTTTAAAAGCACTTTATATGTATAAATAAACCCAAGAAGTTGCTACTACCTTGATACCAATTTTACAGATGAGAAAAACTGAGGCTCAGAGAGGGTAAATACTAATGAGACAACAATTACAATTTGAGTGCTTACTATGTGTCAAGCACTGTAGTAAGTGCTCATTTAAGAGTAATGAGCAAGCGGGGTGCCTAGGTGGCTCAGTCATTTAAGCGTCCAGCTCTTGGTTTTGGCTCATGTCATGAGCTCATGGTTCATGGGATCGAGCCCTGCATTGGGCTCTGTGCTGACAGCGCGGAGCCTGCTTGGGATCCTCTCCCACTTTCTCTGCCCCTCCCCTGCTTGTGCTCACATGCTCTCTCTCAAAATAAAGAAATAAACTTAAAAAAAAGTATAAAATCAATATGTATTTTAAAAAAAGGGTAGCAAGCTAGGGATACACTTCCCTGGTTATTGATTGAGTCCCCAGTCTCTGAGATACAATGGAAAGTGAAGAGCAGTCCCTTGGTAGGAAAAGAGGATCTGGGGGTGGGGGGCATGGGCTTTTGACAAGTAAGCCAGACTGTGAGGCAGAGGAAAAAAGAAAGCCAGTAGCAGTGAATTTCCAGTGGCTCCATTAGGAACAGGCAATGATCAAAGAAGAAAAATCTTTCTTAACTCCCACAATCCACTCTGTTCCATGCCATGGAGGCTGTCAGCAAGAGAAACATTAGATCAGGATAGACCAAGCCAGTCCCACATTGAGTCACCTCACTGGTGATTTTCACATGATTTTCAACTGTTGGGGGTGTATAAAAGTGCAGTAGATGAGACTGGAAGAAAGGTCACCTTGATATATGTTTAGCGTTCAGAGATTTAAACAGTACAGGCCTGTTGTTCCCTTAAATAATTGGCAATGAGTTATCTTTCTGTGTTTCCTAAAAGAGATCAGCCGACTTCAAGCTGGAGGATTTACCACTGTAAACACTTCTTCCTTTAGTACATTCGGAGGAAAAGAAAATCTGAAAGGTGAGAGTGAATCTCCCCTCCCCCTTCATCCCCTTCCAGGGTAGAAGGATCTGGAAGAAAAATTGAGCCCCCAACTATGGCAGGATTGGTGTTAAGGGCCTTTCTTGGTGGTTTGAAGAAGTCTACTGATCTTTCAAGAACCTTCTTTTTCTCCCTCAGTGAGTGGCTGCACATTGGAATAGGACCAACTTTCAATGCATCAGATGTCAGTTCTTCAAAAGAGAGTCCAATTGTGTATAAGGTTGTATTTAAAAAGCCAGCCAACAAAAATGATCTGAGATAGAACAGGTGTTGTTGGTTTGTTTTATAGTTGCCAGTCAAACTGGGCTCTGATGAGGAGATAAACACTCAAAAAGGAAATCAATGGCAATACAAAATTTTCCAAAGAGGGAAAAATGTTCAAAACACCTACCATTGCAGTGAGCTCGCTGAGCCATACTGTTATTAAGTGGTTCAGTTTTTTACCACTGCAGTAGAAATTTGAGGTGAAGAAACAGGTTTTGGCAAGTAGATTATGCCCAGGTTATAATTCAAAAGTGGCCCCTACATTTTGCATGTAGTCTCTGTCTAAAACAATTTGATATTTACTCACTCAGATCACTAATCTGTGATGACTTTTTTTTTAAAAGAGGGAGATGTGGTACTGCCCCAGGGATTACTGAGACATTTTGTACTCAGTTGACTGTTGGTGTAATTACCTAGAGGACATGGTTCCTCTAGGTAATGGCTCCTGAACAAGGATACCAATATCAATGGCAATACAAGTTCAGTCTTACAAAATAAGTCAACTGGCAGTCATTTCTCTAATTTCAAATTTGAGCTAAGGCTCACTAATTTGAACTAACTGGAGAAAGATGAAGGTAAAAGCTTAGAACTTGGTTTTAGAAGACATATTTTAAAAAATATATAGTTTACCATTTGCACAGGTACACAGCAGTCAGAATTTGCTAAATGGGGTTTCCTGGCAGATGTCATAATTCTCCTGTGTTGGAGGTGATAGGCTCTTGAAAGCATATAGTGCTGCGGAATTAAGTCTGATCGCAATGGCTTATTCTAGCCATGAGATGGCAGCAGACAGCGGAGGGAGCTCACTTCCCACTTGGGGGGGTGGAGTTTTAGAAGGAAAGAGAAGGGGTGCCTGGGTGGCTCAGTCGGTTGTGTTGGACTTGGGCACAGATTATGATCTCTCGGTTTGTGAGTTCGAGCCCTGCGTCTGGCTCTGTGCTGACAGCTCAGAGCCTGGAGCCTGCTTCAGATTCTGTGTCTCCCTCTCTCTCTGCCCCTCCCCTGCTCACACTCTGTGTGTGTGTGTGTGTGTGTTTGTGTGTGTGTGTGTGTGTGTGTGTGTGTCTCAAAAATAAACATTTTTTTTTAATTTAGAAGGAAAAAGGAGCCTATATTGGAAAACTTCTCACCTGAGAGGGAGCAAGTGCACCAGCATGGCAGGGCAATTGAAGAGGAGAGCCTGGAAACTCACTAAAGCCAAAGATGGGGTGTGGTTAGGGCACCTAATGGCACATGGAATAGAACAGGAGCAAAATATAATGAGAGCCAAAGAGGCAACCAATTCCTTTTTTTAAAAAATATTTTTAATGTTTATATTTGTTTTTGAGATAGAGACAGAGTATGAGTGGGACAGGGACAGAGAGAGAGGGAGACACAGAATCTGAAGCAGGCTCCAGGCTCTGAGCTGTCAGCACAGAGAGAGGCAACCAATTTTGATGGCATAAGTCTTTGAGAGCTGGGTGCCCTGGCAGTTCCAAGCCCAGAGTTAGGAAGATGCTACGGGTCCACAGATCCACAGTACTTATCCCAAAATCCTTGAGGACAGATATGTTTTGGAATTCTAAATTTGCCAGATTTTAGAAAAATAACATGCTGTCTGTACCATTTATCAGGTAACACCCCCAGTGGGATTTAAGGCAGCACTTGTAATTAGAGTTGCCAAATTTAGCAAGTAAAAATACAAGATATCTAGTTATATTTGAATTGCCAATAAACAGCGAATCATGTTTTAATGTAAGTATGTCCCCTTACAATATTTGGGACATACTTATACTAAAACATGATTCGCTGTTTATTGGCAATTCAAATGTAACTGGATGTCTTGTATTTTATCTGGAAATCCTAAGATAGTCAAACACATTAATATTGCAGCAGTGAGGGGTGCCTGGGTGGCTCAGTCGGTTAAGCATCTGACTATTGGTTTCAGCTCAGGTCATGATCTCAGGGTCATGAGATCGAGTCTTGCATTGGTCTCCTTGCTGAGCATGAAACCTGCTTAAGATTATTTGCCTCTCACTCGACTCCTCACCCACATGTGTGTGCAGGCACTCTGTCTCTCTAGAAAACATCTAAAAAAATTTCAGCAGTGAAACCTGTGAATGCTTAGACTCAATGAAATAAATAAAGACAAAAAATTGCCTTACATCAGTTCATCTTATGTTTTGCTACCATATGCATTTTGATAGGAAATTTATTTAAAAATTTTTTTTGGTTTTTAGGACTTGGTCAATTTTGGAATTGTGGACTTGTAATTATTCAATACATAAAACAGTGGAGAGATCTATGGTGAGATGTGTTCATGCCTTCAGTGTTCTTAAGGGCCAAGGTCCCTCCTTTTTCTTCAGGTCACGTGATATGTGCAGGTACTGCAGATCCTGAAGAACTGAGGCAAAAATGGAGACTAAGTCAGGTACACCCAAGTCGTTTTCACATTTATAAGAAGGCTTGGCTAGAGGTTTCATGATCTGCTGTGAGCTGGCTACTTGGAAATCTTCAGCATGAAATCAGAATAAAGGGGGTGGAGAAAACTTAACTTCTAGCTATAAGAAAGAACACATTTCAGAAATATATCTTTTTTTTTTAATTTGAGAGAAAGAAAGAGCAGGGAAGGGGCAGAGGGAGAAAGAGAGAGACACACACAGAAAAAGAGAGAGAGAGAGAGAGAGAGAAAGAATCCCAAGTAGGCTCCATGCTCAGTGTGGAGCCTGAAGTGGGGCTTGATCCCACAACCCTGGGATTGTGACCTGAGCCAAAATTAAGAGTCAGATACTGAAGGGACTGAGTCACCCAGGTGCCCCTAGAAGCATATATCTTGAACTCTGACTCTGGTTTGGCCTGTAACTTGTGGTGGGACTTGGGGCAAGTCTTTGTGTTTGGGTTTTTATTTATGCAATTGGTGGTCGCCACCCACCGTGCCTTCCTCACAGGGCTACCCTGACACTCAAGTGGATCATGGGCTTGGAAACATTCACAATACTAAACAAAAGGAAGATAGCATTCCTCAGACATCTTTGGTAGCTTATCGGTGCAATACAGGCCTTATACACAAAGATATTTCTAATAAGGTGAAGGGACAGCATGGTCTCTGTAGTCAGACCCGAGGTGCAAATTCCAGCTTCACAACTTCCTGGCTGGGTGACCTTGGACAAGTTGCTTAATCTTTCTGGCCTTCATTTTCCCCATTTGAAAAATGAGGATAACGCTTAGTAACCCATGTCATAGGGTCATTCTAAAGATGAAGAGATCTAACTCAGTGCCTGGCAACACGGGAAGAAACATTATTATAGCATTTTCATTATGGGTTATTGTGAGAATTAGACAAAGAAGCATTCAATGTTAGCTATTTTCATCATTATGGCTCTCATTATTATGAGATGGAGAATCATTGCTTCTTGGATAGTCTTGAAATGACTATATATGTGACTTGACAGAGGCCTCCCTAGACAGTACATTCATTTGGAGTCAGTATGGTCCTTGTCATATAGTCTGAGCCTATAAATAACAAATTCCAGAAAGAAAAACTGGATTATTATGCAAGACACATTTTAGAGGAAGCTGGACAACTTGGTAGATGAAGGAGGGAATTTCTTGTTTTTTTTTTAATTTATTTTTAAGAGAGAGAGAGAAACAGAGTGAGACAGAGTGCGAGCAGGGGAGAGGCAGACAAACAGAGAGACACAGAATCTGAAGCAGGTTCCAGGCTCTGAGCTGTCAGCACAGAGCCTGATGTGGGGCTCAAATCCATGAATTGTGACATCGTGACCTGAACTCAAGTCAGATGTTTAACCAACTGAGCCACCCAGGCGCCCTGAAGGAGGGAATTTCTGATTGAGAAAGATTGGCAAGCCAGGATTGCAGGAAGAATGGCTTTGGGGGGCTGACTGCCAAGCTGAGATATCTCAGGGGACTCTCTAAAGCCGAGAAGGAAGATTCTCTACGAGATGAAAGATTCTCTAAGTATGGTTTGGGGTCAAAGCACAAAACTTGCTCCAGGTGGCTTGCCCTGGGGATAATTGAGGAGGATGACCCAGGGAGACAGTTGCAACATGGTTCCTGTGTACTTGACGTAACCCAGGGACAGGATGTTCTGCACTTCTCTGTTCTCTCAACCATCTCTCACGTTCCCATACCCTCCCCTGTCACACACATGTTCTCTCTCCCTTTCGTGGAGAAAACAGGATTCTCAGTGCTGTGAGAGCTTTTACAAAGTCACTTCCCATCTGCTTCCAGGCAGGATTGCTCCAAAGCCAGTTCAATGAAACCAGTGGCATTTCCTCAGCACATTACTCTGTGCCAGGCCCTTGCTGGGTATTTGGGACGTAGGCAGCCAGAATCTCATCCCTGAAGGAAACACCTAACAAATAAAGACAAAACCATATTCTCCCCCCCCCCCCCCATGTTGTGGTTCCCAGGGCCTAATAAGAGCTACAATGAAACTGGGATACTTACTCACTAATGACTGAAACAGGAATGTAAAAACTCATAAAGGAACAAGGTTAATGTAGCTGGAGGGAAGCAGAATTAGTTGGTATCCTAAAGGGGTAATTACTTACTGCTGTTGAGTATCAAGACCATTGGAGCCTTGGTGGCTTGATTTTAAAGGCAGCAGCACCTATCCTAACCCCTGTCCTTTTTCCTTCCTTCTAGGGACCAGCCTTATGGTGGACTTTTATTAATGACTTATTGAGTGCTTTCTTATATACCAGGAACTTTGTATTTATTCATCCTTTTAATCCTGAATTCTCAGAATGACTCAAGGAGGGAGGTATGAGCTCCATTTTACAGATGAAGAAATGGAGACACAGAGAGACTAAAGAACTTGTCTAACAAGTGGTGAGAACCAGGTCTTGAACCCAGGCCTATCGGAGTACACCACAGATGCTCTGACCCAGAGGTCATCAAACTACAGCCTGGGGGCCAAATGCAACTTGTTATCTGTTTGTGTAAATAAAGTTTTATTGGAATATAGGCATACTCATTTGTTTACATATTATGTTTGGCTTTTTCTGTGCTATAAGTGGCAGAGTCGAGTAAGTACAATGAGACTATATGGCCTACAATGCCTAAAATATTTGCTATTTGGCCCCTTACTACAGAAAAACTTGCTGACCCCTCACTCTACCCACCATACTACACAGTCTCTGGTATGTAGACATTGGAGTTAGAGCTGAGGTCAAACTTTGGTTTGGCCATTTATTAACAGCATGCCCTTGGACAAGTCCTTTTAAGTCTATCTGCCTCAATTTTCTCATCTGTAAAATGGGAATAGTAATATTACCTATCTCCTAGGATTGTTGAGAGGACTAAATAAGATACAATGTGTGTAAGGTACCTAGCATAGTGCCTGGATGCCTGGCACATGGTAAACTCTTAAAAAATGATAGATAAATTATGTGGAGTAGTAATGACAGTGGATAGACAGAACAGAGCTCTGTGCCTGGCACATAGTGAGTGTCACTTAAATACCAAGTATTTGATTTTGTTTTGTTCCTATTCTTGCTGAATTTTCTAGGGCATTGGGTTGGTGAATAAAAAACTGAAGTTTGAGGCTGGAGGGAAAGGTGTGAGGATCAGTAGGGCAGGGCAGCAAACACAGTGGTTTTGGTCTAGAGGGTGGTTGACAGCAGAGGATTTACTCTGCGATAAGCTGTTTAATATTTTAATCCTGAATAAGCCTAAACCAAAATATGTGACCAAAGTGAGGTGTGTGTGTGTGTGTGCGTGTGTGTATATGAAAGAGAGAGCAAGAGAGAGTCTGCACCCCCAATTCTGTGGGTTTGTTTTCTTTTATCCTCAAAGTTCTCTCCCAGTATTACCCTCAAATGGACTCCGATTCCATTTTTTGAAAATTTTGAAATTTTCTTCAAGATTTCAGTGTGTGCTAACCTCTCCACTCTCCAAGTTCCTGTAGCAGCTATAGAAAAAAGACTTGGGATACATTTTGTTCTCAGTTGTGCTTGGTTGGCCTCCCTGATTAGATTCTAAACTCCTGTAGGGCAGAGACCATGACCTACATCTCCCAGGTTTAAGGAGAAGGAAGGTTTTGCTACTATTAAACAATGAAGGCATGTGTGTTTGTGGGATGTGTGTGTGTGTGTGTGTGTGTGTGTGTGTGTGTGTGTGTGTGTTTCTGAAGGGATATGAATATCAGAAGCAAGGTCTTTGGGAGATAAATGAAATGCTTCAATGTTTCAATATCCTCCTAAACAAGTCCTCCTATAAAAGAGAACTTGAGAAGAGAAAGGCAGGGATTTAGCCAGGGGACCTTCTTCTGGGTGGCTACCATCTCTTAATTACCCAGACGAAAGAGGAAGTTACCTGCAGCGTGATAGAAGTTCCTACATTAGACAGGTAAGCCATGGGTTATGACACTTCTATTTCTGAGAGCCATCTTTTTCTAATGTCTCTGTGAAGGGCAGTCCTTCGCTCCCAAGGTGAGTTCCTTCATAAACAATTCACCACTTGCAAGTGTCGGAGAGGATACCGAGCATAGATATGTTTTGCTGAGGGAGGAAGGGATGAGCTCTCTTTCCCCTTTGGGGAAAGCACTTGCCTTTCTCTTTCAGATGTCAGTTTTCACTTCTTATAATCTATATTTGGAGTCCCATGTCCATTATTTAAATGGGATACATATTTCCTGTCACTGATAGAAACACCATTCAAGCCAATTCTCTTTGTTTCTAGCCAGCCTGGGGTGGAAAACCTATGACTCTTGCAACCGTAATTTGGAGCACGACCACAGACAAATTAAGACCTAACAGCCTAAGGGAGCAAGTGGATTCTCTCTCAAGCTATCTTAGTTTCTGCATAATGTAACTTCCAGATGTTTCTGTTTCAGATGAGGATAAAGGCTGTAACTGATCTACACTACCCAGATTTCCCTAGCAATGCTTACTTGCCTTAACTGTGGTTGTCATATACTTCTCTTAAGAAATGAGGTGCAAAATTGTAATCAACAGACTCAGAATGCTGGGCTTCTGAAGGATATGGTGGTTGGTTTGGTTTTGTTTTGCTTTTCCCTTTCTCTTACAGCTCTTATTATTACTGGGGGCATTTTAGTCAGTCACAGCCACGTTTCTTAGGTATCAGACTGTGTAGTCATCATGCTCGAATACCCAGGAGATTTGGTTTAACACTATTCTTAGGATTCAGTTTGCAAGACCTCATATTGCTGAGACGATTACCTAGGCGTGCTCAGATTTGTGTTTCAGAATGCTCAATCTTGGCCGTATGGAAGAAGAATTGGCAAAGTGGATGGAGATGTGGTGACAGAGCAGTTGGAGATGGGAGAGTGCTGATTAGGAGTCTGTTGTAACTTTCCAAGTGAGAGGTAACAGGGCCTGAATGAGAGCAGTGGGAGTTGAAAGGAGACAATGGTGATGGAGATACTTTGGAGGCATAATTGACAATATTTGGCAATCAACTGCACTAAGGGGTGTAAGGGAAAGAGGAGTTAAGGGTATCTCTGCTATTATGTCATATAAGGGAACAGGTGGAGGACTGGGTTTGGGACAGATAGTAAAGTTCATTTTAGGTATGCTTAACTTATGGTCCAGGTTTGTCTGCTATTGAGGGAATTCTTAGAACATGGGGTTTTCAATGCTTAAACCTGGAAAGCCTTGGGCAAACCGAGATGAGTTTGCCACACTAAATTTAGGCTATGTTGCTGGGATCTTGGATGGCTCAATCAGTTAGCGTCTAACTCTTGATTTCGGTTCAGGTCACGATCTCAAGATTGGAAGATAGAGCCATGTGAGGGGCTCTGCGCTAGGCATGGAGTCTGTTTAAGATTCTCTCTCTCTCTCCCTTTGTCCTTCTCCTGCTTGCTCTCTCTCTCTCAAAAAAAAAAAAAGATAAAAAAAAAGGATATGTTGGATTGGAGATGTCTGCAGACAATGTCCAGGACGTGGTTGGGCATGTAGGAGTGTTATGTAGAAAGGACATCAGAGTCAGAGTTGACTATGACAAAAGATGGGTGAAAGCACAGGACTGGGGATAGTAACTAAAGGAGAATATATAGCATGAGATTATACCTCTCTCAAATCCCCTGTGGAATTCTAGATCCTTGTGAATATAAAAGAATGAATAACATAATTGACTAAAAGTAAGAGATGAGTGAGTGAGAGTGAGTCAGCAGGCTGCCCTTTGAGGCACACATACCGGTACAGGTTGGCTGTGGAAAGAAATCTGAGGCTGAGCCACAAGAGGGCAAAAGAGAAGGGGAACAGATAACGATGTGAAAAAAGTCAAGGAGGAAGAAAATTTCAAAAGGGTGAAGGTTAGGAAGATTAATATTGAAGACTGGAGATTGGTCTGGTAATTAATATGTCACTGATCACTTACAATAGAACAGTTTCTGTGGAGTCCTAGCGTCTGTGGTGTTCTGAAATCAGATTAGAAGATGCTAATTAGAGAATGAGAAGAAAGGAAGTATGAGTAGCATAGATTTGTGTTTCTCCCACCAGTGAGGGGAAGAGAAAGAATAGCTTTCTCTTTTAAATGCCAGTTCGAGATCAAATTCTTTTTTTTTATGTTTATTTTCTGAGAGAGAGAGTGAGAGAGTGCAAGCTGGGGAGGGACAGAGAGAGAGAGAGAGAGAGAGGGAGGGAGAGAATCCCAAGCAGACTCCACACTGTCAGCACAGAGTCTGATGTGGGGCTGTAACTCACGAGCCATGAGATCATGACCTGAGCCGAAACCAAGAGTTGGACGTTTAGCTGACTGAGCACCCAGGTTCCCCAAGATCCAATTCTTCTTAAGTTTTTCGGAATGATTGCCATGCCTGCTGTTCTCCTCCTTCTCAAAGCCCCCACAGCACCAGGGGCTATACCACACTATGTAGGAAAAAATATAACTATGTGTGATATACTTCGTTATTTTCTGGTAGCTTCAGTGTGCTTGTTTGGTCTCCCTCTTAAACCCTGAGCTTCCTTAGGGTAGAGACCATGGCTTAGATTTCCCATAGTGCCCACAAGAAAGGCCTTCAAGAATATTTGCTAGTTAGGTTTCGGAAGTGTGAAAAGATTCTCTAGTTCACATTTTCGCAACCTCCACAGTATTTGCATTTTGGGCTGCATAAGTCTTTGTTCTGGGACTGACCAGTCCCTGACCCCTACCCACTAGTTGCCAGTGGCACTTCCTTATCACCTTCCTATAGTTGTGACAACTGAAAATATTTCAAGACATTGCCAAATCTCTCCCAGACAGGATGTGGGAAATGACTCAGTTGAGACCCACTAATCTAGGTGACCTGAGCCTTGCTTAGTTATCCCCTTGTCCTTCAGTAGGGGCAATCCAAACCCATTTCCCATTGAGAAACATTGGTGTCCAATTCACAGTCTCCAAAAGGGATATATAACTTTCCCTGGCTACTCACTTTCAGTTCTGAGACCCTTAAACTCATTCCTTTCTCTGCCTCTCCCTGGAGTGAGTTAATGGCTCAGTACTCACACTTAAACACAAAGTACTGAAATGATGCCAACATACTTCCTTTATGATCCTGAATATCAAAGCAAATCCAGAGAGACATCTAATTACAGCAGTGGTTTGTAATGTTTCTACAACTATAAGCGAAGCATTTATTAATTTGTTCACAATGTGTAACTAGTAGTTAATAATACTTGTTCTTTTCAAAGTGTTTTTCAAATATTTATATTTTAACTCTGTCTGTAGCCTCCTCAGTGGATGGCCAGAGGTTGGGGAAATCAGAGAAAGAGAAGATGTATAAAATGAAGGTAAAGGAGTTTTCAGTGTCTGAGCAGAGTAGAGAGCCCAGGAGTCCTGAGCTCTAATCCTTTAAGTTAAACCTGAAGTGTCTTCCTGACATTTTTTATGTATCATCTCAATGAGGCCCATGCTTCCCAAAAGACATTTCATGTGGGTTTAGCTCGACTGGGGGTGAGGATAAGGAAAAGCTCTGATATCTTACCCTGTTCTATCACCATTTTCCAGAACCTCGGAAGGTTCCTTGGTAGTGCCCTGTGAATCTTCCTACTACTGCTCTGTGGGAAAGTCCAATAAACCAGTCAGTACATTTTTATTGAGTACATGATAAATACTCTTAAGACACCAAAAAGTGATGTGAATAAAAGTAGTAAAGTTGAGCAAGGCATAGCTCATTATTCCTGGTTCTTAATGGAGCATGTTAATTTATTGAACTAAGAATTTTCCATATATTCTTGGATTTTGGTTCCGTGACAGTCCTATGAAATAGATATTATCAGTATCCAGCCTCTGTTTTACAGAGAAGAAAATGTGAGGCTCAGTGACATTAAATCACATACCAAGGGTATACAGCTACAAAGTTGTAGAGCTGCAATCCAAACCCATTCTATATAACTCCAAAGTCTGTGCCCTTATCTACTATGCTAATGTGATTCATTTCTCTAGTCTACTTTCTCTCTATTTTTTTCAAATGCGTAAACTATTCCATTTTATAGAAGGAATAACTGTGGACCAGAAATTATAAATGACTTACCCAGGATGACGTGGTGGTGTAGTGGTGGTGGTGGTGGTAGTGCTGGTGGTAATGGTGATGGTAGAGGTAGGAGTGGAAGAAGCTAAAAAAACACATTTTGTTCCTTATATTGTGTGTGCTTTTTCTCCTTATCACATTATTTCTAGTTTAAAAGACAAAATGCCTCTTATTCTATGAAACAATTAAAGGACTAGAAAGGGAAGCCTGCCATTTACTTGTGATATTGAATTTCTGAATTCTGTGGCACCGACAAATAAGACGATGGAGCCATTTTCTCTCCCAATGGATACTGGAGGTCATTAGCTACAGTTAGCCTGCCAGCAGGCTTTGAGTGGGGAATACATTGCGTCCCTTCAGGATCTTCCAGAAGGATTGAAGAATATTCTGAATATATAGAATATAAATAAGAATGGAGAATACTGAAAGAATATACTATAAACTTTGACCAGAGAGCTGGGATAGATAATTTAGCTGCCACAAAAGGAGAGGTTTTCTATAGCATTACTAAGTTGCTTCTGAGTCACTTTGAGGAAGAGTCTCTTTTCCCACAAAAGTGGTCATAGCTCAGAGGTTTTAGACAATTGTAACCATCTTTTCCTTTTTCAGTCATTGTCTATGCCACATTCCTGGAGGTCTGTCACCAGATTTTCACACTTCCTTTCCCATCAAAATCATATCTCTTTCCCATCCTCATGAAGTGGGAAGAACTGAAGAATAAAAACTGAGCTAGTAATGAGTGGCTTTAGTAAAGGAATCTGAAGATCCTTAAAGCTCTTTCATTCATTCTCCGAGGTTTCTAAGGTCAGACATCAGTCCTGTAGTGTGGGGACCCTGGAAAGCACTCGGGCTCTGGAGTTCATCAGTTCTGGGTTGGAATCCTAACTTGGCCAGTTACAGCCATGTGATCCTCAGCAACAATCTGTTTCCATCTTTGTAAAGTGAGGATGGTATTCATTTATTGCTGCTGTCTGTTTTTCTGACCACCTGGCCATTTGACTAGCTCTTTCCCCCTACTTCCCTCAGCTATTCTTTCATTTTGAGCTTTTCCCATCACTTTTGACTCTGCCCTGTGATTTTGTAGGCTATAGATTGTTCTAATCTAGATTTCAACTCATTGCTGTGCAGACCTGCCCTTGGTTTTGTTTCTAGAATTAAAACCGCATGAGGGCCAGGGCTGTGGTTATTTGTGCTTACCATCATATTCCTGGAACCTAGGACCGTATCAGGAACATAGCAGGTGATCAATCCACTTTTATGGGATGAATGAATGAATAAATGAATGAATGAATGAATTTCCTGATCCTAGTGCCCAGATCAGTCCTTTTGACCTACTGTTGCACACAGCCTGATGCAAGGAGTGGTTGTATCCTACAAGAGCAGGCCCTGTTCAGGTACTAGCCTGTGAGTCTTGCACTGGATAGTACCTACAAATTTCAGTTAGTTCATTCACGGCTGATACTGAGTCATCCTGTACTTGAAGAGGTCAATAGGACTGTACAGGCCTATTTAAGTTGAGAAGAATGGCAAAAATGATTAGCTGAGCTGAAATAAACAAATCTCTGAGTTCATTTCAGAGAAGCTTACTCCCTTTACTGCAGTTGTGATGTGTTTGTATCTTTCTTCTTAACTGCCAGTTGCATGTTAAGGACAAAAGCTGCAGATGTATCTCCTGTACTTGAGTTATGCGCAAAAGCTGCAGGTGTATCTCTTGGACTTGAGTTACCTGCAAAAGGTGTAGATATATCTCATGGACTCGGCGCAAAAGCTGTCGATGTATGTATCTCCTGGACTTGAGGTACATGCAAAGCTGTTGATGTATCTCCTGGACTTGACTTACATGCAAAAGCTGTCTATATATCTCCTGGACTTGAGTTGCATGCAAAAGCTGTCGATGTACCTCCTGCAAAAGCTGTCGATGTACCTCGTGCAAAAGCCGTCAATGTATGTATCTCCTGGACTTGAGGTACATGCAAAACTGTTGATATATCTCCTGGACTTGCATTGCGTGCAAAAGCTGATGATGTACCTCGTGCAAAAGCTGTCAATGTGTCTCCTGGACTTGAGTTACTTGCAAAAGCTGCAGGAATGCCCAGTATCTCCTGTACCGGAGAACCCTTTTTTCTATGTCTGTTACAAACTTGTTACAAAATGTAGGTGTTCTAGAAGGAGTTGCGAGACCACCTTGACTGAGCGAAAAGATTCCAGGTCAGGTCGTGTGTTACCTAAAAGAGTATCCCCTGGTTTCTTGGGGGTTATCAATTCAGTGGTTGCTTCCTGTGTTACACTATAAATACATCTGGCTGCAGTGAGGCTAGAAGTAGTTCATTTCCGGTTGCAGTTGGATAAGGTAGGATTATATCCATTCTTTTTTATGACCAAGAGTGCAGCCTGAAACTATAGGATAATTGAGGTAATAGCAGATGCAAACGAGCAGGGGGTGGGGGTGACAGCTGAAGAGAGTTTTTTTTTTTTAAATTTTTTTAAACATTTTTACTTTTGTGAGAGACGGAGCACCAGCGGGGGAGGGGCAGAGAGAGAGGGAGACACGGAATCTGAAGCAGGCTCCAGGCTGTCTGCACAGAGCCTGATGCAGGGCTCGAACTTGCAAACTGTGAGATCATGACCTGAGCTCCAGTCGGAGCTCAACCGACCGAACCACCCGGGTGTCCTGAGCTGAGGGGAGTTTTTAATTGAAGTTACTTTTAGTAAAGAGGCCTTAGGCATGTACAGTCCTATTAACTGAAATTTAGCCAAGGCCTAACCAATGGTTAATTAAAGCAAAGCCAGGTATTGTCCAGGAGAACAGTCTAGATAAGGCCTAGTTGAGGTTCAAACCTAATTAAGCCATGGCCTTGGCATAGTTAGGCCTAACCAGGGCACAGCCAGGTTCAAAGCCTAGTTTGGGCCTAGTCAGTTGGTTGAGGGCTAGTCAGCCCAGATAAGATGTAACTAGAACCTAAGCCTACTTACGGCCTAGTTGCCCAGGTTAAGTCTAGATAACACAGTTAAGGCCCTGCCAGGGCCTAAACATGGTTAATGTCTAGTCAGAGTCTAGTTTAAGGCACAGCCAGGGCCTAAGTTTACTTTATTACTAGTCAGAGTATAGTTAGACTTGGTCAGAGCATGGTTAGGGCCTGACAGTGTCTTATTAAAGTTTAACCAAGTCCTAAGCCTAATTAAAAGCTATCTAGCTTGGTTAAGACCTCATCAGAGAGTTGTTAAAGCACAGTCAGTGCCTTAGCCTAGATTAGGTCCAGGCAAACCCCAGTTAAGGCCTACCTAGGACCTAAGCCTAGTTAAGTCCTATTCCTAGTCTATTTAAGTCCTAGTAAGGTCATAAACAAAGTTTAGTTCTAGTCAGAGTTTTGTTAAGTCTTAGCTAGGGTCTAAACCTAGTTAAACTGTAATCAGAGCTAGTTAAGTTCTAGTCAGGGCTTCAGCCTAGTTATGTGTTAGAGCCCAGTGAATGCTCAGTCAGGATATAAGCCTAGTTTAGATTTTGTTAAACTCTAATTAAAGCCTGGTCAGTGTTTAAGCCTGTTTAAGTTCTCTTCAGAGCCCAGATAAAGCCTAACCTTAGTTGAATATTAGTCAGAAACAAGGTATAGCCAGGGTCTAAGCTTACTCAAGGCCTACTCAGAGGCTTGTTAAGATATATATAGGCAGGGCCTAAGCCTAGTTAAAAGCTAACCAACATGGTGTAAGATCTCCTCAGAGTACGAAAAGGACTAGCGTGGATTAAGCCTAGTTTATGTTTAGTCAGAGACCAGTTAGGGCCAAACTCTAAGTTTCAGTCAGAAACTCCTTAAGGTAGATCC
Organism: Paguma larvata; assembly: GCA_030068075.1. Taxonomy (NCBI): domain Eukaryota; kingdom Metazoa; phylum Chordata; class Mammalia; order Carnivora; family Viverridae; genus Paguma; species Paguma larvata. The sequence continues at coordinate 86,366,006 of CM057830.1, forward strand.
AGGGCCTCAGGTTACTCAAACCTAGTCAGAACCTAGTTAAGGCTTAATCAGATTTGTTAAGGTATTCAGAGAACCCGAACCTAATTAAAATCTAGCCAGCCCAGTTGAGGCCTAACTAGGGGTAAAGCCTAGTTCAGGCCTAGTCAGAGCCTGGTGAAGGTCTATTCAGATCCGAAGAGTCTAGTTAATGTATAGCAAGAGCCTGAGACTAGTTAAGGGATAGTTTGTCCAATTAAGGCTTACTTAGTTTATTTACATCCCAGCTAGGGCCAAAGCCCAGTTAAGGCTTCATCAGCTCAGTTAAAACCTAGTCAGGGTTTATTTGAGGCTTAGGGTTCAGTTCAGACCTAATCACAGCTTGAGACTGGTTAAAGATTAGCCAGCCTACATAAGGCCTAAGAAGGGTAAAAACATAGTTTAGGCCTAGCTAGAACCTATTTAAATCCTAGCCAGGGTCAAAACATAGTTCAGTGTGGTTGGACTATAATTAATGCCTAACTATAGCCTAAATCTAGAGAAGCCATAGTCAGAGTCTAGTTAAGGGATATCAAGTTCCTAAGCCCGGCTAAGATTTAAACACCCCAGTTAAGGCCTAGTCAGAGCCCATTTATCCTAGCCAGGGACTAAGCCTAGTTAACATATATTCAGAGTGTAGTTAGGGCATAGACAAGACCTAAGTCTAGAGAAGACATAGATAGCCAGAGTCTCATTTAAGGCATAACAAGGGCCTGAGTCTGTTTAAGGTCTATTTAGCCCAGTTAAATCCCAGAAGGGGCTAAACTTAGTTATGGCTTAAACAGAGTGTAGTTAAGTCCTAGCCAGGGCCTAGGCCTAGTTAATGCCTAGTTAGAGTTTAGTTATGGTGAAGCCAGGGCCTACAACTGGTTAAGGCCTAGTCATCCCAGTTAAGGCCTATTTAGGCCCTTCACTTTGTTAAAGGCTAGTCAAGACTAGGGTAACCTATTTATTCCAGTTTGCCCAAGACTTTCCATATTTATCAGTCAAAGTTCTGGGTCCTAGAAAATCCCTTGGCCCCTGGTAAACCAGACTCATTGGTCAAGGTCGTTTAAAAAAACTTTTCTTTGCCATGGAATTTACAAAACATATTTGTAGTTTATAGTTTTAGTTTATAGTTTACAAAACAGATTTTCAACATTATTTCATTTGATTATTAGAGCATCTATTTGAGATGGTTGTTATCATCATCCCTAATACACAGATGAATAAATACAGGTTTACAGAGAAGTGCCTTCCTCGATGCTGTGTGATCAGTGTCAAAGGTAGAGTTTAGATCAAAATTCAAAATGTTTGAATTCAAAAGTCATGTTATTATTTTTTAAAGCTACAGTAAAGGGGAATCTCCCCATAATTAAAAGTTGTCTATGTTACAAAAGTAATACTTGCTCAACGTGTTATCATCATCCTTATTTTCAGATCAGAAAAGTGATTTACCACAAGCTGAAGTGGCCTGCCCAAGGTAAGAAAACTTTTAAAATTGAACTCAGGTTTTTCTGCCTCCAAATCCCTTTTTCTTTTCCCCTTAAAAATAACCTTTTTTTTTTCCCACCGTCCTTCCTCCTTCCTCAGTGTCAAACACTTCAGTACATGTCTGTGTGGCTGAGATTGTTTCAGCGATGCTTACCTACATGTATTATTTGAAGTCCATCAGGCATTTGGTATGCTGTACTCACATTGACACTTCTGATTTCAGCCTGAGGTTTATTTATTGAACTGATGCTTGTTCTTCTCATTAGGGGGATGTATGTTGAGTCTCGCAGCAGAGCTGACATTGGTAGTAGGTAGAGTCAAGCCTCAAGCACTTGACTTGCTATGAAGACAAACTTGATCTACTTAGTACTTCTTGGGAGGGTGGCTTGATGCATCCATGTTGTAATGACATTTTGGGGACCAGGGAAAGAGATCAGGCCTCCCTCTCTGTTACTGTGGATTCAGCTGCCAGAAGGCACTGAGAACTTGGCTTGCCTTTTCCAGGCTGTGCGATTTCTGTTGCCTCCTGTAAGCTTACCAGGGGTGACAGGTATCTCTGTTCAAAAGCCTGTATGTAAATATAGCTGTATCTTCCACTATGTTATCCCGAGGACAAAATAGTTGCCACCCCCGCAGAATGTAACAGCTTCTGGATTGGATGCCAATGGTAGCAATGTGCCAAGCATGAAGTATCCTGTTCCCCCCACCTCTGCCAAGTCAACACCAACTTCCTCTTCAGTGGTATACTTAAAGAGACAGCCTCCACTTTTCTTGTGTGGCAGTGATAGAGGCAGAGAGCTTTCAACATGGTTGATCAGTGGCTTGGATGGTGGCACTGTGGACGAGGCCACTAGGATGCACTTTTGGTAGGAGATGCCTTCTCGGACTCTGATTTCCTGCTTTCTGCTGTTAAGTCGCTTTGGAGAACGATTTGGTTTACTGTCTATTGTGAGAGGAAGACAGAGCTGGTTAGGAAGAAACAAATGATTTATTCCACTGAGCAGCTGGTAGATTCAGACGTTGCTTTCTTTCTTGAAGAGAGTGCCATTTGGGAATGGCATCATTTTCTCTCACATTCACATGGCAATTCCTCACATAAACTCAGGTCTTTAGATGACTTTATGTGTTTGTATTTCCATGAGCTGATGAAATACATTTAGCTACAAGGCATTGGGTTAATGGCATAGGCAGAGCATAGCTCTCTCCTAACAAAAGATCTGGAAGGCCTTTCCTTGAAGACTGAGGACTCTGCAGTATAATGTTGGAGGTTATGGAAAAAGAGTACAGAACTAGGTTTCTGGTTCTATCACATTCTAGCCAATAGCTGTGACATCATCTTGACTCTCCGGATGTCAATTTTCCTAAATGTAAAATGGAGGCAATAAACTCTGTGTTGCTCTATCCATATTATATGGTAACTGTGAAGATCAGATGAGATAAAATGTGAAAATATAGAAAAAGTATAAAGTCCTATAAAAATGTTGAAGAATTATTAGTCCTGTTGTTCATTAAACAACTATTTATTGAGTACTCACTAGGCACACTTAAACAAAATAGAGATCACTTGTTCTTGTCTAGAACTTACCTTCTAGAGAGGGGAGCCATTAAATAAATAATAAACATGATAAATAAGTAAGCTATGCAACATATATAGAAAGTGATAAGTTCTAAGAACATTGAAAAAGTAGAGCAGAATAAGGAATAGAGAAGATCCATGAGTGCCAGGTGGGGAGGGGGAAGTTAAATTTTTAAGAGGGTGGCATGTGTAGCTCTCATTGAGAAGGTGAGATGTAAGCAAAGAGTTTGAAGGAGGTGAGGAATTTAATCATTCAGATACCTGAGCAAAGAACATTCCAGGCAGAAGTAACAGCCAGTGCAAGTTGCCTACAGAGGAAATGTGCCTGGAGAGTTTGAGGAATGGCAAAGTGGCCAGAGTGGCTGGAACAGAGGGAGAAGGAGAGAAGTAGAAATGAAGTTGCAGATTATATCATGGAGGGCCACGTAGGCCATTATAAGGATCTGGGCTCTCTTTACTCTGAAGGAAATACAGAGCCATTAGAGGAGGAGAGACATGGTCTGACTTGCATTTTAAAGAGATCACTCGGGCTGTCATGTCAAGAAGATTATAGAGAGGCACAGGACATCCTCTTAGGAGGCTGTCAAAATAATCAAGGTGAGAGGTAAATGGTGGTGGTTCATAATGACATGTTATTAGATTTTGAACATATATATATACATATATATATATATATATATATATTTAGAGAAAAAATTTTAACACTTATTTATTTTTGAGACAGAGAGCACAAGTATGGGAGGGGCAGAGAGAGAGGAAGACACAGAATCCGAAGCAGGCCCTCAGCTCCAAGCTATCAGCACAGAACCCAATGCAGGACTCCAGCCCACGAACCATGAGATCATGACCTGAGCCAAAGTCAGATGCTTAACCAACTGAGCCACCCAGGCGCCCCTAGATTTTGAATATATTTTGAAAGTAGGGCCAAAAGGATTTTGGTTGTGGATTGTGGGGAAAAGAAAGGAGTCAAAGATAAACTCAAGATTTTTTAGCCTGAGTAGTTAGAAGGATAAAGTTGCTGTCTACTGAGCTGGAGAAGGCTATATAGGTAGAGTAGGTTTTGGAGGGAAGACCAAGGATCCAGTTTTGGGGATACTGAGTTTTAGATACCACAAGTCAGTATGAAAGGCAATTAGATATATAAGGATGAAATTCTAGAGAACAGTCTGAAGTAGCTAAATAAATTTGGGAGTCATCTGCATATAGGTCTTATTTATAGCCTGTAGGAAACCATCAAAGAAGTAGCTATCAATGGAGAAGAGGACGACTTGGGAAGTGATCAACAATGTCAAGTGTGGAAGCCACTGGGGACCTGGATATAGGTACTTCAGTGGAGTGGCTATTATATTTAATGAAAAGTGTGTGTTTTAGAACAGAAATATTTAATTTAGAAATTAAAATTAGAATTAGTGGATCTTCCTAGCCTGACTTCTTCTTGCCTTTGAAGCACGTGCTTACTCTGGCTCCTAGCTCTGGCTACACATCAGACTGCTCACTGGCTATTATTCCTCCAGTATATTTGTAAGTTGTGTGTAGAAGGCCCTCCACTTGATCTTATGGCGATGGATCTTTCTTTTTATTTTTAATTCTTTTAATTTTTATTTTATTTTATTTTTTTTGGTGATGAATCTTTCAAAGCATGAACTAGATATTCCTTGCAAACACTTGGAATGTAATTGGCAAAGTCATTAAGGCGATAATGACAGCCGTTACCTCATGTCTACATGACTTCACCTGGACCAGCCCAGACTTTCAGATCTTCCTATGTGAATCATTCGGGTGAGAAACGGGGCATCATACATATATCCTTGGATACTTTTTATCCTCTACTATCCTACCTTGGATTTAGCCCTGAGTTTCAAGAATACTTCTCAGAAATTTGACAAGAGCAAAACTAAGCACGAGTCATGGCCTCATCTCTGTTTCAGTGGCAAATGTCAGCTTGCCAGGAGAGACCAGATTCATTTCTTTTTCCACCTGGAAAAAAGATCAGAGGTCATATAGTTCTTCCCGCTGCCTGCAAATGTGATTACTGCTTATCCACCAAAGGAAGAGTGTTTCTGTTTTGAAGAATCTTGAGATAATAATCCATAACATGGGAGACTCTCAAAGACTAAGAACAAACTGAGGGGAGAGGGGGGCGTGGGAGGGGGAAGAGTGGGTGATGGGCACAGAGGAGGGCACTTGTTGGGATGATCACGGAGTGTTGTATGGAAACCAATGTGACAATAAATTATTAATTAAATTAGATTTCAAACCTCTACCGCTTGAGGTTCCTGAAAGGGCCAAAGATTAGCATTTTAAACATGGGATAAACATCCCATTATCTATAAGCTTGGGACTCAGGAAGGTACATCAGAGCCACAGATCTTTGGTCTGGCAAGAGCCTCCCAGTACGAGACCAGCCTGCTGCTCAAGTGAAAGCAAAAGTTTGGATGGAGTTGTCCTTTCAGGATCCCTCACAGAATTCCCTTTTTTTTTTAAATAGTTTATTTTCAAATTGGTTTACATAAAACACCCAGTGTTAATCCCAACATGTGCCCTTTTTTAATGCCCATCACCCCCTCTCCCCCCCCCCGCCATCTCCCTCACCCTCAGTTTGTTCTTAGTCTTTGAGAGTCTCTTATGTTTTATCTTCCTCCCTCTCTGTGTCTTTTTTTCCTTTCCCCTCTTCCCCTCCCCCTGGTTTTTGCTTAGTCTCACCAAGTCCACCTATTCGTGGAAACATATGGTATCTGTCTTTTTCTGACTGACTTATTTCACTTAACGTAATACCCTCCAGTTCCATCCATGTTGCTACGCATGGCCAGATTTCATTTTTTCTCATTGCCACATAGTAGTCCATTGTATATATGTACCACATCTTCTTTATCCACTCGTCAGTTGATGGGCACTTAGTTTCTTTCCATGTTTTGGCTATTGTCGAAAGTGCTGCTATGAACATTGGGGTACACGTGCTCCTATGCATCAGCAATCCTGTGTCTCTTGGGTAGATTCCTAGCAGGGCTATTGCTGGATCATAGGGTAGCTCTATCTTCATTTTTTTGAGGAACCTCCACACCGTTTTCCAGAGTGGCTGCACCAGTTTGCATTCCCATCAACAGTGTAGGAGGGTGCCTACTTCTCCACATCCTCGCCAGCATCTATAGTTTCCTGATTTGTTTATTTTAGCCACTCTGACTGGTGTGAGGTGATATCGCAGTGTGGTTTTGATTTGTATTTCCCTGATAATGAGTGACATTGAACATCGTTTCAAGTGTCTATTTGCCATCTGAATGTCCTCTTTGGAGAAGTGTCTATTCATATCTTCCGCCCATTTCTTTACTGGGTTGTTTGTTTTTCGGGTGTGGAGTTTGGTAAGTTCTTTATAGATTTTAGATATTAGTCCTTTATCCGATATGTCATTTGCGATGATCTTTTCCCATTCCGTTGGTTGCCTATTCGTTTTGTTGGTTGTTTCTTTTGCTGTGCAGAAGCTTTTTATCTTGATGAAGTCCCAATAGTTCATCTTTGCTTTTAATTCCCTTGCCTTTGGAGACGTGTCAAGTAAGAAATTGGTGCGTCTTAGGTCAAAGAGGCTTTTCCCTGCTTTTTTCCTCTAGGATTTTGACGGTTTCCTGTCTCACATTCAGATCTTTTATCCATTTAGAATTTATTTTTGTGAGTGGTGTAAGAAAGTGGTCTAGTTTCATTCTTTTGCAAGTTGCTGTCCAATTCTCCCAGCACCATTTATTAAAGAGGCTGTCTTTTTTCCATTGGATACATTTTCCCGCTTTGTCAAAGATTAGTTGGCCATATACTTGCGGGTCCATTTCTGAGTTTTCTATTCTATTCCATTGGTCTATGTGTCTGTTTTTGTGCCAATACCATACAGTCTTGATGACTACCGCTTTGTAGTAGAGGTTAAAGTCTGGGATTGTGATGCCTCCCGCCTTGGTTTTATTCTTCAGTATTATTTTGGCTATTCGAGGTCTTTTGTGGTTCCATACAAATTTTAGGATTGTTTGCTCTAGCTTTGAGAAGAATGCTGGTGCAATTTTGATTGGGATTGCATTGAATGTGTAGATTGCTTTGGGTAGTATTGCCATTTTAACGATATTTCTTCTTCCAATCCATGAGCATGGGATGTTTTTCCATTTCCTTGTGTCTTCCTCAATTTCCTTCATAAGTTTTTTATAGTTTTCAGTGTAGAGGTCTTTCACATCTTTGGTTAGGTTTATTATTAGGTAGAGACAGGGGAATCTCAAGGCATGTTTGCTCAATATTACCAGGTTAAATATTTGAATTCTACCCTTACAACCACTGGCATCATTTTACTGTCTCTCCCAAATAAAATACACAAGCAAACAAACAAAAACAATTTGCCTTTTGCCTTCTTAGAAATCTGGGGAAAGATGTGAAAATAGAATATAGAATAGAATCCCTTTTCCTGTTACTTCAAGTTTTGTTTTTATTTTCCTTATTTTAGACCCTGTCCTCTGCACTGGTGATATTTGAAAGTCAAGAATCTTTCTAGAAGTATTACAGCTCCTTTCAGGCTCACTGGAGGACCTGGGGGCTTCTCACAACAGTCAAGATTCAGGGACAAGCCTGTGCAGTGTCCCACCAAGTCAAGAGGAGAAGGGGGCTGTTTTCATGTTTGAATAATGTTTTTAGGAAGCTATTTGTCTGTCTAGGAAAGTAACGAAGAGATACAATTTCAAAAGTGGTTGTTTTTCTCCAGTGACTAAGTTGTCTTTCTGAAGGGTAAGCAAGAATTTGTGATTCTCTCTGCAGCAGTGAGCAAATTTGGAGAAGAAGGAAAGAAATTCAGTAGACTTCAGTTTAAATTGACCATAAGGACATTTCCTACTCCCTTTTTTTGCCAGTTTCTGTTTTGAATTTTTCATATATTTTCAAGAAGGGACCATGTTTAGCTCCTCAGCTGCACAATTCTTTCCTTTCTTTCTTGATAAATTAAAGATGGTTCATGGAGATTTTAAATGTCAGATCCTATAACAGGCAAATGCCTTATTGCACACAGTTTTTTTTTTTTTTAAGGCAAAGGTTTGTTGCTTTAAAAAAAAAGGAGTTTAAAGGGTAGATACTGTGGTGTTGTTCATTGTTGCCCCCAGGGGGCACCAGCTGTGTCAAAATTATAAAATTTGTCTTTTAGGGACAAGGACCTCTTGATGTTTCTTCAGGGATGGGGAGAGGAATGAGAAGTAATGTCTGAGGGGTGCTTTTTTAAAAAAAAAAAAAAGCTATATTGAATGCATGTATCCAAATGGTACTGCAGTACCAGAGAAGGAAACGTTATGAAAGAATTTACTGTTCCAGGGTGACCAGGTGGCTCAGTCTGTTAAGCATTGGACTTCGGCTCAGGTCATGATCTCATAGTCTATGAGTTCCAGCCCCGTGTTGGGCTCTGTGCTGAAAGCTTGGAGCCTTGAGCTGCCTCAGATTCTGTCTCCCGCTCTGTCTGCCTCTCCCCTTCTCATGCTCCGTCTCTCTCTCTCTCTCAAAAATAAATAAACATTAAAAAATTTAAAATAAAAAAATTTACTGTTTGTAGATAGGAACCTGGCACCTACACTCACCAAAGGCACATTTTAATCTCTCCCACATAGCTACCTCTCTTCCCCTTGGATATGAACTAATTTACCTTGCCTGATGCAGAGAAGCTTAACAACTATAAACATAGACCCAGAGGACTTGGATTCCTTTGCTCCTTTTCTATACTACTGTTAGACACTTATTGCCAGTTTGCTAGTTATGAGCATCACAAAATAGCAGGGTAGGACTACCAGATAAAAGAAAAATGATGGCTGTTGATTAGTTATCCTGACAAAAATGTCATAAGAGTAAGATGAATAAAAACCTGTGGGGTTAAAGACCCTAGCGATCAGATGGCTAGCGTGGCCTCTGCTCTAGCTTTCTTTCTGGGCTACTTTGTAAGATGTGGGTTATCTCATCTTGTGTCAGTTTATAACTCCATCTATCTATAAAGCCCTCTTGGTTTACTTAGCACTGACATGAAGACTGTTCTGTGCACCTTCGGACTTCATTCCATTTTCATTGGCTGTGATGACTGGTTTGCTAAACCGTGGCAAGACCCTCATCACTGTCTTGCTGTCCTTACTGGTGTTATAGGAAAGAGACATGAAACTAAAAGTAAAACAATTTTTTTGAGATATAACATAAATACAGTGATGTGCACAAATTTTAAGGGTACAGCTGATTTTTCTTTTTGGTGTTTTTAAAAATATTTATTTAAGAAATCTCTACACCCAACACAGGGTGAACTTACGACCTGAGATCAAGAGGCTCATGCTCCTCTGACTGAGCTAGCCAGGTGCCTTCAGCTGAATGTTGTTTTAAAAATATATAATCAGGGGCACCTGGGTGGCTCAGTCAGTTAAGCATCCAACTTCAGCTCAGGTCATGATCTCACAGTTCATGAGTTCAAGCCCAACATTGGGCCCTGTGCTGACAGCTCAGGGCCTGGAGCCTGCTTCAGATTCTGTGTTTCCTTCTCTCTCTGCCTCTCTCCAATTCACACTGTGTCTTTCTCTCTCTCTCAAAAATAAACACTCAAAAAAATTAAATATACATAATCATATCATGACATAAAACTTTTCCAGTACCCTAGAAAGCTTTTTTCATATCCCTGGCCAGTCAGTAACCTCCCACCCAAAGGTAACCACTTCATTCACCTCCATTCCATAGATTTGTTTGCTTGTTTTAAAAGTTCGTGTAAATAGATTTATACAATATGCACTTCTTTGCACCTGGTTTCTTTCCACATTCTTGTCCATGTATTTTTGTGGGCATTTGTACACTTTTCTTTTGGCTGTATACTTAGGAATAGAATTACAGGGTCATGCAATAGAGGTATGTTTGGTTTTAGTATTTTTTTTCTTCTTTTCTAAAGTTGTTTTTCTTAATGTTTATTAATTTTTGAGAGACATAGAGACAGAGTATGAACAGGAGAAGGGCAAAGAGAGAGGGAGATACAGAATCTGAAGCAGGTTCCAGGCTCTGAGCCATCAGCACAGAGCCTGATGCAGGGCTCGAACTCACAGACCGTGAGATCATGACCTGAGCCGAAGTCGGCTGCTTAACCAACTGAGCCACCCAGGCGCCCCCTTTTTTTCTTCTTTTCTAATGCTTATTTTTGAGAGAGAGAGAGACAGAGTGTGAGCGGGGGAGGGACATAGAGAGGGGGAGACACAGAATCTGAAGCAGGCTCCAGGCTCCAAGCCGTCAGCATAGAGCCCGACACAGGGCTCAAACCCATTAGCCTCAAGATCATGATCTGAGTGGAAGTCAGACGCTTAACTGACTGAGCACCTCAGGTGCCCTGGTTTTAGTAGTTTTCTAAAGTAGTTGTACCAGTTAACACTTTTACCAGTGCATATTCTTCTGAATGCTTGCTATTGTCAGGTTTTTTTCTTCAAATTTAGCTTTTCTGGTGGGGTTCTGTGTGTCTTATTGTAGTTTTAATTTGCATTTTTCTGATGAGCACTGATGAAAACCTACTTATATGATTGTAGGTCATTCAGATGTTCTCTTCTGTCAAGTGCCATTTAATTCTTATAACATTAAAACATGGATTCTCTCTTTTTCTTATTGATTTGAAAGAGTATAAAAATACATGTATATACTGATACAAGTCTTTCATTATATATACATATTATGAATATGTTTTCCTGGTCTGTGATTGGCCTTTTCACCCTCTTAAGGTGTCTTGTAATAAATGGAAGTGCTTTATTTTTTTTATTTTTTTTTAATTTTTTTGGCATTTATTTATTTTGAGAGAGAGAGAGAGACAGAGCATGAGCAGGGGAAGGGCAGAGAGAGAGGGAGACACAGAATCTGAAGCAGGCTCCAGCCTCTGAGCTGTCAGCACAGAGCCCGATGCAGGGCCCAAACCCACAAGCGAGATCATGACCTGAGCCCAAGTCGGACGCTCAACCGACTGAGCCACCCAGGTGCCCTGCAAGTGCTTTATTTTTATGAAATCCAATTTATTAGTCTTTTTTCATAGTTCATACTTTTTGTGTCAAATAAGAAATCTTTGCCAACCAAGGTCATGAAGATATTTGCTTACAGTTTGATCTTGAAGATTTATTGTTTTATCATTCATATCTAGGTCTAGGATCCATTTACAATTATTTTTAATTTTGGTATGTGACATGAGGTAAGGGTCATGGTTCTATTGATTCGTTTGTCCCTGTGCCAGTACCATGCTATCAAATTTATGTAGCTATAAAGCTAGCCTTGATATCTGATAGTATATGTCTTCCAATTTTCTTCTTCTTCAAGATGTTTTGGCTATACTAAGCCCTTTGTATACCCTTGTACGTTTTGTTTTGTTTTATTTCATTCTATTCTGTTCTATCCTTTTATTTTATTTTATTTTATTTTATTTTATTTTATTTGAGAGAGAGAGAGCGGGCAGGGGAGGGGGGTAGAGGGAGAGAGAGAATTGTAAGCACGCTCCATGCTCAGGGTGGAACCTGATGCGGGGCTCAATCCCATGACCCTGGGATCATGACTTGAGCTGAAATCAAGAGTCAGAAGCTCAGCGAACTAAGCCACCCAGGCGCCCCTCCTTGAATGTTTTAGAATCACTTTGTCCAGAGTGCCCTTTGGGGATGGTTTTGAGCTTATTAACTCATTAGCCACCCCATGCCCTCACAGTTTCAAAATCTAGGTAACATTTTGAAGGAGGGACTGGTAGTGTGCTTCTGGTAGTCCCCTTCTCTCTAGTAAGAATTTGTCTCCGAAGTATCAAGAGACTATGGGAAATTCCACCCAGCTTTTCCCTGCTCAGAAAGGAGCCTAATTAGCTGACTTCCAAGTGAAGAAAACTAGCCCTGCATTTTAGGCTTCTCAAATTTCCAATCCATTACACTAACCTCAAATGTTAGGCAGATTTCTCCTTTTCCACTGTAGAGTCCCTCTGCCTTTTGGCCAAAACTCATCTTCAACTTGTGCCCAGAATTAGCAAACGTCTCAGTGAAGCAAAAAGCTCCATTACCAGCCCACTTAGGAAGGGCTCTATGCTCTCTGAAATTTTAGTTCATCTTGTCCTTGTTTCCACAGATCAGGGATATCTTTACATGTTGATTTAGCAGTTTCTTTTTGTTTTGTTTTGTTTCTTAGTTTGGACAGGACCATTCACATCCCACGTGTGAGTCCAGAAAACGTTCAATAGAGCCTTAAGTTTCTCATCCATCTCGGCTCTATCAAAGGTGAGTAGTTCATGAGCGTTTGGGCCAGTTCAGTAGGTCAGTGGAAGGGCAGATAAAATGGACACAACCTTTCTTTCACAAATGATGAGGATCCCTGAGGGAACTGCTCAGGATGTCTCCATCTCTCTGCCTTAGGACTCACAGTCAACTTGATATTCAGCCAGTTTTCAGGGATGGCAAACGAGTTTAACATTCTCAGTTCTATCCCTGCTTTGAATGAGATGTCAGCTCTGGCCTGAGTGAGGCAAATTTTGTTCCTACTCCTTAGCTGCAACCTCTATTCTGTTTTTTTTTTTTTTTATCATAGATCATTTTGCATTCTCTAGAATTGCATATGAATGGAATCATACAGTATGCGTTCTTTCATGTCTGGCTTCTTTCATTAAATATAATGTTTTTGATACCCATTCATGCTGTGGTCCCTATCAGTATTGGCTTCCTTTTTCTTGCTGATTGGTATTACATGGTATGAATATACCACATTTTGTTTATCCTTACTCCTTTTGATTGACAGCTATTTTTTGCACTATTATGCACTATTATGCATAAAGCTGCTATAACCATTCTCCTAAAAGTCTTTTCGTGAATTTCATTTCTCTGGAGTAAATACCTTGGAGTGGAATTGCTGGGATCAAGTGTGCCCTTGCTTAGTTTTATGAGAAACTCCCAGACATTTTCAAAGAGGTTGTACCATTTTACACTTCCACCAGCAATGTGTGAGAATTCTGGTTGCTTTACATCTTTGGTCAACATCTGGTGTTGTCAGTCTTTAATTTTAGCCAGTTTAGAGTATTACCGTGAAGTTAATTTGTATATCTTTGATGACAAATGATGTTGACTATGTTTTCATGTGCTGATTAGCTATTTTTCTTCCTTTGTTAAATGTTCGTCCAAATCTTCTGCCCATTTTTAATTGGTTTATCTTTTTATTATTAAGTTGTAGGGGCACTTTTTTTTTATTGAGGTATAACTGACATACAACATTAGATTAGTTTCCAGTGCACAACAGAATGCTTCGATCTTTGTATATATCGCAAAATGATCACCACAATAAATGTCATTAACATCCGTACCATATGTAGTTACAAAACATTTTTTCTTGTTATGATAATTTTTGAGATCTACTCTCTTAGTAACTTTCAAATATGCAATACAATAATACTCACTTTAGTCATCATGCTGTACATGATGTACATCATGCTGTACAACTGAAAGTTGGTACCTTTTGACTCCATGCACCTATTTTCCCCACAGCTCATCCCCCAGTAGGGGATCTTTATATATTCTGGTTATAAGCTCTTTATCAGATATCTGCTTTGTGAAAATTTTCTCTCAGTCTGTGGACTGCTGCTCATTTTGTTTACAGTGTGTTTTGATGAATCAGTTTATCTTCGTACCCCTTGCTACTCCGGCTGCAACTTGATAATATTTACTGAATGAAAGAGCTAGAAGTTGTCTGTCCCTCCAACTTATGGGTACAATAATGCAAAAATGCACTGTATGCATGAGAAAGGGATGGTCAAGGGATTTTTTTAGGCTGGAATGTCAGAAATCCGAGGAGATGATATTTAAACTGAGACCACAATGACACAAAGCCATCCATTTTTTTTTTCCTGGGGAAAAGGGATCTCAGGCAGAGGGAACAGCTAATAAAAAGGCCCTTAAGGAACCCTAGTAACACTGTTGGTGGAAATATAAATTGGTGCAGCCGCTGTGGAAAACAGTATGGAGGTTCTTCAAAAAATTAAAAATAGAACTACCCTATGATAACAGTGATTCCACTTCTGTGTGTTTTTCTGAAGAAAATAAAAACACGAATTTGAAGAGATATGCACACCTCATGTTCACTGCAGCATTATATAATAGCCAAGACCTGGAAGAAATGTACATGTCTATCAATGGATGAATGGATAAAGAAGATGTGGTATATATACACAATAGAATACCACTCAGCCATAAAAAGAAAGGGACCTTGCCATTTGCAACAACATGGAAGGAACTTGAGGGTATTACGCTCAGTGAAATAAGGCAGAGAAAGACAAATGCTATATAATTTTACTTATATATGTGAAATCTAAAAAACCAAACAAATGAATAAACAAAACAAAATTCACAGATACACAGAACAGATTGGTGGTTATCAGAGCAGAAGGGTATTGGGGGATGGGTGAAAAGGGTGAAGGGGGTCAATTGTATGCTGATGGGTGGTAACTAGATTTATTGTGGTGATCACTTTATAATATATGCAAATATCGAATTATTATGTCGTACACCTGAAACTAATTTAATGTTAAATACCAATTTGACCTCAATAAAAAATAAATAAAAATAAAAAACAAAAGACGTAAGAGTTATATATAAAAAAAAGGACCCTTAAAGTAAGTTGAGGCTAGGCACCAACTATCCAAAATACCTATTTAGGCAAACTAAGGTGTCGGGAATTGGTTGCTTTAAAAATTACCACAACTGGAATACGCTGATGCTATAGTCTTACTCTTTCTTAGTACTGCAGTACTTAGCAGTTTCTCAACACCTTCCTTGCCTTCCCCAGACCCCTCAGGTCCTAGGTTCCAGGATGCTTTGAAGATAGGAATTGTGGATTAGTTAACACGATGGTCAACAGGGTTAAGGTTAGGTCAGGAATTTTTCCCCCTCAAAGGTGACCAAGTGATAGAAGAAATAAATCAAAGTTTGCATAAGTAATAAGTAGCTACATTTATCTTTATAAAACAGCAAAATATGAAATGTGCTACCTCTCTGCATTTTACATTTAGATTGTATGATGTAAAACTTTATCAAACACAATGTCAATTCAGTAAGTGGAATACAATCTATTTTGGAAATTTTGCCCAGTTTAGGGAGAGATGGAGGAAAAGATGATGGGAAGGGATAGTGGAAGATGGAGATACAGAGAGAGTCAAATAGAATGAAACACATATAAATGGAGGTATATTGATCAGGAGGAGGAATAAAAGAATTCTAGTAGGAGGTAGAGAAGCTAAGAAAAAAATGGGTAAAAGAGAAGCCAGAAGTTAAATAGGTTTTATGTGAGTGTATTTGTCTTGTTTCCTTGGGCTAAAGGTGTCATAATAGGTTATTGCTTCCTTTGAAAAATGTGATGGTACTTTCTAGTAATATTTAACACACACCATTTTTGTGTGTTTCCCTTCCAATGAGCTGATTGATGCTCTACATTAATGCCAAATTCCTTGCATGGTTTCTTTCCGTTATTTCCTTCCACCAAACTGCTTTTTCTCTAATCAAAAAGCAGAGATTATGTAAATTAATAAAATAACCTCCAATGTCCATCCTCCCATATTTCAGAGGGGAAGTTACTTCCAACCATAATCATGCCTTCTGGTCATCATGGTTGTCATCCTTATTGGGGCAAACTTCATGTGTACTGTCAGGATTTTTGGACAAAAAAAATGTGTGGTTCTGAAAAAACTTATGCTAAATGGAGATAGTATATAACTGAGTGGGTCAAAGCAGGTCCTGTGGAGACCAGCAAGCTCCATGTGAAAATCACAATTCATCTGGCCAGTCATTTGCTGTACTCTGATAAAGGTCTAAAGAGTACAGTTAGCTGGAGGTAATGCCTGTGGTTTTAGGGCCCCAATCTGGTCAGAACTGTTAGAAACAGAGTATTGATAGATTTGGCAATATCCTAAAGGAGTGAGACGGATGGCTGATTCCTGACATTTTCCATTAGGAAAAGCTTGACTGAGGCTAGAGAAATAAAACCAGCCCAATTTGTAGGACTGGTGGCTAGAAATTCAATGTGTATATATACCAAAAAAAATAACTGGTCAAAGGTATATAGCTAAACTGAACAGTCATGGACTGGCAATGTATGCCATAATAAATGGAAAACCACAGACTTGACTATTGCAGGAAAAACAATCTGGTGAAGGGAGATAGGAAAGTAAATCAATGAAAGAAATTTAGCAATTTGTGTAGGACATATACCAACTCATCAGAATGGAAAGACAGAATAATCTATTAAGAGTAAAAGAGGAGACAATCTGACCCTCCAAACTAATGTAGACTCTACAGTCTTGGGAACTCCAAGTTCCAACTCAACTCTCTTGTCAGTTCAATTTAAAGTTGCAGAATGAGCACGTGAAGCCTCAGGACCTACGGACATGAATGTCCTAGATGAGGAAGTGTTGCGGGGGGTAGTATGAATCAAACAAACAAACAAACAAATAAGGAATATGGGACATGTCAAATTACTAAAAACTTGCATCTTCAACAAACTCATTTTTAACAGGATAGGTCATGTTAAACCAGACACTTGTGTGAAGTAGATTATACTGGGCCAACCTTTAGATATTTTAAACAAAGAACATTGCCTTATACAAGTGTAAACTGTGGAAGACAGTTTGCGGAGCACACCAGACATACAGATGAGAATTGTATGTCCATGGCTTGAGATAAAATTGAAGGAACTAGCTGCTAGATATGAAATATTGGTGGTAATAGGAAATGACCAAAGAACTAATATTGTAACAGAAGTTGTCCAAAATTTGACAAAACACAGACTGTGAGACATTCATTTCATTTCCCCAGGCTGCAGGGGCAATTGGAAACCTTAACGAATGGGATACTAAAAACACAAAAGAATTGGCAGCACCAGATATAAATGGCAATGAGGTAAAGTGCAAATAAAGACAGAATTAATTGAAAGTCTCTGAGTGAATATAACTTCCTCAATAGAGATGTTCATGAAAGACAGACAAACAACCTATACTCACTTTGTTCTCAAATCCCCTACAAAGAGATAATGAGGAGTATGAAAGAAAGAGAGTATGAGTAGATCCTCATAAGGCCAAAAAAAGGAGAATCAATAACTAGAGATACTCTTTTAACCTTATCGTATAGCTGGAAACTGTGGGATAGATAAAGGCTCAAGGATACTAATCTTTATGTTTCTCTTTTCTATTATTAGATCTGCTTTGCTGTTCCAACCATAGTACCATTGCCAGCCCCACAGATCCATTGTCACCAAGAGCTACAGCTTTTAGTAATATTTATCTACTGAGGTCATTGAGGTATGGATTCTGTGTCAATTCCTGTGCTGATGAGTGGGCTTGTTGATTGCATTGCCCAGCTAATAAGAATAGCTGAAGAGCTTTTACAGCTGATTGCGCAAGAACAAATGCCTTGTGCACAGCAAAATGATAGAGCAGAAGAGGCGGCAGGAGCCGCATCTTCTCCTGAGGAAGAAGATACGTTACCAGACCTTGCTGAGCTCTCAGATTTAGAATCAATACTTACACCAAGAGAAGATGAAGACCTAATCCTTGACATAGATCAAGCAATGTTAGACATAGAAGACTTATATGAAGATGTACTCTCTGGCATAAGCGATGACTTAAGAAGTGGATAGTACCTAATATGCCCCCACCGGCACGTGAGAAGAGATAGTTTTCTGTTTTAAATATATTTTGATTTTTCTGAATGTTAGAAATATGAGTTTTCTCCTAGTTCCATACATTTTCATTATTAATACCTTATAGAACAAGTAATATTAGATTTACTTTCAGTAGAAGATGGTCTCCTTTCTCCTTTATATTCCTTTTCAAAGCTCTGACTTGAGCCTTATGATCCCTTCTCTGCTTGCACTTGTTCACCTGTTAGAATTCCTAATAACAGAAGCAAACAATAGCGTAATAAGAAATTTCTCACGTAATAATGGAATGAAGACCTCATGGAATTGATCACAATTTGGAACCCAATTTCACTGTTCTATGAATGGAAACCAAAAAATGAATGTCCCGCATGATGGTATTATAGTGAATACATCAAATCAACAGAAAAATATTGGGACACTTTTTCTTGAAAAGATATAACTTCTTACTAGGCCTTTAGGAGAGAATGTGTCAACTAAAGGATTAAATTTTGAAAAAGTACCATCTATCAGATGATAAACTGTAGAAAATTTTCAGATATCTTTTGTCAGGAGAAACCTTTGAAAAAGCTGAGGCCAAGAGGTTCTGATGGAGGACTGTTCCCTCAAATGCACACTGCAACTAGTCTGCACTATTGTTTCCCAAATGGAAAGGACGAATTATACCAAATAACAAAGAGAGTAGTACTATTACTGGAAGGCCTAAACATAGCCCTACAAGGGCTGTTCACCAATGGAGAGTCAAATGCTTTATGGCATAGCCTCAGAGATAATGGTCCCCAAATAGAAATGGATAAAGTATATCTTCTTGAGTATAGTTAGAATTATAAAGAATAGTTGATAGGCCTGTTATAGTTAACATGCTGCAACCTTGACATAGAAATCTTATCTATTAAGAAATGGGAGCAATAATGAACTTAAATGAAATGTGGATTGGTATTTAGCCACAATAATTCTATAAATACGAGAGGGTAAAATGGAATAGTTGGAGGACTGCCCCCCCATATCAAAACAGAAAGAGACCTAATAAATGTGTGGAAAATTCATCGATCATACTAATTCCATGCCATACAGTAGTCTCATTTCCATTTGGAAAAATATCTACCCTTCAGACAAGTTCATGGACACTGTGGTCCTCCTTCCTGAAGAATGGCTTTTGCATCTCTTAACATGGCCAACAACTAGGTAAAGACATAAAAGTGTCATTAGGACAAATTGACATATGCAAATTGTGAAAAAATGACATGTAGAAGTTCATCCATGCGGGTGGAAGGAAACCAGACTATACCAATTCATATGGAGTCCTAAAGCATATTATTGTCAAAAAGATTAAAATACATTTAATACAGATAAGTTGAGAGTTAACCAACATGACAGATACTGCATCTAATCCTAAGTGAGGTCTACATACATAGATAATTAGCTGCTTTTAAAGGCAAATGTAGGGTGGAAATTATAGACTACATAGCCAGGTCTTGTTTGGATGAGCAGTAGCAGGAGAAACATAAATCAGTTTTGCCAGAGAATTTCAGCATAAGTGCATGTAACAAATTGAAGAAAAAGACTGCTATATCAAAAAAAGCTACCAAAGCCCCTTTTGAAAGTCAGAAGAACTGAGGGAGCTACTCAAACATGTTAGCATAAGAAAGTTCCACAAAAGATTGCTATGTTAAAAGACTGAAAGAGTAGATGAGGATCCAGGACACTTAGACGGATAAACAAAGACAAAGAGGAGAAATCCAAGTTTTATCATCAAGCAACTACTGTGGATAATGACAAGCCATACCAGACAACAGATCAAGGGACTTTGCTGCTGTACTAAACGGACAATTAAGAATTACTTTCTTAGAGTAGGAGACTCTAGCTATGCAGTATGTCCAAAATGGCAAATAAGAGATGCAGTACAAAGGGACTATGTCGAATTAATTAAAATATAGCACTGGGAAAACAGGAAGAAATGGTTCATCCCATCATTCCATTAGGAGCACTTTTCTAAAGGAAGATTACTGGTAATAGTAAAACAAAGAAATCTATACATGTAGCACCCAAGAAGAATAACAGAGAAATTGGATAAAAGTGAAAAGATAGAATCTATGCTTTAATTAAAGGTTTAGAAACAGCCAGGGATGATATATACTCTCCCACTAGGAATGTGGACATTAGGAAATTGGGCTATAATTTTGTGTCAAAATAAAACGCAAAGCATGAGTACTTCAGCAAGATCGGGAAACATCCAAGGAAAGACTCGGCAAGATCGGGAAACATCCAAGGAAAGACCAACAGTTTGCTACAAATTCTATTTAGTGAGTGATTTAACTGTAAATGGACAGATCTGGCGCTCCTCAAATATGATAAACGCTGAAGGGTAGCTGTTCCCCCAAGGAAAACTCTGGAATAGAGACTTTATAATAACTCCACAACACATTAGTGTTAGCTTATTAAAACTGTTAATGTTAATGAGAAAACACAAGCAACCATACTAACTCAAGCAGGTCATTCACATACATCAAGAGAAATATGCGGGACTACTCCAGACCTTGAAACAAGATAAAGCTTGAACCAGCCTATAAAACAACTAATGGTCAACATGGTCTTTACATGTCAAAGATGAAAGATGCTACAACTCATAATATGTGAAGCTGGCTAGCCTTCTGACTAGGTCGGGAGTCATGGGGAAAGACTTTACTATAATTGCACCTTAGGATTAGATAAAATATATTTCATTGTTTGCTTTGATTGTATGATTATATGTGTTTAAAAATTGTTAAGATGTAAACCCTGTTCCAAACAATGAGTAGTTATTTAAGTATGTTTGCTCTACAGAACAGAATTAGAAATAGAGTTGATAGTGATAAGAAATAAGTGTAGGAAATAATAAAATACTCAGGAATAAGAGCCAGTAAGGAAATATTTTCAGGAGAGAGAAGAAAAGTAATTAAGTTGTGAATAGTCATGCAACTGTTTTGAGTAGAAAGTTATGGTATAGTTAGTTCCTAAGAAGGCTTATGAACAAATCCCTGTTTTTGTCATATGCAAATTAGCCAACCCTAAATTGTTGATATTGATAGAAATGCCTGGTTGGCAATTGACACAGGTCATGCACTTAAAAGACAATTAGAGGGAGATATATTAACTAACTTGGCAGTCCACTGATTGGATACTTCTTTTTTTATGTTTTTAAATGTTTATTTTTGAGAGAGAGAGAGAGAGACAGAGCATGAGCAGGGGAAGGGCAGAGAGAGGGGGAGACACAGGATCCAAAGCAGGCTCCAGACTCTGACCTATCAGTTCAGAGCCTGACGCAAGGCTTGAACTCATGAACTGTGAGATCATGACCTGAGCCAAAGTCAGTGCATAACTGACTGAGCCACCCCAGCGCCCCTGATTGGATACTTCTGATTGGAATCTTGGATTTCTCCTCCAGGAGAATGGAGAGAGTGGCTGGCCCTTTATTTAAACTAACCCTTCTCTGGACCTTCTTGAGACTAACACCAAAGGCAATTCTTGTATGGCATGGACAGATAGAGAGGGAGACAGTCTCATCATTTGAGACAAACTTAAAGGTGTGAAAACCAAGGGAGATAGGTTGGTAGATGGAAATTAGAAAGCACAAGTTTATCCTTGTGTGTTTTGGCTAATGTGCACGAACAATTGTGATTACATAGTTATATTCTTATGTGATTAATGCCACTTATTAAATACAATACTTATTTGCTATTGATGCACATCATTTTATTGCTATATATTTTGACAGATTTTAACTAATAAAATTTCATTCACAAATCAAATAACGTGTTCCTCTTAAATTACCTGGTCGTGAATTTGGAGGCTACCAAACCAGCATAAAGGAACTCCAGTCAACAGAGTATACTCTGAGAAAATATTGTACCAGGAATCTGAAGTTCTAGTTCCTTTTTTTTTAAGTTTGTTTATTATTTATTTACAGAGAGGACGAGTGGAGGAGAGGGGCAGAGAGAGAGAGAGAAGGACAGAGAATCCCAAGCAGGCTCCACATTGTCAGCACAGAGCCCAATGGGGGCTTGATCTCATGAACCATGAGATCATGACCTGAGGCAAAATCAAGAGTCCAACGCTTAACCAACAGAGCCACCAACAGAGCACCCAGGTGTCCCTGAAATTCTAGTTCTGACTTTGTCAGATAATCCTGAACAAATCTCTGAAATATGGTCCTTTCTTGTATGTAAAATGATTTATAATTATTTTTCTGCCTACCTTCAAAAGTAATAAGGAATAACTAAAGTGATAAAGTTTTCAAAGACTTTTGTATGAATATCTGACAATGGGACAATACATGAAATCAGCACTTTTTAGGAATATCTGAAAAATGTCTATATGACAATACCTAAGAGTCTATGTGACATGTTAAGATTATCCAATAGTTTTATACCTGTTTTCTAAGACCCTAGAGCTTAGTTTAGAGATTAGAACTTTCTTATTTTACCCCACGTCAAAGTTATAGTTTGGAATTGGCCTAAGTTTCATTCTTCTGAGCTCTTTTTTTTAAACCATCAAATTCTATTTGGGAGTCCACTCAAGTTCTAGTAGGAATAGTAATTAGGAAAAACCAACAATGAAAAAAGCCCCAGGAAAGAGTAAATTATATTCCATTCAAGGCTAAGATTTTGTTCCTGAGGGGGTCATGTAACTCTAAACATTTATTACCCAACTAAATTTTTATAATGACTTTTTAAAACAAAGTTGACTATTGTGTTCTTGTATTGATAGCCTTATCTTAATAGACTAGAGGTATTTAGCCATTTCCTCTTCCTCTTGGGCATACTTCTCTTTTCAAGGACCCTATTCTCCCAGTCCATATTTAAAACTTGTTTTTCTTCTGCCTATGTAACCCTTAGCTCACAAGCCAGCCAACCAGACAGCCAGCCAGCCAACCAACCAGCCAACCAACCAAAAAACAAACAAACAAACAAAAAACCCAAAAATCATCCCTAGTTCCTTTAGTTTTTTTGGGAGTTATTTGTATTGACAGACATAGCTACCCATCAGTCTCAAATGTCTTTAGGATAATAAAGAATCTTTGAAGGTGATCTCCATTATACCTCTGAAAGATGTAACTGCATTTTAGCAAGTAAGGAAAACCACTGAATTCTCTATCCTTTGTCACTATTTCATCCTAAAGACCTCAATAAAATGCTGAAAATATCTAAAGAAGTATTTTTGAGTTTAACATAAGTATCCATGTAAAGTGGACTAGGGAACCGCAGTTATGAAACACAACTTTAGTGTTTCAGATGCCTTTAATCAAAGATGCTATTAATGATAATAATTCATTTCAAAAAGTATCCAGACCGTGAGCCCTCCGTGATTATTGACCACCATGGCCCCAGGATGAAGGGTGGAGTCATTTGTTATGTGTTCTTATGGAAGTTCTCCTTCAGATCACTTACGTTGCTTGTAATTATATATTCACTTATGTGATCATTTACTTAATGCCCACAACTAGCTTGTAAGTTTTATGAAGGTAAAGTTAGTACCTGTTTTCTGTATCTCAAACAGCTAGAACAGTGCTGAATAAAAATTTTTTGAAAGAATGAGTATTTTTCCATCAACAAATCAGATGGTCAGTATTTTTCCCTACCTATCTGTCCATAAAGAAAATATGCAGAGGCTGTGTGTATCTTGGATAAATGAACCTGTTTTTTTTTTTTTTTTCGGGCCTATCGAACCATTTGTTTGTAGGAGGTTTAAGTGGTAGAAAAATGCCAACTCTCATTCTGCTATGCTGGACTCTGGAGGGCGTAAGCTTTCCTGAAAGCAGAGAAGAGCTCAGCTTACCTCTTTCTGGTGGTATTTGATTGCCACCTTCAGCTTGGCCAGGTCATGGTACTTCTGAGGGTCAAGCTCTTCACTATGGTCATCTCGATGGTTGAGGATGATCTCCAACTCCCGGGAGCTCCGAGCTTGGTCCAGCAGGTCTTTGGCAAAGAGCTTGCACTGCTGGGAGAGCTCCTCATACTCGG
The DNA here is from genome assembly GCA_030068075.1 of Paguma larvata. Lineage (NCBI taxonomy): Eukaryota > Metazoa > Chordata > Mammalia > Carnivora > Viverridae > Paguma > Paguma larvata. The sequence goes on from CM057830.1 coordinate 86,389,721, forward strand.
CCTTGAACTCATTCTCCACCTTGCTGAGCTCCTTGAGCTCCCAGCCCAGACGGAAGGCAGTTAGGATGGGGTCCTCGCTAGATAAGGCAATGAGCGAGGGGCTTGCTAGAGCTTTATAGATGTTCAGCCGGGAGCGAGAGTGGCGCAGACTGTCTACCTCTGAACTGGACACACACTCCACACAGTTGCAGCGGATCTGATGAGGCCGTGGGATAGTGACCCGTTTTTGAACAAGCAATTTGATGATTTCATAGTTGTTGGTGTGGGCGGCCAGCATGATGGGAGTGATGTCTGGTGTGAACTCAGAAAACTGAGTATCCATCATCAGAGTGGGGACCTAGGTACAATAAAATAAAAGCATAAAGGCCAGGATTAAGGCTAGGAGAGAGAGGGAGCAAGCATAGGGCATTAAATGTTAGTGATTCAGGAATTGGAGTTACTTTTCTCTTGCCAATTACCCTCGACATCATAGCTATTTGTGGAATACTAACTATATGCCAGGCATACAGCACTTTACATGTATTTACTCATTTAATCCCCAGAATCTTGTGAGGTAAATGTTCCACCCAGATGAAGAAGCTGAGGCACACAGAAGTTAAATAACATACCCAAGGTTACATAGCTTTTAGTAAGTGAGCGAAGATTCAAACCCATGCTATAGGACTCTAGATCTTGGTTCTTAAAATTATGCAACCACAATATGCCTAATTCCATCTGAGGCACAATGGGGGATACAGAGAAGAGAGGGAAATTTTTTCCTAACCTTCTGGAGTTTAGTTAGGTGGGTCAGACTTATATAAAATTGGTAGTAGGAGTACATAGTAGCATGTGTTCAGTTCCAAATGAATCTTAAAGACCATGCCACTAAATCAAGCCCTGGAGCCTGAAGAAAAGATAATCTCAAGTGGTTACATTGACTTTGTATGTATGTAGGACTTCAGGAGACCAAAGATCAAGGCCAGATAGAGTTCCTCCAATTTCCTGTAGTTCCCAGCAAGGTGGAGACAATCTCTGATTGTCAGAAAGAAGTACTCTGTAAATGAAGACCTCTTGGATTGGGTGAGGGATTACCAATAGCTAAAGGGACCTTTAATAACACTGTTATGTCCATGATGTAATGCTTGGTGTAAATGACAGTTATTGGTGAAAGGTATGGGGCTCTTTGAATATTAAGGAGCAGTTTTGGCTGAGTTTGCAGAACCTGCAATGATCAATGATCATTGCTCAATGAATAAAAAAAATCTTTTGGCTTTAAAATGTGTGTTTTGGTCATATATGGAATTTGAGAAACTTAACCGAAGATCATAGGGGAAGGGAAGTAAAAGTGAGTTACAGAGAGGGAGGCAAACTATAAGAGACTCTTAGATATAGAGGGTTGATGGGAGTGAGGAGTTGGGTGGAGAGGGAAAATAATGGGCATTGAGGAGTGTACTTATTGGGATGAGCACTGGCTGTTGTACGTAAGTGATGAATCACAGGAATCTACTCTTGAAACCAAGACTGTGCTGTATGTTACCTAACTTGACAATAAATTATTAAATAAATAAATAAATGGTAAAAAAAAAAGAGCCAAATTATGGAAAGAGCCCAAATATCCATCAACTGATTAATGGATAAAGAAGATGTGGGAAGATGTGGTACACACACACACACACACACACACACACACACACACACACACACAATGGAATACTACTCGGCAATGAAAAAGGAATGAAATCTTGCCATTTGCAATGACATGGATGGAACAGAGTATATTATGCTAAGCAAAATAAATTAGAGAAAGAGAAATATCATATTTCACTCATATGTGGAATTTAAGGAACACAACAAATGAACATATGAGAAGGGAAGGAAAAATAAGAAAAACAGAGGGGGGCCAACCGTAAGAGACTCTTAAAGAAGAGAACAAACGGAGGGTTGATGGAAGGAGGTGGGTGGGGGATGGGCTAAATGGGTGATGATCATTAAGGAGGGCACTTGCTGGGATGAGCACTGGGTGTTACATGTAAGAGATGAATCACTGGGTTCTATTCCTGAAACCAATAATACACTGTATTTTAACTAACTTGAATTTAAATAAATAAATCTTTAAAAGAAAGAAAAAAATAAGATGTGTGTTTTGGGACCCAGTCTGTTCCCAGTGTAATAGGGAAATGGAGGCAGCTCTATACTCACAGAAGAGTCTCAGTGTGATAGGATCTAGAGCTAAGGAATGAGGAGGACTGGAATAGTCAGAGAAGGCTTCATGGAGGGGTAGAGCTGAGTATTCAAAGCATGGATAGGATTCCAGGAAACAGAAATACTGATCTTAATACACTTAGAATAGTTCCAAATACTCATTTGAAATGGGGAAAACAAAATATGGATGATTGAGATTCTCATGGAATAGACAAATATTGTTTTCCTAGAAAGTTTCTTTTTTAAAATGTGTATTTATTTTGTGTGTGTGTGAGAGAGAGAGAGCAAGCAGGGGAGGGGCAGAAAGAGAGAGGGAGAGAGAGAGAGAGAGAAGAGAGAGAGAGAGGATCCCAAGCAGGCTCCATGCTGTCCATGCAGAGCCTGATGCACAGCTAATCTCATAAACCATGAGGTCATGACCTGAGCTAAGACCAAGAGCTGATGCTTAACTGGCTGAGCCACCTGGGCACCCCTCAAAAGTTTCTTTTTACTCTTAAAAAGTGTTTTTTTAGAAAATTGCAGTTGCTGATGAACTGACAAAAGAATGCGTAACAGTTTTTTTTATCATCTTTGCCTCCTTCTCACTTTGGATGTAAGATTCACAAACAGGAAAGTGACCAGAAAACAGGAAGTGGGAGAGAAGTAGAGGAGAAAGGGGGAAGAGTTTGCAAGAAATCTAGTTCTTTCATGGAGTGGTTGCATCAGTCTCTAAATAGTTGAAAGAAAACTGGCTTCACGTTGGTCATCAGTTACTTGGATGGAGCAGCGAGAAAGCATTGTTAAACATTTAGAGGAAGCAGCTACAAACAAGACAGGAGAAAGTGAGCAACTGGCTCATACAGTAAATTGGACACGGGAAAGAATCATCTCAGAAATTAACATAAGCCTACAGGCTAAGGAAGGTCTGAGTGAGCCCAGGAACAAACATAAACACAATAACCAACACAAAGCCTCCCTCGAGTTGGGGGAGATGGTAAGTGAGTAATGTTCTGCCCAGGAAGAAAGCAACTCAGATCTGGAAATCTGCCCCTTCCTACTGGGTAGAAGCATTTCTCAGTCTCTGCTATGATCTGGAGGCAGGGTGTGGTGAGTGGAGGGAAGATAGCCTATAATACAGGATTCCCTGGGTTAGATTGGAGGAATGTGTCCTCCCTACCATGCTGCTCTTCCTATCCTCTCTCTCTTTCCTCACTTCCTTGCTCTTTCTCCTTTTCTTATTCTTTTTCTTCCTTCTTTCTTTCCCTCTATTCCAATGCTGACAGGCCTGTCCAAGGCAGACAATGGTACATGTGAATATTGCTTAGCCCACTTGTGTCATGGAACTGAAAGGTTGTTGTCTATGCTTAGAATGTGAAATGCTTTCTGGAGCCATCTGATTCCATTGTCTTTGACTTCGTGCTCCACAAGGGGCTTCTGATTCTCTATTTGGCTTTCTGAGTAAATAATATAAGAGAGGAAATGATTTTAAAAGAAAACTGGCCTACAATGACCAACTGTGTCTTCCCACCCTCCAGTCAATATTATTCACAGGGTGCCACACTCATCTCATTCATTGCTATCTGTCTGTATATCCTTGTGGGATCCCCTGTGTGTAATGGTCTCCTCATTTCTCTGCAAGTGAAGGGCCATTGTGAGCCCTGGCTTCAATATCTCCTCCTCTTAACTTGATCCTACCCCTTACTGACCACCCAGATTTTGTGGGCACTAAGTTACATCAAAGATCTCACTTTTCTGATGCTGTCTTATATTGTTCTCTAATTATTTCACATATGCATTTCTTGCCTCATCAATAATGTTGTGTGAGTCTACAACAGAGCTGTCTTAGACTGCTTTTGTTTTTCTTATAGCATCTAACACAGCACTAGACACACAACAGGCACTCAGCCAAAGAAAAAAGGTTTCTATTCTCAAATTGATAAATTGACTCATTTACAAACCTGGCTCCCATAATCTAAGTCAATGTGTGCCAATTTCCTTAGGTCTTTCCTTCTAATGTCTGCTGAGAAGGTAGGCATTCCAAGACTAAGGAGGGTTAGCAAATGGGCTTTTACAGGAAATATTTGAGTTCCCTCCACCATAGGACAGTCCATACCTGCCATTTTCACAATTCTAGTGTTGCAAAGTGGAGACTCTGACCCAAAGACCACAGATCTATACTCCTCTTCCCCTCTCTGCTTCTTCTTTTCTCATTCTCCTGCTTTTCCCTTTCCCAACTGTGCAGGAACTATAGGCTATCATCAGGATAGCCATGGTAAAGAAAGAGAGATTCAATAATGAAGGCCAGAGATTTCTGATAATACTCAAGACTTTATGATATGGTCTACAACAGGAGCCAAACAGGTAATATAAGTGAAGGCTATTTATGGGTACACGTGCATAATTTGGATGAGTGAATGATAGAAACTAGTGATCTGTAGAGCACATATCCTCTTAAAGGGAGTATCGCCTGCTCCATTACTTGTTATAAAATTGTTGTTATAACCATGCATAAGGGCTCAATGTTGTGAGTTCTCAAGAGAAATCAGAGATATGGATTTTGTAGTAGAATTTCTTATTTTGTTGTTGAATAACATATTTCTTTAAAAAATGAAGTATAACTGGCATACAAATCCTATTAGTTTCTGGTGTACATCATAATGATTTGATGTTTTGAAATGTTAAAAAAAATGATCCCCACGATAAGTCTAGTTACCATCTGTCACCAATGAAAGTTATTACAGGGGTGCCTGGGTGGCTCAGTCAGTTGGTTAAGTATCCAACTCTCGATTTTGCTCCAGGTCATGATCTCATTTTTCATGATATTGAGTCTTGGGTTGGGCTCTGTGCTCACAGTGCAGAGCCTGCTTGGGATTCTCTGTCTCCCTCTCTCTTTCTCTCTCTCTGCCCCTTCTGTGCACACTCTCTCTCAACACAAATAAACATTTAAAAAAACTTATAATCTTGTTGATTGTATTCCTGATGCTATATATTACATTCCTGTGCTTTCTTTTCTTTTTTTTTTAAATTTTTAATGTTTATTTATTTTCGAGAGAGAGAAAAAGAGACAGAGAGAGTGTGAGTGGGGGAGGGGCAGAGAGAGAGGGAGACCTAGAATATGAAGTAAGCTCCAGGCTCCGAGCTGTCAGCACAGAGACCAATGTGGGGCTCAAACTCACAGACCGCGAGATCATGACCTGAGCCAAAGTTGGATGCTTAACCAACTGAGTCACCCAGGTTCCCCACTATGCTTTATTTTCTAACTGGATGTCTGTGCCTCTCAATCCCCTTCAGGGTAGAATTTCTTAAAATTTTAAATGTTGGCTCAGAAAAGCTAAAGATTGTGTGCAGTCTAAACAAAATACTTATATGAGGCGATTTAGGCTTGAGTAAATCAGTTTGTAACTTTTGAGCTAACATAGAAATTGTGAGACAGAAGGGTAGAAGAGGAAGCTGTACAGTTAGTCAGAGGCCAGATGATGAAAGGTCTCATATGTTATGTTAAGGAACTTAATGTTATCTGTCGGCAACGGGGAGCTACTGAAGAGTTTTAATCAAGGAGAGTGGCATAGTTGAACAAGTGTTTTACAAAGGTCAGTATGGCCCAAGTGTGGAGAATGAACAGTATTGAAATGTGCTCATAAATGTTTAATAAGCAGCTCTCCACAAAAAAATCTTGATTTGTAGCATTTGCCAGTTTCTGTGGTGTGAGTGAATACTCCCATTGCGGCCAATTTCAAGCTACCAATATGATCAGAGAAAACAGAGTTGGGAAGAGATGTGTACACCCAGCTCTTACCAGTCGTTGAAAGCCAGCTCCAGCATATCACTGGATGAGTTTCAGAAAGATAAGACTAGTTAAAAGATGTCATCAGGACACCTGAGTGGCTCAGTCAGTTAAGCATCTGACTTTGGCTTAAGTCATGATCTCGTTGTGTTTGGGTTCGAGCCTCACATCAGACTGTGCTGACAGCTCAGAGCCTGGAGCCTGTTTCAGATTCTGTGTTTCCCTCTCTCTCTCTGCTCCTCCCCTGCTTGCACTCTGTCTCTCAGAAAATGAATAAACATTAAACACTTAAAAAATGTATCAAAACCACACTGCGATACCACCTCACACCAGTCAGAGTGGCTAAAATAAACAAATCAGGAAACTATAGATGCTGGCGAGGATGTGGAGAAGTAGGCACCCTCCTACATTGTTGGTGGGAATGCAAACTGGTGCAGCCACTCTGGAAAACGGTGTGGAGGTTCCTCAAAAAATGAAAATAGAGCTACCCTATGATCCAGCAATAGCCCTGCTAGGAATCTACCCAAGAGACACAGGATTGCTGATGCATAGGAGCACGTGTACCCCAATGTTCATAGCAGCACTTTCGACAATAGCCAAAACATGGAAAGAAACTAAGTGCCCATCAACTGACGAGTGGATAAAGAAGATGTGGTACATATATACAATGGACTACTATGTGGCAATGAGAAAAAATGAAATCTGGCCATGCGTAGCAACATGGATGGAACTGGAGGGTATTACGTTAAGTGAAATAAGTCAGTCAGAAAAAGACAGATACCATATGTTTCCACGAATAGGTGGACTTGGTGAGACTAAGCAAAAACCAGGGGGAGGGGAAGAGGGGAAAGAAAAAAAAGACACAGAGAGGGAGGGAGATAAAACATAAGAGACTCTCAAAGACTAAGAACAAACTGAGGGTGAGGGAGATGGGGGCGGGGAGAGGGGGTGATGGGCATCAAAAAAGGGCACATGTTGGGATGAACACTGGGTGTTTTATGTAAACCAATTTGAAAATAAACTATTTTAAATTAAAAAAATATATATCATTAATCCAGATGAAGAGATGGTGGGGTCTTAAATCAGACAGTAATTCTAGAATGGATTTAAGACATTCACTGTGTCAGGTAGTATTGGAGGAAGAAGAAATCAAAGGATGTCAGGTGTTAGGGTTGCGTGCTTGATTGGATAGTGGTGGCATCAGTTGAGATAGTGAATACAGGAGGAAGAGCAGGTTTAGGGTTAAAACAAGTTCAATTTTGGACATGTTAAATTTGAAGTACATATTGGAACAAGAGCAGGAAATTGTAGAACTCTCGTATGAATCTTGAAGGAAAGGTCAAGGTGTCCAGGGCTGAAAACACACATGGGAGAGTCTTCAGCCTATAAAAGTAGTTGAAACCAAGGGAATGAGTAAGATCAGCCTCAGCTTGCCCCAGCTCTCCCACACCTCTGTCTGCTGATCTACCCCAAGGACTGGGCTCAGCCCATTTCCAGAGCAAGTGAAGCTTGAGGTAAGATGTGCTCAAGTAGCCAGTCTCTGCCTCCTCCATTCCAAATTGCAATCAGTGGGGCTCTGCATTAAGGTGCTCTTTGTTCTGTTAGTTTCTAAATCCCAGCTTCTTCCCCACTTGTGCCCCGCTTTGTTAAACAAGATTTTGCCCTGGATATTAATCTGAGTTTCTGTTCATGTAACCGGGCTAATAGTCCAGAACTAGTGTATTTTCTGGATTATCCGTGCTTTAATTGTCTTTGAGCTATACGAGGCTGTAAATTGTAATACAAATATTTTTTGTTTAGTGAAATGCAATTGATCATTACCTTATGCATCTATTTGTAAATTTCTCTGCATCTATTTGTAATTCTTTTCAGCATTCCCGATAGCCTACCTCAGGGGTCAGCAAACTTTTTCCATAAAAGGCCAGCTGGTAAATAGGTTAGGCTTTATGGGCCATGCAACTCTGCCCTTGGAGCAGGAAAACAGCCATAGGCAACATGGAAATGAATGGATGTGGCTGTACTTGATAACATTTTCTTTACAAAGACAGGTGACAGGCTGAATTCGGTGTGCAGGCCAGAAAACACAGATCTCTGACCTCCTGGGTACCTCAATAATTAATGAATTAAATAAAATCTTTGAGATGTGTTTACTGTAAATTTGTATAAGGATCGTGATTTAACCTTTTTTTTAAAAAAATAATCCTTTAACAGCTGTTTTGTGTTCAGATTGAGGTCAGGTAGAAAATTCAATTTTATTCTTTTATTATCTAATTTTGCCTTCTCTTTGAACTCCAAAATTATACTGAATGATCTTGGGCTTACTATTAAAAATTATGATTTTTAAAAGGAAAAGGGAAGGAGGGGAAGGAAATAAATACATGAAGAAATTAGATTTCGTTCATATTATCTACAACTGTATTTCTACAGAAACCTGGTGCATGAACCGACTTGATTGAGTTTTAAAATCTGTGATGATGTGGGCTTAGGGCATGGCCCCTAAAGGAGTTATTTTGCCTTCCTATCCCTGGGGCTTTGCATTCAGACCCTAATGCGTTTGCTCCTGGATCTGCCCTAAGTCTCCCTGTCGAAAAGCTAGCATTATATTCTAGGATCCTTTTGGATTAATGAGCTCAGAACAGAGCTGCGCTAGGCTCAGAACTCATCACATAAAATGCAGTACAGTGAACAGAGTGAGCTAAAGTCAGCTTCTTTATATTTTCACCTAAATTCCATTGCCAGAGAATACAGAGGAATAGATAATGCTCAACCTAAGCCACTCACAGGACGGGCCAGAGCTTTTACAAGGTTATTATACTCAAGGGGCCCAAATGATACATTCATTTCCATTAACCTCATCACTGGACACAATCTGCTAATTGGAATTTTTCTGAACCCTATTGTTACCAGCCTTAGGCAGGCGCCCCTGCTGGAGTTTATCACAAGCTTCTGAAATTAAAACCCTCATTTGTAATTAATGGGCAGACCCTTATCAGGGGTCACCTCATTCATACCCACAATGCCATCTGGTCATAGGCTAAACCTCTCCATAATTGGCACTTCCTTATGCAGCTGGCCTGATAGCATCGTGCTGGAAATGAATCTCCCATCTTGTGCCTGGATTTGGTGAAATTGCAATACTTCTTTTTCCACCTGCTGGATCCCCTCCTCCCCACACTCAACATGCCATATAAAAATCAATGTTCAGTCTTTTTCAGCAGTCCAAGGGACTGTGGGAAATGAAATTTCATTTCTCTGTATTACTCAAAAGATGAAGAACACCAGCATCTAATCACATCACATTACCAGCTGCCCACTCTGCTTTACCTGTGAGGTCAGTTAGCTAGTAGTGGTGATACATGAGCTACTTTGGAGCAGCCATTGGCATTAGATGGGAAATAATCTGTTTCCCAGAGTCTGATAAAAGCAGAACTATGAGAATTAAGATTTGCTGGACCATCTCAGCTGATTTTAAGGCCAAACTATATATAATGTAGATTGGAAGGCTAAAAGGAAAAAAATAAAAACTTATTTGGGTACAATGTTACATACCTCATGTGGTGATTTTTAAAAGTCAACGTTAATATGTAAAAATCAATAATATATATAACATTGGCCACCATTAGCCTGATTAGCAGGGATAAACATAATACAAATGACTACTGGTTATCAAACACTTTCCATATACCAGGCACAATGTTGGAATATCTCATTTAGTCCTCACCATGGTTCTGTGCTATATGCATAGTAATTATCCTCATTTATACCTGACGAGACTCGGTCTTAGAGGAGATAAGTACCTTGTCCAAAGTCATAAAGCTAGGAAACAGAGTGGCCAGAACTTGAACCCAGGCAGTTTGGCTCTGAAGTCTGTACCATTAACCACTATACTACTTCACCTCCAACAAGCAAAATACTATTTGATTTTATTACATTAATAAACAAATCTACAATCCTAATATTGAATATTCAGATATATCCTAAGTATATATTATAGGTTTTATTGGGTATTAATTAACATCATAGATTAATGTTCTACTTTAAACCCAGATAGATAAACATTATGTAGCATTACTCAACGTTTGGAAGCCTACAAAACCATTCTCGATTTCTCATCAGATGGGGGTTCTTAATTTTTCAAAAACATAAGAGGTAAGTCTATGAGAAAATATATATAGCTAATTCCATAGGTTGTAAGCGTTTGTAATTTTAGTTTTCTAGTTGGAGGAAACCTAGAAAGGCATTTTTCTCAAATCTAGATGGTCACAAAGTGTACATGAATCATTCCATACACTTTTCTTTGCAAAATATGAGTTATAATGAATGATGGGAGCCATTGACTCCAAAAGTAAGGTGCACTTTTGGATAGATTAGAAATGAAGGAGGAGGTAAAAGAAGCCAAGATAGTAAGGGCATACACTGTAGGTGGTTTTTGAGAAGCCAGCCCTCTGTGAAGGCATTCTATCTATTGTTGAGATATGACATTTCTCAGGAAAATAATGCAGTGAGTCAAAAATAAGTAAATCAGAAGATGTAGGTTATTATGGAGACAGAAAAAATGTCAGAAGTGAAGGGCTGGTCATTGTGTCTCTATGACAGCACAGAGGAGTGGGGCCTGGATCTGCCAATGTGACAGTAGTTAGCTTTTCAGAGAGCCCTATGGTGGAGCTTGATACAAATATCTCTTTAGGAACGCTGTTGTTCTTGGTTCATTATTTATGAATGTAATTTTAAAAAATTTTTAATGTTTATTTTTGAGAGAGTGCAAGTGGGGTAGGGGCAGAGAGAGAGGGAGACACAAAGTCGGAAGCAGGATCCAGGCTCTGAGCTGTCAACACAAAGCCCGACATGGGGCTCAAACCCATGCACTGTGAGATCATGACCTGAGCTGAAGTCGGACATTTAATCGAGCCACCTAGGTACCCCGGATGTAATTTTTAAATTAAATTTTTCTTGTAGATTACTTTACTGACAAGAGGATGCTACCAAACTGATTTAGACTTTACCATATCATTACTTATCACATGACTATCATGAGTTTGGGAAGTCTGATAAAGGTTTCTTGGCAGGGCTGAGAAGCCAGATGCAGAAACCTTAGGGATCCAACCAAGGCATAGGACCATGCGAAGGGAACCAGATTGATATTAACTATATCATAGGATTCAATACAAATTACCATTGATTATTTTCCAGTTTTTCCAGTGGCTACTGATCTTGATAGAAGCACATTTGCCAGCAAATCAAAATCAGAATAAACAAAAAGAGTCTTTCATGCAAAAAAAGGAGCCAACAATCTCTATTTTGTTTTAAGTAGTTCACAGCCATACACTTGAAAAGTATGTTCATTGACATACAATTGAAAATTGGTAGGTATGACCAGAAGTACCAGTTTAGGCCTTGAAGAGTTTGGGTGATTAAAATTAAGCTTAGTTGATTCTCAGAGTGTAAAACAAAGTTTTAAAAGGGTAATCGTCACCAATGCTTTCAAAAGCAGTGTGGGATAAGGCTGGATAAACAAAATGGCCTCATGTTGATTTGTGGTAGGTTAAGAGTCCTTTTAAAAAAGCATAAAGAAAACCAGACCAGAAATCTAGATGCCAAATTCATGTTAAATAATGTGAAAAGTATTTCCTTTGGCAATAATGATTTTCATTTCATGCTCCATACATGTGAAAAATGATGTTTAAAAAATTTTTTTAATGTTACCTTATTTTTGAGAGAGAGAGAGAGGGACAGAGAGACAGAATGTGAGTTGGGGAGGGACAGAGAGAGAGAGAAGGAGATACAGAATCTGAAGCAGGCTCCAGGCTCTGAACTGTCAGAAGAGTCTGACAGGGGGCTCAAACTCACAAACTGTGAGATCATGACCTGAGCCGAAGTCAGACGCTCAACCGACTGAGCCACTGAGGCACCCCAATGATGTTTTGTTTTAAGGTTGCTCAGTTCATATGCAGGTATTGGACTGAACGGTCATATAATTGAAGGACAAGGCTTGAGAGAGGAGATTTTGTCACATTCATGAAGCAATTACTGACCCCACTTCCCTGCTTCTCTTAGTTATCCACATCTGAGGCAAGCCAGGCAACTAGCCCTAGCCTCCAGTGGTAGAATACTATTGCTCAACAGCTACTTTTTTTTTAAAGTTTATTTATTTATTTATTTATTTATTATTTAGAGAAGGATCAGGGAAGGGGAGGAGAGGGAGAAAGAATCCTAAGCAGGATCTGCACTGTCAGTGTGGAGCCCAACATTGGGCTTGAACCCACAAACTGTGAGATCATGGCCTGAGCCAAAACCAAGAGTCGGATGCTTAACTGACTGAGCCACCCGGGTGCCCCACAACAGCTACTTTAAATGCCAGCATAGTCCCTGAAGAGGTGGGGAGATTTCTCTTTACATGACTATCTTCGATCTTTTTAGCAAACATTATAAGGTCATCAATTCCCTTCTGTCTATGGTAAAACATCTGCAGGGTTGAATTTTGCATATCTGGCCCTGTGGATTGCTGTTATGTAGAGGCATTTGGTGTATAGTTAGACAAAGTGCAGTGAATAGTAAGGGGCCATTATGTAGTATAGATTAGAGTTTCCCCAAGTTCAGAGTTAGGAGAAGAAAAACGGGTTTATAATCTGAATTATCTAGTTTAGTTTTCTAGAATGAACATAGTAGTTTTTCAACTTTTTCCCTGAAGACATCATATCAGAAAATGTACCTAAACTGCAGCATGGAGAAATTCAAAAGTCCTAAAATATAAGATCTAGTCCAATGACTGTCTCAGGTCCATGGGCCTTACAGCCAAGATTTCTGTCTTGGAGGCACAAGAGGTGTTAGAGGAAAGCATGAATTCCTTTCCTGCTATCAATTTCAAAGAAGCATGGCCCTAATATTTCAGGCTCCTCCAAATAATCCCTTATGATTTTAGAAGCTATAAACATAGGTCAATCCAACACCTTTGAGAATGTCTTTATTCTTTTATACTGTATCGTCTTTTGGGGTAATGTGGTGAGCCATTTTCTTACATATTGTGGAAATCATAATATGTCACTCATCCTAAAACTTTGGCAGGTTCAAAGGTCTCTTCTTTCCAATATCCTATTAATTAGTGAACTGGACCCAGTTCCCAGTTTTCCTTCTCTATAGCCTCCATCGCTTAGAGATTTCTTTTTTTTCTTTTTCTTTTCTTTCTTTTCTTTTTTTTTTTTTTTGTAATTCAGATTGAAAAATTGTTTTCTGAGGGGTGCCTGGGTGTCTCAGTCAGTTAAGCATCCGACTTCAGCTCAGGTCATGATCTCGCAGTTCCTGGTTTCAAGCCCCACATCAGGCTCTGTGCTGACAACTCAGAATCTGGAGCCTGCTTTGAATTCTGTGTCTCCATCTCTATCTGCTCCTCCCCCACTCATGCGCACTCTCTGTCTTAAAAATAAATAAACATTAAAAAATTAAAATTAAAAAAACCTGTTTTTTTGAAATTCTGTTCCTAACGTGGAAAGAAACAAATTTCTTCCAGGTAATTCAAAGGGAGTAATCTAGAGTTAGTGTAAACATTGCATTGAATTCTTTGGATAGGTTATAGACCTCTGTCCCTGAAGACCGTAAGAACAGAATAGAGGCTTCCCTGTCTGAGATTGTTTCAGAATCCCCCTGGAGCAGAGTTTATCAACATTTGGGGCTGGACAATTCTTTGTTGTGGGGGCCGTCCTGTGCATTGTAGGATATTTAGCAGCTTCCCTGATCTCTACCCACTAGACGCCAGTACCAGCTCTCTCTTCCTCTAGATTTCACAACCAGAAATATCTCTGGGCATTGCCAAGTGTCCTCTGGGAGGTAAAATCACCCTGGTTGAGAATCACTGCTCTAGAATATGAGGCTTCTTTGGCAGTAGGCTGACTGGAACAGGGAGAAGCAGAACTAGCTAGAATTCACCACACCAGTCTTAGGCTCTTCTATCCCAATCCACCTGAGGATTGCAACACATTCCTATCAGTACACTGGCTCACAAGGGCAAGAATTCTCAATGCCTGGAAGGACAGGGAGCGAGAATGCTACTCATTTCCACAGAAGAGTTTACTGGAATTTTATTTTTAGGAGAATATTAAGTTTGAAAAAACTCTAGTGGTGCGTTGTGCGTTATGATGACCACTATCCACATTTGGCTACTTAAATTGGTTAAAATTAAATAATATTTTATTTTTCAATTAATATTTTAAAAATTTAGTTCCTCAGTCACACTGTCTACATTTCAACTACTCGATAGCTATAAGTTGGCCACCTTATTGGACAGAGTAGATTAAAAAAACCCATTTCTATCATGGTAGAAAGTTCTATTGTACAGCTCTGCTCTAGAAGGTTGATTATCACCAGATAAGAGAGACCTGCTAAAGTAATCTACAAATGCCTTAGCAATGGGTGATAGCAAACATTTACCAAATTCTTAAAAATGTGCTAGAAACTCTGCTAAGCACTTGACATGTATTATCTCATTTACGCGGTAAGAACTGACATTATTTGTATTTTATAGATAAGAAAACTGAGGTTCGGAAAGGTAAAATGACTTGTCTAAGGTTATACAGCTATCGAATGGAGGAGCCAGGGCTTTAATCCAAGTGGTTTCCATCCAGAGTTTGGGTTACTAACAAAGCATGTGATATGGACTCAAGGTGGTAGAATGATGGGCTTCTGGCATCAGAAGCAGCCAAGACATGCTAGTTGTGGACAAGAAAGATTTCTTAATATGTGGGTGGAAGAGTGTATCTGGACAGTGTGGATGTACACAGAGGCCTAGGAGGCAGGTGGTTGGTATTATAGAGGTCCGGAAACCTGAATGGAGGTATTGGGCAGGATAGGGACTCACTTCCTGGAATTAGTCCAGGATATCTCAACCTTGGCACTCTTAACATTTTGGCCCAGATAATTTTTGTTGTTGTTGTTGTTGTTGTTGTGGGGGTTATCCTGTTCATTGTAGGATGTTTAGCTGCATTCCTGGCCTCTACCCCTTTGATACCAGTAGCACCTCCTCCCCAAGTGTGACAGCCAAAAACATCTCTAGACATTGTCAAATATCCCAGATCTAAGAGTCCCTATGAACATGAACAGGATAAGTCCCACAGCCTGTATTGGAAGAGTCACCCCATGGTAATGAAGTATCTTTATCTAGAGGTGGTGGTACTGAAGGGCTACAGTGGCAGGGAACTAGGCAGCTCATTATGGAGATCACCTTCCCATGGCACGATACTATTATTCTTTTTTTTTAATTTTTTAAATGTTTATATATTTTTGAGAGACAGAGAGACAGAGTGTGAGTGGGGGAGGGGCAGAGAGAGAGGGAGACACAGAATCCAAAGCAGGCTCCAGGCTCTGAGCTGTCAGCACAGAGCCCGACGTGGGGCTCGAACTCACAAACTATGAGATCATGACTTGAGCCGAAGTCAGCCGCTTAACTGACTGAGCCGCCCAGGCGCCCCACAATACTATTATTCTATTATCCTTAGCACATGCATCTCATGGCATTGGCACAGTCAGAGCCTTTGGTTATCATCCAAATGGAAACTCCATGAGTTATGGATGTTCTAGGCAAACATGAGACAAACCTACAATGACTGTCATTCATGGCAGGAAACATGTTTTATGGTTGGTGTTGCTGGAGGCACCCTGAGGAATTTTGTATTTAGGCTCGTGCTTCTTGAACTTCCCACCTGGGATTTCTAAGTGGCTTCTCTCAGAAACACCTGTGCAACAAGGAGTCCCTCCCTCCGTAGCAGGACTTGGCTAAAGTTGGGAAGCCTTTGAGAAAAGAAGCTTGAGCCTGCATAATGCCAAGAAATAATGCCACCTAGCACAGGCATCTCTGCAAAACTCATTTCAAGAATATTTCTTTTTTCTTTAGCAGAAACGCAAGATTCAAAAGTCTGGGGTGCTGTGGCAGCATACATCATGAGGAACAGTTGATTAAACAGTATGCAATGGCCAAGATTAAATTATGGGTAATTAATGGGTCATGTTTAAAAAAAGATGTAACATTTGGTTGGTAGGAAAAGCAGCTTAAATCATTGTGTGATTGAACCTATGCCCATCATGTTGACACTATCAATCGCAAGCAAGTTCTTTCTAAATATAGTCTTTGACAAGTGAAGGTTTACTAATATCCATATAATGTACAGCTTTTACTCATATATTTTCCCTCTATTGAATTTTGAGAGGAAAAACTCAAGAAAAATGTCACCCCCCAGCCATAATTTCTTCCTCTCTCTGACATTACTTTTAATTTTATTGCTTTGAGCTGGCAGCTGCATTTCCAATAGTGCCTTCTCGAGCAGAATGTCTTTTATTCTTGTCAGAACAGACAGAGTGTTAAAGGAAAGGGGCAGGAGCTTGGCTGCCTCTGGTTGGAGATGGGAGAAGGGAGAGCTACTTTGGACTTTTACCGCACAGCTACTGTCTCTTCTGTCTCTTGCCTGTCTTTCTCCCAGTACACTCCCAGGCTAAGGGTGTAAGTTGTGGTCTCCCTAGAGAAAGCTAAGCTAGGTGCTGACCCCTACTGAATTAGGAGGACGTCAACTGCCTTGTCCTTATTTCCCTGAAGTTGAACATGCCCAAAATCTGAAATGTAAGGATGACCTTTCAGTCACTTGCAAAGCATTCCCCTCTCTCTGAAAGATCCATGTAACCAGATACTTTAGAGCTTCAATGAAGTCTTTCATTCTGCAGCACGTTTTCAGGAACATAGACCAGGGCTAATGGAAGCAACTTACAAGGAATTGGGGCTCTAAATTAAATTCACTACTGCTTAAGTTTCTCCTTCGTATTCAGTTAATAGGGGAAAAAATTTCAGAGTGCTGAAATGTTGCAAGAGGCAGTGATTGAGGCTTACCAGATGTTTGATTATTTCACCCTTCCAATGTGTAATTGGAGAGGAAATAAGACCCAGTTCTCGGAGGGCTCCATAGATGTGTGGGATTTGTGTATTGTCAGAAAAAAAGCAGTAAAGGTGATCAGGTATGCCAGGAGGAGACTTAGCTCCCAGAAAACTCTTCTTCATCTGTGGTCTCATAAATACCATTCATTCATAAATTTCAGACTCCCTGGAGGCCCCAGACATACCTTTGAAGAGTCTGAGGCAACTGACACTTGCACAAAATTGCCTTGGGATTTCTTTCATACTCTGCCAAGGTTCTGCTCCATCAAATTAACATTGAGGTGCTTAACTATTTCTGAGGCTAGAGGTTACCGCACCTTGGATTGATTGCAATGACAGAGTAATGGTTTAAATTGCTACTGTGTTTCATTTAATCCTGATGATTCTCTGATTAAATGTGCCCCACCAAACAGATATCCACCAGAACTTCAGAAGTTTTATTCTAGAAATGTATCAATGACATCACTGCCTGTAGAGTTATTAGTGAACTCCCCTATGATGTGTACACACACACACACACACACACACACATATATGCACTTTGTATTGTTGCCTTTGTACTATACCAATTATATGTCAGGTATAGTACCTATTTAATGTGGCTTTATAAAGTAGTTTTAGAATAGTTTCAAAATATCATTCATTTCCTCACAGCATCCCTGTGATATTATTTAGTATTATCCCTTTGGTTTACAGTGGTAGGAGGTTAAACTATAAAGAGGCTGAGTAATTTGCCTAAGGGTACATAAACAGTTGAGGAATGGAATTAGATTTTGTTAATCATATCATGTGCCGCAGCCTGTATACACATTGCAAAATCACAGCGTTGGAAGAGATGTTGGAGATGATATAGCCAGCCTCGTAATAGATATTTAATTCCTTTGATAACACTCCTGCCTAATGGACATTCTGCCTCTGCTCAAATATGTCCTGTGCTGATATGCCATTTCATTTCTCCTCACTACTGATATTGTGGTTTTTGAAATTGGGTGGCAACGTTTCCTTCCTCCCCATCAAACACTACTCAGCACCCATGGGCTGCTCTTTCTAGTATGGAATCCTTTATTAAGAATGCTTTCTTGAGTAGTGACATGGCATGCAGCAGGCAGTGAGGATGTATTCCTTCTTATTTATTGACTTCATCTTCATGGGAGTGGAAGCTATGGCTGTGGTTGGCTCAGTAGCTAACTAGTCCTTTGTCAATACATAAGAGCTACACATCCTCAAGATGACTGGCTAGGAGACAGTTGCCCAGATCAAAGCTCATGGAACCTTACTGGAGGGCATCACTCTGGAAGATCAAGTGATGCTTCTGGCAAGCATACCTCTGGAGGATGAGGTTACCCTTGGTCAGTGTGGGGTGGAGGCCCTGGTCAGGGCCTCCAAAAGTAGCTGATCACATGCATGGAGGTGAAGTCCATGGTACTCTGGCCTGTGCTGAGAAAGTGAGAATCCAGTCTCCCAGAGTAACCAAAAAGGAGGAAGAGGAAGAGTAAGGAGAGGAGGAGGAGATGATAATGGCCTGGATCAACAATGGATGTAGTACTGTGGCTTCATCCATGTTATACCCACCATTGGCAAGAAGTTCACCAATGTTAACTCTTTTTTTCTAAGTTTTTAAATTTATTTTGAGAGACAAAAGGCACAAGTCAGAGAGGGAAAGAGAGAATCACAAACAGGCTATGTGCTGTCAGCACTGAGACTGATGTGAAGCTTGAACCCACAAACTATGAGATCATGACCTGAGCCAAAGTTGGATGCTCAACCAACTGAGCCACCCAGGCACCCTCACCAATATTGACTCTTAAATGCTTTGTGATATTGATTTTTGTGAATAAAGAAATTTGGTTCAGTCTGTCTTGCTTAATAAAATGTATCCTTTCCTATCTTATATTTCATTCCCTGTTGGTACAAGGTGGCTTCTCGCTCATGTGATCAATTTATGGATGCTGGCTCAAGGAAATATTTTGTCCCAGTTCCCAAAGTAGGAGCTCAGGATTGAGAATGCTAACTCAGTATTTTTATTAGGCCACACTGTTCTGTCTGCCTACTGGGTTGTGTTCTCTAATCCTGAAGACCAAGAGGGAGGGAATTGATACTACCAGTTGAATCGTTTACTTGAAATTATGAATTCAGGATTCTTCCTAGGTAGTTTAAATGAATAGAGTAGTGGGAATCACCAAAGAATCATTTCAGGTAAAGATAGCCTAGCTTCCCCTAAATAAGATCTATAGTATTTTCTCCGAAGTCAGTCCTAGGATCCAAAGAACAGTATCCATTCTGATCAGACAAGCTATTACCCATAGAAGCTTAGCACTGACAGCAGAATATATGAGTTCACCTTGTTCTGTTTCTGGTTTACAAATGGGAACCAGCTAATTTTGACACCATGGCAGTCTCTGATTAAAATGATGGAGGTTTTAACACTGGAAAAAAGAAATCAAGCTCTCAACAGGGAAGGCAGAAAAATAACTGCACAAAAGCCAAGCCAGGGCTCACCACTATGTACCCCCTTAATAGTCCAAGGGAAGGCTATTTGGTTGGTAAAAGCTCTGAATTATGACTACATCTATATAATGGATGAATATTTCAGATTCAATATTAAGCGCTGTTAGGTTTGGTTTTTAGACACAAATATATTTCAGTTTTAGAGAATATATTTTAATGCTCCCCTGCACTAAATGCACTAACCTGGAGTCAAAGATATTGTCACTTAGACATTTTTGTGGCCTTATTTCCTTGGGTCTGTAGATCCTTGTCATCTAACAAGAGAGATTTGCTTCATGGGATTGATATAAGTCTTTTGGGGCACCATGGAGATTGGAAATCTTGCCTTGAATTTTGTTTATAACAAATACCAGCTCCTTAAAATAACAAATATTTGATGGCAATAAGGTTTGTATATCTTTGGAATGTCTTTCCTCTTCACCAAGAGCTGAAATTTGTTTAGCCTATAAGATGAAAGATTTAGGTTAGATGAAAGGAAGACAGAGTCCAGAAAGGGTGACTATAGAATGTCATAAAATTCACTTTGGGTGGCTTTAGAGACAGAATGATTTTTTTTTAATTTTATTTGAGAAAGAGAGAGAGGCAGGCAGTGGGAGAGAGAGAGAATCCCATGCAGGCTTCACGCTCAGCATGGATCCTGATGCTGGGCTTCATCCCACAACCCTGGGATCATGACCTGAGCTGAAATCGAGTCTGACACTCAGTTGACTGAGCCATCCAGACGCCCCTAAAGACAGAGTAGTTTTAATGTAGTTAAAAAAAGACTTGATTGAAAGTCAGAAGTTATACATCTAGGTTCTGCTATATAAGTCAGTCTGTTGAGCCTCGATAAATCACTTCCCTCTGTGAATCTCAGTGTCCCCATCTATAAAATCGGGAGGAGGTGCACTAGACAATTTTTCCAGGTCCGACATTCTGTTCATCTCGCTCATTCAAAAAACCACTTACTGTGACAATATGAATGGACTTAAGACATTATGCCAAGTGAAATAAGTCAGACAGAGAAAGGCAAATATTGTATAATTTCACTTATATGTGGAAACTTAAAAAAAAACAACAAACAACTCACCAATAGAAAGAAGAGATTGATGGTTGCCAGAGGCAGAGGGTAGGAGGTAGGGGAAATGGATGAAGTTGGTCAAAAGGTACAAACTTCCAGGTATAAAATAAATCAGTCCTACAGATATAATGTACAACATGGTGATTATAGTTAATCATATCAGATTAATATAATTTAATATTGTATTGTATATTTAAAAGTTGCTAAGAGAGTAGATCTTAAAAGTTTTTATCACAGGAAAAAAGTGTGAACTATGTGTGGTGATGAATGTGAACTAGACTTATTGTCATGATCATTGTGCAATATATACAAACATAAAATCATTATGTTATATACCTGAAAGTAATGCGCTGTTTTATGTCAATTATGTCTCAATAGAAAACATTTATGGAGTACATGGCATGTTCCAAAAGCTATTCTAGGTACTGGCGATTCAAAAGTGAACAAAATGCACAAAGCCACTTCTCTAGAGAGGCTGATACAGGCAACAAACATATATGTTAGGTGGTGATAAGTGCTACTAATAATCCTGAAGCAAGGAAAGACGATAGGGAGCAATGGGGAAGGTGTTGTTTTTACACAGAGAGATCAAGGAAGATCTGCCTAATAAGGTAGCATTGAAGCAAATATCTAAAGGAAAGAAGGGAGTCAGCCATGTAGCTACTTGAATGAGGAACATTTCAGGCAAAGGCATTGAGGCCAGACCATTCCTATAAGAGGTGACTATGGCTGGAGCAGATAGAGTGAGGGAGAGTGGTAGGAGATGAGAGAAAAGAGCAGAGGGCCAGATAATGCAGGGCCTTAGAGGCATCGGAAAGGGCTTTTGAGGGTTTGACCAGAATGACATAGTCTGCCTTATATTTTTAAAGGGTGACTGCCACTGGGAAAAGACTAGATTGTGTAGAGCTGAGAGGGAAAGCAGGGACATCAGTTAGGAGGCTATGATAATCATCCAGGTAAGAGGTAATGGTGGTTTGGACTAGGGTGAGGTGGTAGGGGTGGTGAGAAATAGATTCTAGGGTGGTCTGGAGTGATTCAAGGCTTAAGGGTTCTTGTCATGGAAATCTCATGGTTTCCTCTATTCTTTGAGCCTCTTCCGGATATTATGAGTCTATAACTGCAGTTTATGTACTTCAGTCACAAGAAATTTTTGTTTATCCCCTTTGCAAATTCCCCAAATTCCTAGCTCTTCTTAAATCAAAGTGGAAAAAAAATATCCCGAGTAACAATGGTACCATAAGTCTAGAGAGGGCTGTTAAGGTTGCTCTATTCTAGGACTAAATGCCATTTTATTGACTGCAGGACAAGATGATACTAAAAGCTTCTACATTATCAAGAATCTTTCTGGCATATACATCAGGATTGTCTGTCTTATTTTGACACAGGCATTGTATGCTCTCTCAGTGTGCCCCAAACATTCTCAATCTAGATGATTGTGTCAGCATGGCATCAAATAAAGAATTTGGAAATTATCCTATTTATCTAATCAATGTAGACAACTTGGAGAGTTTAGACCAGAAATAGTATAGGCTTGTCATGTTACATTTCCTCTCTCATATGTTTCCTCCCTACTAAGGAAATTCAGGAAAATGTTTTCCTGTATAATTTGATACTTTAAATTTTTTCTTTGAAGTAGCAATTCTGCTGCCAATGAAGTCAGGGCAAAGAATGAATTAAATGGATATTTGTCATTGCTTGGGTGTAAGAACTCATTCCTCTGCTAAAGACCAACTCTTCTTCCTGTTTCTGTCTCATTTCTACTTCCCTTGTGCTTGAGGTATAGGCCTGTCTGGTCCCTTTCATGCCTCCAACTTGGTAAACCCTAGCTATAAGAGCCATATAGACTTTCTTTCCTTTGAACAAAGGTACTGAAGCACTAAATGGGAACCTTAAAAAACAAGGGAATGATTAAGCATGAATACTCTTTCATTCAGTCTTTCTTACACCAGAGAAACATTAAGACATTTTAAGCATCACTTAAAACAATTGTATACTTTTATGCAAAAAAGTTAAAAGATCTAGAATACAATTAGCTTCGCTCCTTCTTTCAGACTTGCTGTAAAATTGAGTAAATCACTATTCTCTAATACATCAGGGCAAAAAATTTTTAAAGAATGAATAAAATGCTAATGACTTTAATATACAAAGAGTTTAGGCAAATCAGTAAGAAAAAGATGAAGACTCTAGTAGGAAAATGGGTTCGAAAATGAGCAGCTGATTCACAAAAGAATAAAACACATTGCTTACAATATGAAAGCATGTGAAATCCCACTTATAATAAAAATTCAAATGTAAAACAATAATGAGATAGCATGTTTAACTGTCAGATTGACAAAGATATCCTAAAATCATTGACTTTTCTGCAGTCTATGATTCCAAGGATGTGAGAAACAGGCATTCTCACACACTGTTGGTGGGAGAGCAATTTGGCAATAAAAATCAAAATTAAATAATGCACATATCCTGTGATTCCATAATCTCATTACTAAGAATTTCTCTTACAGTTATAGTCACACAAGTGTTCAAAGACACACATGCACACACACACACATACACACACACATGGATATTCATCACAGTATTGTTTAGAAAAGCAAAATTCAAAAAGCTAAGTATCCTTGAAACAATTTAAATGTTCATTAATAGAGGACTAGTTAAATAAATATGGCAAATTTGTATAATATAATGCAATATTGTCATTAAAAAGAATATGGAAAAGATAAATACCTTCACGGGGAAAGATGTCCAGAATGTGTTGTTAAAGAAAAAGAAGCAAGTTGCAGAATTTGTGCAAAGAAGTCTTTGTGTGTGTGTTTGTGTATATGTTTCTTTTTGAATATGCATAGAAAATACCTAGGAAGACACAGCTATATTGTTCATAATGATGACTTCTAAGGAGTGAGTTTTGAGAATAATAACATGTATTATTTGCATAAAAAAGTCTCTAAAATGAACATGGTGTGGAGAAGGGTGGTGGTGGCCTGGGACCCTGATACTTGAATAACGTCAGTTTGAGAGTCGAGAAATAATGGAGGGGGAAAAGGAGAAAATTGCTTGAGTAAATATGACACTTACTCTTTTTGTTTGGGTAGACAAAGCCCCAACTGCTCCAAATTCTGGCTCCCTAGTAGGGATTGAAACCTTCCCCGTGTAGGCCCGTCCCGAAGTGAGAAGATGTGATCAGGCTGTTTGATGACAAGGGGATGGATTAGAGGCTCTCTAGAGGTCATTTTTAGCTCCACAGTTCTATCCACTGTTCTCATATAGATAATGGAGCTGATGTGGCCACGAACATCAAATAACTCCAGGTTGCCCTTGAAAATCAGAGGAGCAGAGGAAGATTTACAAATTCCACTCTCCAGCTTCAAAATTGTTTGCCATGCTTTATCACCCCCCTTTTCTGGAGGAGGAGTTAAAGGAGGTAGACTCAGATTTGTCAATGGTACCTTGTTCTTCTCCCTTCTCTGACTTGTATTTCTTTGCACAGTTCTTTCAGTGCCTTTTTCTTACCTGGCTCACAACTTTCTTTTTCTTTTTTTAAAATGAATGGACTGGCAATAATAATCCACTGATACTATGGTGAAACAAGCTTTCCTTTATTCAAGATTTTGATTACCTTCTGATTACCTTCACTCTATGGAGGACTTCAGAGGGCTGACATACTTTTTTAGAATAGAGAATAGCTGCTAGATTAGGGTCATTTAATCCTGCCAGTGGCAACCAAGCGTATGTTTACCAGCAGGTTCCTGAATCCAGGATGGCCCTCACTATGGTAGCTGTCTTTCTGCCTCTGGAGAGTTTCTTCTGGTAGAAGAAACCACTTTCATTAACCTGTGTTTTCTGTTGGACTCACTATGCCTCCAAGCTTAGGGTTGGATTTTTCAGTAACAATTTAGCATGAATTGCCAGCCCTCTTTCCTCAAACCATTAACTCTGCACTCATATTTGAAAATTTATTCTATAGGAAATATAGACCAGCACTGACCATCTGAGTGACATGATCAGATACTAATGCTTGCACACATACAGTACTTTATTACCTCTAACAGCACTTGTATTTTGACTGTTTATAGGTTTGCGTCCTCATCTCAGTTAAGTTATTTAAAGGGATTTAGTACTCAACTCGGTGTGGGTGGCTGAAGGAGAGGGTGAAGATGAAGACAACTGCATGGTTTCAAATCTAGAACACTGGAAGAATAACTGGAGGGTTATGGGTGCCATCACCTGAGAGAGGATACACTGGATGCCGAGGAGGACCCAGAGGGCAAAGTGAGGCTAGCACAGGCATTAAGAAAACAGAATCTGCAGCCAGACTGCCTCAGTTTGAATCCCAGTTCGTCTACTTACTAGCTGTATAAGCTTGGGAAAGAGATTTAGCCCTTTTGGGCCTTAACGCACCTATTTGTAAGAATGACTAATTCAATTATCCCGGAGGATGGTTGTGAGTATCATACAAGTTAATGTAGATTATGTACTTAGAATGGTGCCTGGCACATAGTAAGTGGAAATTAGTGCTTACTATTTTTATTATTAGACATAGTGAATTTTATTTTATTTTATTTTTTAAGTTTTTAAAAAGTTTATTTTTGAGAGAGATACAAA
The DNA here is from genome assembly GCA_030068075.1 of Paguma larvata. NCBI lineage: Eukaryota > Metazoa > Chordata > Mammalia > Carnivora > Viverridae > Paguma > Paguma larvata. The sequence continues at coordinate 86,414,744 of CM057830.1, forward strand.
GAGAGTGAGCAGGGGAGGGGCGGAGAGAAAGGGAGGGAGAGAATCCAAAGCAGGCTCCACACTGTCAGCATGGAGCCTGCTGTGGGGCTTGAACCCCCGAACTGAGAGATCATGACCTGAGTTGAAACCAAGAGTAAGACGCTTAACTGACTGAGCCACCCAGGTATCCCTAGACATAGAATTTTAAATGTTTGGGGTATATCTAGGTGGGCATATCTAGCTGAAATTTGGGGAATAAATTATAGATCTCATGATAGATATTGAGTTACAGATGGAGAAGTGATAGAACTCCAGGCAGCACCAGTATTGAAGGGAGAAAAAGATAAGGATCCTGAAAAAGAGAGTAAAAGGCAGTGGTCAGAGAGGGAGAAGGAACCATGGTAAGCATGATATCATGGAAGCTAAGAGAGTCGTCAACCAATGAAATTAAAGTGGAACACCAACATTAGAACTGTGTGTATGGAGAGGGGCTGGAAGAGAGGAGGGAGAGAAATGTCATTTGGGGAAGTAGATAGATGAAAGGAGAAAGAGTCAAAGATCAGTATGGCCAGCTCCTCACAAATACTTGCTAAGGGGTAGCACTGTTTAACTAGACCCCTGGGTTATCGGTGGGTCCAGCTTCTTTTGTTGTTTGTTTGTTTGTTTACTTATGTATTTATTTATTTAGAGTGACAAAGCATGAGTGGAGAAGGGCATAAAGAGAAGGAGAGAAAATCTCAAGCAGGCTTCACACTCAGTGCAGAGCCTGACAGCAGAGCTCCATCTCACGAACTGTGAGATCATGACCTGAGTGGAAATCAAGAGTTGGACACTTAACTGACTGAGCCACCCAGGCGCCCCTGGTTTCTTTCTTCAACCCATTTCAGTCCCTTCTGCCCCAACTTCCAGTCAGAGGATCAGTAACAATGAGTTGGGATGATGGTGACTATTCACCGAGGTCCCAACTAAGAAGTGGCTCAATGAGTGACCATAGACTCATTCCCCTTTACTCCAACTAGGATCAAAAAAAAAAAAAAAGAAAAGAAAAAGAAAAAGAGGGAGGGTACATACATGAGCACAGGAACCCAACATTACTGCTGTTTTGATAAGACTCAGGGCATATCTGGTCCAGTGTCCTGACTCTGAGTGAGGTATTTGGGACCTTTCATCACGAGGGTAGTCCTGTGAGGGTACAAGAGTCCCAGGCACTATTTCATCACCAATCCTTCACGCCAGCAGCCATTGTGAACAGGCCACCATCATTCCAACTCCCCCCAACATTACCCATTCGCTTTCCCCTGACCAGCATGCCATACTCTTCTTCCTTTCCAGCTCAAAGCTTATTTTTTTTAAAAAAATTTTCCTCCCTTAAAATGTCTGTGTCTACTTGTTTCTGCAGTGTCTTCCTGTATTGTTCACCTTACACATTTTGGATGATGTAGCATACATTTTCTTGCACTGTTCTATTTCTGTCCCATGGCTTTTGTTGGCATATGAAAAGGCACAGTAACAGGGTAGTGTTTGGTACACTGGGATAGGACAGCTGGGAAGGGAGATGGAAGGAGAGCTCTGAGTTTTGCACTGATATTTCACACTTGAACTAATTTGCAACAAGAGGTATAAGCTGAAAAAACCAATAGCAATGAGGAGCCTGGCGTGAAAAGGAGACAAAAATTGGTTGCCTTTTAGACAATTGAACATATTAGGTGAAGGAGGAGGGGAGAATATCACACGCAGATGAGATATACCTGCCCTAGTACAGAGGAGAATAGGAGACTTCCTAATTGGACATATTTACATCGGTTGGGGCTATGTACAACCATGAGCATGAAGCTATAGAAAGGAAGCCCTGAGTTGGTGGTAACCCTGAAGGGACGAAGAGGGAAGGGAGCATGGCTGAAAAGTCACATGTGTTCTTATCTAGTGATTTACTTTTTATACTACTTTATGGATTATTCTTCTTTGTGAGGTGTTATGCAGCCAACTCCCTTGGTTTTCTTGAAACCAAGTTTAAGTAATTATGTTTTTTTTTTCTTTCTGAGAGGTGAATATCACTATCAAATCTTTTGTGTCCCTTGGAACACAGAAGGCCATGCCCATTAAAATGGCCAGGGGCTGGTTGGACACCATGTGCAAGTTTGTTTTCCACACGAATCTATAAATTTATTGAGGGCACTAACTGTATCTTTCAATTTTACTGTGAGGCATATAATTAGCAATCAAAAATACTTAGACAATTGAATAGAACTGAAGAGAATTAATCATTTGCTGAAACTCTGTCATCAATGAGTTGTTCCAGAGAGACACGACTTGGAGCTGCTTTGTTTATTTTCAGCTTTGTTGTCATTGTTACCACTTCTGATGATCCCTCAGAGGCAGAGCCTATTAGTAGAAAGAGTGGCTTGGGAGACAGGAAGGATTCGTGCCAGTTTGGACTTAGCTAAGTGACCTTGGACATGTTAATTTCTGACCACATGATCTTTAAACTTTATAGTTCTGCTCCGTGAGTGCAGTAGGCCTGTCTACTGAAAGTCAGCAAAGATACGTGAGAGGAAGTAACTCAGTTTGTCAGGTTGGCCACTATGGTGTGATGCAGTCATTTTGAACTTTTCTTCCAAAAAAGTGGCTGATTTCTTTATTTTAAGCTTATTCATATATTTAGAGAGAGGGAGAGAGAGAGAGAGAGAGAGAGAGAGAGAGAGAGAGAGAGAGAGAAGCAGATACAGAGGGAGAGAGAGAATCCCAAGCAGACTCCAAGCTGTCAGTGCAGATCCTGAGGTGGGGCTCCAACTCATGAACTGTGAGATCATGACCTGAGCCGAAATCAAGAGTCAGATGTTTAACCGACTGAGCCACCTAGGTGCCTTGGCTGATTTATTTTCTTGAGTTAATTGACACAACCCACGTTTTTGGTCTAGAACTTTAGCTTTGGAATGGAAATCTGAGAATTAAATCTGTTACTCAGATTATTATAAAGATAAATACCTACTGTTGGGCGATTCAGGTAACAAAGAGTTAATAATATTAATACTACTTTCTATTAATGCTAGCAATATGTGTATTATATATCAAATGCTATATATATCAAATCACAAATTCTGCCAAATGTTCAAAAATAGTTCTCACTTAAATCTTGTAACAATCTGTGACATCGGTAATATCATTATCTCCATTATACAGATAAGAAAACTGGTGCTGAATCACAGTGAACAACTTTTTCAAGGTCACTAGGTCTGAACTCTCAGGTACTATGTGCTAGTGGATGCTTAATACATTTTTAAAAAATGAGTAAATAAGATTAGCCAGCATGTGATATCAGCATGGCTTCAGCTAATAGGAGTATGAGTAGTATCAGCTACTACTCATTGAGTATTTACTGTGTGTCAGGCACTGTTCTAAGTAATAGACATGCATTTTTCCATTTAAATCTCACTATAACTCTATGAAGCGGACTCCATTATTGTTCCCATTTACAGATGAACAAACTGAGGTTTAGAGAGATTAAGGAAACCTATCCAATGAATGGCTGACTGCAAAGCCTATGTTCTTTCTACCACTTCGGGTTGTCTGTAAATAGTAGGGTGACTTTTGCAATTCTCTCCTTTAGTTTCTGCTCTCATATTGAGTGTTTGAGATTTAGAGGTTAGACTCTTTAGGTCACCTCTCTGTGCCTCAGTCACCTTTGCCCAGGCCCTCAGTGTGCCCCTCCACACTGTGCAATTTGTCCCAGAGACAAAGAGGCAGACAAGGGAGTAAATGTAGTGTCTCATTGATGATTTTCTACAATCTTAACACAAACACTTATCAGTGTTGTTGAAACTTAATCTCTCTAGCTCATCTGTGAGACCAATTTTAATTTGGAGCCATCTGCCACAGACAAATGAGTAATTATGGCAGAGCCCAGAGGGGTGGGCCTTGGGGAGAAGGTTGGCTTAGCCTCTTTCTGCCTGCCTGCATTGACGCAAGTGACCAAGAAAGAAAATTCTTTGGGTGGGCTGTTGATGCAGAGGCTAGCAGCTCTACTTCTCTGTTGCTTAAATCCTTAGACACCACTGAGTAAGGAGGGATGACTTTGGGGTCATACAGCTTGCCTAGCAGCAGAAGGAAGACCATTGTCATCAAGGCTGGGCAGAAGGAGGTATTCTGTGAACTGAGCCAGCTTGCTTATCAGCCTCTCTCTCATTGTATTAGTGGTTTATTGTGATGAGTGCCACTTGCCAGCTGGTCTCTCCACACAATATGACCGGCTAAGTCAAACTGATAGAGTGAAGCTGAAAATAATAGCCATTTACCTCTGTCTAGCATTTAAATTTATTTTCAAAAGATTTTAGTGTATCTTATTTCATCCTAATGACAAAACCCTAGATTATGTAGGGACAGGTATTGTTTGCTTTATTTTATATATGAGGAAATTGACTCATAGGGTGAGTCTGTAACTGGACAAGTGTAAAACATGTGTTTTAAAACACCCAAGGTCACCCTGTTAGCTACAAGCTGGTTAGTACCTCAAACTCTGAATTAGAGTCTGTCATTCTGTCTTCTACATGAGTGGTTTTCCAACTGTGCTTGCTCCTCAGGGACCATGGAGGTATAGGAGTGTGTGTGTGTGTGTGTGTGTGTGTGTGTGAACAAGTGGGGCTTTGGGCCCTGATCTGCATTTGAACTAGGAGAGCTCTGCTTGGGTCTGTTTTCCTGTTTTACTTCTGGGCAGGATTTCATTTAATGAAAGGCTATGCTTCTGAAAATGTTTGAAAACAACTTGCCTAGAGTGGCATTGCTCATGGAGAGTATAGTGGGTTGAATGGTGTCCCCCTAAAAGGTATGTTCACATCTTAATCCCCAGTACCTATTAATGAGACCTTATTTAGAAAAAGGGTCTTTGGAGATGTCAAGTTAAAATGAGGTCATTGTGCATTAGGGTGGGCCCTAAATCAATGACTGGTGTCTTCGAAAGGAGAGAGACATTGGGGTACACGTGCCCCTATGCATCAGCACTCCTGTGTCTCTTGGGTAGATTCCTAGCAGTGTTATTGCTGGGTCATAGGGTAGTTCTATTTGCATTTTTTTGAGGAACCTCCACACCGTTTTCCAGAGCGGCTGCACTAGTTTGCATTCCCACCAACAGTGTAGGAGAGGATAAAGAAGATGTGGTATATATATTCAATGGAATACTACACAGCAATGAAGAAGAATGAAATCTGGCCATGCATAGCAACATGGATGGAACTAGAGGGTATTATGCTAAGGGAAATAAGTCAGTCAGAGAAAGACAGATACCATATGTTTCCACATATAGGTGGATTTTGAGAGACTTAGCAGAAAACCATGAGGGAGAGGAAGAGGGGAAAGGAAAAAAGACACAGAGAGGGAGGGAGACAAAACATAAGAGACTCTCAAAGACTAAGAACAAACTGAGGGGTGAGGGGGTGCAGGAGGGGGGAGAGTGGGTGACGGGCAAAGAGGAGGGCACTTGTTGGGATGAGCACTGGGTGTTGTATGGAAACCAATTTGAAAATAAATTATTAAAAAAATAAATAAATAAAAATAAAGGAGAGGGAGATCAGAACCTAGAGACACAAGGAAAAGACATGGAGGAGAATTCTGTATGATGACGGAGGCAGAGATTGGAGTGATGCAGTTACGAGCCAAGGCATGGAACAGATTCTCTTTTAGGGTCTCCAGGAGGAACCAGCCCTGTCAGTACCTTTATTTCAGACTTCTGGTTTCCTGAACTATGAGAGAATGCATTTCTTTTATTTTAAGCTTCCCAGTTTGTAGGAATTTGTTATGGCAGCCTAGGAAACAGATACAGAGAAGTCCATAGACCTTTTACGTAGAAGTGGGTGAGGGTAGGCTTATTAAAATGTTGGCTCTGGGCTCCAACTCCAAGGCTCTGAATCTGTAGGGGCTCAGGAGTTGGTATTTTGACAAGTTCTCCATATGTGCAATGATTAATCTTTGAGCTGGTTTTGACCATACACACATACATGACTGCTCTGGATAGTAGCCGGGTCTGCTCCTCCAGCTGAAGATTCTCCTCTAGTGGCTCCCAGAGTCAGTGGGCCAAAGGAAAAAGGCTTGATGTACAAGAAATAGGCTGGTATTAAGCCTTCTATAGTACAAAAATTTTGAATTCTGAGAATCATTTAAGAGTGTTTACTCTAAGGAATCAAAAATCTGCCCCTAAGAAAATAGGCTATAGAAGTTAGGGAGTGGATGCTGCCATGAGAGTCAGATTTTTGGAGCAGCCAAAATACCCAAGAATAACACACACATAAGAAAGCAACAGATTAACACTACACACACACACACACACACACACACACACGCACGCACACACACGCACACACACGCACACACACAGTCTTATACTTGTCTGGTGCAGAAAATTTTAATAAAGCATCACCATTTTTACTTTAAGATTTGGTACCTATTAAAAACTCAGGTTTCCATGTGAGTGCTGATACTTGAAGCCAGTGTCAGACATTTATGGCTTGCCTTTGATCTTTATCTGAGAGCACTTTCGATAGGCTAGAAGAGATAGAAAAGCAGGATGGGCTGGGCAGAGGAAGTCTTGCTGCCAGCCTGAGGCCAAGCTCTTTGCCAAGTAAAGCCAAAGAGGGCTCCAGTTTATCCATTCAAGATTGATGGAAGTCAGCTATGCTCAATTTCTTGGAGACACAGGGGAGTGCTGGTGGAAAAGGCAAGGTGTTTGGATTCTGTGTCTGGGAGGGGCACCTTCCTGAGAGTAGCCTACCCAGCTGGACCCATGGTCCTTCAGGAGGCCTGTTTGCTCACATCCATGATTGCTCCCAGGTAAACAAATCCTGTTTCTATTTCTCAGAAAGACAGAACTTCAGCACGGTGGCAGCCTGTTGTTATAGTTACTGACATATAACTTATCACAGTGATTGTCAGAGCAATGGGAGAAAATAAAATTTAGCAGAGGCTGGTGGTAGGGGTTGGGAGAGAGAGGAGGAAGGGAAGAGAAATCTGCTGAAAAGACTTGGAGATGGGACTGATGGCTGTATGCATTTGTACATATGGTGTGATATTCAAGTATGGACAAAGGAAGTCTTACATTGGCAGAGTGTCTGAAAGGATCTTGGGAAAAGACAGCCTGTCCCAAACAGCTTTACCCCTGTTCCATATGCCTGACATTTCATCACTAGTGGTTCATTCCTGTGAGTTAAGCACTGCCTTTCTCCAGGGGATGTCATGCCTTAGATTGTACTTTGGAGTATGTTTTCTTCCCCAGGGTTTGCCAGAGCACTGGGGAAAGATGGGGGAAATGCAGATCATCAAATAAGGACATGGCCTATTTTATTATTTTTATTTATTTATAATAGTTTATTTTCAAATTGGTTTACATATAACACCCAGTGTTCATCCCAACATGTGCCCTCTTTAATGCCTGTCACCCCCTCTGCCCCCTCCCTCACCCCCCTCACCCTCAGTTTGTTCTTAGTCTTTGAGAGTCTCTTATGTTTTATCTCCCTCCCTCCTATTTTCAAATCTCAGATAGGATTGGTATTGCTAGTCCCCTCTTTGGAAACTCCCCTGTGTTCTCCTCTCTTTCACAACAGTTATGAAGCTGAATGGAATTGAAGATGAAAGTGCAGGATGTTTTGTTCAATCAGTTAGCCATGTACTTTTCTGAGAGATACACGTAGCTCTTTCTTATTCATCAGCAAATATTTATCTATCATCCATTATATACTAGGCATTGGGTTAGGTACTATTGGGGAAAACATGGAAACAGTTGGGCATTAGATTATGCCTGACATTTAAGAAACAATCTAGTTACAGAGACCAGACATTTACACAAGCCTGACCAATAGTACATAGTAGTGTGTGAGTGGTGTCAACTGAATGATAGAGCTAATGACTGCATAATCTCAGAGGTGGGCAAGATCATCACAGAGTATGGTGTCTGGGTAGGCCTTGTATCAGAGTACAGTTTTTTTTAAACATTAAAAGATTTTTTTTATATTTGAGAGAGAGAGAGAGAGCGAGCATGGGAGGGGCATAGAGAGATGGAGACAGAATCTGAAGCAGGCTCCAGGCTCTGAGCTGTCAGCACAGAGCCTGACGTGGGGCTAGAATCCATGAACTGTGAGATCATGACCTGAGCCAAAGTTGGATGCTTAACCGACTGAGCCACCCAGGAACCTCCAGAGTAACACAGTTAAATCACTCAGACCCTTAGCAGGGCTGTGATGAAATGGGGCAGAGAATAAATCAGTTTTTATAGGAATGGTGACATGGACTGAGTAGGAAACATATTCATACCTCTCTGCTTTGCTATTCATCCAAATTATGGCCTGTCTTTTCCAGAGAGCTCTTCATCCTTCACTGGTCTACCCTGTCTCAGAACTCTGTTTGGGGAATCCCACGACTTAGATTGCTACAGAATCAGTATAGCCAAGTGGTTAAGAGTATGGGTTTAGGATTTAGGTTGCCTAGGTTTGAATCCTGGATCTGACACTTACTGTGATCTTGGACAACTGATTTAATGGTGTCTACCTAACAGAGTTGCTGGGGGGGATTAAATGAGACAAGTGGTGTAAGTTACTTAGCACAGTGCTGGTTGCATAGTATTTGTTCATAAAATAAGTATTTATTGAGTACCTGATATTGCAGGCACTTTCCTAGTGTGGGGTTACAGCTGCACTGTATTAAATGCTGCTGGAGAATGGGGGCATTCAGGCCCTTTTCTCAAGGAACATTTAATCTACTGTCTTTCTTTCTATTCTATCTATTCCAATTCTTTTTTTTTTTATCTATTACAATTCTTAGTCTGAGAGTTATCACTTAAGTACTTTCATTCTTTTTGTTTAACCAGGCAGGCAAATAGTAAAGCTCCAATTCTCTTTAAACCGAGCTTTGGCCATGTCCCATAAGGTTTGAAGTGAAGTGTTTTCGTTATCTAAGCACTTTGCAATTTGGGGCTGGATTTTTACTATTTTTTGCTTTTTATTGTATTGTGGTATTCCACGTTTGATGATACTGTATTTTCTTTGTCCCTACTATATGTCCCTACTATGCTCCAAAGGAAGAGAGAGAGTGAAGAGACCTGACTTGAGGGGTTTAAGAGAAACATGCAGGAGACAGGACAGGAATATACCATTATTGAAGGGTATTGAGAACTAGGCTTCATGCACTGGTTTCTCTTCTAATGAGACCTTGTGGTCACTGAAAGGATGGGTAGCAATAACAGGATTGTTATGCTGTACTGAGAAGAATAAACCAGCATCATTGTCCAGGATAGCTTGTGAGAAAGAAAGGGGCTTTTGGCAGGGAACCCAGTTAGAAGATTTTCATGTCAGTCTAGGATAATGGTTCTGAAACCTGAGTGTGCATCAGGATCCCCTGGAGGGCTGGTCAACACACAGCTTGCTGGGCCTCACCCCCAGAGTTTCTGATTCAGAATTTGCATTTGCATTTCTAACAAGTTCTCCTGGCGATGCTAATGCTACTGGTCTAAGAACCACACTTTGAGAATCACTCATCTAGGAGGGAGATCATGAGGAGCACAGGGAGAGTGGTGGGAGGAAAGATAGTATGTAAGAGATTGGAGAGAAAGAAACCACATGAGCTTGGGGATTGGACATAGAGACAAGGAAGAGGAAGAGCTCAAAGATGACTTCAGAGTATTAAACCTAAGTTCTTTGGAGGATAGGAGAATCACAGAGGCAAACCCCTAAACATCTACAGGTGGAATGTAGTCACATCACAGGGACTGGAAAAATACATGAACCCCTATATCCATCTGAACCTGCACCATGGTATTCACATTTAAAGGCCTTCTGCCATTCTCCAGGAGAGAGACTGGAGAGAAGGAAAAATTCCAGGTCTGTGTTTGGTCTCTTCCTTTCTAGATTGTAACCTTTGAATAGAGGAAGAAAATGAGGCTAGAGAACAGAGGGCAGGAGGGTAGAAGGAGGTTGGATGTTCTGGAAATGGAGAGCACACTTTTGGGTTACTAAGTATTGAATGTATACGGGCAAATGCTCACAAAGAAAAGGCAAATGAGGAAAACCTAGTGTGTGCCACGCAGGGTAGCTCTAAGATAGCCCCCGAGATCACTGATGCTATTTTTGAAAGCAGGGGGTTGCCATGCTAGGGCTACTTAATTCCAGCCTACCTAACCTTCCTTATTTTCAAGGTTTCTGATCCCGGGGCTTTATTGTTCCTGGCTATTTCCCAGCCTTTAGAGATTTCTCTTACCTGCTTCTCTCCACTGGGCCTCCTGTAGCTGAGCAGAAGCTCCACAGCGCCCACCACCTCCTTGCGGATGGCGTAGAGCAATGCATCGCCTACATACACACTGTGGTTCAGCAGTAGCTCCATAATCTCCAAATTCTCATTCTCAATGGCAATGAGCAGGGCACTCCGGCCCAGAGGATCCATGCAGTTAATGTTGACATTGTAGTAGATCTCAGCCTCCTGTAGGGCCTGCTTCACAGTGGCATAGTCCCCCTTCTCCACAGCATTGAGGAATGCCTTCTCTTCTGCAGAGAGCTCTGTCTCAGCCCTCACAATTTGCAGGGGGATACGGTCTCTGTATGGTGAGTAGTTGACTTTTTTGTAGTAGAGTTGGGCCATGGTTCATAGCAATTTAGCAACCTGAGTGAGAGAGAGGGAGACCAAAGGGATTCTTAGGTGCCTGAAGGTTTCACGTGGCCAGTTTATGGAGGCAGCGTGGCTAAGGGGTTGGAAAATCTTCAACTGTTTTCACACCACAATCTTTCTCTTTTTGCAAAGTGGGATAGCAGAAGAAGCCCAGACTTTTGGGTGGGAAATACTTCGGTTCAAATCCTGCCTTTACCAACTCTGTGACCTTGGATAAGTTACTCAAACCCTTTGTGCTTTGGTTTATTATTATTAAGGTTATCAGTATTAATAGCATTAATAGCAGTTATCATTTAGTTACTGCTTACTGTGTACAAGGCTCTGTGCTAAAGAATAATTCCTTCCTCATAAAGCTATCGTGAGAGTCAAATGAGATAATATATTATCAGAGCAACTGCAACAGGGTAAACCTCCTAAGACATGGTGCAAATTAATTCCTTCCTTCCCTTCTGCTGTCTGAAGATTCTCATGATAATACTTCTGATTGTTGGAGTGACTTAGGCCCTGGGTCTATGGGCCTGTGCTAATTTTCAGGGTTACATTTGCAGCTGCCCCAGATTTAGATCCTGGATTAAAATCCAGTTTTCATGCTAACTAAAACCCTGCTTCTTGCTGCTGCTCACTGGGGAATGGGTATTGGCTCCAATAGGCCAAAGTCACATACCTCCTGCCTATTAATGATTTTTCCTTTACCACTGGAAACCAAGGTGCTGATGGATTTGATAATCTGTTTGATTCACTTCTGAGAAGTGAATGGTCTGTTTTACATGCACCACATCTAAAACCAGATTTTAATGGCATTGATTTTAACGTAAAACCTATTATTGAATTCCTACAATGTGTTTAACTTTCTCTGGGAAGCCAAGAAAAAAAGACAGTATTTGCCTTCAGTTGCATAGAATGAATGATAGTATAGAGTTCTTGCCCCATAGTTTCAGATCAAATTCATGCACATTCCTCACTGACTCCTCCTACTAGCCCTGTGAGATAGGAATGCTTATTCTTCCCAGGGGAGAAGATGAGGGTCAGATCCATAAGGTGATTGGCTCCCTTTTCCCTCCCACCCCTGGGACTTCCAGGACCCTCTGGAGGCTAAGTTTGGCTGGACACATTTAAGTGTCTCATTATCAAAATATTTTGCCAGCAAAAGGAAATGGAAATGTGATAAAGGGCCACTTGTGTCATCTGCTGGATGGAAGAGAAGATGAAGACACGTGGCTTTTGCAAACATATGCCTCACTCTTCCAGGTAATTACATCCCTGCTTTGGCAAAGGGAGAAGCATATATTATACCAAGTGGCATTTGCAATTCATGTGCTTGTGATCTTCTGGGAAGTTAGTATTCGAAGGTTAGTGTCACCTCTTACACTGAAGAGGCCCAAATGACAAATTTCTCTCTGCTTCCAAATCACAGGAGAGCAGAGTACTGTTTGGCTGTCTTGATAAGCACTGATATTCTGTGCTACTCTCAAGGAACTCAGCAGTGGCTAAGGGAAGTGACACTTAGAGTAAGCATTTGTCACTAAACAGCTAATGACTTTAATAATACCAATTTTAGACTGCCTCCCCACGTCCCCATCTCCATTATAAACAAAAAGAGGGGAGGAAGAAGAGACAGTGTGATCTCCTGAAGAGAGACTCAACAACCGGATTCAGTTTATATTTATTTAGTTAATATATATGAACACACTGGAAGCCTTCAGTATGCCTAGTGCTATGCTGGTAACTTGGGGAGGGTATGAAAGAATAGGCCCATGCCTTCGTCTCTCACTTAAGCCTTTCCACAACCTTACAATTGATCATACTGACTCCATTCTTTTCCCCTTCACAGGATCTTCTGCACCATCCCCAAGTTATCCCATAAAACACAAATCTGATTCCATTTTGCTCTTTCCTGATTCATGGTAATGAACTCAACATTCCTTTCTGAGGTCTACTAGGTCTTGGCTCATGTATACCTCTACAACTTCTCACCCTCATCCACTATTCTTTAGCCTTGTGGAGCTTCTTTGATTCCCCCAACATGCCAAGCTTTTAGCCACTTCAAGACCTTTGATTACCTCCTGGAACACTCTTCTCCAACTCTTTTAATCTTTCAGGTCTAAACAAAATGTCACCTTCTCAGAACGGCTGTCACTAACCACTTTTTCTAAAGTAGTTCATTCATATTCTTCTCTCCATTGTATTCTTTTACTTCTTAATGCTTATCACAACTCATAGTGACATATTTTTTTGTCTTACTGGATAATCATCTCTTCTGTCCAATTTGCTTTAAAGCTCAAGTTCAGGGACTGCACCTGTCCTGTTTTTGTAGCACACGCACCTAGCCAAATTCCTGGCATACCCTGGATTCTTGATATATATTTGACAAATGAATGAGTAAAGCTTCCATGATATTCTCTCATCTTTCTCCATCCCAACCTACATTCTAGCCATACTGAGTCATTGCTCTCTAAGTGGCCCTTTTATGATCACGTGTTTGCACATAGCTTCATCCTACTGTCTCCACTTAACAAATTACATCTCAGCTTCAGCATCTTTCTTGTGGTTATCCTTCTCTGTGAAGTTCCCCTCCCCACCCCAACACCTTCAGAAGGTTAGCCAATCTCCCTCTGAGTTCTCCACTTGTACTTGGATGACATTTCTCCAATGTCACCTAACAGCATGTTTGTCTTTATGCCACTAGGGTTGGACTACCTTGATTTCTGTCTTCTCAGCACTTACATGGGGTCTGGAACATAATGGGTGCTCAATGAATGAATGTTTAATGAACAAAAACGACCTAGCTGAGGAAGGTTGGCATGGTCATGGAGTGAAGTGCCAAATTATGTAGTAGTGATTTGATATTTTGGGATTTCAGAAAGGGGTCATTGAGAGCTGGAGATCTCAGAGAAGATTTCATGGAGGAGGTGGCTCTTTAGCCAGTCCTTGGAGGATGAGTTAAATGTAAAAATTTGTGGGTACCTGGCTGTCTCAGTTGGTAAAGCATGCAACTCTTGATCTTAGGGTTGAGTTTAAGTCCCATTTTGGGTGTAGAGATTGCTTAAAAATAAAATCTTAAAAAAAAATTAAAAAAATGTGAAAATGTGAGGGCAGTCCAGGCCCTAGAGTATAAGTACAATAGTAGTGAGATTGATCATACCCTAGTTGGGGCAAATTGATAGGGAGCACAGTTTTCAGGCTATAATAAGATACAAAGATTAGAAGTGAGCTAAAATTCCAAGGCAAGAGCTCATAACCTCAGTTTTCCCATCTGCAAAATGATCCTAAACACTTGCTTCCCATTTGCCACTTAAGAGGTTACCATGGGAGAAAAGGCTAGATGTATTTTCAGATGGTGTCACAAGTGACGCTGTGCTAAGCACTGTTGCTGAAGGAAGATCTGTGCCCACTTTAGTAAGGCAAATCTGTGGGGTAAACTGAAGACAAATGTATCCTACAGCAAGATGAGATGGAAGGGAGCTACCTAAATTGGTGCTCTATTATGTGCCAGGCACTATGCCAGGAGCTGGTGCAACAAAATAATTAGTATAGTTTTGAATACTTAATATGTCCCAGGCACTATGCCAGGGCAGCAATATTACTACTACTGCTTCCTGTGCTAATAGTAATAATAATGAAGGCACCAAGCAGTACCATTCATTGAACTTTCACTGTGTGCCAGATGTGTGGGTTATAGTAGTGAATGGAGCGGACAGTAAAATCATGGTAATTTGAGACTTGAAGTAAGTATAATTGGATTATATATAGTCAGTTCAGAGTCTAGATTTACTTTTCATCTCTTGCATTTGAAACTTATCTGGTCTATTGCATTTCCAGCGAGCTGTGCTATGAGAAACCTCATAGTATTCCCCTTAGAGAAAAATATCTCCTCCAGAGGTTTGCCTGAGAGTATACTATTAAAGAGTCACTCCTTTGCTTTAAGGCACTACGTCTCTAAAACTACTCCTGGAAGGAATAAAAAATCATGTGGCAAGCAGCTATTAACACCTTAATGTGAATTCCTTGATTAGGGAAGTTGCTATGGCCTTCGGACTACAGAGACATGTGTCTAGGGCAGGGAAGGTGTGATGAAGGGGAAAGGAGAGGCCTGGTGTCCAGCCTTGGAAATGTCTTTTATATATCCATGCCCACCTCTATACTACATATTGACAATGCTGTAAAATGGGTTCCCTGCATTGTCTGACTATATGCAGGCTTATGTAGACATCTAATGACTTGCCTAGTGCCCTGCTCTCTTCCAGCCCTATAGCTGGTGCCGTTTTACCTTTGCTTACAGCTTTAGCCTCAACCTTGCTCCAGGATCTGGGACCAATCCTTTCTTCATATGCATGCTGTTAGTCCTACTCTGACATTATGCTGGGAACAAGTAGCTAATGATACAGTTTCTGGCATCTCTTAAGAATGTTTTATTGACAAGGTTCCTTCCTGTCACCCTTTACCTTTATACTTGGCAGATTGTACTCATTTGCCATTAACCTAAAGCTAAGAGATGAGATGAGGATGGGAAAGATGACTTTCCCATCATTACTCACTGGCTTGAAGTATATTCTGTAGTCCCCTAAGTATGGAACATTAGGAATGGTCTAACAGGCTGCCCCCAGGGGCTTATCATATTCTCTCTTTTCTGTGCTGCTCACCAGAAGAGATTGTCTAATGGGATCTGTGACATTTGTAGGCTTAAATGATGTGATTTAAAGAGCTCAACCAATGGGCTGGGAAAAAGGCCAGGGCGCAAATCCCAGCCCAGATTACTAGCCATCTCAGGACTTTGTCTGTGAGGAGGAATGCATGGCTTCCCACCTAACTAAAAAAAATTGTGCATTTAGAGGGACATGGTATCTGAGTGTGGCTTTCACTCTGTGCCATGAGGACTGAGCTTGAATAGTGAAACCTTTATGACCTCTCACCCTTATCCAAGCCTATCTATTCAATTCTGCATCTCTTCAGAGTCATTTAAGACAGGTAGATAAACTTGTATAATCTTAAGTGTAAATGGTGGATAATATGCATATTTAATGAATATGTACCAGGCACTGTGGTAGAAGATGATGATAATGACTGAATGGCTTAAAGCCATACTTCTTCTAGGAAAAAAATTACATTTAAAAAGGAGCCTTTAATGCCCAATCCAAAAAGTGACAAAAGTGGAAATTTTATGTACACAAGCACAGGAGAGATCTGGTCAAAGGAAGACTGTGTGTGTGTGTGTGTGTGTGTGTGTGTGTGTGTGCGCGCGCGCGCGCACGCGCGCACATATGTGTTTGGTGGAGTGTTGATTTTGAGAGCATTTTGGCTCCTTTCAGAGTACCACTTTGAGAACTTCATAATTTCAATGTAGTAATTCTAACCTTTCCAAGAAAGGTCCAGATCTTGAACCTCCTGCAGGGGACCTCAAAAGTCATCTAGAATAATCTCCTGCCCAATAAAAAGGTCCCCTTGACTATATCCTTGTTAAGTGATTATTCAGTTAATGAAGTCTTCCACTGATGGGAAACTCACCACTTTCTTACCTGTGTGGTGAATTCTGACTTTCAGGAAATGCTTTTCTATGTTCACCTGAAATCATCTGCCTACGACTTCTATCTTGTTGCCCTAGTTCTGCTCTCTAGAGCAGCAAAACTCTTCAAATGTTTAATTTCATCTCTCATGTCTCTCTCTGCACTGAGTCTTCCCTTCTCTAGAGTTATGATCATTATAGTGGCCTGCTTATAGTTACACTATATTTTGTTTCTCTTTAAATATCATGCTCAGAAATGAACCTAGCACTATAGAATGGTCAGGCCAGCACAGATTACACTGCACCTATTTTTTCTTCATTCAAACATTCAGCAATACTTTGCTGAGGTCAAGATACCACAACATCTTGTTTCAGGAGGCACTTTAAACTATCCTGCATAGTGGTGTATTGCAGTATTGTTTCTCATTTGTATAAATCTTGTCAATTCAAGAATTTCATTAATTTATAAATAATAATAAACATTAAGCACTTATCACATGCCATATGACATGTTCCTAAATGCTTCACCTACATTATTTGATTATTTCAATTATTCCTCACTTTTAGTCCCTATTATAATCTCCCATCTCATGGGTAAGGAACCTGAGACACAGAGAGGTTAAGTAAATTGCTTTAGTTCACACAGCTAGTAAGTGGTGGTTTGGGATTAGAGCCAAGCTTCTGACTCAAGTCTACATTTTTAACTACTTCGTGAAGGTAGACTCCATAATGCCTATAATACTGTCAGGAATAATAGATATTCAATTCAACAAATACTTGTTATGCACCTATTATCTGTCAGGACCAGAAGAGTTGGTAGTGGAGAATACAAATATACATATATAAATGGTATAACCCTTGCTTTTAGGCTAATCCAAGTCCAGAGGGAGAAAAAAAAGAAATTAAGTTAAATGCATTATGGTGTGATAAGAATTCTAACATATAGTAGGGACACAAAGGAGTAAGTGTTCAACTCTTCCTGGGAGGTAATTGAAGAGAAAGTAATTTTTGAGCTATGTCTTGTAAAGTTGATAGGAGTTCACTACATAGCAACATTGGGATGGTCATCCTAGGCAACAGACACAGCATGCGCTCAGGTATAGATGTATAAAACACAATGGTATTTTAAGAGAACATTTACTTTCTATTCTTCATACCTCTCAAGCACGTGACCACCTTGGGACGTTTCCACATGTGGTTTGCTGCCTATAAACCTCGTCCACTACATCTTCACAATTTCTTTCTTTCTCTCTCCCTTTCTTTCTCTTTCCCTTTCTTTCTTTCTTTCTTTCTTTCTTTCTTTCTTTCTTTCTTTCTTTCTTTCTTTCTTCCTTTCTTCCTTTCTTCCTTTCTTCCTTTCTTCCTTTCTTCCTTTAAGTTTATTTATTTTGAGAGAGAGAGAAGAGTGAGCAGGGGAGGGACAGAGAGAGAGGGAGAGAGGGAATCCCAAGCAGGCTCCATGCTGTCAGCATGCAGCCCGATGTGGGGCTCCATCCAATTAACTGTGAGATCATGACCTGAGCTGAAATCAAGAGCTTGACACTTATCCGACTGAGCCACCAAGGCGTCCCTATAATTTCTTTCTTAACATGTAGGTTGCAGATCAAATGTCATCTCCTCAGTAACCCTTCCTAGACAACTTTTTTTTTCCTAGACCACTTTTTCTAATGGAGCAAGCTTCTCACATGTTCCTCTCCATCTCATTACCCTGACTTGTTTTTCTTCAAGATCTTAACCACTATTTGAAGTGATCATATTTATATTTGTTTATTATTTTAACAAGTAGCTCTCCCAACCAAAATATAAACTTAATAATACCAAGAACCTTATCTATCATATTTACTACTCTATACCCAGAGCCTGGCAAGTAGTAGGCTCTCTCAATAAATTTGTATTGAATTATTACATGAAATAATGTTGAGGGTAGAGATGGGGTAATGTTCTATCAGTAGAGCTCTGCTTTTGTTTGTATGTTTAACTTCCTCTCCTCCATACTGTCATGTGCACAGGCAAGAAGCCCCTCCTTCATCTCAAGGAAAAAGTCTTGATTAATCTAAGACTAAGTCAATATCAGTAATATTAGTCTAAGACTAAATCAATATTGGTAATATTGGCAAGTGATTGATCTAGGTTTGAGTATTTGCTGCAATTCTGGCAAATGCGATGTCCTAGGTGACTTCTCAGAAAGGTTTCTTTGTTCTGAAAAAGAGATGTAAAACAAGAATTATTTCCCTTTTTGCCTCTGAATGTTGTCATTTGCTTGTGACACCAAAAACTTTGGTAGCCACCTTGGAACTATGACAGCCAACCTAAAGAATTCAGCCTACATTCTGAAGATGGCATAAATTGAGTCCTTTATGATGTCTTTGAGCCATTTAATTAACCAATCTGGGAGTTGCTCAATCTCTAGTCTTTTAGTTGTGTGAGATAAAAACTCCCTTTTTGTTAACCCACTTTTAAGCCTGCTAACTGGAGGGTATTGTTAAGTGAAATAAGTCAGTCAGAAAAAGACAGATACCATATGTTTCCACGCATAGGTGGACTTTGTGAGACTAAGCAAAAACCAGGGGGAGGGAAAGAGGGGAAAGAAAAAAAAGACACAGAGAGGGAGGGAGATTAAACATAAGAGACTCTCAAAGACTAAGAACAAACTGAGGGTGAGGCAGGTGAGGGAGGGGGGAGAGGGGGTGACGGACATTAAAAAGGGCACATGTTGGGATGAATACTGGGTGTTATATGTAAACCAATTTGAAAATAAACTATTATAAAATTAAAAAAAAAAAGAAAAGTAAAAAGATAGCCTCTTTAACAAATGGTGCTGGGAGAACTGGACAGCAACATGCAGAAGAATGAAACTAGACCACTTCCTTACACCACTCACAAAAATAAACTCAAAATGGATGTAGGACCTGAATGTGAGACAGGAAACGATCAAAATCCTAGAGGAGAAAGCAGGAAAAAACCTCTTTGACCTGAGCCGCAGCAATTTCCTAGGCGACACATCTCCAAAGGGGAGGGAATTTAAAGCAAAAATGAACTATTTCAAGATAGTTGGGACCTCATCAAGATAAAAAGCTTCTGCACGGCAAAGGAAACAACCAACAAAACTAATAGACAACCGACGGAATGGGAAAGGATAATCGCAAATGACATATCGGATAAAGGAGTAGTATCTAAAATCTATAAAGAACTTAACAAACTCCACACCCGAAAAACAAATAATCCAGTGGAGAAATGGGCGGAAGATATGAATAGACACTTCTCCAAAGAGGACATTCAGATGGCCAACAGACACATGAAATGATGCTCAAAGTCACTCATCATCAGGGAAACACAAATCAAAACCACACTGAGATACCACCTTACACCGGTTCGAGTGGCTAAAATGAACAAATCAGGAAACTATAGATGCTGGCGGGGATGTGGAGAAGCAGGCACCCTCCTACACTGCTGGTGGGAATGCAAACTGGTGCAGCCACTCTGGAAAACGGTGTGGAGGTTCCTCAAAAAAATGAAAATAGAGCTACCCTATGACCCAGCAATAGCACTGCTAGGGATCTACCCAAGAGACTCAGGAGTGCTGATGCATAGGGCCACGTGTATCCCAATGTTCATAGCAGCACTTTTGACAACAGCCAAATCATGGAAAGAGACCAAGTGCCCATCAACTGATGAATGGATAAAGAAGATGTGGCACATATATATAATGGACTACTACGTGGCAATGAGAAAAAATGAAATCTGGCCATGTGTAGCAACATGAATGAAACTGGAGGGTATTATGTTAAGTGAAATAAGTCAGTCAGAAAAAGACAGATACCATATGTTTCCACGCATAGGTGGACTTTGTGAGACTAAGCAAAAACCAGGGGGAGGGGAAGAGGGGAAAGGAAAAAAAGACACAGAGAGAGAGGGAGATAAAACATAAGAGACTCAAAGACTAAGAACAAACTGAGGGTGAGGCAGGTGAGGGAGGGGGTAGAGGGGGTGACGGGTATTAAAGAGGGCACGTGTTGGGATAAACACTGGGTGTTATATGTAAACCAATTTGAAAATAAACTATTATAAAATAAAAAAAAGAAGCTGAAGTCATCCTAAGTGACTGCATTTTCTGAAAAATTACCAAAATTAAACCATAAATAAATGTAAAAACTGAACAGATTAATAATTATAGAAGAAATTAAAATAGTTTGAGATATGTACCAACTAAAAGTCATTCCAGTCAAGTGGTTTCACAGCTGTATATATAGAGCTTTAAAAAATACAGATGATCATCCTGTTATTAAAAATAGTTTGGATTATGGAAAAAGAATTAATTACACAGAGCTAGCATATTGTTAATATCAAAATCTAATCAATATAACCTAAGATGAAAAATATAGACTATTTTAATCATGAAAATAATACCAAAAATCCTAAATAAAATATTAGTAAATTATAACACAGTAGTGAGTTTGAAGAAAAATACCTTATGACCAAATGGAATTTATCCTAAGAATGCAAGCATGGTTCAATAGGAGGAAATTGTCAATACAATTTGGTATATAAGTCAATGATTTAAAGGAAAGAAAACATGATTATATCAATACATGAAAAAAATAATTTGCTTTAAAAAAACTAAAGTAAAATTGGGACAGAAATAAACTACTTATACAAAAAAAGAGACTATTTACCTTACAACAATAATAAACATAATAAATTGTGAAATACTGAATCCATTGTCATTAAAATGAAGAACAAGATAGGTTTGCCACTATTAGCACTATTATTCAATTTTAAGGTTCTGGCTTGAAAATATGATAAATATTTAACATCTGAATTAAATCAATGCTTTTAATTTTCACTAAAGTGAAAACATGAACAAAAAATATATATTTGTTTCCATCAAGTCACTCAGCTGAATCGGGAAGTTTAAATCTGTTGCTCAACACTCATTATCACTCTGTCTGGATGATGTTCTTTGAAGTAGTCAAGGGAAAGGCAGAATGGGATGACACTGATTACAGTAAATAATAGGTAGTTGTAATTGGTTAAAAGTCTTGCATCTGATTATTAGTCTTGGGACTGGCTTTCATTCCAGATTGCACAGGCCATCAGAAATGAGTGTCTGTCTCCTTTCTGTTACGCCTTCACTTTAGAATCTAACATGACACTGTTCACATAGGGGCTTATTGGCCAAACAATCCTTAAATGGGGCAGAAGGATTTCTTTAAGTTTGTTTATCCCTTTTGTCCAGAACTGCTGTCTTCCAGTAATTCACCAAAATGACCACCACAAAGGGAAAGAGAAGAGGTACTCACTATATGTTCTCTAGGCCTTTTAGAAAATATAGAGTTGTTCCTCTGGCCACATATATGCAAAATCTACAAGAAAGGTGACATTGTGGACATCAAAGGAATAGACACTTTTCAAAATGGAATGCCTCACAAATGTTACCATGACAAAACTGGAAGAGTCCACAGTGTTACCCAGCATACTGTTGGCATTGTTATAAACAAGCAAGTTAAGGACAAGATTCATGCCAGAGAATTAATGTACGGATTGAGTATATTAAGCACTCAAAGAGCCAAGAAGCATGTGAAGGAAAGTGATCAGAAAAAGAACAAAGCCAAAGAGAAAGGTACTTGGATTCAACTGAAACACTAGCCTTCCCCGCCCAGAGAAGCACACTTTGTGAGAACCAATGGAAAGGAGCCTGAGCTGCTGGAACCCGTTCCCTATGAATTCATGGCATGATAAGGGTAAAAAAATTAAAGACCTCAAAATTGTAATAAATAAATAAATAAATAAATAAAGTTTATTTGTGTTAATATTTAAGGAATATGAGTGAGGGGTACATAGGAGTTTCTGTACTGTTCTTGCACATTTTTATGTGTCTGAAATTATTTTAAAATAAAAAAATTACTTAACCCAGCAAATCATAAATTTTCATTAGAAAAACAGTTGACTTTTTTTATAATAGTTTATTTTCAAATTGGTTTACATATAACACCCAGTGTTCATCCCAACACGTGCCCTCTTTAATGCCTGTCACCCCCTCTCCCCCCTCCTTCACCCCCCTAACCCTCAGCTTGTTCTTAGTCTTTGAGAGTCTCTTATGTTTTATCTCCCTCCCTCTGTGTCTTTTTTTCCTTTCCCCTCTTCCCCTCCCCCTGGTTTTTGCTTAGTCTGACAAAGTCCACCTATTCGTGGAAATATATGGTATCTGTTTTTTTCTGACTGACTTATTTCACTTAACATAATACCCTTCAGTTCCATCCATGTTGCTACACATGGCCAGATTTCATTTTTTCTCATTGCCACGTAGTAGTCCATTGTATATATGTACCATAACTTCTTTATCCCATGTGTTTTAAATGAGTTCATCCTACATATACATTTTCTATCTAGTTTTCTTCACTTAATATTTTTTAAAGAATTTCCCACACATTATTATCAATAATAACAGTCTTTAAATCTTCTGCCTTTTCTACCACCAATTTCGCTTATGGGAAAGTGATTCTGCTAGGTGAGATTGACAGTGTATGGTTTCTACCATCCTATGTTAAAATATCATGTTAAAAGGCTGCATAATTATTTTATTGGATCAGATCAGGTATATCATAATGTACTTAGCTAGTCTCCAATTTGGGGATATTTAGGGTGTCTTCAATTTATCTCTATTGTTAAAAATAAAGCTGTGATATTTTTGTACATAATTTTAAAAAATTCAAGATTAGTTGCTCAGTATAGATTCTATAAGTCAATTTATTGGGTCAAAAACCAGGATCATTTTTAAAGATATATACTTCCGAATTTCTTTTTAAATGGTGTTATCTCCCAGAAGTAGCTTTCTAAAGGGAAAGAAGGGGTGCCTGGGTGGCTCAGTTGGTTAAGCGGCCGACTTCGGCTCAGGTCATGATCTCACGGTCTGTGGGTTCGAGCCCCGCGTCGGGCTCTGTGCTGACAGCTCAGAGCCTGGAGCCTGCTTCGGATTCTGTGTCTCCCTCTCTCTCTGCCCTTCAACTGCTCATGCTCTGTATCTATGTCTCTCAAAAATAAATAAAAACGTTAAAAAATATTTTTTAAAAAAAATAAAGGGAAAGAAAACATTACAATGCCCAGAAACGGACAGAACAGAAATGGACCCCAATTTTCTCATGTATAATGTATAATTAATGATCCAAAGTCCCTTTTCTCTATATATTCTAAGATTCTGTGATTCTGCAACAAATGGGTAATGTATCATGAATGAAGTACATTTTGAATGTTCCAACAGATCTTACCTTCATCTTGGGAGGAAAAAAGATTGGGGAATCCTTTAACTGATACCCTGGAACTCTCTATAGTAACAGATACTAAGGGCTAACATGAACATTGTCCAACCCTCTGCTTCAAGACAGACCCCAAATTTTATTTATTTATTAAATGGACCCTAAATTTTACCTGTTAGTTTTTCTCATTTCTAAAGAAGCAAGAAGATCAGTGCCTTGAGCATAGCTAGGCACTAATTAAAATAGTAAAGATCAAGAGTTTTAAGGATGTGGTTAGGAAAGGGGTAAACCTGAGCTGGATCTGAAAAGCTGGGTGAGATTTAGATAGGCAGATGTGGGAGTTGGGAAAACACCTCTGTTATAGGTGAGGTGGAGATGGAAGCTAAAGGTGGGAATTGGCACTCCCCTGGGTATGGCAGTATTTGGGAAGAGAGGGAAGTATGTAGAAATAGCTAAGCTGGGCTTATTTGTTGGAGGATATTGAACATTTGGTTGAGAAACTAGCTGGGTCTTGATCTTGTAGGCACTGGGGAATCACTCTAGGTTCTTAAACAAGATGCGATCCAAGAAAGATATATGTTATAAGATGACTTCTATGACTGTGCCAGTGGTAAATTAGAGTAGGAGAGAATAGGACTTTTCCCATAAGATATTGGAGTCCCATCTTGAATGCTGCCAGATTGGAGAAGGGAAGAATGTTAGAGTTATTTCAAAAAAAGAGAAAATCAAGGCTGGTAATCTATACATTATAGGGGATGAGGTATAGATGATCAAGATGATATTCAAGTTTAAGCTCGAGTGACTAAAACACTGGTAATGATGCTATCCACGTAACTGAGAAAGACTCTTCACTTGGCAGGCTACTAGGACCCTGATACTTTCAGGGGAAACTGAGTTTCTGTCCAACAGATTCTATTTCTTCATTACTTCTGTTTTACTTCAAAGATGTTTATTTCATCTTCTTCTTGGTCTTCATCTGGCAGACTCTTAACATTTTAACTTTGTTTCTCTGTCCCAAAGGATTCTGCCAAGTAATAATCGTAAATGCTTAAATGAACTCAAGAAGTTCTGCTGAGTATTCTCTTATAATGCAATCTCTTTCAATGTGACTGTTTTGTAACTTTCTCATTTTGCAAATTGGGATCTTTGAAACCAGGTCACCCTTGTTGGTACTGTTGGTACTTTTGTACAAGGATTTATTTCCTGCAAAGTTGGTTAGTTCTCCACCTCCCTTCCTGACTCAACAACACACAAGATTAGGACTTGAAATGTTACAATTGTACAGTTTCAAAACAAAAGTTAAAAATTTGTCGGGGGACGTACCTGGAAATAATGGTACATACCTGTATGTGTAAAATGGTGTAGTTTAAAGAATAGTGTCCTGGGAATTAGGAGACTTGGATTCTAGTGTCGGCTCTTCTGCTAATTGAAGTATGAACTTGAACTAGTCACATTTTCCTCTTCTTTATGTCTCTGTTTCCTCTTCTGCGAAATGAGAAAGATAGAAATGATGATTGTTAAGATCAATGCCAGCCCTAAAATCAACTATTTATTAAAACGAAGTTTGCACAGTATTAGCAACATTCATGATACTAAGAGACCACTGGGTTAGATAGAACACCAAGTGAGGGCCACATTTATTGGTTAGCCAATGTGTTTACTCCCTAAAGACAGGCAAAACCGGATGATTCAGGCTAAAAGAAATGAAGTTTGAGACTCAGTTACTGGTTTGGATTGTTTTTATAAATAAAATAAACTAAATCATTCAGATTGAATCACCATTCTTTTTGACATTGGAGTCAGTCCAACATTATATGCCTGTTCTCCTAAGGTAAAATAGAACAGGACACAAAGATGGGATTGCTCTGATCTTCTGAGGCCTGTGTCTACAGCCTCTGAAGTTCTGATTCTCAGAAATAGCAGTCACACCACTCAGAGCCATCTTAAATAACCCTAGTAATTTTATCATAAGGAGGAAGACCAACCCAAGATCTTTCCTCTAATAGATATTCCAAAGAGTAGATTGTTAGAAAAGAGGCACCAATTAAAAAGAAAAAGCCTTGTGCCCCGTCCACGAATTAAGACTATTGCCAGTATCTCTATTGCCTATTAATGATCCCCTATGAATCTGTTTTTCACAAGCTAACATTAGTGCTTCTGAAATCTGGATAGGATAGCAGATCACCTGGAAGTCAGAATGCTCTCTGTGGACCCTATAAAATATTGCTATAAGTGTATTCCAATTTCTTAAGCATTTGCATCTATTATCTCAATATGCACTGAGCATCATGTAAATAGAGGGGCATACTAACACATACAAAAGCTCTGTCTGGCAAATTTTTCCATCTGTCAACTCAGTCCAACGCTGTTCTCTCATGTGGTCTATTCTCCCTGCTACCTATCCTATCTACACCTTGCTCTCTGGATTAATTGCTGATGTGAACTGTGTTCTTCTTGACTTCAAGCTTTGGCTTCTGTTCAGACTTTTCTGCCTCCAAGACTGCCTCAAGTTGCAATTGCCCTGTCTTTTGGGGGCAACTGGTTCCTACAGGCGGGATTGAGACAGTACATTTGAGACCATCATATTCTACAGGGTATTCTTACTTGCAGTTTAAAGTGCAGACACAAGCATGTGATTACAAATGAGTAAAAGCCAGCTATTGGTGACACCTAATGCGTTTGTCCTAGGTGTTCTTTGGTCACAGTTTCATTTGTTTTGCTGTCTGCTGCAGTCACTAAAAGATTTAAGAGGAATCTGGGAGCAAAAACCTGAAATGGAGAAGAATTTCCCTATGAACTAAAATTGTATTTGCAAATTAAGAAATGACTGTCGCGGATTGATTTTGGTGGTAGAATCC
This sequence comes from Paguma larvata, assembly GCA_030068075.1. Classification (NCBI taxonomy): domain Eukaryota; kingdom Metazoa; phylum Chordata; class Mammalia; order Carnivora; family Viverridae; genus Paguma; species Paguma larvata. The sequence continues at coordinate 86,440,969 of CM057830.1, forward strand.
CTTGATTGAACCTGAAGAACACCAATGATGTGTGGAACTGTAATTTGATGAATACCAATTGAACAGAACATCTTAAGTGTTATTTAATATAATTAGTCATCTTGTACTACTACTTACAGTAAGTAGTTATGTAGGTTATGTTTACAACTTACTGTACAATGTGGGACTTTGCTTATCCTCAAATTTCCTCAAATACTAGCATCTTAGGATACTAGTAGCTTATTTAAAATGTTAGTCTTGGCCATTGTCTCTCCCAGATGAAATATGTCTTGAGTCAGGAGGCTTTTAAGCTCTCTCTATAGTTTACTGGTCCCTAATATTTATCGAAGGCTTTCTGACTACAAAGATTTTTTAGATACATCATCTCATTAAATTATTTTACCTATCCTTGCCTACCTCACTGAGGTGCTATCATTTACTTTTTAAAATACAGTTAACCCTTGAACAATGCAAGAGTTAGGGGTGCTGACCTCCTGTGCATTAAAAAATCCATGTATAATTTTTGATTCTCCCTAAACTTAAGTAGTATTAGCCTGCTGTTGACCAGAAACCTTACCAATAACATAAACAGTCGATTAACACATATTTTGTATGTTATTTGTATTATATACTGTGTTCTCACAATAAATTCAGCTTAGGAAAATTCTATGAGGCCACACTGGGAAACAGTATGGAGACTGCTCAAAAAGTGAAAAATAGAACTGCCCTATGGCCCAGCAATTGCACTACTAGGTATTTACCCAAAGGATACAAAATACTGATTCAAGGGGCATATGCACCCTGATGTTTATAGCAGCGTTTTCAACAATAGCCAAATTATGGAAAGAGCCCAAATGTCCCTCGACTAATGAATGGATAAAGACGAATTGGTGTGTGTGTGTGTGTGTGCAAAAAAAAAAATAAAAAAATTTGTTTTGTTCTAAAATTGTTTTAATATGATTGAGATTATTTAGAAATGTAGGCAGTTATCTTTATCAGGTTATCTTTCTAGGATTTGATTTGCTATCACATGACATATCTTGTGAATCAAAAATAAATCTTTATTACAATAATAAACTCACGTTTTAATAAAAAAAGAAAAAGAGAATGCTATGAAAATCATAAGGAAGAGAAAATATATTTACAGTACTGTATTATATTAGAAAAAAATCCACATATAAGTGGACCCATGCAGTTTAAGCCCATGTTGTTCAAAAGTCAACTATAGATGAATAATTTCAGCATCACAGAAATGAAGAGTTTGCTATACCACCCAGGGACTAGTAAGTGGCAGAGTCAGAATTATAACCCAAGTCTTCTAATTCCATGTTCTGGACCTTTTCCACCTGATCCTTTCAGTGTAAAATGGAAAAGGGAGGAATACTTTCCTCAATGCCCATCACCCATTTCCCCCTCCTCGCTGCCGCTCCATCAACCCTCAGTTTGTTCTGTGTATTTAAGAGTCTCTTATGGTTTGCCTCCCACCCTCTCTGTTTGTAACTATTTTTTTTTTACTTTTCCCTTCCCCCATGGACTTCGGTTAAGTTTCTCAAACTCCACATATGAGTGAAAACATATGATATCTGTCTTTCTCTGACTGACTTATTTCACTTAGCGTAATACCCTCCAGTTTCATCCACATTTTTGCAAATGACAAGATTTCATTCTTTCTCATTACCAGGTAGTATTCCATTACATATATATATATATATATATATATATATATATATATATATATATATATATATACACACACACACACATACACACACACACACACAAACACACCCTACATCTTTTTTATCCATTCATCAGTCGATGGACATTTGGACACCTTCCATAATTTGGGTATTGTTGATAGCAATTGGGGTACACGTGCCCCTATGAATCAGCACTCTTGTATCCTTTGGGTAAATTCCCAGTAGTGCTATTGCTAGGTCATAGGGTAGTTCTATTTTTAATTTTCTGAGGAATATCCACACTGTTTTCCAGAATGGCTGCACCAGTTTGCATTCCGACCAATAGTACAAGAGGGTTCCCATTTCTCCACATCCTTGCCAACATTTCCTGAATTGTTAATTTTAGCCACTCTGACTGGTGTGAGGTGGTATATCAATGTAGTTTTGATTTATATTTCCCTGATGATGAATGATGTTGAGCATCTTTTCATGTGACCGTTGGCTATCTGGATGTCTTCTTCAAAAAAGTGTCCATTCATTTCTTCTGCCTATTTCCCCAATGTAAGTATGTTCTTGAGGGGATGGGTAAGACAGAACAGAACAGTCAGCAGCTTTCTCTGTAGTGGATAGTAAGGTCTTTTAAAATTTAAAAACTCAGTCTCACATGTGAGTACAATAGAGCTGACCTTCTGAAAGACTATGGAAACGGCAATTTCTTGGGCATATTTCTACTTTTCCTTTTCATTTCCTTTCCACATCTATTTCTACTGCTTGCACCAAGCACAGAGCCTACGGGGCAATGACACAGGACATTTTTCTCACTTAGCTGTCTGATGTCCATAAAAGTGTTAGCTGATTAAAAGGCTTAAAGTATTACTGCTTACGGGAAATAACTTGCCACTTAAAATTCTTAGAAATCAAAAAGACCTAAGAAGTAGATCCATAGTAATGAATTTTTAGGATAGCTATTTTTGTTCTGAGGACAAAAAGGTGGTCAAATTCTTGCATTGTGTATTTGTTAGGGTGGCCTAACACTCTTTGTGAGCAGGGAGTACACACACATGTCCCTAGGTAGACGAATTCTGCTTCTTGCATACAGATTACAGTGATGCTTCCACAGTAATTCTAATCTCCAGAGACAGAGGCAGTAGTGTGCTGTAGATGGTTCATACAGCTTCACATGTCTTGGATTTGGCAAAAGATTGTTGTACAGGCAACAGCAGGAAAAATAGATAAATTAGACCTTGTCAAAGTTGAACATGGTAGCACATGATGCTACCAAGAAAATGAAAAGATAACCTATAGAATGGGAGAAAAGTTTTGCAAATCATATCTGATAAGAGGTTTATATCTAGCAGATGTAGGGGGCACCTGGGTGGCTCAGTCGGTTGAGCGTCCGACTTTGGCTCAGGTCATGATCTCACAGTTTGTGAGTTCAAGCCCCGCGTCGGGCTCTGTGCAGACAGCTCAAAGCCTGGAGCCTGCTTCAGGTACTGTCTCCTTCTCTCTCTGCTCCTCCCCCGCTCATGCTCTGTCTCTCAAAAATTAAATAAACATTAAAAAAATTTATATCTAGCGGATATAGAACTCTTATAACTCAATAATAAAATGACAAATAACCCAATTAAAAATATGCAAAAGATTGAAATAGATATTTCTACAAAGAAAATACACAAATGGCCAATAAGCACATGAATAGATGCTCATCATTAGTCATCAGGCAAATGTAAATCAAAACAATGACATATCGCTTCACAATCACTATGATGGCCATAATAAAAAAAAGTCAGATAATAATAAGTCTTAATGAGGATGCGGAAAAATCAGAACCTTCATGCACTGCTGCTGGGAATGTAAAATGGAGCAGTCACTTTGGAACAGTTTGGTAGTTTGTCAAATGGTTAAAAATAGAGTTACCATATGATCCAGCAATTCCACTTTTAGGTATATATCCAAGAGAAATGAAAACATATGTTCACACAAAACTTACACATAAATGTTTATAGCAACATTATTCATCATAGATAAAAGGTGGAAACCATCTACATGACCATCAACTGATGAGTGGATAAACAAAATATGGTTATATCCATACTATAAAATATTTGGCCATAAAAGGAATGAAGTCTGACACATGCAGCAACATTGGTGAACCTTGAAAACATCTTACTAATTGAAAGAACTCAGTAAAAAAGGTCACATAATATATAATTCCATTTTTATGAAATGTTGAGAATAGGCAAATCTATAGAGCCAGAAAGTAAATTAATGGTTGCTGAGAGGTAGGGAACTTGGCAAAAGGGTTTGTGGTTGCTTTTTAAGATGAAGAAAATGTTCTAAAATGTACTATAGTGATGGTTGCACATATATGTGAATATACTAAAAAACAATAAATTTTATGCCTTTTTGAGCTGTATACTTTAAGTGGGTTATTTATATGTACACCATATATGGATTATCAATCAATAAAGCTATTTTGAGACATAAATTAAATAGACATTGAAGATATAAAAAACAAATAGAACTTCTAGATTTGAGAAGTACAATATCTGAGGTAAGTAGTACACTGCATGGGATTAATGGTAAAGAAAAAGAGATTAGATGATGAGGAAGAAAACATTAGTTAACCTTAATACACAGCAATAAAACCATGTAACATGAGTCACAGAGAAATAAAAGAAAACAAAACAGAATATCAGTGAGCTATGGGACAACTTCATCATATATGTAATTGGAGTTCCCACAGGAGAAGAGAGAGGAGATTGTAAAGAAGTATTTGAAAAATAATAACCAAAATATTTTTCAAATTTGATGCAATATATATACCTATAGATCCAAGAACCTCAAGTACAAGAAACATGAAGGGAACTATTCCAAGAAACATCTTAATCAAATTGCTCAAAATTATCGATAAAAGAAAAATCTTAAAAGTTATCGGAGGATACAAACACCTTAAATTCAGAGGAACAAAGATAAGATTGACAGCGATTTCTCCTTTAAAACAATGCAAGCTAGAGGGAAGTCAGGAAACATCTTTAAAGTGGTGAAGGGAAAAAAAGGCCAAATCCTTCACCCAGAAAAAACAATCTTCAGAAAAGAAAAATGAAATAAAGAGTTTTTCAGACTACAAATTCTGAAATAATTCATTAACAGCAGACCCGCACCATGAAACATATCAAAGGAATATTTAGGCAAAAGGAAATTAATGTAAGATAGAAATATGTATCTATACAAAGGAATGATAAGCACTAAAATTAGAAGCTACACGGGAAAATATACAAGATACTTTTTCTTATTTAAGTCTTCTTGAATATAGCAGACTATTTTAGCGATAATTTTAGGCAGTGTATTGTGGAGTTTATAATATATAAAAGTAAAAAGCCTTTGACAGCAATAGCACAAATGCCAGGATTGGAAAAAAATGGGGGTATTCTTTTGTAACTTTCCTATATGACAGGATTTATACCCCTAAGGCAGATGCTTCTCTGCTGTGGATTTTAGAAAAACAAAACCAGCCCACATCCAGATACAGTGGTAACTCCTTTGCAATTTTGCTTCTAGCCAGAGGATAAGAACTTGCTAATCTTTGTGAAAACAAGTTGCCATCTGCCTATCAGTCAGTTGGTGACAAAAACTGGTTTGTTTTCCCTAGTTCTGTTGATTGAAGCATTTTACATAGTACTGCAGTTTCATGGGGATGGTAGCTGATACTCTGTCATTTTTTACCTGTTTCACCTTCTCTTCCTCCATATTTCATCACCTAGCACAGCATTTGGCACATAGCAATAGTATCTTGGCAAGATTTTGTTGAGTGGATGAATGAATGAATATACAAATAGACTTTGGAAAAGTTATTAATCTTTCTGAGCTTTTGTTTCCTAATATGGAAGGTAGCATTAATAATCTTATTGTGATAATATGTATGTAAAGTATCTACTATATTGTTTGGCACATAGCAGACTATAAATGCCATTTTTTTCCCTTTCTCCATTTTGCTTCATCTTGACCACCTACCTGGATGCTTGTGCTGAATCCGTTTTCCATAATGACCTTGTTCTAATACATGAACTGATAAATAAGCCAAGTTAGCAACTATCTGTTGATGGCCAACATTACCTTAATATAACTCTCAAAGTGTGTTCAGGGAACTCTTATGGATGGAAAACCCTTCAAGATCTAAAGCTGTAAAATCTGAAAGGAAGGTTTTTCAGACCACTATGAGCAAAGATAGGGGAAATATTTATGAGCTCTGAAGCTCTTTGGCACACAAGGCCATGGATTGGGGGGCTTTTGAGCTTACCAGCTCTGGGAAGTATGAATCCTCAGAATTTTCATACTATTTGATTCAATACTCCAACCTCATATTAGACCAACTAATACTTAAATAAATGAGCCTAGAAAGCCAACTTTTGAGAAACTCATCTACCTCTTATCTAAGATGTGGATTCTAGCTCCAGCTATGCTAAATGTACCTTGTGTCAATCCTGTAACTTCTCTGAGACTCAGTTCTCTCTCCATAAAGAAGATTTGTAAATTTCCATCAAGGGAGAAGAAGATAAAGAAAATGTGGTTCTTTCAAACAATGAAATATTGAACTGCATTTAAGAGGAATGGTCTAGATCTCAAAACAAAGCTGAGTGAAGAAAACCAGATACATACTGTATGATAACTTTTAAACAAAACACAAAAACAGTATTATGCATTTGTATGTATGCAGAAGTATCAAATATGGTCTGAAAAGAAAATCATCAAACTAATAATAGTTCTGGCACCTGAAGGGAATGGAAGGGCACAAGGAGGTTCCTAGATTGGGAGGAGGTCATCAGCTTTATCTTTAATGTTCTGTCCTAAATTAAAAATATTTTTTCTAATTTTCTATGTTTTTAAAATAAATTTCTAAAATATGTCTAAGATAAATTTCTAAATATTTCATTTTTTAAAATAACTTATTGTCAAATTGGTTTCCATACAACACCCAGTGCTCATCCCAACAAGTGCCCTCCTCTGTGCCCGTCACCCACTCTCCACCCTCCCACACCCCCCTCACCCCTCAGTTTGTTCTTGGTCTTTATTTTTTTTTTTGATAATCTTCTTTTTATTTTCAAATTGGTTTACATATAACACCCAGTGTTCATCCCAACATGTGCCCTTTTTAATGCCCATCACCCCCTCTCCCCCCTCCCTCATCCCCCTTACCCTCAGTTTTTTCTTAGTCTTTGAGAGTCTCTTATGTTTTATCTCCCTCCCTCTCTGTGTCTTTTTTTTCCTTTCCCCTCTTCCCCTCCCCCTGGTTTTTGCTTAGTTTCACAAAGTCCACCTATTCGTGGAAACATATGGTATCTGTCTTTTTCTGACTGACTTATTTCACTTAACATAATACCCTCCAGTTCCATCCATCTGGCTACACATGGCCAGATTTCATTTTTTCTCATTGCCACGTAGTAGTCCATTGTATATAAGTACCATAACTTCTTTATCCATTCGTCAGTTGATGGGCACTTGGTCTCTTTCCATGATTTGGCTATTGTCGAAAGTGCTGCTATGAACATTGGGGTACACGTGCTCCTATGCATCAGCATTCCTGTGTCTCTTGGGTAGATTCCTAGCAGGGCTATTGCTGGGTCTTAGGGTAGCTCTATTTTCATTTTTTTGAGGAACCTCCACACCGTTTTCCAGAGTGGCTGCACCAGTTTGCATTCCCACCAACAGTGTAGGAGGGTGCCTACTTCTCCACATCCTCGCCAGAATCTATAGTTTCCTGATTTGTTCATTTTAGCCACTCTGACTGGTGTGAGGTGGTATCTCAGTGTGGTTTTGATTTGTATTTCCCTGATGATGAGTGACTTTGAGCATCGTTTCATGTGTCTGTTGGCCATCTGAATGTCCCCTTTGGAGAAGTGTCTATTCATATCTTCCGCCCATTTCTTCACTGGGTTGTTTGTTTTTCGGGTTTGGAGTTTGGTAAGTTCTTTATAAATTTTAGATATTAGTCCTTTATCCGATATGTCATTTGCGATGATCTTTTCCCATTCTGTTGGTTGCCTATTCGTTTTGTTGGTCTTTAAAAGTCTCTTATGTTTTGTCTCCCTCCCTCTCTGTGTCTTTTTTTCTTTCCCCTCTTCCACTCCCCCATGGTTTTCTGCTAAGTCTCTCAAAATCCACCTATGCGTGGAAACTATGGTATCTGTCTTTCTCTGACTTATTTCATTAAGCATAATACCCTCCAGTTCCATCCATGTTGCTATGCATGGCCAGATTTCATTCTTCCTCAATGCTGCGTAGTATTCCATTGTGTATATATATACCACTTCTTTATCCATTCATCCATTGATGGACACTTAGTCTCTTTCCATGATTTGGCGATTGGCAAAAGTACTGCTATGAACATCGGGGCACACGTGCCCCTATGCATCAGCACTCTTGTGTCTCTTGTGTAGATTCCTAGCAGTGCTATTTCTGGGTCATAGGATAGTTCTATTTTCATTTTTTTGAGGAACCTCCACATCATTTTCCAGAGCGGCTGCACCAGTTTGCATTCCCACCAACAGTGTAGGAGGGTGCTTGCTTCTCCACATCCTTGCCAGCATCTATAGTTTCCTGATTTATTCATTTTAGCCACTCTAACCGGTATGAAGTGGTATCTCAGTGTGGTTTTGATTTGTATTTCCCTGATGATGAGTGACATTGAGCATTGTTTCATATGTCTGCTGGCTATCTGGATGTAATCTTTAGAGAAGTGTCTATTCATATCTTCTGCCCATTTCTTCACTGGACTATTCACTTTTCGGGTGTGGAGTTTGGTAAGTTCTTTATAGATTTTAAATACTAGTCCTTTATCTAACATGTCATTTGCAATTATCCTTTCCCATTCCATCAGTTGTCTATTATTTTGTTGGTTATTTCCTTTGCCGTGCAGAAGCTTTTTATCTTGATGAGGTCCCAATAGTTCATTTTTGCTTTTAATTCCCTTGCCTTTGGAGATGTGTCGCATAGGAAATTGCTGAGGCTCAGGTCGAAAACGTTTTTTTTCCTGCTTTCTCCTCTAGGATTTTGATGGGTTCCTGTCTTACATTCAGGTCCTTCATCCATTTTGAGTTTATTTTTGTGAGTAGTGAAAGAAAGTGGTCTATTTTCATTCTTCTGCATGTTGCTGTCCTGTTCTCCCAGCACCATTTGTTAAACAGGCTGTCTTTTTCCAGTGGATACTCTTTCCTGCTTTGTCAAAGTAGTTGGCCATATGCTTGTGGCTCCATTTCTGGGCTCTTTATTCTATTCCATTGGTCTATGTGTCTGTTTTTGTGCCAATACCATAGTGTCTTGATTACTGCTTTGTAGTAGAGGTTAAAGTTTGGGATTGTGATGCCTCCTGCCTTGGTTTTATTCTTCAGTATTACTTTGGCTATTCAGGGTCTTTTGTGGTTCCATATGAATTTTAGGATTGTTTGCTCTAGCTTTGAGAAGAATGCTGGTGCAATTTTGATTGAGATTGCATTGAATGTGTAAATTGCTTTGGGTAGTATTGCCGTTTTAACGATATTTCTTCTTCCAATCCATGAGCATGGGATGTTTTTCCATTTCCTTGTGTCTTCCTTGATTTCCTTCATAAGATTTTTTTATAGTTTTCAGCGTAGAGATCTTTTACATCTTTGGTTAGGTTTATTCCTAGGTATTTTATGGTTTGTGGTGCAATTGTGAAAGGGATTTGCTCCTTTATTTCTCTTTTCTATTGCTTCATTGTTGGTGTATAGAAATGCCACCGATTTCTGTACATTGATTTTGTACCCTGCAACTTTGCCGAATTCATGGATCAGTTCTAGGAGACTTTTGGTGGATTCTGTCAGGTTTTCCATGTAAGGTATCATGTCGTCTGCGAAAAGTGAAAGTTTGACTTCATCCTTGCCTATGCTGATGCCTTTTATTTTGCTTTGTTGTCTGATTGATGATGCTAGGACCTCCAATGCTGTGTTAAATAGCAGTGGTGAGAGTGGACATCCCTGTCGAGTTCCTGATGTCAGGGGGAAGGCTTTCAGTTTTTCCCCATTGAGGAAATGGGGAAAATGTGGGCTTTTCATAAATGGTTTTTATGATGCCTAAGTATGTTCCTTCTATCCCGACTTTCTCGAGAGTTTTTATTAGGAAAGAATGCTGTATTTCGTCAAATGCTTTTTCTGCATCTATTGACAGATCATATGTCTCTTATCTTTTCTTTTGTTAATGTGATGTATCACATTGATTGTTTTGTGAATACTGAACCAGTCCTGCAAACCAGAGATGAATCCCACTTGATCACGGTGAATAATTCTTTTTATATGCTGTTGGATTCGATTTGCTAATATCTTAAGAATTTTTGCATCCATATTCATCAAGGATATTGGCCTGTAGTTCTCTTTTTTTGCTGGGTCTCTATCTGGTTTGGGAATAAAAGTGATGCTGGCTTCATAGAATGAGTCCAGGAGTTTTCCTTCCATCTCAATTTTTTGGAACAGCTTGAGGAGGATAGGCATTAACTCTGTTTTAAATGTCTAGTAAAACTCCGCAGGGAAGCTATCTGGTCCAGGACTCTTATTTGTTGGGAGATTTTTGATAACTGATTCAATTTCTTCACTAGTTATGAGTCTGTTCACGTTTTCTATTTCTTCCCGTTTGAGTTTTGGTAGTGTGTCGGTGTTTAGGAATTTGTCCATTTCTTCCAGGTTGTCCAATTTGACGGCACATAGTTTTTCATTGTATTCTCTGATGATTGCTTATATTTCTGAGGGATTGGTTGTAATCACTCCCTTTTCATTCGTGATTTTATCTATTTGGGTCTCTCTCTTTTCTTTTTGAGAAACCTGGCTAGAGGTTTATCAATTTTCTTTATTTTTTCAAAGAACCAGCTCTTAGTTTCATGGATCTTTTCCACTACTTTTTCGGTTTCCATATGATTAATTTCTGCCCTGATCTTTGTTATTTCTCTCTTTTTGCTGGGTTTGGGTTGTCTTAGCTGTTCTGCTTCTAGTTCCTTTAGGCGTGCTGTTAGAATTTGTGTTATTGATTTTTCTTGTTTCTTGAGATGGGCCTGGATTGCAATATATTTCCCTGCCAGGACTGCCTTTGTCGCATCCCGCAGCATTTGGATTGTTGCATTTTCATTTTCATTTGTTTCCATGTCTTTTTAAATTTCTTCTCTAACTGCTTGGTTGGTCCATTCATCTTTTAGTAGGTTGTTCTTTAGCCTCCATGCTTTTGGGGGTTTTCCAGACTTTTTCCTGTGGTTGATTTCAAGTTTCAAAGCATTGTGTTCTGAAAGTGCGCATGGTATGATCTCAATTTTTTTATATTTATGCAGGACTTTCTTGTGCCCACAAATGTGGTCCATCTTGGAAAATGTACCGTGTGCATTTGAGAACAATGTTAATTCCTTTGCTTCTGAATGAAGGGCCCTGAAGATGTCAGTCAGGCCCATCGTTCCAATGTGTTGTTCAGGGCCATTGTTTCTATGGTGATTCTCTGTTTAGTGGATCTATCCAGTGCTGTGAGTGGGGTATTAAGTCCCCTGCAATTAGCACATTTTTATCGATAAGATTGCTTATGTTTACAACTAGTTGTTTTACAAATTTGAGTGCCCCAGAATTCAGCGCATAGATATTTATAATCGTTAGCTCTTCCTGCTGGATAGTCCCTGTGATTATTATATAATGCCTTTCTTCATCTCTTATTACATCGTTTACTTTAAAGTCTAGTTTGTCTGATATAAGTGTGGCTACTCCAGCTTTCTTCTGACTTCCCATAGCCTGGTAGATAGTTCTCCATCCCCTCACTTTCAATCTAAAGGTGTTCTCAGGTCTAAAAATGGGTCTTTTGAAGACAGCAGATACATGGGTCTTATTTTTTAATTCATTCCGTTACCCTGTGTCTTTTAATTGGAGCATTTAGTCCATTTACATTCAGCATTATATTGAAAAATATGGGTTTTTAGTCACTGTGTTATCTGTAGGTTTCATGCTTGTAAGGATGTCTCTGGTACTCTGTGTTCCTTGTGACCTTTCCTTAATAGAGTCCCTTTCGGGATCTCTTGTAAGACTGGTTTATTCGTGATGTATTCCTTCAGTTTTTGTTTGTTTGGGAAGACCTTTAGCTCTCCTTCCATTCTGAATGACAGGCTGGCCGGAAAAAAGATTCTTGGCTGCATATACTTCCTGTTCATATACATTGAAGATTTCCTGCCATTCCTTTCTGGCTTGCCAAGTTTCTGTAGATAAGTCTTCTACTACTCTAATGTGTTTGCCTTTGTATGTCAAGACCCGTTTATCTCTAGATGCTTTCAAAATTCTCTCTTTGTCTTTGTATTTTCCCAGCTTCACTATGATGTGTCGTGCTGAGGGTCTATTCAAGGTACGTCTAAGGGGATTTCTCTGTGCCTCTTGGGTTTCCATGCCCGTTTTCTTCTTCATGTTGAGGAAGTCCTCATCAATGATTTGTTCAAGTACCCCTTTGACTCCTTTCTCTCTTTATTCTTCCTCTGGAATTCCTATAATACGGATATTATTCCTTTTGATTCCATCGCTCAGCTCTCTAATTCTCCTTTCCTGTTACTGAATCAGTTTCTCTCTCTTTTTCTCTGCTTCCTCTTTTTCCATAATCTATCTTCTAATTCACCTATTCTCTCTTCTGTCTCTTCAGTTCACGCCGTGGCCACCTCCAATTTGTTTTGCACCTAATGTAAAGCATTTTTTAATTCCTCCTGACCGTTTTTGAGGACCTTGATCTCTGCCTTGAGGGCCCCCCTGCTTTCTTCTATGCTTTTTTCAAGCCCAGTGAGTATTTTAATGTTTATCATTCTATATTCTTGTTCTGTTAAGTTGCTTATGTCTGTTTTCATCAGTTCTTGCGCTGTCACTATTTCCTGTACATTCTTTTGAGGGGAGTTCTTCTGTTTTGTCATTTTGGCTAGGTGCACATTGGTTTATTTCCTAGGTCTCCTCAGTCTCCCAGGATTTTCTGGATTTTGCGTTCTCTTCCCTGTAGCCTCCAACTCCTCTTCCTGCAGATCTCTGAGATTGAGAGTCCCTCGGTTTCAGTCCTTCCTTATTTGAAAGACACGGGAGAGCAGTGGGGCTCCCTACCCCTCCGCCATGTTTGCGCCTAAATATTCCATTTTTAAAAATGGAAAGTATTAGATTAGGTATTCCCTAAGGTCCCTTGAGCTGCAATATTCCAAGGTTCTAAAACAAAAAGAAGATTTCAGTGGTGGAAGTTTCCAACCGTCTCACTTTACTCACTTTGCCTAAATTCTCCCCTGGGAGATCAGAGCAGACCACCTTTAACATCTGTCCCAACACTGAGTGTCTATGAAAACAAGAGAAAATGGACTCAACTCTCTTATATGATTCATTGCTTTCTTGGCTCTTGCATGAAATATGTCCTGACTTCAGTGTAGGAGGCGGAGGTCAGAAGGGCTTGGCTATCACATGGCTTACTAAAGAGAGGTTGAATTGTTTTGGGTATTTGCCACCATGGAATACTTCTGTCCTTTGTCAGGAATGTCAAGAGAAAATGTTTTCCCTACAGAATTTCCTTCCCTTGCTTACTTTTTCTTTTATGTTAACTGCTGCTCCTAATAGAAGCTGCTCTAAGCAGAAATTGCTTTATCTTTGATGAGTAGACAAGGTTTGGCTGAAATTAAAAAACCCAGACATCTGATTGCTACTTTTGTGGTAAAAAGATGGAAGCACTAATTGTCAACTTTCTCACCACCACCAGTTGCCTGTCTCTTTCTGCTTTCCTTTCTTGTGTTTCTATCCCTTCTAGGACAGCAGTGCAGGGGTATTAGATTCCTTCAGCCCTGTATACTGAGGGTTCTAGCTTTCTGTCTATAATCACTGCATTTTCTACAGTTATTCCTGCCTCTAATGCAGTAGCTATCATAGTGGTTAGATGCATTTGGAATACTTCCCCTTTCTACTCTGGACCTATGTCCAGCTCCCATTAACAAAGCCTTCCCTGACCACCTCATTGCACAGTGACATCTCTTCTCTGTACTCTTGTGGCATATCAACTGTACCATACAGATTAATCCTTATAATATACTGCTTTGAATTCTCTCACCATTTAAATGATGTCTTCCTTCCCTGTCATTCCATTTCATAAAGACCAGGCATTGGATGGAAGGATGACAGTGGCCAAGGGTAGTGGTCTCTTAGGGCCCAAATGTTCATTTGACCCTTTTTCTCATTCCCAGATTTTTTTCTCCCCATTTAGAGTGAAAAATGTAGGTTAATGTGTGGGTGGAGAACACATCTGAGCAAATGAGCAAAGTTGATAGATATATCAACTTGATTTTTAAAAAAAAGGCCTTTAGGGCTCCTGCGCATTATTTTCTAAGAACTAGGCAGCAATATATCACTTCTAGGTACATTCATCAAATAAATAGGTTGGGTGGGTTTTATTAAAAAATGAATTTTGCTACTGACTGGCTCGGCTACCTTTGTCATTGTCTGAAAAATTGTCTACTGGGTAAACTGACAATTTCTCAAAAGCTTATAAATACCAAACTCATTTTTCCTAATATACAGAAGCCCAAAATGATCCCTAGGGTTTCAGTTTATTTGATAAATAATCTGCATCTTTTGGATCTAAAAAGAAGTTATCAATCAGCTCAGCTAACTTCTTAGATTAGCTTTCTAATTCAGAGAGAATTTATCATAATTCTTCTTGCTGTAGTTAGTTTGGATGTCAGCCTGAAGCTGAAGTTCAGCACTGACAATTCTTTAAATTTTTTTTTTAATGTTTATTTATTTTTGAGAGACATAGAGACAGAGTATGAGCAGGGGAAGGGCAGAGAGAGAGGGAGACACAGAATCTGAAGCAGGCTCCAGACTCTGAGCCGTCAGCACAGAGCCCGACGTGGGGCTCAAACTCACAGACCGTGAGATCATGACCTGAGCCGAAGTCGGACGCCCAACCAACTGAGCCACCCAGGCACCCCAGAACTGACAATTCTAAGTAAACTATGACACTAATCAAATGAACCCAGTTGTTAGGGACAAAGCTGATATGATCATTGGCAAGTGGCATCTATGCTAAGTTACTGCCTTGCAGTAATGATTTTTGGATTTTTTAGGCCAAAAAATAATTTGTGCTTGGAGACAGTGTCAGGGAGAAGTGAGGGGGTGGAATGAGGGTTTATAAAAAAGCATGAAAACTTTTGGGTCGATGGATATGCTCATTATCTTGATTGTGGTGATGTCTTCATATGTGTATACATATGTCAAAACTAATTAAGTTATGCACTTTAAATGTGGACCTTATTGTATTTCAATTACACCTGAGTAAGGCTTTTAAAAATAATTTTAAGATATCCATTTTTAAATTTTGCACTCCTTCACTAAGACAAATTCTTGAAGCTCATATTTTCCACCTTAGTTAAACAGATGAGGACTTGAGTCCCACTCCACATTTATTAGCTGGGAGACCCTGGGTAAGTCACTGAGCCTTTTTGAACCTTAGTTTCATATGTAGAGATACTAATATCTTCCTTCTAAGGTTTTTTTTTTAAATTTTTTAACGTTTATTCATCACAGAGAGTGAGCAGGGGAAGGGCAGAGAGAGAGGCAGACTCAGAATCTGAAGCAGGCTCCAGGCTCTGAGCCATCAGCACAGAGCCTGATGTGGGGCTTGAACTCACAGACTATAAGATCATGACCTGAGCCGAAGTTGGACGCCCAACCAACTGAGCCACCCAGGTGCCCCTAAGGTTTT
This sequence comes from Paguma larvata, assembly GCA_030068075.1. NCBI lineage: Eukaryota > Metazoa > Chordata > Mammalia > Carnivora > Viverridae > Paguma > Paguma larvata. Next base: position 86,456,367 of record CM057830.1, read on the forward strand.
TGTGAAGATTAGATGAGGTAATGCATTTTTAGCCGTAGCACAGAGCCTACATCATAGTAAGCATTCAACAAAAATGAGTGCAATTTCTAGAATTATATCTCCAAATTTCAGGGTTCTTTTCCTCTTTTGTTCCCACATATTTCTTTCTACTATATTGATGGGAGATTTCCACAGGAGAATCCCAGGGCAGTTTCACTGACCAAAACCTCCTGATTTGCCTGGCAGAGTGTAAGGTTCTCAGCAGGCCTGATGACTTCTACCCTTCTTAATTCCACTTAGCCATTCTAGTGGATTAGAGGTAACAGTTACGTGGTCCTATGACACAACATTTTGTATCAAATAATATGGGACATTTTAGGGAGATGACACACTGGCCCAAATCTTTCTGTTCCTAGGTATATTATTCGTCAGCTAAAACTGCCATAAAAAAATACCATAGACAACAGGAATTTATCTCTCATATTAATGGAGATTAGATATCTAGTTGCTTGCTGATTCCATTCCTGGTTTGCACACAGCCTCCTTCTTACTGTGTCCTCACATGGTGGGGAGAGAGAGAGGCCGAGAGACACAGAAACACGCGCACACACTCACACACACACACACACGGAATGGAAGAGTGAGAGAGTGTGAGTGAGAGGAGGGAGATGGGGAGGGAAAAGGAGAAACGGAGGAGGAGTGAGTGAGAGGGAGGGAGAAACAGTGTGTTCTGATGTCTCTTCTTATAAGGTCCATCATGAGGGCTCCACCATCATGAGCTCATCCAACCCTAATTACCTCCCAAAAGGCCCCAACTTCAAATACCCTCACATTGGGGGTTAGAGTTTCAATATATGAATTTGGGGGTACACAATTCAGTCCATAGGCTACTAATTTCTGTTCATCATTAAGTAAATGACACATGCATTCTTGCATTTTTTTAGGCCCCAAAACTTGGAGTTATCTAGCAGTTAGGATCCTGGTTTGCACCCAGGTGGTCCAGTTTTGACTTCTTGGTTGTGGGTATATCAGCCTGGTAAAGAGGCAGTGGGGTGTAGTAGTTAGAACTCAGACTATTGGGCAGAACTTCTTGATTTTGAAACAAAGCTTTGCTCTTTATCAGCTGTGAGACTGCAAAAAAGTAATCACTCTCTGTGAGGACAATCATCTGTAAAGTGGGGAAGATACTATGCATATATACACTCACACCTTAACTGGGTTGTGGTGAGGTTTAAATGAGTTAAGAAAGCAAACAGTTTAGAACATAGGAAGTGCTTAACACATGTTAGCTCCATTAAAAACCAAGCTCCATGAGAGTAGGGAAATTTGTTTGCCATGTCCCAAGTAGACAGAACAGTACCTGGTACACATAGAAGATGCTCAGTAAATATTTGTTGAAGAAATGAATGAATCTTTAGTTCCTATCTTTCACGCATCATATTCAATCCATCTGTTCTCCTTTCAAAATATATCTAGAATTGACCACTTTTCCCTATTTTCTCTGCTACCATCTTGTCAATAGCCTCTATCTCCTTTTATTGAAATGATTACAACTTCATCCTAGCTGACCTTGGTCATTCCTTTACTGCCACTGTCCCCCAATCTCTCCCCAGCACCAAACCTGCCTCCCCTTTCCTTGCCCAGAATCATTTCTTCAAATCACACTCAAAGTGATTGATCCTTTTATCTTGATCCTTTTTTTAAAAAAAAGTTTTTATTTAAATTCCTGTTAGTTACATACAGTGTAACATTTGTTTCAGGTGTACAATATAGTGATTCAACACTTCCATACAAATGATTGATCCTTTTTAAGCCTATCTTAGATCACACTGCTCCTCTGCTCAAACCTCCCATAATCCCCAGTTCATTCACAGGAAAAGGGAGAAATTCACAGGAAAAGGGAGAAAACCTGATATGCTCTTAGTTACCTCTTTGACCTCATTTTCTATTATTTTTCTCTTTGCTTGTTGTATGGCAGTCACACTGGAATAGAACAGTATTTCTTTAATATACTATACACTCGCTCCTTCCTCAGGATTCTTGCACTTCTTGTACCTTCTCCCAGGAACACTCATTGTTAAAAGTTTTTTTTTTTAACATTTATTTATTTTTGAGAGACAGAAGCAGAGTGTGAGCGGGGGAGGGGCAGAGAGAGAGGGAGACATGGAAACTGAAGCAGGCTCCAGGCTCTGAGCTGTCAGCACAAAGCCCAACGTGGGGCTCCCATGGGATCATGACCTGAGCCAAAGTCGGACGCTTAAGCAACTGAGCCACCCAAGCACCCCTCCCAGGAGCACTTTTAATTTACTTTCTCACTTTCTTCAGATCTGTACTTAAATATTGCCATTAGAGAGACTGTTCCCATCATTCTATATAAAGCAGCATCCCTACCTCTAGTGTTCCCTCACCACTTCACTCTGCTTTAGTTTTTTTCCATAGCATTTATCACCACCTGACATATCCTTTATTTGTTTATTACTTATGGTCTGTCACACCTCTCCAAAATGTCATCTCCATCAGGGAGGGGACTTTGGTGATTTTGTCCACCGTTGTATCCCCATCGTTCACTGCTGTATCCCTAGTGCCTGGAATAGTACCTGGAATATTTTGATTCCTCAGTAATTATTTGTTGAATGAATGAATAGATGGTCTTTAAAAAATAATGTCCCTCGTTAGCATCTTCTTACACTAAGGAGCAGCTTTTGGTCTATGATATAACCTCTTTGTTTGGCTTTGATTGTCGGAGAGTGGGAAAAATGAATTTTTCCTTCACAAAATCAGTTCGGTAAGCAAAATATAGGAAAGTATTGGATTGGGTTCATGGAAGGAAATATTTGCCAAATCCATTGAGTATGAAAATTTGGAGGGTCAATGTCCTTATTTTGTAATATCACTCCTCCATTCTATGGGTCTTATCAAAGTGTTACCAGTCTGAGGTGGTACGTATTGAGGATTAGCTCCCTCTGGCTGCATTTTAAAATCATTCTGAAAAGTCTGTTCTTTTACTTACATAAAATAACATCTTTCCGGAGACTCAAACTTAACAGTGTCTTCTGGGAAATATGTTATTTTTTTTCTGGGGGAACAAGGGAAGGGAAAAGTAGACTTTTATTTTTATGTACTTCTGTATTATTAATTTTTTAACATGGAGCAAGAACAATCTTTTTAAAATAAAAATATCTTCCCTATTCTGATTTTTTTTCTTTTGGTAGAAAATCCTTGGAAAATATCAATTGATGACAGTTCTTCCTATTTTAAAAAAATTGATAACATTGTAATTAAAAAAAACTTTATAGTAGGCAAGTATAGAAAAATAAAAAAAAATGTAAAAGCTCTAGACAAGGTTTTAGAAGCTTTGTATTATTTAGGTTTGTGAACTTGCAGCCCCATATAAAATGTTTAATCCACAAATCTTTGCTTGGGGCTGTGAATTTATGCTCTGAAGTGGAGGAGATTTAAAAATGAGGAAGTCTCTGGTTTTCCCATCTGTGTTAAATCCATATAATCAGATGAGTCACAATGAGCTTGGGGCGGAGGTGGGGGAGAAGCTCTCTGCTTTTACAAAGCACATATCCACCAGAACTCTCTGAGCCACTTTGTATGTTTTCCACACACTGGCTGACAGTCAGGAAGCAGCACTAAGGTGTCCAAGTAAATGATTCAGGACAGAGCCTCCAGCTTCTTTGGTTCTAGCCCAAATTGTAACCTAAGAACTGGGAAGGAGGGACAAGGCAGTCATCCAAAACTCAAGCTTGGGAGTGAGGATGGGGACAGCGAGTGGGGGCTGACTGTTCTAACTCTGACCTCAGCTGCATATTACTTCTTAGGGGTCCAGGAAATGTCTTCCAGTAGCAGACAACCCAGTAATGACACCATAATGCAGGTACACCCTCCCCTGCATCCAGCAAGACTGTCAAGGTGAGACATTCTGTGCTCTGTGACACCACATTCTTCTTTGACTGGCACCACCATTCCTTGGCTCCAGTGCCTATGAAGTATGTTTTTGCTCCTCTCCCCTCATACACCTGTACATACCTTTTGCCCTTTTTCTTTCTGATTACCTAGACTATCACATTAAAAAGACAAACTACCTCCAAACCACATAGAGCTGAAGCAGTCTGTTTTCTTGACTTTCAATGCAGAACTCACTGGAGAATTGAGGTGTAAGTAGCTCCACCACCTATAGTACTGTGTTCCAAAGCTGTTAGACCCTTGAGAGAGTGTTTTCCAAAATTTCCAAAAATTGGACAGGTATACCCTGCACATCTTGAAAGTATCAAACGAGTGAATAAACAAACATGCTTTAAACACTCCTTCATTTGTTTTAATATAATTAGGTTTCAGAGCAGGCAATCAATCAGAATGTCTATGTGTTGCATTTTGGAATTAGGAAGGAAGAAGTTGGAAACATAACCATTGTGAATCCATTCTAATAAGCTTGAATGCAAGCAGAATAACTAAAGGGAAGACTCTACTCTTTCCAGTTCTTCCTCCTACTCAAAGAGTTTGGTGCGAGTCAATTGGTCTAAGTACTTGAAAGCACAGTATGTAATTAGCCATCCCTCTCTCTTAGGGCTTGAGTAAGACTGGGGTAATTGTGTGGGTATTCATTTCAGAGAGAGCGAGTCCCTACTACCAGCCAAGCATTGAGCTAGGTGTTGGGCATACAATGGTGAGCAAAAACAGATGTGATGCCTGCTTTCTTGAATCTTCTGATCTCATGGTAAGATAGATATTAATCAAATAATTACACAAATGAGTATATAATTATAAACTGAGATGAATATTCTGAAATAAACAGTTCTAAAGAAGTGTACACTATATCAGGGAGTTAATGAAGGGTTCCACAAAGAAATAGTGCTTAAACTGAGATTTGAAAAGTTATAAGGAGTTAAGTGACTGATCACAAAAAAAATGTATTCCAATTAGGAAGAATAGCAGGTCTAAGGTGCTCTGGAGGACTAGAAACAAGATCAGGGTGACAAGTCCACACAGCAAGGAAGCTGTGAGAGGTGAAGCTGGAGAATTCACTGGGGATGTTTTTCAGTGGGTGTACCACTAGCTTTGGAACACAATTGTACATGGGGGTGGGGAGTTCTAGTTCATATTTGCAAAGTTGCGGGAAGCTTAGCCTCTCTGGTTTCTGTCCACTAAACGTCAAATTGTCCCCCTGGGATTTATTTATTTATGACAATTAAGAAGTCCCTAAATTTCTAAACATCCCCCAGTTAAGAACCACTGGATTCAGAGGCTTGTCCTACAAGCAAGGGGAAAACAATGGAACAGTTTAAGCAGAAGAAAAAAGTGGCCCAATTTATATTCTGGAAAGGTCATTTTGTAAATCTATATTACTAAGTGAAAGAAGCCAATCTGAAGAGGCTATATACTGTTTAATTCCAACTATATGACACTCTGGGAAAGGCAAAACTATGGAGACAACAAATAGATTGGGGGTTGCCAGAGATTAGTAGGGAGGGAGGAATGAACTGATGGAGCACAGATGATTGGGGGGTGGCAGTGAAACTACTCTGTATGATAATGTAATGGTGGATAGGTGTCATTATGTATTTGTCCAAACCTATAGAATGTACAACACTGAGAGTGAACCCTAATGTAAACTATGGACTTTGGGTTGTTATGATGTGAGTGTAAATTTGTCAATGATAACAAATATACCACTCTGGTGAGGGATGTTGATAAGGGGGGAGGCTATGTATGAGTTGGGGTATATGGGAAATCTCAGTACCTTCCATTCAATTTTGCTATGAACCTAAAACCACTCTAAAAAACGAAGTCAATATTTTATAAAAAGCAAAGGAATGTCAGAAGGATAACTGTGGGAATATTGAAGGTAAGAGGTAAAGATCTGATTCAGATATACTCCTGGAATTAAAGAGGAGAAGGTCCCTTAAAAGAAAGATTATTCTGTGTGCAATGCAAAAAATGGAGGGTTTCCTCAGAGACCCTATTTGATTAGGTTGTTGTTAGAATGCAAAGGCTGCCTGAGGATCAGGGTGGTGGTGGAGGGGATAACTGGACAAGCTCTCAGCAGACATGAATAGTAGCATTTTATTTTATTTTATCTTATTTTTAATAGTAGCATTTTAATGCATTTGTAATAGCAACTGCTTTTTGACTACTTAATATAAACCAAGTGTGTGGTATGTGCTCTACACACATTATTTTATTTTGTTTCTGTGATAACAGTGGAAAGTATTAATGATATCCCTATGTTATAGATGAGAAAATGTAGCATTGTACTTTAGTGACTTTTCCAGTGTTAGCAGATAAGTGGTAGATACAGCAGTCCATAAGGACTATTTGACCACAGAGCCCATGGTCTTAGCCACAGTGCTATATCTAGATGTTGTTTTATCAACAGAACATCTTAGAGTACAGAGACCAAAGGGCATATGAAGAGGGCCAACGTCTGCCTGGAGCACAAGAACTTTTGCTGTGGAGCATTTTGAAGAGCTGGTGACCAGCACGAATACCCTGAGTGCTTGGCATACAAAGGTGGAGAAAATAAGACACTAAAGAGAGTTGGAAAGATGCTGAAGGCAAATTTGTTCCTTTAACATTTGCCAAGGGCAAGACCTGCTAGAGTCATTTCTTACCAGTACTGCAGTGTCAATTTGAAAGAGGCCTTCAGGAAATTATGGAAAGGTAGAGAAGTTTCTACTGAGTTATAAGGGAAAGCTGAAGCCTTTTGGGCTTAACACTATGCATTCAGAGAAGAATGGTGTTTTCCTGTGTGACTTGAGTTCAGTTTGCAGAGACTGCCCACACACCCAGGCTTCCTCTACATTTTAAAGTGTGTGGTTTCATTCAAGACATATTTACAGGGCTCTTTCAGAATGAATGCATCATTCAGCATCATAGGAAGCATGGCTGCAGTATAAGCTAATGGAGGGGACAGAGTCTAATGGAGGAGACAGAAATATAACCACATATAATCAACAGAGGCACAGATGAAATACCATGGGATTACGGAGCAGAAATGCTCACTTTCACCTGGGAGGTGGGAGTGGGTCTGATAAAAGAAGTTTTTGTAGTGAAGGCAGCTTTCGATCTGGCCTGGCCTAACGGGTAACTTTTTTTAGATCAGTGGTTCTCAGAATGTAGTCTTTTGACCAGTTACATCAGCATCACTTGGGAATTTGTTAGTGATTCAAATCTCAGGTCCCCCTTGGCCCTAACAGAATCAGAAATTATTGGGTGGAGCCCAGCAATCTGTGTCCTAACAAGTCCTCACCTTCAAGAGCCACTATTTTAAGCAAAGAAGGGGAGGCATTCTAGGTCAAGGAAACAAACATTGAAACAAACAAACATTGAAACAAAATTTCAATGGGATTAATATAGGTGGTGTCTCTGTGAAGTGTAAAGAACAAGGCATGGTAGAGTACATGGGTAGAGGTCACAGGAAAGCAAATAGGGTCAATATTAAGAGGCCCTTAGACTTTATATTTTAAGCAGTAGGTAACATAAAGAGTGTTCAAGGAAGATAAAGACATGGAAACCAGGAGATTGATTCAGAGAGTGCTAATCTAGGGAGATGCCTGGCTGGCTTAGTCAGTAGAGCATGTGACTCTTGATCTCAGTGTTGTAAGTTGGAACCCCAACGTTGGGGGTAGAGTTTACTTAAAAAAAAGAGGCTGCTAATCTTGTCTAGTCCGTGGTTCCTTGCCTTGGCTGCACATTAGACTCAAATGGAAAGTTGTCAACATCACTAGCAGCATGGTCCCTCTCCCAGACCTTCGGATTTAATTGGTCTTGAGGGTGGCTGAACATTGATATGTTTTAGGAGTTTCACAGGTGATTCTCAAGTTTGCCATGGTTGAATATCCCTGTTCCAATGAAGGATAAAGCACATCTGTAAGTGGATGGGAAGGAACAGGGAGTGACACTGCTAGAAACTGTGCTCACCATAGCTGGGCTATCACAAAGAACCCATGCATAAGGCCCAAGCCAGGCTCTAACTCTTCATATAGGCTGAGCCACTTCCCTGACTACTTTGTGAATGACTTCAGAAGCTCGGGATGAATCTGTGCAACAAAATTGGAGTTTATCTGATTTAGGGGACTTTCCCAGAGTCATTTCATACAGATGCCTGGACAAAGCTCATCCAAAACCTCTATGTATCCCCCAAGGTCCACCATGGGATTTGCCAGAGAAATGTATAGGCCTTGGCAGGGAGGAGGAGGAGTGGTGCTCAAAGCCCGAATGTCAGTTCCCAGAGCTGCCTCCCTCAGAAGCCCTCACTGGCAAATGTGTTGCCTCCTCTCCACACCTGCCTCTGCAGCTTCTGCTGACCCATCAGGTTCATTTCACACTAGCAGAAGGAGAAGAGAGCTCAACAGCATACAAATTATGATTATCTAAAACCAGAGGAGGGCACTTGAGGTATACAAGAGAGGGAAGTAGAGGGACATGGCAGGTCACCATGAGATTCCGGAAATCCAGCGAGCAATGTGGCTGATTAGACTGAGTAAGAGCATGGTGACTTGTAGAACCACTCAGCTCTGTAACAGTTACAAGAACAAACAACAATATTAGTAGCTAATATTTGTTGAGAGTTACTAGGAGCCAGACACTGTGTTTAGAGATTTATTTCTATTATGTCATATAATTCCTATACTGACCTTATGAGATAGGCACTGTTGGTATCCCTTTTTTATAGATGAGGAAATTGAGGTTCAGAGAGGTTAAGGCATTTGCCCAAAGTCACACAGCCAGTAAGTATGCAACCAGGACCCTAAGCCCGCTTTTACTCCAAAATGTGAGCTGTTAACCATTCTGCTGCAGTTACTTCATGATAGAACCATCCCAAGTTCTGGCCTGGATGGGATTTGTATGGGATGTATGGAAGATTAGACAGAGGCCGAACTGAGGAATTTGGGTTTGATTCTGGGGCACTGGAGAAGTATTAGAGACATTATTGGCATTATTATTGGCATTGGCAGAATATTCTAGCAACAAATATGTGTAAGATGGATCCAGACGGGGTGAGACAGGCAGGACTGATTACATAATTTTTGAGGTCCATTGCAAAATGAAAATGCAGGAACTTTTAATACAGTGAGAGCAGAATGTTAAACAAATGTGAGTCCCTGTGAGAGTACATGCCCATGAAGCCATCTCTGGAGACAGGAAGACAGACTGGATGTTAATGAGTGGCAGAAGGGGGCAGGGATGGTGGATAAAGTTAGGGACAGGGGTGGTGTTGGTGGTCAGGGCTAGAAAGAAAAGGATGGATGCCAGCCTCAGTGGGAAATTAGAATCCATAAGATTTCATGAAAATTCCTCTCCCTTTCACCTCCCATATTCAGTGACAACTCTGAGATCAAGTCTGGATGACAGAATGGAAGGATCAGGAAGGGGAGCTAATTTGAGAGAGAAATTGACAAATTTGCTTTGGAAATCTATGCAGTTTCACCTGCATGTTTGATGTTTAAATGAGTATAAATTCTATTAAATCATATTACATGCTGTCTTGTAGATGATTTGGTCTTTGGCTTAGCCACGAAGCTATGTTTTGTTTCCTTCCTGAGAGAGATTTAAAATTTGTTTCTGGTCATATAGGTGGGGAAAATAAACTCTCCTCTAGTCTACTTTCTTTAGACTAGAAATGGAGTTCCTACATGAGTTGGAGTTAGAGAGTACACAGCAGTAACTTCCCTCTTTCCACGCCCAAGAGTCTTCAGATCCTGAGGGTCTTTCTAAGTGCAAAATAGTCAAGTATGTAACAGATTTATAATCTTGATTTACAGCCTCCCCTATATTCTCAGCCTGTTCCTGGCCCTGTTCCTCCTAAACTTCTTATGAGGACACAGAGGCTCTCTAGGTGATCCTGGTCTGAGATGAAAGCCTTTGAATGGCTCTACAGCACGCCTTGTTTTCCAACTGGGTCACTCTAACGAATGAACAGTCTGGACCTACAGGAATCAGAGTAGTTTCAGTCCAAGTGCATCAGGGAAGGTCTGCTTGTCAACCAGTGCTTGGGCAGGCCATATAAAGAACCAAAATGAAGGAGTCCACTTAACATGGCCTAACCATTTGGGTGGTAGGGGTACAAACAGAGAGAGGAATTTCATCAAATAGTGGCTCCATGTCCTATTTATTCTCTGCTATTCTCCTGTCTCATAAAGTGTCCAGCTTTACTCCAAACGTACCATACAAAGAAAGTAGGCCCTCCATCCAAGTTGAAAACCACCAAACACATGCCCATATGTTAGTTATCCCGGTTAGGAGGGCCTGGCTTGAATATAAATGAAGAGATGGGTACCTTGGTAGATGATTTGAATGACATTATCCCACCTCTTCCCTGATCCCCAACATACTGGGTTCTTGGCCTGCCATAGAACTCAGAATCCTTTATATTTCCATGTGAGAAGTAGAAGATTGATAGACCCTCATGCAAAAGTCACCTTCTTTTGCATGGACTCTACTGTATTTTAGAAACAGAGAAGCTGGCTTTGGGGATAGACAGAAAGTCCCAATTTGCTCCTTACTAGCTATGTAACCTTTTATCAATTACTTCTCAGAGCCTCGGTTTTCTTATTCATAATAATAACTACTTAATAAAGTTACTGTGAAGATTAAATGAGTTAATGCATATAAAACACAACAGTGTCTGGCACATATCAGATGATTGATGAAGGGGAGATTCATCATAATCTTAATCATAATGATATAAGCTAAGTGGTTTGGACATGTAGGCTGTGCAGCCACCACAAGCTGGAAGTCTAGGTTGCAAGATGTTCTAGGGGATCTGCGTGTCACTGACACAGTCAATAACCCTGGCTTTTTCAGACCATTAAAGGGCTTCCTTGTGCCTTCTGATCCGGATGCTTTGCTGTCTCCTTGTTCTCTGAAATGTTTCCATAGGGTGGGTAAGCTGGGGGCAGACTTTACTGAGGAGTGTCACAGCCATGATGAGAGCAACTTCGAATTAGGACATCCACCTACCACCAGGGACCTCATTCATTAATCTGGGAGCTTCTCCTCCTGCAGGTTTGATCTGGAGCTCATTGGAGAAGTCAGATCGGGGGGCCAAACCAGGAAGGAGGTAACAACTGTCTTCAGTGTAGTCTTATTTCTCCTCATGGGGCCTTGTGCCCCATGTATTTTCACATGAAATCCCTGACTACTCAGGAATGGTCATTGTGGTCATTCTCAGGCCTCTCTTTCCCAGACAACTCTTCTAGTCATATACCTTCCCTAAACTCCTTGCATCTACAATTTGCCTGTTTGGGGACCCCAACTCTCAGGATTCTGTCTGGCTTTGAATATGATAATGTGCTTTGCACCTGACTGTTAATGACCCACGATGACTGTATCACCCCTGCCAAGTTTTATTCACAATTCAGGAGGGGCCTTGGATGCCTCAGAAGAGAGAGCAGAGTATGAACTCTGACTCAGCAGGGCAAGGAGGAGACACAGGAGACACATTAGAGCAGATGTCTTTAGTGCCCTCCAATTCAAACCCTGGTGCAAGTGGTTATACCTCTCAGTAAGAGCTCTGGCCTTTCCTCTGGCGCATTCACCCCTTAGAAAGACCTTACTTCAAGAAGTGAGATATTCTCGTAGTTCAGAGAATAGGCTCTGAAGCCACACTGCCTGGTCAAATCCCAGGTCTCCCTCTTATCAGCTCTGTGACCTTGGCCAGGTGACTTCATCTTTCTGTGCCTCAGGATCCTCATCTGTAAAATGGGTTTCATAACTGTACATACTGCACATGGTTGTTATGGGAATAGTTGATGAGTTACTATGTATATAGCACCTAGAACAGCACCTGGCATGTGGTACCGGTTACATAAGAAAGACATGTGAATCCAGAGATGACTGGCAGCCAAACTTCCTGCCCAGGAGAGAGCCATCCAGACAGTCCCTCACTCCCTCAGGGAAGAGCATGAGGAATGTCCAGGCTGGAAACAGAGTGGTCTTAGCCATCTACAGAAGGCAAGCACAGCTCTCCCCGGTTTGACGAAGGTAAGACAGGCTCAGCCTAACGAGGCAGCATGGGGTAAAGGAGGAGTCTGATTCCATCATCAGCTGAGAGATGCAGCTGCCTTTGAGAAACCTCTGCCTGAGAAAGTGCCCCCAATTTCTCCTTAGATTTAGCGGGCCTCAACCCCCTTGGCTGATTTTATTGCTTCCAGGACCAAGGGATCTAAACTGGCAGTGCCTGAACAAGTCAGAATGTACCTAATCTGGTGGGTGTGAAATTCAGCGGCTACTCAAGGAAGATGGAAATGGCAGGGCTCTGCGGGATATGCATATATTTTTATAATGAAAAAGTTACAGGCATCATGATGGTGACCTAGAAAGAGTCTTTGCTACTGCTGCCTCTTCTTTTTAAAAAAAAATTTTTAATCTGAGAGAGAGAACACGAGTGGAGGAGGAACAGAGAGAGAAGGAGACACAGAATCTGAAGCAGGCTCCAGGCTCTCAGCTGTCAGCACAGAGCCTGTTGCGGGGCTTGAACTCATGAACCACAAGATCATGACCTGAGCCAAAGTCAGATTCTTAACCGACTGAGCCACCCAAGCGCCCCTGCTGACTCTTCTTAGTAGAGGCTGGAAGCTTGCAAAATCTTAGGCTCTGAAGGAGCAAAGGCTGCTACCCATCTCAGACTCACTTTGGATGTGCTGAGCTCCTTTGCCTGGAACAGGGGAAGCTCCTCAAACCAGCCCTCAGCATGTCAGCGAAGGCTGAGTGTTCCACTGCCCTAGTATCCATGAGGCAACAGGAAGAAAGGGGGTGGGACTAGATGGGTGGCTGAAAGGAAGATATTTTGAAAAAAACAATTCAGCAAGTGTAGGGATCTCAGTAGGTTGCTCATTCAAAAAAATGAGCTCATTGGCTGCTTCTAGGCCCAACTAAGTCTACTTCCAAGCACTGCACATTTTTGCATTGTATCCAATTCAGCACTTGGTTAAACATTTGAAGATCGATATTGTTTTCCTGCACATCAATCATTTCTCCATAGTATCAGTCTTTATGTGAAATGAGACACAGGCTCATATATTAGGTTGAAGCATGTAACACTGGTGAGTTTGTCAGGAAAATGACCAAATGTCGCAATTTTTGTGATAATGCTTGCCAATTTCTTGGCTCTGCCTCTCAGTACCTTATGCAGAACTCAGTATGTAGCAGGTACTTGTCAAACCTATTTTTGTTTGATTAAATTGCAGGTAACCAGGATCTCACAATTTTTTTGCTTTCACATGCAAAGGTAATTCAGGATAATAATGTCCTCTTTCACTGATTGAGCACTTAAGATTTTGCTGGGTTCTATACTGGGCCCTTTACAGAGTCCATTGTCCTATTTAATCCTGAGCAAAACCTTATGAAGCAGGTGTGATTATCTCCTTTCCACAGATGAGTCTGTGGCTCAGAGATGTTACATGGTGTGCCTGGTATTTTTTTAAAGTTTATTTATTTTTGAGAGACAGAGTGAGACAGAGCATGAGCAGGGGAAGGGCAGAGAGAGAAGGAGACACAGAATCTGAAACAGCTTCCAGGCTCTGAGCAAGCAGTCAGCACAGAGCCTGACTTGAGGCTCAAACCCACAAATATAACTATGAGATCATGACCTGAGCTGAAGTCGGACACTCAACCGACTGAGCCACCCAGGCATCCCAAATATGCCCAGTATTTTTTGCCATATGGATCTTTGCTGTAGACATTTTTGCTGCAAGCATTTTGCTGTGAACATTTTCACTGCATAGTTAATTGGCCATAAGGCAATTTTGCTGTAAAAAGATAAAATCATGGAAACTTGAAAAGGGACAGTCATTAAAAAGGACATAATGAAACACTAAAAAGGATTAACATTTAAAAGACATCATTGAAAAATACCAAATATTTGAATACTTTAAAACAATGTGTGTGCATTTATGCCAATACCGTGCAAAGGATTTTATTTTGTGGATTGTACCTAAGCACTTGTCTTCAAAGTCTTTTTGTTCATAGTATTATATTTTTTTTGCTTGTTGATTCATCATTTCCTTGTTTGGCACTTGGAATTTTTTTGCTGAAGTTTCTTCCTTCGTTAAGAGAGGTATTGGTTTCCAAATACTAGGATGCATGTTTGTAACTGAGCTTTGCACTATATTGTGAAAACCTTCTGCACTGTTTGTTCTTGGCAGATTGTCACATGTCCACTGATAGCCATTCCAAGGTTCTATAGAAAATGGGGAGGAAATGCTAGTTCTGTGATACATTTGTAACTGAACTTTATCATTGTCACTGATATGTTACCATTTTCTAGGATAGCACAGTATGCAATCTGGCTTTACACTCGTATTTCACACTTCCAGTAAGTTTTATCACCATATTTTCTATCAAGTCAGTATACATGGTTGTTATCCACTGTTTTAAGACTAACATGGGGCGCCTCGGTGGCTTAGTCAAAGACTAACATGTATACTCATCACTGTGTAGGATTAGCTAAGATTTATATAGACCATTATGAGGACCAGCTAATATTTATATAATATAAAAATCGAAACTTTGTCAATGGACAGATGAAACCAAACTGCCAACCAGTTACTTTATCTTTTATGGCAAAATTGCCTTATGACTGATTAGTTATGTGGCGCAAATGTTTGCAGTGACATACTTGCAGCAAAGATGCCTACAGTAAAGATGTTTAGCTGAAAATACCTAGGACCATTATATGATCAGTCTAAGTTCACACACAGCTACTGTGGGGCAGGGATTTGCACCCAGGGCTGGCCTCTTGCATCTCTTCCTATTGCATTCCTTCCCTATCTGTATTGAGGGTTTCCTTAACCTTTGGTTACATTTTCACGTTGTAATGTTTAAGGGCAATTGAGGGTTCACTCAGTTCTACAATCCTAATGAGCACAGCAGCTTGCCGTCATTTGTACAAAATATTTCACAGCTACTCCAAACAGCTTCCTACTATGAAAAGGGACTCCTGTGTGCTACTCACACAATGGAAAACTCTAATTATCAAACAGGTTGGGTCAGTGTTTAATTAGGTAGTTGCAAGTGGTTGCTTGTTGCCCATTAATGATTAAACCACCACCTATAGTAGTAGGAATAGTCATTTGCCAGGTGCTGGAAATTGATCATGTATATAGAACATATTTTGAGGCTGCAAGAAGAATTTGTGTTTAGATGGTTCTATTTCTATAAAAACTGTCTGGGTCACTAAACTCTCTCTGTATCACAGGACAGATCTTTAAACAGAGCAATTTAGATGTCAACAGAACACGTGGAGGTCTTATAATCAGGATATCTCTCTTTCATTTGATTGCTGTGAAAACTGAGGCTGATGTAGGAAGTGCCTTGCTCCAGGTCAAAAACAATAGGTTTAAAGGCAGAGCCAGTGCCCAAACTGACATAGCTATCACTCCTTCTCCCTTCACTATACCCTGCCTCCTTCAGCAGTACTATCCTTGGAATAGATCCTTAACATGATCCCTCTGTCAGTGTTTTCCAGTGTCGTTCTGAGGAAGTTATGATCAGGGGCTACATTGACAGGCTCCTTGGTGAATACTCACTAATGTGAAAAAAGAAAAAATCAAAGACTCCTCTAAGAATCCGTTGAATGAACTCACTAGAGGTCTAGTTCTTAAAATTGAGCATGCATCCGGGTAACCTGAATGACTCCTTAAAACACAGATGGCAGGGGCCCGTCCCCAGAATTTCTGATTGCATAGGACTGGGATGAGGCCTGAAATTTTGCATTTCTAACAAGTTTCAGGGACCACACACTGAGAACCACTGTTCTAGTCTACAAAATGAGTATCAAGATATTTGACCTCGTTCCCCTCTAAGGTTGCCTGAGTCATCTCAAACTTTTAGATGACAACGGTTTTGGACATAGTACCTCACTTTTCTCCATTTTGAATGTGCTGAAACAGCTTCCAAATCATATCTGTCCTTATGCTTTTCCATAGCATTCTAGAAAAAATTTGGAAGAATTATTAGGTCATTTAGTCTGGCTTTCTGCATCTAAGCTGGGATGTACCTAACCTATTCCAAATATATATGTAACTCCTTCCACTATTTGTTTTGTCCATTTATGCCTTGAATGATTATGATGAGTATCTTCCCTGTTTAGTCCTGTGAACTAATCGTCCTTTTATGCTAATACTTCCCCTTGGATGCTCTATGGTTATTGCTTTCAGGAAATCTACTTGCCCACCCACTCAATGTGCATTAGATCCCTTGCCTTCCCTTTCTCAAACTAGTAATACGTCCCTATTACTCATGAGCCATCCTGGAATTCCCATGCTTCATTTACCACAAGATAACTGGAAGGGAAAGCCCTCCAGATGACACCTACCCTATATTTCTAAAAATGGTGGTCCTCAAACTTGGTTGCACAATAGAACCACCTGAATAGGTTTTAAAAAATTCTAATGCCTATGGGGTGCCTGGGTGGCTCAATTGGTTAAGTGACCAACTTCAGCTCAGGTTATGACCTTATGGTTCATGGGTTTAAGTCCTGCCTCAGGTTCTGAGCTGTCAGCACAGAGCCTGAAATCTGCTTCATATTCTGTGTCTCCCTTTCTCTCTCTCTGCCCCTCCTCCACTCACACTCTGTCTCTCTCTCTCTCAAAAATGAATAAACATTAAAAAAATTAAAAGAAATTCTAATGCCTAGGCACTATATCACATAACCTGAGTCCAAATCTCTGGGGTCCCAGGCATCAGTAATTTAAAAAAAAATTTTTTAACGTTTATTTATTTTTGAGAGACATAGAGACAGAGCAAGAGGGAGACGCAGAATATGAAGCAGGCTCCAGGCTCTGAGCTGTCAGCACAGAGCCCAACACGGGACTCGAACTCACAGACCGTGAGATCATGACCATGAGGCATCAGTATTTTTGACAGTTGAGAACTACTGTCAAAACCAAAGCCTCTTTTCCCTTTGCTCTGTCTTCTTGCCTTTTTAAGCAGAGTTTCTCTAACTGTGGGCTTTACTTTAGAAGTGATTTGGTATAGCAGTGGCTCTGAAATGTTAGCTTGCATCAGTATCACCTGCATCAGGAAGTCTCACTTCACCCTCCAAGTTTCTGATTTAGTAGCACCGGGGTGAAGCCCAAGAATCTGGATTTCTACCAAGTTCCCATGTAGTATGTGGATGCTGCTGGTGCAGGGACCACACTTTGCAAACTGCCATTGTTAAGGAAAGGGACACAATTCTCTTCATCTAGTACCCCTTTAAAAGACAGTTGTGATGAGTGACTTTTTTTGCTCTCAAACTCCGAGATGATTTTTTTAAATGTTTTATTTATTTTTGAGAGCAGGAGAGACAAAGCATGAGCAGGGGAGGGGCAGAGAGAGAGGGAGACACAGAATCTGAAGCAGGCTCCAGGCTCCCAGCTGTCAGCACAGAGCCCAATGCGGGGTTTGAACTCACAGACTGTGAGATTGACCTGAGCCGAAGTTGGACACTTAACCAACTGAGCCACCTAGGTGCCCCTCAAGACGAGTTTTGAGCACTGTAAGAGTGTATACATTTACACAGCTGTGTTGGGGAGAGTAGTCTCAAAGTTACCAACTGTCCATTTGCAAAGACAAGTGAAAGACAAATGGATTGCATTAAGGGAACTAAGCAAATGTTCTCCTGGATAATGGAAGGCAGCCAGAGGCTGAGGAAAGAGTTAAATCATTAGGTTGTTTATCTTGATTCAATCTCTGTAGGGCTTGGGCTCCATCTCCACCTGTCGTGGCTAGAGATTTCTCCTACCATTTAAAAAGGAGTGAGTTTATTGTTGAAATGCAAGGGTAAATTAGACATCACAGGTACCAAGAAAGGACAAAACAAATCAAAGCCCCCCCCTAATCCAGAGCAGCAGAGCAGAAAGAAGAATGTTTTAGGTCATTTTCGAGCATCACCATCAGCTTTAGTCAATGGTGCCCAGTGCTTGCAAGTTTAATTCTTCTCCACAAAGATGGTGGTGGTGGGATGGCTAGACAGGGATGATGGGTTTGGGAAAGAATTGCTTAGTCTTTCCATTGGCTCAGAATGACTGACAATGTAGTTCTTGCATTGCCATCCATTCCCCCTGCTCTACTTGATCAGAGACAAGAACAGAGATGGTAAATGAGTCCAGCAGCCCTGAGACACTAATTACATTACACTTTAAAAAGAAGCACCTCTGGGAGATAGGAGTGAATGACTGTGTGTGTATGTGTGAATAACACCTATTTTATTAGATATTGAGTCTTTCTAACTAAATTTTGTAGGGATGAGCTGGCATAAATGCTGGCCTAGCTAAAGGTACTCAGAAAGCAGAATTGGTAGGTCAGTCTTAATACCTTTTCTCTTCCTGGCCTCACATCATAAGTACCTTAAGACCATGAGGAATAGGATGCTCTCCATCCTCTTGGGTCCCTTCCCTCAGAATGACCACCAGCTCACCATCTTGAGAGCTTGGTCCAATCTAACCACGTATTTCTCAGGCTAAGCTTTTGCTCTGTGTTCATGTGCATGAATGTATGTGTGCATGTGTGTACATATGTGCATAGAAGGAGGTGAAGATGTACTTAGCTTAATGTTAACAATGCAAATTCAGACTCCTTGGGTTTAATCCCAACTGTACTACCTATTATCTGTATTACATTGAATAAATTACTTCACCATTCTAATCCTCTCTTATTGTCTTTCAACAAGGGATAACCAGGGTCACCTGGGTGGCTCAGTCAGTTGAGGGTCCACTTTAGGCTCAGGTCATGATCTTGCAGTTCGTGAGTTTGAGCCCCACATCAGGCTTTGTGCTGACAGCTGGAGCTTGCTTCAGATTCTGTGTCTCCCTCTTTCTCTGCCTCTCCCTCACTTGCACTCTCTCTCTCTCTTTCTCTCTCTCTAAAATAAATAAAAACATTAAAAATTAAAAAAATAAACAAGGGATAACCAAAGAGCCTAATATAGAGAGTTGTGAGAATTAAAGAGATAATCCATTTAAAGCATTCAGCTTAGCACATTATAAAGACTTAACACATGTGAGATGTTGTTATCATTACTTTCATGGTGGAGAACAGAGACTTCTGAAGCAGGCAGAGAAGCCCACAGTAGTGACTACATTAACCTAAATATTGAGGGCATCGTAAAACCACTATTTGCAGCCCTTGGGATAGCCTTTTCTTTGGGTGATTGCCATTAACATCGTGGCCAAATTAAGCTATTCAACAGACTTTTGGTAGGAGGGGTTTAGAGAGTAATGTTTCCAAGCAGAGAAAGGACTGGGCAGAATTTGCTTACAAAGAGCCCTAAGTAGGAAGAGGCAGAGTTGACAGAGTGGATCAGCAGTCAGTTAGGCTAATTTCATGGAGGGTAGGAGAGGAGGATGGGTTTTGGAACTTTCTTCTTCCTTTCCATCCATACTCCAGCTGTGTCTGAAATATTTGAGGCTCTCTGGGGATACTCTGCTTTCCTTCCTATGGCTTTTGAGTAGACTCATATTTTTCACATTGCCAGTTCTTTACTCATCCTGGAACACTTTTTTACTCACCATTTACCTAGTTAGCACTTATTAAGCCTTCCTTCTCCTGACCCCTTTCCTCAGGACTGAGTTTAATGCCTTGCCTTAATGTCCCCATGGCCCCCAGTAATTCTCATAGCATAACAAATTATCACAGTGCATCGTAATATCATGTACACCTGCGCTTTCTGTTATAGTAGTCACGAGCCAGCCACATGTGCTGATTGAGCACTTGAAGTGTGGCTAGTCTGAAATATGATACAGTGAATGTAAAATACACACCAGAATCGGAAAACTTAGCATAAAAAAAGAGTGTGAAATACCTTATTAATGATTCTTCATATTGATTACATGGTGAAATAATATTTTGGGTATTTTGTGTTACGTAAAATATATAAAAATTCATTTCATCTGTTTTTATTTACTTTTCTAAAGATGAATAACTAAGAAATTTAAGATGACTAGTGTGGCTCTCATTATACTTCTGTTGCACTATGCTGCACTAGCTATCAGCTCCATGAAGGCAGACACTTTGCCTGTTTTGTTTACCATGGTGTCCCCACTGCCTGCTTTAGAGTCCCGCTCCCTGAATATTTCTTAAAAATTTTTAACGTTTATTTATTTTTGAGAGACAGAGGCAGAGCACAAGTGGGAGAGGGGCATAGAAAGAGGGAGACACAGAATCCAAAGCAGGCTCCAGCCTCTGACCTGTCAGCACAGAGCCCCGACGCGGGGCTTGAACTCATGAACCATGAGATCATGACCTGAGCTGAAGTTGAACGCTTAACCGACTGAGCCACTCAGGTGCCCCATAAATACTTCTGAATAACCAAATGCAGGAATTAATCTTGCATCTGGGTGTGCATTGAACCCTGGAACTTTGGCTAGAAGGTATGTGGAATTAAATTTATTTTCCATCCTCTGGGTGACGAGGTACTTAATTCATATGAGTAGATTTCATGTCTTTAATTTCACTAATTACAGGAGGTTGTAACTGTGACTAAGCGATGTTACATTGTTCCACTTACAGATTTAGAATCTGTAAATCCTTCTCACGTCTGTTCAGAGAAGTGATGTAAAAAAGAGGAAAGAATTCCCCAAAGGAGGGAAATTTAATGTGAAAACTTATCAGGATGAGCACTCAGGAATATATATAACTATTGAATCACTATATTGTACACATGAAACTAATATAACACTATGTTAACCATATTGGACTTAAAATAAAACTTAATTTTAACAATCTGGAAAAAAAAGTGGAGACGGCAACAGGAGCCAGGACTTTGTGGCTAAAAGGAACTGTAATAATTTTCTATTGCTATGTAAAAAATTACTACAAACATAATGGCTTAAAAGAACAGAAATTTATTATTTCACAGTCTCTGTGGGTCAGAAGTCTGGACACAGCATTCGTGAATTCTCAACACAGGGTCTCACTGAACAGAAATCAAGGTGTTTGGCCAGGGCTACATTTCTCACAGGGGCTTACGGCCTCTTCTAATTTTACTCAGGTTGGTGGCAGAATTTGATTTTCTTCTAGTTGTTGTTGGCTGAAGATTCCTCTCAGTTCCTGGAGG
The DNA here is from genome assembly GCA_030068075.1 of Paguma larvata. Taxonomy (NCBI): domain Eukaryota; kingdom Metazoa; phylum Chordata; class Mammalia; order Carnivora; family Viverridae; genus Paguma; species Paguma larvata. Next base: position 86,477,392 of record CM057830.1, read on the forward strand.
CTTCCCACAGTTCCTTGCCATGTGGCCCCCAAAGGCAGCTCACAAAGATGAATGTTTACTTTCTCTCAAGCCAGCTAGAGTACGTCTCTCTGACTTACTCTTCCTCATCAGTGAGAGAAATCTCCATGTTTTTTTTTAGTGTTTTATTTATTTTTGTGAGAAAAACAGAGCACGGGGGGGAGGGGCAGAGAGAGAGAGAGAGAGAGGGAGACACAGAATCTGAAGCAGGCTCCAGGCTCTGAGCTGTCAGTACAGAGCCTTACGTGGGACTTGAACTCACAGGCTGTGAGATCATGACCTGAGATCATGACCTGAGCTGAAGTCGGCCACTTAACCGACTGAGCCACCCAGGTGCCCCCTCCCTGCTTTTTTAAAGGGCTCATGCCATTAGGTCAGTCCCACCCAGCTAATCACCTAAAGTCACCTGATTTGGGATCTTAATTACGTCTGCAAACACCTTCACAGCATTATCTAGATTAATGTTTTATTGAATAACTGGGAGAATATGTGTACACACCAGTAACTGGGAATCTTGGCCCATCTTAGAATTCTGTCTACCACAGGGCCTCGGACAAGGTCTTCAGTTGTTTCAGTGAGAATGAAATTGTGAGTGGAAACTTTGAGTCTACATGGGGAGCCAATTCTTTCACCACCTGAGAAAGCCTATTTAGGAAGTGGCCAAAGGACCCATGGAGGTAACTCTGAAATAAGGTAATGTGAACATTGGAAGGCATGTTAATGCCCACTTTACATATGTGGAAATGGAGGCCCAGGGAATGGAAGCCTCCTGGGAGTGGTCATTGCACCCACCTCCTGTTCCCTCTGTAGAATATATAGACCATTGACAGAGTTGGCAGATGGAGCATTTGAAATCTGGTGAGATTAAAATCTCTCATCTAAACTTTCTCTATTTTCCCATGACCACCTGTATTTTGAAACAACTTACAGACTAAAGACCTGTTTATTCTTTGAGTTGCAGAAAACAAATGTATTTTGCATGTAACATTGAATACATCCTTTCCTTCACGTCTAACTCTGAATGTACTGAGTGTTAAGTTATGAATTGTGCTGAATTTCCCATTTTTCAGAAGCATATTTGTCTTTAACCAATTGTTTAAGAGATGAGGAACTTGGAGAAAGAAGTGGCTCAATTTCTCAGGACAAAGTGCAGTGATAGAATTATTCAAGAACAGGCTTTTAAGTGCAGACCAGGAGTCTTGATACTTTGGGATGGAAGTAACCTTTGCATCTCAAAGTCCTCTTGTTCTGACTCCTTAGAAAGGATCTGGTGAGAAACTCAGAAGGGAATGTAACACACTGGGGTCTCAAAAGAACATTAACCAGAGTGACATTCTTAGGACCAAATTTTACAAATACACACATATGGTTTGTTCCTCCAGTGCTGACAGTACATTATCCATGTGATAAGATGAGCAAATATTATTTTTGCAGATGCAGAAAAAAATAAAAATGAAATCTCTGGAGCCTGTCTGGCATGACTGAATTTAATGATAGCTGCCTCCTATGTTCCTTACCTTTGGATTTGGGCTGGGGCCTCTTTCAGATCCCTGTCAGATCAGCTTAGATCATTCATTGAAAATGTTTTCTTCTCATGGTTCACATTTCTAGGGGTTTGGGCACTGAGAATAATTTTTCTACTGCAAAATAATCAATAGCCTGACTGCAGCTGACTTTTCCCACTCACAATGACAGTCAATTCTTAACTCTTCTGGGGATGTTTATCTAGTTGCCTGATGCTTCAGGCTAACTTGCTAGATGACTTCAATTTGCTTCTGGCCTTTGGGGTCTTTACTCTCCTTATTACCATCTCCACCACAGGGTCACAAGAGGGTAGAAGGAACTGGAAAAAATCAGCTCACTTGCTTCTTGTTTGAGGCTTTAAGGAAAGGTCTGGAAGAAATTGGGGTAGAAACACATTATTGATTCTACTGGGCTATGGGGAGTTATCTGTCACCTATCCCTTTCTCTTGTTTTCCTGTCTGCCCCATCCTTACATATAATTGAGAACAGACTTAGTGGTTCAGGAAACCCTCTGGATTTGCAATATTAAGTGATGTCCACTTTGCCAACCCACACAGTAAATGTGATAGGCAGGTAAAAAAAAAAAAAAGCAACACAGAAAAGCCTCCAGGTGATCAGTATAGATGCAGCTATCTAATTAACTTCTTGTAGACAAGTCAAACCACACTGATAGTTTTTCTCCACCAACCAATGGTGAAGGAGAATATCCATAAATGTCACCATTTATACAGATATCTGAGGCTGCTCTTCTGCTTTTGTATTAATCTCTATTGTGAAAGTGCCCTGACCTCTGATTTCCCAATCCCAAACTGAATAGGGATAGAAGTACAGACTCTCAGTCACATGCTAGTGAATGAATTTTTCATTACCACCGCTACCTTCCTGTCCCTTCTTGGTGTCCCCATGCAAATGTAGAATATGAAAAGTATAATAGCTATTAAATAGTCAAGATGATCGAATATACCTGCTCCAAGGACTAAGGCTACTGTGTGTCTGTGTTTGTGGCCATGTTTCATGCACATAGGGGGAGTGATAGAGTCCCCAGGCAGCAAGGGCCATGGAGTCAAAAGAAAGATTTTCATATTCCAAATGGACTACTTACTAGCTTTATTGATGTTGGATAAGTTATTGACACATCTTGCTGGGAAACACAAAGTCTAGGGAGCTTAAGAATACCTATTCTGCATCTCCCACAAGGTTGTTGTAAGGAATAAATGGAATAATTATGTGAGCATATCTAGCAAAACAGCTGGCACTTAATGGGTATTCAGTAAATGTTTGCAGATTCTGAATGATGACTTTAAGGGGTCTGGCTTCAAAAGGCCCAGGAGCGGGGCGCCTGGGTGGCTCAGTTGGTTAAGTGGCCGACTTTAGCTCAGGTCATGATCTCACGGTCTGTGAGTTCGAGCCCCGCGTCGGGCTCTGTGCTGACGGCTCAGAGCCTGGAGCCTGCTTTGGACTCTGTGTCTCCCTCTCTCTCTGTCCCTCCCCTGCTCATACTCTGTCTCTATGTCTCTCAAAAATAAATGTTAAAAAAATTAAAAAAAAAAAAAGGCCCAGGAGCTCAATAAGTAGAAGTTAGGTGTACATTTTGGAGTAGGTCAGTAAATAAGGAATTAGTGGGGAAGATACTGTCTTTATACTGTAAGAACTGGATATTCTAAGCCACTCTCAGATTTCCATTTATCCCAATCCTCCATCATATTTGATAGGAAAGGGAGGAAAGAGTCAGTGAAAAACTGACTTTTCATGTGTGTCTTAGGATAGATCAAAAGTCTTATTTATTAGCCCTCCCCACAACAGTACATTAAGAATTCACAAGAACACAAGCTTTATGAGAGAGGGGATGTGTGTGTGTGTGTGTGTGTGTGTGTGTGTGTGTGTGTATGTGTGTGTGTGTTTCACTGCTGTATCTCTAGTGACTAGGAAAATGCCTGGTACATGTGTTGAATGGATGAATGGGTGCTTATTCATCATTCCAGGTAGAACCTTGTAACCAATACCTACATATTGCTTTTTAGTATAACTGTCATGGAATGAGAGTATGGGATCTAGAAAAGACATGGCTGTGAAAAAAATAATTTTATGGTAGTTCCAAAATTACAACCACAAAAAGAAAATTGGTTTGCTAAGGCCTTCCATCTTGGCTCAAGTTTAGGGAAAGAGAAAAAAAATTATGTTAATTGCCATGGGATTTACTGGAAATAATTTCTTACTTCATAGCAAGATTAACTGCTATGAAGTTACTGACAGCAAGACTAGCATTTCTACCTTCTTATTGTTTAGCATTTATGTAGTCCAATTCCAATACAGTGAGGCCCTCTACTAAACCAATCCTTGGGGAAAATTTGTTACAAATAGGATTTCATTACTTAAAAATTCTTTATTGTCGTCTTCTTTTTCGGCTTTGTCTCAGCAATTTTCCCACCTGCCACTGAAATCTGTTCCCAACTTTGAGCCTCTGGCGAGTTCCTCACAGTCCTTGGAAGATCCTTTTGACAAAGATCCTGATTCTGTGACTTGTGGACATATTGGTCCTGGACTGGCCAGATCCTGGCAAGCAGGTCCCACGTTTCTGTGAAAATATCTAAAAGGCTTCCTGTTAGAGACAGAGTTATCTGGTTTCCAAGTCTTCTTGTCTCTGTATCCTTGTGTCACCCTCTACTGTTGTGACAATTTCCTTGGATTTGCCTAAACATCTAGCTTCTAGAGTGTTCTATTGGTTACTCGTCTGGCTCTCATCTGTCATTTTATTCTGACCTGCAGTTTCCATGAACTCCCTGGAACTGGACTATTTTCTTGATGTGGTTCTTGGTTCTATAATCTACCTTTATCTACATCTATAACTCCATGTTTTTCTGTAGCTCATGGTGTCTTTTCCTGATATCCTCATATTCCTGATGCTCCGAACATTGACTAAGTCTCAACAGAGGAGAAAATGCAAGGTGGGATCAGTCCAAATCAAAGAAAATTTGCAAAATGAGTGAGGGCAGTTTCAACTAGTAATTTTACACCCATCTCTTATTTATATAGGTAGGGACAAGTTGTCCTCAATCCCTAGAAATCTTTTCCATAGGAATTCTGGTCTTGGAAGCTTCATTCAATCTAGGTCATCTGAAAAATGAACTCTACCTTCTTAGAGATGCTGGTCCATCTCTGGGCAGAAATGGAGAAGATTACCCAAGCCTTATTTCCTCTGATAAGGAGATAAAAGTTTCCTCCATTCCTGCTGTGATAGTTAATTTTATATGTCAACTTGACTGGGCCACTTGTGCCCAGATATCTGACTAAAACATTATTCTGAGCATGACTGTAAGGGTATTTTTGATGAGATTAACATTTGAATTGGTAGACTAAGTAAAGCATATTTTCCTTCCTAGTGTCAGCGGCCCTCATTCAATCAGTTGAAGGCCTAACAGAATAAAAAGGCTGATCTCTGAGTAAGAAGGAACTGCCCAGCTGCTTGCCCTGGACATTGGTCTTTTCTTGCTTTCATACTTAAACTGAAACATTGGTTATTCTTGTGTCTCAAGCTGCCCAGGTTTGGGTTCAAAGCTTATATCATTGGCCCTCCTGGTTCTCAGGCCTTTGGACTTGGACTGGAATTATATCATTGGCTCTCCTAGGTTTCCAGCTCACAGATTCACCCTGCAGATCTTGGGACTTGATAGCTTACATGGTCATATGAACCAATTTCTTATAATCTCTCTCTCTTTGTTTGTCTGAAGAACCCTTACCATACACCTGCCCTTCCACATTGGCTGCTCCATGAAGAGCAATAGAAAACAGAGGAAAGTTTAAAGCAGTCTTATTATACTTGAGGAAATACCTCAAATTAGGGTGAATTTGGAGAAAGGATGCTTTTAAGAATCGAAAGACCAAAATTGTAATCCTGACCTGATTTATCTGTGGCATGATATTTGGTAAGTCATCTCCCCTGTTTGACTCCCATTTTATAGTGAGAGAAGCTACTTTAATGAATGTACACCCTATATCTATGCCATAAGTATGCTATAAAAACTCAAGCAACTCAATCATTGTTAATGAGCAACAATATCACAATATCAATTTCCAATGTTTTTTTTTCCTTTCAACCAAGAACAATTTCTTATAATTTTCTCAGATGCTATTTATACTAAGGGGAACATGAATCCCTTGCTTTCTTTTGTGTCTTTTAAATAGAAATAGAGATACAATGTCTTCCAGAAAGAGTTGTATATGTGTGTGAGTGTGTGGTTGTGACAATTCAATAAAATTATGTGTAGGAAATAAATGCCCAGATATTATGAAAAAAGTCCTATAAATTATGGTATTTCAGTATATGGGATAATGTTTGATATTTTATTTCCAAGCTTGTTGTTTGAGGTAAAAACAAGAAGTAGGTGAACATGCCAATTGTCAAAACTGCAACTTATCAGGTTTAATTAGCAACTTATTAGCTTTAATACTAAAGCTGATTTGATAGAATCCTCAATTACTGACACCATTCTAAAAGGATCAGTATAAACATATTTTGTCAAAATAGGAATAAAAAAGTTTTGTGAGAAGGAGACACAGGTAACTGGCACCATTTCCACAAAGAATAGCTGGAAGACCATTCCAAATGTATCAGTACCCCTGTACCTCTACTCAGACTATATACACCTCTGCCAGGATACACTCTCCTTCCAATTCTTGAAACCCTCTGTGCAAGCCATAGCCCAGTTTAAGTCCAGTCTCCCCTAGGAAGCAGTTTCTGTCCACCAAAGTGCCCCTGTCATTCTGTCTATCCACATGATTTGTGTCCAACAGTTATTTGGCACTTAGCAGTAGCAGAGATACCACAAGGCAATATGTATTCTCCTCTCTAACACTCATGGCTTGGCCAACCACTTGCAGCAAAATCTTGGACAGACTGCTGGAATTTTATGGGCCTCCATTTCTTCATCTTTGAAATGAATTATTTGGATCAGAGCTGTGGTTTTTAATTTTATTTTTGGTCATAGAACCCTTCCTGCAACAAAACCTGTAGAACCCCAATATATATAGAGACAAAAAAGGGAGGTTATTTCAAAAAATAAGGCTATGGACTGAGAGTCTTCTGGGCACAAAACCAAACCAAACCAAACCAATAAAAAACCTTCTTAATGTTCATTTGAGGTCCTTCTGTGGAATTCTAAGAGCTCTATGAAAGAGTGTGAAAGCCACCAAACTAGGTGATCTCTAAAGACTCTTTCTAGCTTTTGTAGTCTACACTTCTATGTGCACATTTGGAGTTTTGGCTGGATTGCAAGCTTCTGAAGGGCAACGATTGTGTATGACATTGGGTTAGTAGATTACACATTGCCTGTGGAGAAAAGTTGCTACCTTAAGGTATGTGGGACAAGGAGAGGGGTGACTGCGCTTGGAATAAAATTTAGTCTTCTGTTCAATAGTCTGAAGAAGTTTTTGCTTTTTTCCTGGACTAAGGAAATGAAGGCAACAGTTACCATATTCTAACCTTGACCTTGAAACTTTGAATTTGCCCTTTAGTAACCTTTCCTTAATTTTGGCTTCTTAGGAGCTGTTCTCTTGGTAGCATTGGTAGATTGCTTGACTTTCCGGGTGAAGATTATTCAAGTCTCTTTGGACTTTCATCTAATTAGTATAATTTGAGAGATAGACCCGATCTCTTCGGAGAAAAGTAACATGTGTGTGTGTGGGTGTGCATGTATGCCCATGTCTGTGCACATTTGTGAAGTTTTGCAAGTACTGTGATGTTTTATCTTTCAAAGTACAGAGGTCAAAGCTTAACTGAATAAGTTTGATAATAGGAGAAAGTGCCTTCAGATCTGAAAGTAGGCTATGTTGATTTTTTAGACCAAATAACAAAATTCTCTTCTCTAGGTCCCCTTTTATGATTTTCACAAAGCCATTTCAAACCAAAGAACTCATCATCACATCTTTGAAAACAGGTTGATTCACTACATTAACATAGTGACTATACTATACCCATGTTAATTGCATATTATTTATTCTATGCATATAAATTACAGAGGCTTACTTTCAGAGAGAATAAACTTAGAAAAAGGCAACAAGGAAATATTCATGAATTCCATCCTAGGTTTTAGGCTTAAATTAAATAAACTAGTTGACATTTTGAGGTCCCTCAAATATCCATTGGTCCATTACTCTTTTCTTCTTACTAGCAGGTTGTGACTTATGCTTCACTGTCAGCTTTAGTGATCAGTTTCATGTAAGTTTAAAACTAAAAGGGATATTTGAACCCAAGCTCCTCATTCACTGTACATAAACATAGGCCCAGAAAGATGGTGTGCTAGTTAGTAGAAAAGCTAGGACTAAACTCAGTAGTGTGTTATATTTCCTACTGACAAAAGCTTCTCGTCTCTCAACTTTTAAATTGAGCCAGTAGGTAAATAGCAGGGAGGGGAAAAGGGGAAAGAAAAAAGACACAGAGATGGAGGGAGACAAAACATAAGAGACTCTTAAATACTAAGAACAAATGGAAGGTTGAGGAGGGTATGGGAGGGGGGACAGTGGGTGACAGGCACTGAGCAGGGCACGGGTTGGGATGAGCACTGGGTGTCATATTGAAACCAATTTGACAATAAAAAGTTTAAATAAATAAATAAATAAAGCCAGTAGGGATGTATATAGCCTAATTTAAGGACCCTGAAGTGATCATTTGAATGAAAAGAAAGGTGTAGAAGATTCATTTTCATGACAGCCTCATCTTTAAAAAGTAGTCCCTTTCTGTAAAACATGGTAGAAATTTATGTGAGGGAGGGAATGATTTCTGTGATTCATTAATTAGCTGAATTTCCCTTTGTTTATGGGATGTGGATACCTTTGGTTTCTTATAGGGTCATTAGAAAAGACAAGGAATCTGGTATTAAATTGCCCATCAGCCTCATCTTTCTCTCATTCTTCTGATCTCTCCTGGAGGAATCTGTTTTTAGCCCTTTTCATGCAGGATGTTTTACCAGGTGGAAAAGGCATCGCTTTGGAAAATTTACTTCATCACCTGATATAATTGTTTCAGTATCTTTTGTAACTGAAGTTTTGGTTTATTATTGTTTCTAATCAACCAACTCTAATTACTATTTTTGGAGGGGAGGTGAAGAGGGAGAAGGCATTTGTAATTTGGTAGAAGAAAAATAACTAGCACCTAGTATTTACTATGTGACAGGTGTTGTGATGGGCATATTACATCTATCTCAATCCTCACAATAATCTTTTAGAGTTGTATGTATCTACATTTAAGAGAAGAAAGACCGAGGTTTGAGAATGGTAAGTAAATAGTGTTAGTTCAAAAGGCAGAATTAGGGGGCACCTAGGTGGCTCAGTTGGGTAAGCGTCCGACTTCGGCTCAGGTCATAATCTCACGGTTTGTGAGTTTGAGCCTCGCATTGGGCTCTGTGCTGACAGCTCAGAGGCTGGAAGCTGCCCCAAATTCCGTGTCTCCCTCTCTCTCTGCCCCACTCCGCTTATTCTCTCTCACTATCAAAAATAAAAAAATAAACATTAAAAAAAAAGGCAGAGTTAGGATTCTAACCTAGGTCATTTTTACTCTAAGGTCTATTCCACTATACTACGCAGCCTTCATTTAAAGCATGAATACTGCTTTCTATAAGAGTCTAGATAAGTTGAGAAATCTCAGTCTTACTTAATTGTCTTTAAATTCCCCTCTCTGGAGTTTCCTTTATAGTAGAATGAACACAATCTACAATCTTCCCCAGAAAGAAAAAGGACAGAAAGCACAGCCTCTTGATACATGGAATTAAAAGTCTATTTCCTGTTTACTCCAGTCTCTGCCTGGATGAAGGTTCTTAGTATACCTCTCCTGCCTCTAGTCAAATCAAAGACAGACATCTGGGAATGACTTCTTGGCTATTAAAGTCAGATAGTGTTTTTATTGTCATTTTAACTGCAAGCATTTCTTCCAACCTCCTGTTTCCAATTCCTGCACCTGCTAATTGGCTAATTTTGTTTTCAGTTTGCTGAAGCTTATGTATTCTTAATTATGTTAATAACAGCAAACTATTTAAAATATTAACATTTAAAACATGTACTGAACACCAGCAGTTTTTTAAAAACAATAATTTATTGAGGTAAAATTCACATAACATAAAACTAACCATTTGAAAGTGAACAATTCAGTGGCAATCAATAGATTCACAATATTGGGCAACTATGACCTCTATTTAGTTCTAAACATTTCCATAATGACTGAGTAAAATCTCGAACCCATGAAGCAGTTTCTCCTCATTTGCAACTCCACTGCCAACTCTACCCCAGCCCCTGGCAACTACCAATCTGCATTCTGTCTCTATGCCTTTGTCTATTCTGGTTATTTCATATAAATGTAATCATATAATATATGGCATTTTTGTTTGGCTTCTTTCACTTAGTGTAATGTTTTCAAAGTTTATGCACATCGTAGCATTTATTGGGACTTTATTGCTTTTGATGGCTGAGTAATATTCCATTCTATGTATATACCAAATTTCTTTATCCATAAACCCACTGATGGACATTTGGGCCTTTTCCACTTTTGGCTCTGGTGAATAGTGCTGTTATGAACATGTGTATACATATACTTGCTTGAGGACCTGTTTTTAATTATTTGGGATATATACCAAAGAGTGGAATGCACATGCATATTACAAGTCCAGTCTTTAAGTTTTTGAGGAGTCTCCAAACTGCTTTTCAAAATGGCTGAACCATTTTATGTTCTTATCAGCAATATACAAGAGTTCTAATTTCTCTACTTCTTGGTCAGCACTTAATATTGTCCTTTTTCTTTTAATTATAAGCCATCATAATGACTGTGAAGTTCTTCCTTGTGGCTTTTATTTTTATTTCCCTGATGACTAATGATGTTAAGGATCTTTTTATGTGCTGGTTGACCACTTGTATGTCTTCTTTGGAGAAGTGTATATTTAACTCTTTTGCTCATTTTTAATTGGGTTTTTATTTTTTTGTTGTTGAGCTGCAAAAGTTCTTTATATATTATGGATATCAGGCCCTTATTACATATACGACTTATAAAACTTTCTATGATTCTGTTGTTTATCTTTTCAATTTCTCGATAATGTCCTTTGATGCATAGGTCTTTAGTTTTGATAAAGTCCAATTTATCTATTTTTCTTTTGTTGCTTATACTTTTGGTGTCCTATCTAAAAACCCATTGTGAAACCAGGGTCATGAAGATTGCCCCTATTATTTTTTGTTGTAATTGTTATGGTTTAACCTCTTATTTCATTATCCATGTTGAAATAATTTTTATATATGGTATGAACTGAGGGTCCAGCTTCATTCTTTTGTATGTGGATATCTTATTGTCCCAGCACCATTTGTTGACGATACCACTTCCCCATTGAATGGTACGGGCATCTTGTCAAAAATCAATTGACCATAGACATATAGGTTTATTTAGGACTCTATTCTATTGATTTATATGTTGATTCTTATCCCAGTACCATCCCATATTGATTAGTGTAGCTTTGTAGTAAGTTTTGAAATCAGGAAGTATGAGTCCTCTAGCTTTGTTCTTCTTTTTCAGAATTGTTTGGGTACTTGGAGTACTTGAGGCCTCTTGAAAATCCATATAAATTCGATGATTGCCTTTTCCATTTCTGAAAAATGGCTGTTAGAATTTTGATAGGAATTGCATTGAATCTGTGTAGCCCTTTAGCCCTTTAGGAAGTACTGACATCTTAATCGTAGGTCTTGCAACCCATGAACATAAAATGTCTTTCCATTTATTAAGGTTTTCTTTAATTACTTTCATCATTTTTTTTTTTTTTTAGATTTCAGTATGTATCTTTCACCTCTTTGGGTAAATTTATTCCTAGATATTTGATTCTTCTGACTACTATGGTAAATGGAATTATTTTTATAATTTCCCCTTTTGGATTTATTCATTGCTGGTATATAGAATCACAACTGATTTTTGTATGTAGTTTTGTATCCTTACATTTTGCTGCGTTTGTTTACTAGCTCTTTATGCATCAATTAAGATGATGATGTGGGTTTTCTACTTATTTCTTTTAATGTAATATTTTATGTTGATGGATTTTCTTATGTTGAATCATCTTGCATTTCTGGGATAAATCCCATCTGGCCATGGGATATAATCCTTTTAACATGGTATTGCATTCGATGTGCTAGTATTTTGTTGAGAATATTTGCTTCTACATTCATAAGGTATATCTTTCTGTAATTTGCTTATGATGTCTTTATCAGGGTTATGCTGGCCTCATACCATGAGGTAGGAAGTTTTCTCTCTTATGTTTTCAAAGAATTTGAGAAGGATTGGTGTTAATTATTCAACTGTATGGTAGAATTAACCAGCGAACTTTTCATTGTTGAGAGGGTTTTATGTTTTGTTTTGTTTCCTTTTTATTAACTTAATCTCTCAGAATTTCTATTTCTTCTTCAGTCAGTTTTGGTAATTTTTAAGTGTTTAGGAATTTGCCGATTTTGTCTAGGTCATCAAATTTGCTGTCACAGAATTATTCATAGTATTCTCTTATAATTCTTGTTATTTTTGTAAGGCTGGTAATCATGTCTCCATTTTCATTTCTGATTTAGTTATTTGCATCTTCTCTCATTTTTTTTGTTTGTCAGTCTGCCCAAAGGTTTGTCACTATTGTTGATCTTTTCAAGGAACCAACTTTGGTTTCTTTTATTCTCTGTATTAGTTTTCTATTCTGTATTTTGTTTATCTCTACTCTGATCATTATTTCCTTTTCTCTGCTAGTTTAGTATTTAATTTGCTCCTTAATTTCTAGCTCTTTACGGTATAAGGTTATGTTATTGATTTGATAGTTTTCTTTCTTTTAATGTAGGAGTTTACAACTATAAACCTTGTTCTTAACAATGGACTCCCTCAGGAGTAATTTCTGTTTTTTTTTTTTTCCTGTGAATGGGCCATGCTTTCCTGTTTCTTTGTATGCCTTGTGATCTTTTGTTGAAAACTGGACACTGAATAATATAATGTTATGTAGCTCTGGAAATCAAACTTCTCCAGAGTTTGCTATTTTTGTTTCTTTTTAAACATTTAATTTTAATCGCAGTACAAAATTTGCTATTTTTGATTATAGAAGTCTATAAAATTCAAGCTATTTCTTTAAAAAAATGTTTAATGTTTTATTTTTCAGAGCAAAAGAGACAGAGCAGGAGTGGGAGAGGGGCATACACAGAATCTGAAGCAGGCTTCAGGCTCTGAGCTGTCAGCACAGAGCCTAACATGGGGCTCGAACTCACAGACTGTGAGTTCATGACCTGAGCTGAAGTCTGATGCTCAACCAACCGAGCCACCCAGGCACCCCTCAAACTATTTTTGTATAGACTGAACTCTTTGCCATGTGTACTCAGTGAAGTCTCTTTTTCTTTAGCTGTGTTTAACTAGTATTTCTTTTAATCCAGTGTAGTTTCTTCATTGTTATTGCTTTTATGTTTTTATTACTTTTTAAGTTTTTATTTAAATTCTAGTTAGTTAACATACAGTGTAATACTAGTTTCAGTTGTACAATTTAGTGATTCAACACTTACAAAGCACACCCAGTGCTCATCATGACAAGTGCACTCCTTAATCCCCATCACCTATTTTACCCATTCCCTCACCCACCTCCCCTCTGGTAACCATCAGTTTGTTCTCTAGAGTTAAGAGTCTGTTTCTTAGTTTGTCTCTCTTTTTTTTTCCCTATGCTTGTTTATTTTGTTTCTTAAATTCCACATATGAGTGAAATCATATGGTATTTGTCTTTCTCTGACTGACTGATTTAACTAGTATTTTGACAGAGATTTCTTTGAACTCCAGAATACACACACACACACAACCCTTCAACATCAAAACATAAAACCAAAAAGCCCATTTCTCCCAGTCTTTGCAGATTGGTTCTGTGCTGGCACCCTCTTTCAACACTTAGCCAGACTGTTTACAACTCTAGTGTAGCCTCCACTTCCTATTTACACTGAGCCCAGAGATCAGCCAGAGGTGAAAACTTAGGATCTTCTTAGGTCCTTTCTGAACATGTCTTCTGCTCTGGGAGTGTGCGTGGCTTTCTAAATTCCCCAGTCTATGTGGGTGCTTTTGAATGCCCAACTTTCCCCAAAAGCTCTCTTCCCAGATATCCTTTCAGGCTTTAAGCAGTCTATTATTTGTCTCAACCATAATCTTTTGCTCCGGGTGGGTGCAGGTTTTTAATTTGCCTTACGGTGTTTTTGAACCAAATCTACTACTTTTCTGCCCTGAGTGATTTCTGAGTTAAGTGAAATAGAGTTCTTCGGGGAGTTCCCAAACAGTTTAGAAGAGATAAACATAATAATTATCAGATAAGATCTGCTCTGCTCCCTCTAGAACTGGGAACCAGGGTCTCACACAAGGAATAGGATTTGTTGTCTTCAAGACTGCTGCTGAGCTGGGGATGGGGTAGGGTTAGGCCAAAATGCTATAAAGCTTTCCTACCATGTGGAAGTTTCTTTTCTTCTTGATTCAACATTTTCTTGGTTTCTATAAATCTTTGACTGTTTTCCAAAGTTTTGACAAAATCAATTCTTCCAGTTTCTGCTATTTTTCAATGTTTCTAGGGAGGGATGGGAGTTTGGATCTGCCTATCCTGACAATTTGCTGATAGCACTCACAGCAACAAAGTTTTAACTGGGCCATTGAGTTCAAGGCTTGTCCTGGAAACTTGACTTGAGAAGGCTATTACTTTTCCCCCTGCCAACAGTTCTCTCCAGTGAACTTTAAAAGGGACCCTGGTCTCCGTGTGCCTTCCTGACATAGGACTGCTTGCTTAGAATTAGGCCTAGAGTATACCCACAGGCATATTAATGTTGGTGAATGATGGGGAATGATTCTGTTAGCTATTAAGGCAATGGGAAGAGAAATCAGATAACATTTCAGTCAGGTGACCAAATTCCAGTCTCCCCTCAAAATATGTCCCCACAAATGGCTTTCATTGATGCATTTATTTGCCCCTTGGGTTGTTATTTGTTACTTCTCCTTTCTCCATCAATTGTAAATATCCTTTGGTCAGTGGAAGACATATTTTCTTGCTAAACACAGCTCTGAAATATTACATCCCACCATGCTAGGTAATTTCTCTAGCATCCAGGTTTACCTGATTAGTCCTCTTCTCTCAGCCCATATTTATCATTTTTTACCTACCATTCCTGGTCTGGATTCCTTAACATTGAAGGCTCAGATCCATTCAAAGGCTACTCCTGATTTCTCTTTAATTAGTCTCCTACCACTGCCACCAAAGGGCAGGCATAAAAAAAACATGTTAATCAGATTTGCCCTACCTGGATTACAGTGCTTCCTCTGGAATCTAACCATTTTACTTATTGGGAAATTCATGCCAAGTTTATTTTGCCATCTTGACATTATCTTTTTTCCCTCTAAATCCTTTCTGCAGCATTGCCCTCCATGATAGGTACTTTTTTAGCCTTTTTAGTAGCTCTTAGAACTCTTTCTACTCTGGGTCCATTTATCCTTACCCTTTTCCAAAATCTCTGAACTGTACTTTACAAACATAGGTACTTCCATTTCTTTGGCATTTTCAGAAAATGTAGGTTATGATCCTATCAGACAAATTGTCAAAGCTGCAGTTGCTATAGGTGAAATGGAAAATAAGTGCTGAGTGTACAGATGAGAAATCACACTAATTGCCTTGTAACCTAATTGGATCAACATTCTATTGCAAAAATGCACTGTGGGTAATTTTCTTCTACTTTGGGGGGCTGTCTATATTTGCACTAGATTTTAATTGGAAATTCACTGCTAATATAAGATTCAGGACATTTAAACAAATTTTTTTTAATGTTTATTCATTTTTGAGAGAGAGAGAGACAGAGCAGAGCGTTAGCAGGGAAAGGGCAGAGAGAGAGGGAGACACAGAATCTGAAGCAGGCTGCAGGCTCTGAGCAGTCAGCACAGACCCCGACTTGGGGCTCAAACCCACGAACTGCAAGATCATGACTTGAGCCAAAGTCGGACCCTTAACCGATTGAACCACTCAGGCGCCCCCTTTATTTTTTTAATTTTTTTAATTTTTAATTTTTAATTTTTTATTTTTTTAGGATTCAGGACATTTTGTGACCCCTTAGAGGCATTCAAAATACACAATTAGAAATAAAGATCCCCCCCCCTTCTTCCAAGAGTTGAAAAACTTGGCAAAACCAGGTACATGTATTTTTCCACTGCAAGAAAATAGTGTCAAATGCAAAATAATCATCTTATTTCACTGAGAGGTGACCAACACTGTACAATGTGAAGTCATAATGATGTAGAATGAAACTACAACACATGGAGATCTTGAAAAAGGAATCTTTCTGGATACCAGAGTTTTCTGGAGTTCAAATTTACCTCTTTTCATTTCAATGATTTTTAATTTAATCATTTTGGCTAGAACATTTTCTAACATGTACTGCACACTTCCTTGCCTCCTTAAGTAGAATATATTGAATATAATTTCATCTTTGCTCAGTGACTCAGGGTCCATGCTGTGATTTTTAGCTTTTCAGTGTGCCGTATCCAGTGATACCCTCAGGGCCTATTACAGGCTATAAGAATGTTTGCTCCAACACTAAATGTTCCCAGACTGTGGAGAGTTATTTTGTCAGCTTTTTCCCAGTTTTTTTCCCTCTCTCCCCTTGCTATAAGCGTTCTCTTATCTTTGTTTTAACATCCACTGTCATGATGTTTTTTCCTAATCTTTGGTAGGGTTGAAAATAAACTAGCTAAACTTGGTTATAATTGTGCATAAAATACAAGTGTAGGGATCCTGAATCAGGTCCTATCAGGACTCACCTTGAGGGAAGCACATGTGTTAAAATGCATGGATGTGGTGCTCAGGTACACTCTTTGCTTTGTTCTTGGTTCTCAGCTACATTACAGTTAAGTGATATTGCTGGGGTAAAAAAGTGACACTGGGCAAGATGGAGGGTCACTTTTTTACAGTAACATTCAAGTTACTGTAAAGCCAGAAGGTAGTTGACAATGTGCTTTGTGTTGCACTCCACTGTTCTAAACTGATACCCTTTATTGCTTCACCTTTCAGAGAAATACATTAAACCATAGCTGAGGGCCATAAGTTAAGCATACCAGTGGGTTGCACCTCTTTCCTGAAACCTCAGTTTCTGATCTCATGAGCATCTTATACCTAAAGCTCAGGCTCTGAAGGGTTTTGCTTATAGGTCTTACAGACGGAGGAGATAAGGTAGACAGCATGGGTCAGGGCGAAGCCTTTTTTTATTTTTGCATTAAAATAAAAGCTTATGGTTTGATCACATTCCTCGGTTTGCATATTACAACAGAGATGATTTATAAGTGGGCAAATGTTCTTTGGGGGCTTAAATGAAGAATGCTTCTTTGATTATTCTCTTAAGGAATAACCAGGATAGGAGTTTTTCACTCATGTTTGTACTAAAAAAGACATTTGCAGATCCTTTTGACAAAGCTAAGTGTCTTGTTTGGTTCTTTTATGTATTCTGAAACTGCAAGGAGCCTCTATTACTGTCATGCAGAGCCTAAAATCAGCTGGAAAAAACAGGGACAATGAAAACAGTAGATCTGTGCTGAATCAGGTTCAGTGAGGAGCACTCAGATGTTAGTAAGTCCTATGTCTGTCACTTAATTCAATCAATGATTTATTATATCTCAACCTCTAGGCCCAAATCATTTTTTATGAAAAATAAAAATAGCCCAATGTGACCTTGGCATTCACCTAAGTACTGAATGTCTTAGAGGGAAGGTGTACAGGCAAGTTTTTCACTGATGTATCTATTCGTACACAAGCGAGTTTTTCACTGATGTATCTGTTCATACACTGCTTCCCTAATTACAGTCCTTCATAGGGGACCAGATGGCCATTAATTAAGGACACTCTCTAAAAAAGAGACCCCAATGTACAGAACCTTCTTGTACTCTACGTCTAACAGATGCTCAGTCTAACTAGCTTTAGTTATAGTACTCAGGGTTACAGGGCAGTTTCATTTTGGAAGGAGATACAGAAGATAGAGACAGCTCAGAAAAGATGGACTTATTACCAGTAGTGCATTGGTGGGGAACCATCAACACCCAGCTTTTTTTTTTTTTATGTCTCCCACGGTAATGAGAATTGACAATGTATACACTTGACCCTGAGGCCCTCTGAGTACCCAATTTCCTTCCAAATTGCTAACAGAAACTTAATTTGTATTCAGTGTAACCAACATGCTAAATGCCACTTAAATAATTGTTTTGGCTAATTCAGAACTTCTCTATTAGCTAGACTCTTTGATGAACTAGAACAATCCACTTCCAGACTCTGACAAATAATTTAGTTTTCATTAGGTAGATGGCTAGTTAAGTTTATACACTTAAAGAACAAACTGATAAATATACATGTCGCACATGGAAAAGTTTAGTGATATGAGTCAGTTGGAAAGTAACTCTTTCCTGCCTTGTTCAGACATACTTCTGGGAGATACAATGAGGAGGGGGATAATGGGAGATCACTGACGTTATTAATTGGTTTGTGTAGAGGTGGGAAAAGCTATGCAATAGGAAATAAATGCAAATGCAAGGAAAATAAATGCAAATGCTGTCACTCTGAAGTGGTAAGAGTAAAGAGGTATGGACATGATAGCATCTGCTACATTTAGTACAAGGGTATAAATGAACGGGTTTTGGTACAAATAGAAGTTCTTAATAATTATAAGCATTAGAATTATAGTTGCCTGCTCAGACCCACAAAACTGATGACTTTCCAATGGCTGGAAAGAAATTGAAATAATTATAAGCATATCATCTATTAAACACTTGCTATGTGTCAGAGACCATGATATGTATCTTAAAGACATTGACCCATTTACTCCTCTTTATGAGCTAAGTATTGTGATTATCTCCATCTTATAAGACTGAAGTTCAGACAGCTGACATAACTTGCTCAAGTTCACAGAGTTAATAAATGGCAGACCTGGGATTTAAATCCTGGCAGTTAAACAATCCAGTCCATACTTGTAAGACCACTATATTCTATTGACAACCTTGGGAGTAAGGGGTGGAGCTGCCTCTTTGGTGACCTTGAAGATACTCTCTTTAATTTTTCCTTTATAACCAACTGCTTTATCTCAGCTGGTAAAGAGGATTTAAGATATCTTCCTGAGGTTTTGCTTGTTGGTTTCTGGACTAGTGCCTTGAAAATGACAGGAATCTCTGATCTATTTTTTACAGGTTATATTGCACATAGCTCTGTAGTGGGAAAGAAATCAACATGTTTTATGAACGTGGCTCCCCTTATTGGGGAAAGATATTTTATAGCTTGACTCTTTCCCTTGTTCTCAATGGTTTTAGGCAAGCTGGTCAGTTTGGAAAATATGTTTTGTTTTACCTGTCACTTTATGGACAGTAGGGTGATTACTCAAATGCAAATCAAATAAACTAATCTTAATTTGCATGTCTCAATCCACTCAGGAAAAGCGGCATGGGGAAGCTAGAGTGTTAAGGATTAGAAATGAATTCTCTATTTGCAGCCTATGATGAGGTTGACAGATGCTCACTGCAGATATGACAAGTGCATATCTTATCTGAAAACTGTGTTCTGCAAGGACTTTGGTATAAACCTTCTAACTGATGCCCATGAAATGACAGTGTTGCAATCAAGTTTCCTTAGCGATGTGACAACCATTAAATGTACCATCCGTGGGAAGGGAAGATAAATGATGCTGAACATTTGGAGGAAAAATAGAAGGTGCCACATTGGGCCCAAGGGCTCTAATGTTATTGATGGGCTGTGCTCAGTCGCTCCAAGAGGCAAGAATATTTTTCCTTTAATTCTCTTCCTTCATCTGAGATAAAATCTTCAATTGTGTCTTCTGTGCATATACCTATTGCCCTCTGAGACTAACCATACCAAACACAACATATCACCCTTCTCCAACTCTTTTTGGGCTTCTATTAGTGCTGATGGCTTTCTGCTCCTTTTTCTTAGCTTACTTTCTCAATGTAATGGTCCCTCCCTTTTTTCCTCATGGATCAAGGAGCATTGCTCCTCTTATTGGGGAAAGATATTTTATAGCTTGACTCTTTCTCTTGTTCTCAATGGTTTTAGGCAAGCTGATCAATTGGAAGATATGCTTCCTCTTCAGTCTCCCACACCTGGCTTCTCCTCTATCACTAATGGAACTACAGACTTTCTCTTACCTGAGCCTTCATTGTTACTGCTAAAGCCCTGTCTCCATACTGGGGCAGATAAAAAGTATTATAAGCTGATCATCTTTTCCAAAAGATGATTGGACTTTAAAACCATATGTGATAAATGTTGGCCATATTTCTCCACCCTAATTTCTTTATCCAGGTAAATCCCTATTTTGGCCTATAGTTCTACCAGATTTGTTGTCACCTCTCTGATTTTTTTGAGCCTTATTCTCTCCACTTGAACTATTCTTGCCTCTTGAATATCCTAATGTAAGTCTATCTGTCATTGAAGTTATCCTCCATGAAAACTTCCTGTCTCTATAATCCACTATACTTCATACTATATGCAATCATTCTTTTTGATAGATACTTATGTACACATTCTATTTATATTATAGAAATACTTCATTTAAGAATCACATCTCCTTGGGGCACCTGGGTGACTCAGTCTGTTAAGCATCTGACTCTTGGTTTTGGCTCAGATTGTGATCTCATAGTTCATGAGTTCGAGCCCTGCGTTGGGCTCTGTGCTGCCAGTGCAGGGTCTGCTTGGGATTCTCTCTCTCTCCTTCTCCCTCCACCTCTCCCCTGCTTCTGTGCTCTCTCTCTCAAAATAAATAAATAAACTTAAAAACAAAAAGAATCTCATCTGCTTAACTGGACTGTAAACTTCTTGAGACAAGAACTGTGGAGTGTATATGTTTTTTCTGAGTTCTCACAGTTCTTTGCAGAGTGCCAATCCTGGACAGTCTCACTTTTAAGGTCGGTGACAAAGTGGAAGTTGTTTACTATAATTTACCAATGTATCTGTTTTTTTTTAAGTTTTTATTTATTTTGAGAGAGAGAGAGCAACCAGGGTAGGGGCAGAGAGAGAGGGGAGAGAGAATCCCAAGCAGGCTCCACACTGTCAGCACAGAGCCTGTTGAGGGGTTTGAATTCACGGACCATGGGATCATGACCTGGGCTGAAATCAAGAGTCAGACAACTAACTGAGCCACCCAGGCACCCCATGTACCAGTGTATCTTTGATGCAACCATTGAACATGCCCATATAAAAAGTGCTTAAATGTGTAGGTTCTTCTATTTGTACTTTTAGTGTGAGCTTGGGTTTATATCACAGCCTGGAAAGAAAAAAGAACCTACCTGTGGCAGAAGGTACAAAAGGGATGTTGTAGATAGTTAGTGATTTGCTAAAGAAATTTATCACATGTGAATTTCAAGTTACACTTAGCCAGCCATTACCTTTGGAAATAATTGTTTCCAAGGAGGAAATCCTTCCAAGGAGGAGGGGTGCTGTGATGTGCATATGAATTTTTGTGGGGGACACAAATATTCATTGTATAATGCAATGGAACTTAATACCCAATGTGACAATATTAGGAGGTAGAACATTTGAGAGGTAATTAGGTCATGACAGTGAAGTCCTCATGAGTGGGATTAGCATTCCTAAAAAGAGACCTCATAGAGTTCCCTAGCTCCTTCTGCCAGGTGAGGACACAGTGAAAAGATGGATATCTATGAACTAAGAAGTGGGCCTTCACCAGACCCTAAATTTGCTGGCACCTTGATCTTGGACTTCCCAGATTCCAGAACTGTGAGAAATAAATGTTTGTTGTTTAATAAGACACCCTTCTATGGTAATTTATTATAGCAGCCCTAATGAACTAAGGTACTATATTTTTTAGGGCTAGAATAAAAATTTACCTCATTCTTATAGCAAGAAAAACCATAGGGCTCTGTGCCTTCAGTAATTAGCATATGGCTGTTTGATACTTCTCTGTTGAGAAGAGGCAGAAAAGATAGAGATAGGAAACCCAGAAGGAGAAACTGTCTTGCCTAGTCTTTTCTCATTCTAGAAGCCTTTTTCATGAAGCCTTAGCTAGAAACTGAGGAAGAATAAAAACTTTTCCACCTAAAAAGAAAAAAATCCTGTGGCTTTTTGGTTGGTAAGGCAGATAGAAATCTCAAAGCCATGAACTAGTCAGGAAGGAATTTGGTTTAAAAATAAAGATTCGGGGTGAAGTAGAATGGAGCATCCTAATTATAGTCTGAGGATAATGCCATGCTTCAGTTATACTGCAGTTGATAATAGGGATTATTTTGAAAGACAACAAATATATAATATTTTTCTTTATTTTTTGAAAATTTATTTATTTTGAGAGAGAGAGACAGAGAGAGAGAGAGAGAGAGAGAGGGAGAATGAGCAGAGGAACGGCAGAAGGAAAGAGGGAGAGAGAATCCCAAATAGGCTCTGCACTGTTAGCACAGAGCCCAACACGGGGTTTGATCCCATAAATCATGAGATTATGATCTAAACCAATATTGAGAGTTGGATGCTTAACCAACCGAGCCACCCAGGTGCCCCTATTCTTTTTTCTTTAAATGATCGCATGTGGTTGATCTCTTCTCCTTCTCCTTCTCCTTCTCCTTCTCCTTCTCCTTCTCCTTCTCCTTCTCCTTCTCCTTCTCCTTCTCCTTCTTCTTCTTCTTCTTCATTATTATTTTTTTTAAGTAGGCTCCACACCCAACGTGGGGCTCGAACTCACAACCCTGAGATCAAAAGTCTCATGCTCTACTGACCGAGCCAGCCGGGTGCACCTATGTGCCTGATCTTTAAGCATATCTGAACATATTACTTAAAATAAGACAGACCACTAAAGTGTAATATCTTTTTATAAAATGTAAAGTCCTAGAAATACACAACTTTTGTTGTAGTCTAAGGTAAGGACATGTTAACAGTTTAAATTTGATCATTCAAACCACTTACTCAAGGCACTTACTGCCACCCGTTGTTCATTTATCTGAATTACATGAAAAGTGCCTGAAGGGTATTTGAGTCTCTTGAGGATTGAACTACATAGCCGTACATGAAAAGTAACATTTGCCATCTATACTGACATCTCAATAATTTTATGAGACATCTGAATATTTCATTCTTAAGTGATACAATATTTAGAAGAGAAAATTGCGATGAGGAAGAAAGCTTGGATTTATTCTAACTTGGGAATGTCACTTAACTTCCTAAACCTCAGTTTCCTCATCTGTAAAATGAGATGATGATAATGATTGCCCTTCCATACAGAGGTGTTGTGAGAATCCAACTGGAGACTGTGTGAAAAAGTTTTGTTTAATTGTACATAACATATGCCTACTCAGAGGTCTTCCATACAGATGATGATAATGATTGCCCTTCCATACAGAGGTGTTGCGAGAATCCAACTGGAGACTGTGTGAAAAAGTTTTGTTTAATTGTACATAACATATGCCTACTCAGAGTTGCCAATATAAATGTTGAATAGTAAATGAAACAAAGTGCTGTCATGGGCACAATGAATATTAAAATACTACAGTTTGCCTTCTTCTAATACCAGGTTAAATCTACTTTGGTTCCCCTATGCTTTTCCAATATCTCAGGAGATTCTATGTGATTGCCTACCCCTAAGCCCCTCAGCATGATATGAGGTTTGCCAGAATTTTCCCTAGCCTAGAAACTCTACTTCCTAATCCCTCTTGATTACACAAACTCCACAGTGCTTTTAACTATGTTTTCTGAAGGGAAGGAAAAGGGGACTGTATCCTTCTGGGCCATAATTAATTAAAAAGAGGAATTGGGAGCCCTGGATTCTTTCCCCATCTCTGCCAGCTCTCATTATGCAACCTCTTATAAATCACCTAACTTCTTTATGCCAGTGTTTCCTCATATATAAAAGAGAAATGATAATCATTGCATTTTACCTGCTTCACAGTGGTGCAATGGTAGACTAATAATAGCTCTTCCCCCAAATATCCATGTCCTAATTTCTGGAACTTGTGAATGTTACATCATATGGCAGGCGTGATTAAATTAAGGATTTTAAGATTGGTAAGTTTTCCTGAATTATTTGGTAGGCCCCAAATTCAATCATATGCATCTTTATAAGAGGGAGGCAGAGGGAAATTTGATAACACAGAGGAAAAAGGAAGAGGTAAGGGGACTTTGGAGCCAGGGCTTGGAGTGGTGTGGTCACACATCAAAGGATTCTGGTTGCCACCAGACTGGAAGAGTTAAGGAACAGAAGATTCTCCCCTAGATTCTCTGGGTGGAGTGTAGCCCTGTCAGTCTTGATTTTGGCCCGGTAATGCTGATTTAATACTTCTGGTCTCCTGAATTGTTAGAGAATAAATTTCTGTTGTTATAATCCCCCAAATATGTGGTAATTTGTTACAGCTACCAAAGGAAACTAATACAGGTGTATGAGGATTAAAGGCTCCTGGTGCATAGAAAATAACCAATGAATGTTAAACTGAACTCGAATAAGTTACAGATGTGAAAAATATAAAGTGCCATATGTTTGTAAGGAGTAGTCATCATAACTTGATTTGGGGCCCCGAAATGTTGGCCTTCAAGAATTCATCTTTAGTAAGGGAAAATATTGCTCCAATAATGATGGCCTGTTTAAAGTCAAAATAGACACTTGAAAAAATATTATATGTGGGAGGGAGTTAAATATCCATATTTTTAGGTGAACCCTGGAGTGGTAACCTCTGTATGTAGACTGATTTGATCCATCAGGTTTGGCAAATATAGTCTGTGTGCTTCCCAAGAGATAATGTCCAGGATCTCTAACTGCCCGTATCTCTAGGACAGTGGTTCTCAATCAGAAACAATTTTGTCCCCCTCCCCCAAAGGAACATTAGTGACAATTCAA
The DNA here is from genome assembly GCA_030068075.1 of Paguma larvata. Lineage (NCBI taxonomy): Eukaryota > Metazoa > Chordata > Mammalia > Carnivora > Viverridae > Paguma > Paguma larvata. The sequence goes on from CM057830.1 coordinate 86,501,794, forward strand.
TACATTTTTTGTTGTCACAATTTGGGAGGAGGGGGAGCTGCTACTAACATCTAGTAGGTGGAGGCCAGGGATGCTGCTATACATCTTACAGTGCACAGGATGGCCTCACAACAAATAAGTATCTAGCTTTAAACATTAAGAGTGCTGAGGTTGACACATCCTGCCTGAGGGGAGGGGTGGGTAAAACTAGTAGCAGACTAATTCTTTCCTTCTGTTTTTAAAATTTATTTCTTCTGGATTGGAAACGAGTATTTTTTTTGACATTTTTATTTTATTTTTGAGAGACAGAGAAACAGAGTGTGAGCAAGGGAAGGGTAGAGAGAGAGAGGGAGATACAGAATCTGAAGCAGGCTCCAGGCTCTGAGCCATCAGCACAGAGCCCGACATGGGGCTCGAACTCACAGACCGTGAGATCATGACCTGAGCTGAAGTCGGCTGCTTAACCGACTGAGCTACACAGGCGCCCCTAGAAATGAGTATTTTTAAAAAAGTTCGTTCAAGGCTATGGAACTCAGTGGGACAGTGAGCTCATCAGAACCCTTCTCTGGATGGCTTTGTTGGCTTAGAGCCAGTGGAAGGAAAAGTTCTGGAGCTCTTTCCAAAGCCCTAACTGCAATGAGCAGTTCTGCTGTGAGGATGAGCTGAGCCAGAGCCTGGTGTTTCCCTCTATACCAGTTCTTGGATGAGTAGTTTAATTCTCAACCCCCTGCAGGTTGTCATGCTCTCATAGTCACCAGGGCCCCCAATATATTATTTAGAATCAGAATGTTTGTTTACATGCCTAGACAAAATGGATCTGGCATTTCTGTTGCACTGCAGTAAAAGGTTAGAGCTTACATAAGTCAGATAAATGCAAAGTCAAGGTGACTCTTTTTTATGTATTACATTAACATAGCATTGTAAATCCCTGGGGCACATTTCAGGAATTGAGGGAAGTCATGGCTACACTGCTAGAAAAGGGAAAAGATGCATGTAATTTAGAGAAATAACATGGATAATGAGAACTGTGTAGAACCTCGGCATCTCTCCCATCTCAAATCTACCTCTGTTGTGGAGCAATCCGTGAAGACGATTCAGCAGGACCAAGTTGGAGTGACCAACTGTGTCCACTTCTCTCCTTCCACTTTTATCTACCCTATCCTGACCATAATTTATTTACATTATTTTTGCTCCGTTTTCCCTGATGTTTTCCTAGAGTTAAAAAAACGTGCAAACTAGAACTTTTCTTGGGCATTCAACTGGCTTTAACAAGGAACAGCTCCACCAGACAATTAGCTTTCTGAGGGCAGGGACACTGGTCTTACCTCTTTATTGAATCTTCAGTATCTAGCATAGCGTCTGTTGCACAGTAGGTGCTCAAAAAATAATTGTTGGGTAAATGAATGAATGAACTCTCTTCTCAAGCCTTTAAATTTTTTTTAAATGTTTATTTATTTTTGAGAGAGAGAGAGAGAGTTGGGGAGGGGTAGAGAGAAAGAGAGAGAGAGACAGAATCTGAAGCAGGCTCCAGGCTCTGAGCTGTCTGCACAGAACCTGACATGGGACTTGAACTCATGAACCATGAGATCATGACCTGAGCTGAAGTCAGACACTCAACCAACTGAGCCACTCAGGTACCCCTCAAGCCTTTTTTGTTATTGTTGCAGCTGAGGCCCATATCTTGTCTTTGGTGGTTCTTTTGGTCAGACAACCTACATCCATCCACAAATATCCATTGAGTATCCCCTTAAAAGTGGTTTTCAAACTTAATCAAATGTCAGAATTCTGGAGAGTACTTGTTAAAACACAGATTGCTAGGCCCTACCTACAGTCTTGGTGGGGCTTGAGAATTCACATTTCTGACAAGTTCTCAGGTGATTCCAATGTACTTTAAAGTACCCAGAGGGAGTATACTTTGGAAGTTACTTCCCTAGGTTTATGCTATGGTTTTGTGTAGTATACATGATCTTGTCACAGCTGAGAACACAGTGCTAATGTTTAGCTCTTCTGGTGGAGAGGAAATAGCATGAAGTAAAAATAAATGTTCAGCTTCACAAATACTTCTTAAAATGTTCATTTAAAAAAACGAGTCCCCCTCCCCAGCAGAGCATTAAAATACAAATGAAACTATTTTGTATTGGTAAGAGAGTAGGGATTTCATACTTGTGTGAGTCAACTTTGGTGCAGTGTTCCCTTTGTTGTCTATTTCTTATCCTTCAGATCTCAGCTTAACTGCCCCTTCCTTAGAGAAACCTTCCATTCTTACATAATCCAAAGAAAGATTGTTCTTATCATTTATACCGTTTGATATTTTATACATCTCTTATAAATATTTATTAATGTGTTTACTGATTTAATGTCTGCAGTCCCTAGTAGACTGTCCCTGGAAGGTTGAGTCCATATCTATTTTGTTCATTGCCTTATATCTAGCACTCAGTACTTTGTCTGGCATCTGTTGCTCAGTGCTGTTTATAGTTGTAAATAATTTAAATGGAGGCCAACAGGTGTTTGATTAAAAAAAATATGGTACATACAGTCAGTGGACTGTTTTGCATCCACTAAATATATTTTTGTAGAAATATATCTATCGACATGCAATGATGCCAAGAAATATGGAGGATGATAAAAGCATGTTCAAAAACAGCAATCTGACATAATTTTGGGGGAAAAAAGATTTCTAATTGACTCTAAGATGCCATGGTTTTAAGACACATCATCTATATGATAACTGTAGCCATATTTGTGTGGGAATCATACCACATCAACTGTGAACATCCTTGGGAAGACATGGTCCAATTCCAAAACACTAGCATATAAAAGAAAATGCATAAAAGAACCTAATATGCATAGAAAAGGGTCTGGAACATTATACACCAAGGTGTCAACAGTAGTTTTTTTCTGGATGGTTAGTTATAGATGTTTATTGGTATTTTGATTTTTTCTTTTTGTTTATATGCAGTTGCTGACCTTTCTTTAATGAGTATAGTTAACTTCTGCAGTAGAAGGAAACCTCTTTAAAGATTGCTTATTCCTCTCTTCTTGGAGGTTAATCAAGGGCAAGAGCATATCCTTAACCTGCTTCATGTCCCAACAGTGGAATGCTTAGCACCAAGTACCCACTGAGTTTGGATCATTACAAGGTATTAAAAGAAGCACTGGAGGGGCACCTGGCTGGCTAAGTTGGTAGAGCATGTGACTCTTGAACTCCAGGTTATAAATTTGAGCCCCACGTTGGGCATGAAGCCTACTGGGGAAAAATTTTAAAAAGCACTGGATTCGAAATGTCTAGACATGATTTTTGAGTCCTGGTTATGCTGGGTAACGTTGGAAGATATACACAATCTTGCTATTTTTCATCTGTAAAATGGGGATAGTCATACCTACCTTAGTTATTTAGAAATGACATGGGGCATGTAAAAATGCTCTGCATCTGCTCTTCAAATTTGTTATTTTTAGTTCACATAGAGCAGCCATATTTAATTTGGCCTAAATGATGCCAAGCACTAAGGGACTACCTTGTCTTCATGGCATTCTGGAGTACTTTTTTTCTGATTTGGGTAAGAAATTATGTCTTTTTATGTCCCCTCATCCAAATCTATCTGGAAACACTACTGCAGGGGTCACCAAGGCAGGAACTGAGGAAGAAAGCATATATTATGGGCCAAAATATATTTTAATTGTAAACATAACAATTTGGGACTGAAATACAAATGTAAAGAGAGGCTGTCTGGATATAGGACTTATTTAATAAATCAGATCATTCCAACAAACTTGAGATTCTGTGGGTACAGTTGTGAGAAAGTTCTATAGTCAAATAAATTTAGCAAAAACTTAATAAAGCAAAAAAAAATCACAACATGCTTTACTACTAAAATGCTCTCAGAGATGCACAATACACATTAGAACATTAAAGGCTATGAGAAGTCTTACAGTAAAGACGCCTATTTACCTTTGTTTATCCCAGCATTTTCCAGAGAGATTTGCCCCCTCCCCCATAAAAACATTCGTTAAAATTCTGGATGAACACATGTTGGGCAATACTGCCTCAGATAATTATCTCAGGGATGGTTGGTCATTTACATAGAATAATGTAAAAGATAAAGCAATAATTCATGCCCTGGTTTTCATTCTCATGCTTAGCAATATTGGTTTGACAAAAGCAAAAATAATAACTGTGGTTGAGAACAGTGACATCATCAAGATGACAGCTTATGTCATTCCTGACTTTGCACCCCTCACCTGAAAGACAAATAACATCTATTTAAGAACAAGACACCATTGAGAGAATCCTAGAACACAGGGGCAAGGTTGAAGCAGCCCTCTGCTCCTCAAAACCAAGATATACTGTATTATAAGGTTAAGAGAAATGGCTTCATGTTGATCACATTGCCCCTCCCCCAGGACAGTGCAGTACTGAGCTGCCTGTTCCTCCAGTGAGAAAGAGAAATCAGGGAGGAGAACCAGCCTACCCTAGCAATGTGGGTCACTTTGTGGGAACCCCTACTCTGATCTTGCACCAGCAGGACTGCAGGGTAATCTGCAGGGTGCAGCTACTAGGAATCTGCCTGCAATAGAAAAAGGGGCATGGTTTGCAACAACCAGCACAAAGATCTTGGCATACCGAGTTCATACCTGGAGTGCCCAAGTAGTAATCTTAACCAAAGGCTTTTGCTCATCTACAGAATCAGGTTAGGGGTGCACTCAGCAGGGTGCATATCTGGATGATTCAGATCTCCAGACAAAACTTTTTTCCAGCCTTAGAGCCTGATTTTTCCATACCCGGGCAGGGTGCTGAGTCATAACCTACCAACTGTGGAAAGAATCGTCCTGCCCCATCTGATCGAAAGGGTTAGTGACAACTCCTGGAAGCCATGTGTCCCAGTGGCACTTGAACTGAGAGAAGGACAGACAGAGTCAATAGTTTGCAGTGGCCCTGTTTGGTCAGGGAATTTGGGGTATAGGTTAGCTTTGTTTAAGGCAACAAATAGCTTTACCAGTTTTAGAGTTGCTTCTCATGCTATGCCTGGGCAGGGAACCTAATTCATAGCCCCATGCATCACTGATACAGCCATCAGTCTGTCCAACTACAGAACCTAACCAGAACACACAAGAAGCTGCAAAACCCATTCAACAGCCCTATGTACCCTGGCACTTGAACTGAGAGCACAGCCCATGGCTTCAGCTCTCTGCAAAGCAAAACTGGTGGACCCACCTGATCAGAACATTTAGTACATATTCAGGCCTGATTTGGCCCTTCAAATGAGCTGTACAGGCTCTGGGCCATGGACTGCTGCCTTTCCAGTGCAGGAAAGTTAAATCATGGTTTCATCTACTACTGAATATAGTACCTTACTGAATATAATACCCAGTCCTATGTATCTACTAAACCCAATCAGAGAATTTAGGCAACTGTTAAACCCATCCTTAGGTAGGGGACAAAGCCAGCAGTCTTATCCACCTGTTCTAAGCCAGTAGTACACCCCCATCCCTATTCTCAGAGCTCAAATAGTTGCCTCACCCCAAAATAGACCATAACAGAAGGCCCTATCTACCCAAAGACATAACCAGCAGATACACCCAGAAAACCAAACTGAGCTGACTGGTGAAGAACTATCTCTGCCAAAGTGAATCTGTAAAGTCTTGAAGAGGAGCCCCATTACTCAAATGCACAGATACCAACATAATCAGGGATAATAAAAACATCAGACCAATATGACACCACCAAAGAAAACTAAAAAAGCTCCAAAAAGCTAACCCTAAAGAAATGTAGATCTGCGAACTGTCAAAAAAATTCAGAATAATATTCTTAAGGAAGTTTAATAACCTACAAGAAAACACAAGCTGACAACTAAATGAAATTAGGAAAACAATGCATGAACAAAATGAGAATTTTGACAAGGAAATAGCAACCATCAAAAAAAGAACAACAATCCCAGAGTTGAAAAATACAATAACCGAACTGAAGAATTAAATGGAAAGTTTCAAAAGTAGACTTGACTATGAAAAAGAAAGAATTAGCAACTGGAAGATGAGGACATTGGACATCACCCAGTGAGAGGAACAAAAAGAAAAAAGAATGAAAAAGAGTGAATAAATCCTATGGGAATTATGGGACATAATGAAAAGAAACAATATTAGCATTATTGGAATTCTGTAAAAAGAAGAGAAAGATAAAGATACATAAAGTATATTTAAAGAAGTAACTGACGAATGGATAAAGAAGTTATGGTACTTATATACAATGGACTACTACGTGGCAATGAGAAAAAATGAAATCTGGCCATGTGTAGCAACATGGATGGAACTGGAGGGTATTATGTTAAGTGAAATAAGTCAGTCAGAAAAAGACAGATACCATATGTTTCCACGAATAGGTGGACTTTGTGAAACTAAGCAAAAACCAGGGGGAGGGGAAGAGGGGAAAGAAAAAAAAGACACAGAGAGGGAGGGAGATAAAACATAAGAGACTCTCAAAGACTAAGAAAAAACTGAGGGTGAGGGGGATGAGGGAGGGGGGAGAGGGGGTGATGGGCATTAAAAAGGGCACATGTTGGGATGAACACTGGGTGTTATATGTAAACCAATTTGAAAATAAACTATTATAATAAAAAAAAAAAAAAAAAAAAAAAAAGAAGTAATGGCTTAAAACTTCCTGAACCTGGGGAGAGAAATGGACAAGTAGATCCATGAATCCCAAAGAATCCCATATAGATAGAACCTGAACAGGGTTACACCAAGACATATTATAATTAAATTGTCAAAAGTCAAAGATAAAGAATTTTGAGATCAGCAAGAGAAAGGAGAGAAATTACATATAAGGGAATCTCCATAAGACAATTCAAAGATTTCTCAACAGAAACTTTTCAGATCAGGACAGAATGACAGGATGAATGACATATTCAAAATATTGAAAAGAAAATACTCATCAACCAAGAATTCTATACCCAGAACGTCTTTCTTCACAAACAAAGGAAGGATAGAGACTTTCCAAAACAAACAAAAGCGGAGGAAGTTTATTACTACCATACTTGTCTTATAAGAAATTCTAAAGGGAATTTGGAGAAGGGAAGTAAAAGAACACTAGCTAACATCATGAAAACATAGTATTAATCTCATCGTAATAATAAATATATAGTCATAATTAGATTCTTCAGTATGGTAATAGTGCTGAATAACTCACAACTCCAATTTAAAAGTTAAAAACTGTAGGGGCACCTGGGTGGCTCAGTCAATTAAGTGTTTGACTTCGACTCAGGTCATGATCTCACAGCTTGTGAGTTTGAGCCCCACATCAGGCTCTGTGCTGAAAGCTCAGAGCCTGGAGCCTGCTTTAGATTCTGTGTCTCCTTCTCTCTCTGCCCCTCCTCTGCTCATGCTCTGTGTCTCTCTGTCTCTCAAAAATAAATAAAACATTTTAAAAAGTTAAAAACTGTACCAAAAATAGTCATAAATATAATAATCTGCTAGTTATATAATATGTAAATTATAAAAGAAATAACCTAAAATGTGACAGGATAAGTAAAAGTATAACATATATGCATTATATTTAAGTTAAAGTGTTATCACTTTAACATAGGGTGTTATAAGTTTGAGATATTTTATATAAACTTCATGGTAACCACAAGGAAAAATCTTGTAGTAATTACACAAAAGAACATGTCAAAGAAGTCAAAGCATACTGATTCCAAAAGACATCAAAACAGAAAAAAGGCATCAGGATAAAAAAAGAACAATGAAGGGGCGCCAGGATGGCTCAGTTGGTTGAGTGTCCGACTTCCGCTCAGGTCATGATCTCGCGGTCTGTGAGTTCGAGCCCCGTGTCGGACTCTGTGCTGATAGCTCAGAGCCTGGAGCCTGCTTCAGATTCTGTGTCTCCCTCTCTTTCTGCCCCTTCCCCACTCATGCTCTGTCTCTCTCTGTCATAAAAATAAATAAAAACATTAAAAAAAAGAACAATGAAGCTACAAAAAAACTCGTAAAATAATTAACAACATGGCAATAGTTAAGTCCTTATCTATCAAAATCACTTTAAATATAAATGGTTTAAATTCTCCAAAAGAAATAGAATGGCTGAATGGATTAAAAAGCCCCAAGATCTAAAAATATACTGACTACAAGAGACTCACTTTAGCCTTACAGACACACATAGATGAAAGCAAAGGGATGCAAAAGACATTTTGAACAAATGGTAACAACAACAAAAAGCAGGAATAGCCATATTTAAATCAGACAAAATAGACTTTAAAATGGTAAAAAGAGACAAAGAAAGTCATTATATAATAAAGGGGCCAATACATCAAGAAGATATAACAATTATAAATACTTACACAAATGACATCAGAGCACCTAAAATATATAAAGCAAATACACAGCTAAAAGGAGAAATAAAAAATAATACAATAAAAGGAGACTTTCATACCCCACTCTCAATAATGGATAGATCATCCAGAGAATCAATAAGGGAATAGCAAAGTTGAACAGCACTGTATAGATCAAATGAATGTTCTATCCAAGAACAGCAGAATACACATTTTTCTCAAGTGCACATGGAATATTTCCTAGGATAGATCTTATGCTAGGCCACAAAACAAGTCTTAGCATATCCAAGAAGATTGGGATAATATCAAGTATCTTCTCTGGCCACAATGGCATGAAACTAGAAATCAATAACAAGAGGAAAACTGGAAAATTCATGGACACATGGAAATTGAACAATGATCTCCTAAAACACAAATAGATCAATGAAGAAATTAAAGGGGAAATTAAAAAAAATTCTTTAAACAAAAATAGAAATACAACATGCCAGAACTTATAAGATGTAGTAAAATCAGTCCTAACGGGGAAGTTCATAGCAATAAATGCCTACATTAAGAAGCAAGAAAGTCTGGGATTGTGATGCCTCCCGCCTTGGTTTTATTCTTCAGTATTATTTTGGCTATTCGAGGTCTTTTGTGGTTCCATACAAATTTTAGGATTGTTTGCTCTAGCTTTGAGAAGAATGCTGGTGCAATTTTGATTGGGATTGCATTGAATGTGTAGATTGCTTTGGGTAGTATTGCCATTTTGACGGTATTTATTCTTCCAATCCATGAGCATGGGGTGTCACACCAGTCAGAGTGGCTAAAATGAACAAATCAGGAAACTATAGATGCTGGCGAGGATGTGGAGAAGTAGGCACCCTCCTACACTGTTGGTGGGAATGCAAACTGGTGCAGCCACTCTGGAAAACGGTGTGGAGGTTCCTCAAAAAAATGAAAATAGAGCTACCCTATGATCCAGCAATTGCCCTGCTAGGAATCTACCCAAGAGACACAGAAATGCTGATGCATAGGAGCACGTGTACCCCAATGTTCATAGCAGCACTTTCGACAATAGCCAAATCATGGAAAGAGACCAAGTGCCCATCAACTGACGAATGGATAAAGAAGTTATGGTACTTATATACAATGGACTACTACGTGGCAATGAGAAAAAATGAAATCTGGCCATGTGTAGCCAGATGGATGGAACTGGAGGGTATTATGTTAAGTGAAATAAGTCAGTCAGAAAAAGACAGATACCATATGTTTCCACGAATAGGTGGACTTTGTGAGACTAAGCAAAAGTCAGGGGGAGGGGAAGAGGGGAAAGGAAAAAAAGACACAGAGAGGGAGGGAGATAAAACATAAGAGACTCTCAAAGACTAAGAAAAAAACTGAGGGTAAGGAGGATGAGGGAGGGGGGAGAGGGGGTGATGGGCATTAAAAAGGGCACATGTTGGGATGAACACTGGGTGTTATATGTAAACCAATTTGAAAATAAACTATTATAATAATAAAAAAAAAAAGAAGCAAGAAAGACCCCAAATAAACAACCTAACACTATGCCTTAAGGAACCCAAAAAAGAAGAACAAACTGTGTTCAAAGTTAGCAAAAAGAATAAAGATTAAAGCAGAAATAAATGAAATTGAGAATAAAAAAATGATAGAAAAGATTAACCAAGCTAAGAGTTGGTTTTTTGAAAAGATAAACAAAACTGACAACCAACCCCTTAGCTAGATTAAACATGGAAAAAAAAGAAAGGACCCAAATCAGTAAAACTATGAATGAAAAAGGAGACATTACAAATGATACCACAGAAATTCAAATGATCATAAGAAGCTACTATAAACAACTATATGCCAACAAACTGGACAATCTAGAAGAAATGGAAAAAATCTTAGAAATGTACAACTTACCAAGATTTAGCAGGAAGAAATAGAGAATCTGAATAGATCAATAACTAGTAAGGGCATTGAATTAGTACTCAAAAGTGTCCCAATGAAGAAAAACACAGGCTTCATTGGTGAATTTTACCAAATATTTAAAGAAGAATTAACACCAATACTACTCAAATTCTTCCAAAAAATTGAAAAGGAGGAAACAGAAAAACTCACTTTAAAAAATCATCATTATTCTGATATCAAGGCAAGAAAACAACTCTACCAGAAAAGAAAACTACAGGCCAATATCCCTGATGAATATAGATGTAAAAATTCTCAATAAAATGCTAGTAAAATTAATTCAGCATTACATTAAAACGATCACTCACCGTGATCAAGTGGGATTTATCTGTGGAATATAAGTATGGTTCGATGTACAAAACCCAGTCAATGTGATACATCACATTAATTGTATGAAAGAAAAGAATTATATGATCATCTTAATAGATGCAGAAAAAGCATTAGATCAAATTCAACATCCATTCATTATATAACCTCCTAACAATTTAGGCATAGAAGGAAAATAACATTATAAAGACCATATACAGCAAACCCATAGCTAACATACTCAATGATGAAAGGATGAAGCCTTTCCTCTAAGCTCAGGAATAAGACAAGTGTGCCTACTCTCATCAATCCTATGTAACATAGTACTGGAAGTCCTAGATAGATCAATCAGGCAAGAAATAAAATAAAACGTATTAGAATTGGAAAATAAGAAATAAAATTGTCTCCCTTTGCAGACAACATGGATTTATATATGGAAAATTTTAAAGACTCAAACTAAAAATACTGCAAGATCGAATCAATGAATTCAGTAAAGTTGCATGATAGAAAATTAATATACAAAAATCTATCCATTTTACAATGGCATCAAAAATAAAAATAATATGGGTAAATATCCAGTAGTAGAATTACTGAATCATATGGCATTTCTATTTTTAATTTTCTGAGGAACCTTCATTCTGTTTTCCACAGTGTCTATACCAATTTACATTTCCACCAGTAGTGTTTGAGAGTTCCTTTCTTCTCCACATCCTTGCCAACACTTGTTATTTCTTTTCTTTTTGATTCTAACATTTATACAAGTGTAAAATCATACCTCATTTGGTTTTGATTTGCATTTCCCTGATGATGAATGAGGTTGAACATCTTTTCTTGTGTCTGTTGGCCATCTGTATGTCTTCTTTGGGAAAATTTCTATTCAGGTCCTCTACCCAGTTTTCATTTAGATTATTTGTGTATTTTTGGTATTGATTTGTGTAAGTTCTTTGTATATTTTTTTTAAATATTAACTCCTTACCAGATATATCATTTGCAAATATCTTCTCTTATTCAGTAGGTTGTCTTTTTGTTTTGTTCATAGTTTCCTTTGCTGTGCAAAAGATTTTTGTTTTGGTGTAGTCCCATTAGTTTATTTTGCTTTAGTTTCTGAGAAGACATATCTAGAAAAATGTTGCTAAGGCTGATATCAAGGAAATTACTGCCTGTTTTCCTCTGGGAGTTTTATGGCTTTATATCTTACATCTAGGGTATTTACCCAGAGAAAACAAAATCCTCAATTAAAAAAGATATATGAACCTCTATGTTTATTGCGGCCTTATTTACAAAGATCAAAATATGAAAGCAGCCCAAGTGTCCTTTGAAAGATGAATGGATAAAGCAGATGTGGTATAATGGCTCAGTCGGTTAAGCATCTGACTGTGGATTTCAGCTCAGGTCATGATCTCACATTTCGTGAGATAGAGCCCCACATTGGGCTCTAGGCTGATAGCATGGAGCCTTCTTGGGACTCTCTCTATCCTTCTCTCTGTCTGCCCCTTCCCTGCTCATTCTCTCTCTCTCTCTCTCTCTCAAAATAATAAATAAACATTAAAAAAAGAAGATGTGGTATACATAAAAAACAGAATATTACTCAGCCGTAAAAAATTAGATATTGTGAAAGTAAAGGGATGGAGAAGCATTCATCATGTAAATGGATGTGCAAATAAAGCCGGGGTAGCAATACTTATATCAGACAAAGTCGATTTTAAAACAAAGACTATAACAAGAGACAAAGAAGGACACTGTATAATCACTAAGGGTACAACCCAACGAGAAAATATAACAATGGTAAATATTTACGCACTCAACATAGGAGCACCCAAATACTTAAAGCAATTAATAGCAAACATAAAGGAAGTAACTGGTAGTAATACAATTATAGTGGGAGACTTTTAACATCCCACTTATGTCAACAGATCATCCAAGCAGAAAATGAACAGAGAAACAGTAGCTTTGAATGACACATTGAACCAGATGGATTTGACAGATATATTCAGAACATTCCTTCTAAAACAGTAGAATACACATTCTCTTCGAGTGCATATGGAACATTTTCTAGAACAGATCACATATTAGGCCATAAAATAAGTCTCAACAAATTAAAAAAGATCAACGTTATTTCAGGCATCTTTTCTGACGCAACACTATGAAACTAGAAATCAACCACCAGAAAAAAATCTGGAAAGAGCACAAATACAGAGAAGGTAGATAATGTGCTACTAAACAATGAATGGATAACAAAGAAATAAAAAAGGAAATAAAAAAATACATGGAGACAAATGAAAATATCTTTGGGATGAAGCAAATGGTTCTAAGGTAAGTTTTTAGCAATACAGGTCTACTTGAAAAGCAAGAAAAATATCAAATAAACGACCTAACCTTATATGTAAAGGATCTTGAAAGAGAACAGCAACAACAACAACAAAAAATGCAAAATCAGTTGAAGGAAGAAAATAATAAACATTAGAGCAGAAATAAACAAAATAGAAACTAAAAACAATATAACAGATCAATTAAAGCAGGAACTGGGTCTTTGAACAGAAAAACAAAATTGATAAATCTTAGCCAGATTTATCAAAAAAAAGAGAGAGAAGATGCAAATAAACAAAGTTAGAAATGAAAGAGGAGACATACAACCAAAATCACAGAAATACAAAGGATTATAAGAGAATATTATGAAATACATATACCAACAAATTGGACAACCTAGAAGAAATGGATAAATTTCTAGAAACATATAATCTCCTAAAATCGAATCAGGAAGAAATAGAAAATTTGAACAGAACAATTACCAGCTATGAAATTAAATCAGTAATCAAAACACTCCCAACAAATGAAAGTCCAGGACCAGATGGCTTCACAGGCAAATTCTACCAAACATTTAAAGAAGAGTTAATACCTATTCTTCTAAAACTATTAGAAAAAAGAGAAGAGGATGGGAAACTTCCAAATTCATTCTTTGAGGTCCACATTTCTGTAATACCAAAACCAGATAAAGATCCTACAAAGAAAGGGAACTACAGGCTAATATCTCTGATGAACATAGATGCAAAAATCCTCAACAAAATGCTAGCAAACCAAATCCAACAATGAATGTAAAAAATCATTCACCACGATCAAGTGGGATTTATTCCCAGGATGTGAATGTGGTTCAACATTTGCAAATAAATCAATGTAATACATCACATCAACAAGAGAAAGGGTAAAGCCGTATGATCATCTCAATAGATGCAGAAAAAGCATTTGACAAAGTATGGCATCCATTCATGGTAAAAACTCTCAACAAAATAGGTATAAGAGAGCCCATATATGAAACATACAAAGGCCAAATATAAAAAAAATAGCTAACATCATACTCAATGGTGAAAAACTGAAAACTTTCCCCCTAAGATCATGAACAAGACAATGATGTCCACTCTCACCAATTTTATTCAGCATAGCACTGGAAGTCCTAGACACAACAATCATGCAAGTAAAAGGAGTAAAAGGCATCCAAATTGGCAAGGAAGAAGTAAAACTTTCATTACTTGTAGATGACATGATACTATATATAGAAAACCCTAAGGACTCCACCAAAAAAACTACTAGAACTGATAAATGAATTGAGCAAGATCACAGGATACAAAAATCAATGTATGGAAATCTATTGCATTCCTATATATTAATAATGAAGAAACGAAAGAGAATTTAAGAGAACAATCTGATTTATAATTTCATCAAAAATAATAAAATACCTAGGAATAAACTTAACCAAGGAGGCAAAAACCCTGTACTCTGAAAACCACAAAATATTGATGAAAGAAATCGAAGACAACACAAACAAATGGAAAGATATCCCATGCTCATGAATTGGAAGAACAAATATTGTTAAAATTTTATCCTACCCAAAACAGTCTACAGATTTAATGCAATCCCTCTGACTGCCAACAGCATTTTTCACAGAGCTAGAACAAATTATCCTGAAATTTGTATGGAACCACAAAAGACCTCAAATAGCCAAAACAATCTTGAAAAAGAGAAATGATGAGGGAGCATAAGGCAAGCTGAGGACAAAATACAAGTTAGCACTTTTCCCAGGTGGAATATGTGTGATATTCCTCAGATACTCCAGGTTACCCAAGAACAAAGGAAAGGGGTTTAAGTGCTTGCCATGGTGATGTGGGAAACTAAAGAAAATGAAAAATTAAATTCCCTTACTGCCTACAGCCCATTGACAAGTCCTTGAAACAGACAGAGTGACAGGCAGCTCCCTCAATGATAACACTTTGGTAGAGGCAAAAGGGAATCTTGGCTTAACACTATCCTGACCCCCCCAGGATCCTGTAAGTCTACTTTAACATATAAAACTTCCTTAGGAAACTTCCTTTATCTCAACTCCTCCAAGATACATGCTGATGATCTTATTCCAAGCTTATGGCCCCCTGATAATACATCTGAAGGGTCTCATGACTGAGGTTTTACTAAATGGTAATAAATGGAATTTTCCTAACAACACCTAGCCCCTCAAGGTCCTGGGAACCTTGCTTCCAAAATAATTTGGAGACTTACTCTCTCCCAAAATCCCTCCCAACCTGAAGGAATATAATCAGTTACCCATCACACCCCCAGTGCAGCTCTTTCTGCCCATGGGTCCTGTCCCCATACTTTAATAAAATCACCTTTTTGCATCAAAGACGTCTTCAAGAATTCTTTCTTGGTTGTTGGATCCAGACTACCCCACCATCACCCCAAAACCCCATTAGAAACAAAACTAGAGGTATCACAAGTCCAGATTTCAAGTTATACTACAAAGCTATAGTAATCAAAACAGGATGGTACTGGTATAAAAGTGGACATATAGAACAATCGAACAGGATAGAAAGCCCAGAAATAAACCCATGATTACATGTTCAATTGATTTTCAACAAAGGAGGCAGACATATGGGAAAAAGACAGTCTCTTCATCAAATAGTGTTGGGAAAACTGGAAAGCTACATGCAAAAGAATGAAACTGGACCGCTTCCTTACACCGTGCACAAAAATTAACTAAAAATGGACTCAAGACCTAAATGTGAGACCTGGAACCATAAAAATTGTATAAGAGAACACAGGCAGTAATTTAGCTGACATTGGCCATAGCAATATTTTTCTAGCTATGTCTTATGAGGCAAGGGAAATAAAAGCAAAAATAAACACATAGGACTACATCAAAATAAAAAGCTTCTGCACAGTGAAGCAAATAATCAATAGAACTACAAGTTAGCCTATGGAATGGGAGAAGATATTTGCAAATGACATATCCATTAGAGGGTTAGTATCTGAAATATATAAAGAACTGATACAACTCGATGAGGTCCCAATAGTTCATTTTTACTTTTGTTTTCCTTGCCTCTGGAGACATGTCAAGTAAGAAGTTGCTGTGGCCAAGGTCGAAGAGGTTATTATCCGTTTTCTTCTGTAGGATTTTGACGGCTTCCTGTCTTACATTTAGGTCTTTCATCCATTTTGACTTTATTCTTGTGTATGCCGTAAGAAAGTGGTCCAGGTTTATTCTTCTGCATGTCACATCCAGTTTTCCCAGTGTCATTTGCTAAAGAGACTGTCTTTTTTCCATTGGATAGTCTTTCCTGCTTTGTCAAAGAGTAGTTGGCTATACATTTGTGGGTGCATTTCTAGGTTCTCAATCTGTTTAATTGATCTGTGTGTCTGTTTTTGTGCCAGTACCATACTGTCATGATGATTACAGCTTTGTAATATAGCTTAAGTCCAGAATTGTGATGCCTCCAGCTTTGGTTTTCTTTTTCAGGATTGCTTTGGCTACTTGGAGTCTTTTCTGGTTCCATATAAATTTTAGGATTGTTTGTTCTAGCTCTATGAAGAATGCTAGTGTTATTTTGATAGGGATTGCATTGAATATATAGATTGCTTTGGGTAGTAGTGACATTTTAACAATCTTTGTTCTTCTAATCCATGAGCATGGAATGTTTCTCTATTTCTTTGTGTCTTCTTCAATTTCTTTCATAAACTTTCTAAAGTTTTCAGTGTACATATCTTTTACTTCTTTGGTTAGGTTTATTCCTAGATATTTAATGGTTTTCAGTGCAATTGTAAATGTGATTGATTCCTTGATTTCTCTTTCTGCTGCTTCATTATTGGTGTATAGAAATGCAACTGATTTCTGTACATCTATTTTATATCCTGAGAATTTGCTGAATTCATGGATCATTTCTAGCAGTTTCCTTTTGTGGAGTTTTTGTTTTCCACGTAGAGTATCATGTCATCTGTGAAGAGTGAAAGTTTGACTTCCTCCTTGCCTATTTGGATGGCTTTTATTTTTGTTGTCTGATTGCTGAGTCTAGGACTTCCAACACTATGTTGAATAACAATGGTGAAAGTGGACATCCTTGTTGTGTTCCCAACCTTAGGAGGAAAGTTCTCAGTTTTTACCTATTGAAAATGATATTAGCTGTGGGTCTTCTGTATATGGCCTTTATGATATTGAGGTATGTTACTTCTATCCCTACTTTCTTGAGGGTTTTAATCAAGAAAGGATGCTGTCTTTTGTCAAATGCTTTTTCTGCATCTATTGAGAGGATAATGTTGTTCTCATCCTTTCTTTTATTAATGTGATGTTTCACATTGATTGATGTAATTTATAATAATATGGAATATTATTTAGTCATAAGAAGAAGGAAATCTTGCCATTTACAACATGGATGGAGCTAGAAAGTATTATGCTAAGCGAAATAAGCCACTCAGAGAAAGACAAATACCTTATGATTTCACTCATATGTGGAACTTAAGAAATAAAACAAACTAACAAAGGAAAATAAAAGGAGACAAACCAAGAAACGGACTAATAACTATAGAAAACAAACTAATGGTTATCAGAGGGGAGGTGAGTGGAGGGATAGGTGAAAACCTGATTTAGATTAAAGAGTACACATGTCAAGATGTAAAAATATAAAGGAGAGATGTGCAGAATTAAAAAAAAATGAGATCTTGCCATTTGCAACAACATGGATAAACCTAGAGAGTATTATGGTTAGTGAAATAAATCAGACCGAGAAAGACAAAAACCAAATCATTTCACTTATATGTTGAATCTAAAAAACATGAATAAACAATCAAAAACAGCAACAAACCCACAAATACAGAAAACAAAATTATGGTGGCTAGAGAGGAGAGGGCTGGACATGGGAAAATGGCTTAAGGGGAGTGGAAGAAACAGGTTTTTAGTTATGAAATGAATAAGTCAGGGGTATAAAAGGCATAGTATAGAGAATATAGTCAATGGTATTGTAATAGTGTTAATGATGGCAGATGGTAGCTACATTTGTTGTGAGTATAGCATAATGAATAGATTTGTCAAATAGTTATGTTGTATACCTGAAACTAATGTAGCATTGTATGTCAACAAAAAAATAAATAAACAATTAAAATACTTAGAGAAAATTTATCTAAGGAGATGAAAGAACTTTTGTTGAAAACAAGACACTGATTAAATAAATTGAAGAGACACAATACATGGAAAGGCATCCTGCATTCATGGACTGGAAGAATTAATATGTTTTAAATGTCAATACTACTAAAAGCCATCTATATATTCAATACAACCCATATCAAGATTCCAATGGCATTTTTTTACAGAAGTAGGAAAAAACTCCTAAAACTTATATAGAACCACAAAGACTCTGAATAGCCAAAGAAATCCTGAGAAACAACAAAGCAGGAGGCATCACACTCCCTGATTTCAAGCTATACAATATAGATATGGTCATCAAAATAGTATGGTACTGGCATAAAAATAGACAAGTAGGAAAATAGACCAATGGGACAGAATTGAAAGCCCAGAAGTAAACTTAAGCATATACAGTCAACTAATATTTGACAAGAAAGCCAAGAATACTCAATGGAGAAGAGTGTCTTATTAAATAGTGCTGGGATAATTGGATATTCACATGTAAAAAAGTGAAGCTGGTCCTATATCTTATACCATTCACAAAAATCAACTCAAAATAGATTAACGACTTAAATGTAAGACCTGAAACCATGAAATTCCTGTAAGAAAATAAAGGAGTTATGCCACAATATTTTCTGACCTTCCCCGGTAGAGGAGAAATGTGTTAAAGAAAGAGTGGAGGAAATATTGTTTTTCCATGTGTAACAGCACTTATAGGGTAAAGAAAAGTGTATCATTTGTTATTTTATTTGAGTCTCATATAATCCATGTCAGGGGGCAGGACAGGGGTTACTACATTCAATTCCTATGTGAGTAAAAAATCAGAATAGGTCAATCATCTTGATAAGGTCCATGGTTAATAACAGGTTTAGGACTGGAACCCAAGTGTACTTCTTATTTTGTTTGTCACCTCCAAAACATATATCCTTTGTTTACTCTCTGTCCTGCTCTGTGCCTTGAGGGTATAACTCTGGCAAAACATATAACCTATGTCCTTTGCTAGCTGTTTACCAGTTGAGATCAGCCATAGAATTTCCTGCAGAATACTGAATGATAAGAAGAGATAAAGCTCACTATATTGGTTCTCTGCTTTTTCTCAGCTTTGGGGCCATTCCCTTAGTGCAATAACTCTAGCTTCTGCCAGGTAGCTACTTCTTAATATTTCCTCTTCTTATTCCTTCACCTCCAGGACTGGAAATGGGGTCCTGGTGTTGTTAAGTCTCTGGGTGCTTCACCAACCTTTTGTTTATTCCTTTTATTAGAATCTCTTTGAACATCTGGAGTAAATTCTGTTTCTTGCTGAGACCCTGACTGATACAGTATGCCTTGTCAACCCAACATTCTGCTTTTCCCATCCACCTTCTGCCTCAGTAGTGTTGGATCAGGGATTACAATTGTTTTCCAAAGCAATGTTCATCTGCTCTAAAGTTGATAGAAGTGGACGCGGAAACAATACTCAAGAGAAAAAAATGCTCTTGAATTGCTTCATCTGATCTTAAAACCAGTTTTGTCAGGAAACCTTTTTTTTTAATTGTGGTAAAATACATATAACATAAAATTTACCATCTTAACCATTTTTAGGTATACAGTTCAGTAGTGTTAAGTGCATTCACAATTTCGTGCAACCAATCTCCAGACCCCTTTTCATCTTGCAATGCTGAAACTCTATACCCATTAAACAATTCCCATTCTACCCACCCAGCTCCTGGTAACCATCATTCTACTATCTCTCTCCATGAATTTGAGATACCTACCCTAGGTACCTCATATAAGTGAAATCATACTGTATATGTCCTTATTGTCTGGCTCATATCACTTAGCATAATGTCCTCAAGGTTCTCCTATGTTGTAGTATGTGTCAGAATTTCCTCCTTTTTAAGGTAAATAATATTCCATTGTATGTGTAGATCACATTTTGTTTACCCATTCTTTTGTTGATGAACGTTTGGGTTGTTTCCACCTTTTGGCTATTATGAATAACACTGTTATGAACATAGATGAACAAATTTCTCTTTGATACCCTGCTTTCAATCATTTTGGGTATATACCTGAAAGTGAAATTGCCAGATCACATGCTAATTTTATTTTTACTTTTTAGATGAACTTAGTATTTTTTTCCATAGTGGTTGCACCATTTTGCAATTCTACCAACAGTGAACAGGGATACCAATTTCTCCACATTCTCTCTAACATTTGTTATTCATTTATTTTTTTTGATAGTAGCCATCCTGTGGTTTTGATTAGCATTTATCTAATAATTAGTCATATTTAGCATATTTTCATGTGTTTATTGACAATTTGTATACCTTTAGAAAATAGAATATTGTCTATTCAAGTTCGTAGCACATTTTAAACTGAATTGTTTATTTTTTGTTATTGAGTTATAGTTCTTTATTCTGTATATTAATCCCTTATCAGATACGATTTATAAATATTTTCTTCCATTCTGTAAGTTGCTTTTTACTCTGTTCATTGTGCATTTGATGCACACAAATTTGAAATTTTGGTGTCCAATTATTTTTATTTTATTTTATTTTATTTTATTTTATATTTTATTTTATTTTTACTTTTGTTGCCTGTGCTTTTGGTGCCAAATCCATGTCATGAAGTTCCTTCTAAGCGTTCTATAGTTTTAGTGCTTATATTTATGTCTTTGATCCATTTCGAGTTAATTCTTGTATGTAGGGTGAAGTAAGGTTCCAACTTAATTTGTTATATGTTGATAACCAGTTTTCCCAGTACCACTTGTTTAAAAGACTGTCCTTGGGGCGCCTGGGTGGCTCAGTCGGTTAGGCGGCCGACTTCAGCTCAGGTCATGATCTCACAGTCTGTGAGTTCGAGCCCCGCGTCGGGCTCTGTGCTGATGGCTCAGAGCCTGGAGCCTGCTTCAGATTCTGCGTCTGTCTCTCTCTCTCTGCTCTTCCCCTGCTCATGCTCTGTCTCTCAAAAATAAATAAATGTTAAAAAAAAAAAAAAGATACTTTTAAAAGACTGTCCTTTCCCCACTGAAATGTCTTGACAGCTTTGTCAAAAATCATTTGAACATATATATATATATGGTTTATTTCTGGGCCCTCTAGTCTATTCAATTGGTTTATGTCTATCTTCATGTGCCAGGGAACATTTATGGAGAGCTCCACATAATTTTATTTTGTATAATAGTGACTCCTCTCACCCACAGAAGTATGGTTCTGAGAGGTAGGATAGTAGTAACAGAGGCAGGGGAGGAATCAGATGGAAATATCAGGCAACCTGAAGAAAACCTGTCAGCAAATGGCAACATTAACATTAGTGTACTCAAGTAGAAAGCAGTCTAATTGGAGAAATGGAAACACTTTACAAATGAGCTCACTCATGAGTACAAATCCTTCAGTGGTTCAGTTCCAGAAACTGACATTTAAAACAGTTTGGTTTGTATTACCCTGTAGGAGGAAGGTATATATGGTGCCTTCTTTCTAAAGCCAAATCATAAAAGACTATTTAACCCAGAATGTAGTGGTTATTGGTAGTAAAAAATATGGTAAGTTGGAACACCATCTTATCCTTTGAAAGACAATGAATGGAGATGGTAATTTGTTTGATGTATTTTAAAAGCTAGTCCTGAAGTAAAAACAAACTTAGTTTGAATCAAAGAGGAGAATGGTAACGACTTGGAGAGTCTGAAGGGACTTTCCCAACTGTGGAGCAGAGTAGTAAGGGAAGGATTTTGAAGTCAGATAATCTAAGTCTGCTACTTTCTGGCTGTATGACTTAGATTATTTGAGCTTCAATTTCCTCATCTATAAAATGGTGATACCAGTACTTATATTTTCAAGGTTGTAGGGCGGACTAATGAAATTCTGTATGCTTATCACCTATCACAGCACCTACTATAGGAAGTGGTTAACAAACACTGTTTGCTTACATTTAAAGGGCTTTAGAGGTTAATGACACTAGTTCTGAGGCTGTTATATCAATAGCACAATCCCTATACTCTGGTATTTAAAGTTAATAAGGGGCACCTGAGTGGCTCAGTTGGTTAAGTGTCTGACGTTGGCTCAGGTCATGATCTCGCAGTTTATGAGTTTGAGCCCCGCCATCAGACTCAGTGCTGACAGCTTAGAGCCTGGAGCCTGCCTTGTCTTCCTCTCTCTCTGCCCCTCTCCTGCTCATACTCTCTCTCTCTGAAAACTGAATAAATATTAAAAAGTTTTAAAGTTAATAAAGGAATGACTAGCTGGAGCTATATGGGAGAACGGTAGAGAGTTTTATTCTGGTATAACAGATGAGCTGATCTGGAGAGGAGATATAGGAAGAGGTTGGAAGAAAGTGTGTGTGTGAATGAAACAATTTCCTGGTGTGATTAAGTGAAGGAAAATGGGGAGCTTTGCAAATGCACATCTTCCCTGATGTTTGAGAAAGGACATGGCACCAAGTACTGGTCTTCCCATATGTGAGAGTACTTAATGTACTTAAAACTGTTTTTAAGTAACTCATTAGCTTAGATGTGTAAAATTAGCTCACATGTATCTAACTTACATGTATCCAATAGTTGTAGTCATTATAATTTTACACAAATCTTAATAACGCAGACCTGGCGGGGCACCTAGGTGGTTCAGTCAATTAAGTATATGACTCTGGATATCAGCTCAGGTCATGATCTCAAGGTTTGTGAGATTGAGCCCCATATTGGGCTCTGTGCTGACAGTGCAAGCTCATGCTCGCACTCTCTCTCTCAAAATAAATAAATAATTACAATAAAAAAGCATGTGGTAATACTTTGAGAGTCACCAGTTTAAGTGGATACATGCACTTTAAAAGGATTATAGGCTCCGCATTCTTCAAATTTGATCTTTTTCTTCATTTATTGGAATGTTCAACTGATCTAAACTAGGTGAGGTTTGACTACGGTACAAAATTACCAACAACTTGAAGTGATGTAGGACTATAAAGTAATTAGGGTAGGGTAAAAGAATATGGGAAATATCTTCTGGAGGCAATGTGTTCTGAGCTGAACCTTGAAGGGTGTGATGAAGAGAGGTGAGTTGTCAAGGGAGAGGAACATCATATGTTAAATAATAATACAGGGACAAAGCTTGTTGTGGTTGAAGGGCTCAAGAAACTATCTTTGCATACCAAGACAAGGTGGTTGAGGTGAGGGTACCAAAGGCTAGACTAAGTTCCTTGGATTTAGCTGGGCAGGCAATAGGGGGCCACTATCCAATACAGCAATAAGCAGGGGCAGGATGTGAGTAAAAGTACTCTTTAACCATGATTATGGTTATAGTATACTTTGGTGTTTCCCAAACTTGGCTTAAAAAATACAGATGCTAATACATGTGGCATCCCCAAAGATTCTGATTCAGGGAGTAGATAATGAGAGAGGTGGACATAGGGAATTAGTGGTGACATGTGACAGAGGTGAGGACCATGGCCAGAACTAGGGATCAGAATCCTGAAGCCTAACACTCCTCAAAGTTATGAACACAACCACCTGCTCTTTTTGAAAGTTCTCATATTGTTTCCTCTTCCTGGGATGCCTTTTCTCTCAATATTATTGAACATCCTGTCTGTTATTCAAGGCCCAGCTCAGGTGTAGTCTTCCCCAAGGAGCCCTACCAGGTCCATGACTCTCTCCCAACTGCTGTGATCTCTCCTGCGATTACTTTGGGAGAAGATAGAAGAAAAACATAGGACTAGAGTTCATAGGGGAACTGGAGGAAGTCAGCCAGTTGCAGATCATGAATAATAAGGGAAGCATTTGAAGGGCAGGATGGAAGTTACAGAACAAGGAAAGGTTTATAATGTCATCCTTACTCTTTCATTTACTCTTCACATTATTGAAATCCATTGCGGTTCATGTGTGCCTGCTTATTTGGAATTCAGATTATATTGTCTAGTTTTAAGTAACCTAATCCTCACACAATGAGCAAATAGTTTTAAATGCTTCCTGCAAATAAATGAGGGATTGTGGAGACACATAGTGTAAGCACAAGAGAACAATAAGAAAATGGCAGAGCTAATGCCATTCTGTCCTAGAAGGTTCTGCTCCTGGAATGAGTTCATTGTCAGCCACATTACCAAATAAAAGCAGGAACAATCTAATTAATAAACTATTATAAAGTGGGCTCCAAAATTTTTCCAAAAGTCTCTGTGAGGTATCTTTTTTTTGGGTGGTGGTGGTGGTGAGATTACAGCCATTAAAACCAAAAATCAAAATTGCTGAACTTAGAACTGGAAATTAAGGTTGTTAAATAATAAAGGATTAAACTAAAACTTGAAAAATGAAGTTCATTAAATCACATGACTCTCTCTAAAGATATTATTTTAACATTGAATGTTTTAGTGAAAACAGAAAGGATTTTGGAGCTGTTAATATGTGTTTATAAATATTTTAAAATATAGTTAATTTCATCTTACATGAAATCAAAGTATGGTTAAATTGCATACTTTTAAATTTGTGTATTTGTTTTATGATGTACACAATGTTAGTATATATGTTATATTATAAAATTATATATAATTTCTTTTCTTAGTAGCCGGGTAAAAATGAAGAAAACTCAGCATATTTGCAATGAAGAGGAAGGGGAAAGAGTACCACCCAGTGTAAATGCTTTTTCTATTCAGAGACACAGAAGGGACAGCCACAAAATTAAGCCTATTTTAAGATTGGGGGTTAAAAGGGTATTGGAATATTACAGGAGGGTTGGGCATGGAGTAGCACCGATATCTGCAAATGGTGGGAGCCATGGATATAAGGCTGCTGCTAATCCATATTGTGCCTTTGTATAAGTTAGAAAAAGGTACAACTTCCTTAAAGTTGATGCAGCCTCACACCAGGGTTCATAGCTTGGTAGGTCTGTGAACGGGCTCAAGCTGGGCCCCCATTTATTCCCTTCACTCTTGTGCAGTGTGTAACCCAAACAATTATATACAGTGGCCTTGCATGAGAATACTTAATAAATGGCATATCCACTTAAAAAGCTTCCCCAAGTGGCCCTGACAACCAAAGTTATAAACAATTGGTCTATATAATAGAATGTTTAATTATTTATTCTATAAACTGTAGAATTCTTAAGAGAAATGCATTTTAGAAACTGGTCTATAATTCTGACATCTCACTAAACTTGCCTTCCCACCAATGAGTTTGACATAGGGAATGTCTGTAACCAGTGATCTAGCTAGGGGACCCCAGGTTAATCACTTTCTCTCTCTGAACCTTGTTTTCTTCAGTTATAAAATGAAAGGAGTTGAACTAGATGATCTGGAAGGTCCTTTCCAGACACAGTACTGTATGTTTAATGCATTTTACTGCTTAGCAATGTATAAAAATTCTCTGCCAGGCAGCCTGTGCAGCTACATTTTACTGGCTGGTTTTGGCTCGTTTTCCTGAGAGGGTTGAAGGCATATGTTCACTCTAACTCTGTTTTTAGAGAGGGGCCATTTTTACCATTAATTGCACTGTCTTCCTCTTGCCAGTGTTTAGCAGGCATCTTTAAAGTGGGGTAGAAGCATAGGCAGCATTTACAGCCAACCACAGAGTGGCAACTATAGTTGTTTGATTATCCCTCATATGACTGCATTCTTAGCTGAATACCATATTTACTCATAGGCCTTGGAAATTATTCAAAAACTGTTTTCTTTCCTGGTTGCTCCAATAGATAACTGTGAAACCAAAGATCTAGCTTCAGCAATTGGAAGGCTTGACTGGAGCGGCTGAAGATCTGCAAACAGTGTTTTTTGAATCTCCTAACTAAGCTTCATTAGATCTCCTTTAGATGCTCCCGCCCAAAATCTCAGAAGAGTTTCAACTTTAGCTGACGAGCAACAAATACTAACTAGAAGGCAAAAATATAGTGGGAGAAATTGCATTTTCTTCTCAAAATTGGAAGAGGAAAGGGAAATGTGGGCAGATAGGCAAATAAACCAAGTAACTTTGGTCTTCCTATCAATGACTGGTTTAATAAAG
This sequence comes from Paguma larvata, assembly GCA_030068075.1. Lineage (NCBI taxonomy): Eukaryota > Metazoa > Chordata > Mammalia > Carnivora > Viverridae > Paguma > Paguma larvata. Next base: position 86,527,727 of record CM057830.1, read on the forward strand.
ATGTATAACCAATTAACTAGCTATGGGACTTTGAACAAATGACTCCCCGTCTCTAAGCCTCAGTTTCTTCAGTTATAAAATAAGTTCATTTGGGTTCGGAGAACTCAAGAAACGTATAGAGCACAACCAAGGGCATTTTTTTCTGTATTCTTTTATTATTATTTCTGGAGACAGAAATATACACCTTCCTGCAGGTAGTGCAGACTTCATATAGTTCAGACTTTTTCCTGAATGAACAAACGTAGTCACCTCATTTTAAAGACAGAAATATGTGCTAAGAGTTTCCACAGCTGTTATTGGTTTCACATTCTTATGTGCCTGACTACCTTGCCAGAAAATCTTTTACCCAATACAGTTCTCTCTAGCTATGGTTGGACTCAGGAAGCTGATGATTGATTAGACCAGTGATTGGTTAGACCAGGTCAGTGATTGGTTTTTAAGGAAGTTTCTTAATGAACAAATGAATCACTTGGGGAGCCTATTAAAACTCAAATTCCTGGGCCCTACTACCACAGATTCAGAGTCAGTGGTTCTAAATACAGCCTCAGAATATAATATTGTAAGAAACACTCCAGAAGATTTCCCTGTAGATAGTCAGTGGTCTACCCTTGGAGAAAGATTTGCTTGAAAGATGGTAATGAAGAGAGACTGCTAATGTCAGTCACTACTTGGTATTTCTCTAGCCCCTGGTCTTTCTGTTTCCAGTACTAGTTACTCTTTTCTAGATTAGAAAACAAACTTATAGAGAAAAACTGATGAGCCTAAAGTCACACATTGGGTTAGTTTCATGAGTGCAAAGACTCTATCCACTTTATGTGTTACCATAACCCTGGAAGCAGCTCTGAGGGATAACGTCAGCAGGCTTGGAGTCAGCATGAGCTGCCCTGATGAATTAAGAAAGTGTATATGTAGGGCACTGATTCCTAGTTAATGTGTGAAGCACACTGATTAATATTTTTGTTTGTAACCATGGATCCGAGGAGTTTGGGGATAGTTTGCACCAGCTTGTTGGCATTGTTTTTTTTTATTGAGGTATAAATGGCATATGACATATATTAAGTTTCCAGTGCACAACTTAATGATTCAATATTTGTGTGTATTGTGAAATGATCACCACAATAAGTTCAGTTAACTTCTGTCACTTTACATAATTACAGATGTGTGTGTGTGTATGTGTGTGTGTGTGTAATAAGGACTTTTAAGTTTACTCTCAGTAACTTTCAAATATGCAATACAATATTATTAACTATAGTCACCATGTTGTATAACTCCATGACTTATTTCTTTTATAATTGAAAGTTTGTACCTTTTGACCCCCTTTTGATCTTGTTTCTGTTTTCCATGCAATGTCTTTTGAGAGAAAGGGACAGCAATTGCAAACTCTTGTTTTCTCCAGGTTCAGAGAGGTAAAGTGACTTCTCCAGAGTCCCCACCCAATGAAGAAGGAACAATATTGGAATTTCTTCTCCTAGCTAGATACTGATCTCATAGGCTGGACTTTTTAGAGCAGTCTTACTCTGCCATTCAGCATGACAATAGGCCAGGATAAGAAGAAAGCCAATGCACCAATCTTAGTCTTTTTAGGTACCGGCTGGTCTATGTAATTCCAGTGACTAGTGTTAGGTTTGATAAGGAACAAAAGAACAAAATATTGCTGTGAAATGCTTGCTGTAGCTTTCATTGCTAAAGAATGATCTCCACTGTCCCCTAGTAGCTGGTGTGAGCATATAAGCTGAGGGCAGGACACTATAATTCCACAACCTGATGTCAGAGTTAAGGCAGAGTAGAAAGGACCACTCTTAGTCTCAGGGACTAAGAGGACCTAAACATATGCAGGATATCATTCCATTATACTAAACTATAGATTAAAGAAAAAGAAGCATTAACAGATCTTGAATAAAATGTTGTGCTACCAAAAACTGCTTGAAAAACTATGATATCATCCCATTATCTCATCCTACAGATGAGTAAACTAAGACCCAGAGAGGGGATGTGACTTGCTAAGGTCTGTTCAAACCTTTAAATATTGAGAATTGATTTCAACTCTTACTCTTAATACCTTTAAGAGGAAAGCATATAATAATAGCTAATCTATTTGAATATTCATTACATGTCAGGCACTGTTCCTGGTGCTTCCTATTTAATTCCCACAGCAACACTGTAGGGTGAATATCATTATTATCATCCTCATTTTACAGATGAAGGAACTAGGCACAGAAAAGTTTAGCAAACTGCCTATGACCTCACAGATAGTCTTAGAGTTGTGATTAGAACCCAGAGGGTCTGGTTCCAGAGTCTGTGAGCTTAACCACTATTCATCTTGTTGCTCAAACACAAGGTACAGGATCACCAAAATAATCTTAATTGAACTCTAATTATATTCAGTATTATAAACATACTGAATCTTGATTAGCTTCACTGATGTTTGAGGAATTCCAACAATGGTGAAATGAGAACCCCGACTCACCAACAATACCTTGCATGACTACTCATAGACTACCATTTTGCCAAGCCCATTCTGCCTTTCTGGGTGGCTATTCAGCATTACTAAAATGTATTTGGTGTTATTACATTCACAACACATGGAATGATCTCTGCCTTCTAAGAAACTTTACCTTTAAAGCATTTCTGAAGCTGTCACAGTCAGCAGAGGTTCTCATTGCATACTGCTATTTTGGTTGCTAAACTCTGTGTTACATGATGCAGTTCCATTTCTAAAACTGTTCAGATTATTATGTAAAACCAATTCAAAGGGCATGGTTCATGGTAGGCACTCAGTGGAAAAGGTAGCTCTCTGGAGCTTCTGAGTTATGCTAGAGTTTAGGGATGGAAGGTTATGAAGATGTAGAAAACAGAGCCCCAAAACCATGCCAGTAGTTGTCTGCTCCATGCCCATCCTTGCCGTCATAAATTTTGCCTAAATTATCTGTTTATCAGAGTTTTCATCAGTGTCAACATCAGAAAAGCACCAAGATAGGGCATCAATCCATACTCCCCAAAATGCCAAGTAGCTCTCATAGAGAATAATTAGGGACAATATTGATGGTAAACATAAGAAACTTTATGGAGATGTTTAAATTAAATGAGAATCGTACAAAACTTTGTTCTGGAGGATAGAATAAAGGGATTGGTATTAAATGTAAGAAAACTGATTTTTACAGAAACTCATTTAGAACTTGATCCTTAGGGAGTCTTTATTGATTTGCAATGTTAAGTACAAAATGACCAAATCTGTCTGAAAGATGCTGAGGACCTCTCAAGGCCATCCTACTTCCCTTGTAGCTCTAACGAGGGGCAGAAAAGGAGGTGTCCAGAAGTTGAGTCCAAAACTTAGAAATATGTGTTTGATCACCATGTGGTTTAAAAAAGTTTTGAATTTGTCTTCTGGTTGGGCATGTCCTCTTCTGATTACCATAGTTCTTGCCACTTCCAATTATCTTGTATCCAACTGATTCACACATTTATGTTATCTGGTCTGGACCCTGAAGACATTTAAATTGGTAACTCCTGCAAAACTATCTCCAAATGATGAAATTATATGCTGTGAAGGGAGGGGTGGCCATCCAGGGCCACAAACAACTGTTCAGAACTTGAAACATGAGAATAAAAAGATTACTCTTATAAATTCAAGTGAGGTTGTAAATAATACTAGTAATATGTCTTTTTGAAGGATTTAGGATCTAACATTTTCCATTGTTGATGCACATTGAGGGTGTTCTTATGAGTGTAATGTATTAGCATAATAAATTACCTGGATATTAACAAATTTGAAATAAAGAGCTTTATCTGAGGCCCTGTGCCAAGGACATTGGTGTTTTCTGATTCCAGTGTTCGGTTGAATTGATCACCCTATTTTAGCTCAGTGGTTCTCCACCAGGGGATCACATAAACATATCAGAACTTCCCAAGGAAGGTTCTCACGGTAAATCATTCTGTACATGAGATATGTTGCTAATTGGAGTATATTGTTTGTATGAATGCTGTAGAAGCAAAAACAAAACAAAAAAATGGTTGAAAACTACTGACAGAGTCTATATTGAAAGACTTCCCAAGAAAATGATGGTTTGGTAGGTGTAATTTGCTTTCTCGTTGAACTCATGCCTCTATAGACCCCTATGAAATGGGGAAGATAAAAACTATCTTTCTTGATTTTCTTATTTTGGGGACTCCTAGATGAAAATTCCTGATGCCTTAATTTTGGCTTTCCCTTAGAGTCTCCAACAATTGGCCATTTCCTGGACCTAAATGTTGTGTTTAGCCCTTGGAAACTTTCTTCCAGTGATAAGGAAAACAATTCCTGTGTTGGCTGCATCCTGATTTGTGCCTGATTCAGTTTGCAGGCAATTGAAACTTCTCAGCAACTGTTTATTAAACTCCCACAGAGTTTCTTGGACTGTACCAAGTTCTGTCTACTCTATGACCAAGCTCAACTTTCATCAAATCTGTGCTGAAGTCTATAGGGCAGGTGGCAAAACAAGAAAAAGAAAGTTGACAGAAGGTGTCCTTTATCTCCTACTGAACACCAGCACTCAATCCTGCTATATTCCCTGTTGCGTAAAAGTCTTGAGGGTACACTTGAGGCTAGTTCCTGGTTATTAGAAAAGGCTCGTTTCATTGGGAAGCCAGGTACAAGTTGAGGCTAAGAGGGAATGCAAAGCCATGTCTGAGGAAGAGTACTGCAAGGGAAAACTGAGGACCGTATTAGTCTTCAGACCTGAGATGAATGTGGGGCTTGAAATCAGAGCTGAAGCAAAACAGGAAGAGCTGGGTGAAGGCAGAGTAGGCCATGAAGCAAGTTCCCTAAGAGTCTGTGGTATTTAGTTTTGGGTTAGGACTGTAGTCCCACACTCACCAACTGAATTTGAGCCCTGCAGGAAAGAAGGGAAGTACAACCTTTACCAAGGTAAAGGCTTTCTCTCCCCTCACCCCTGCTCCTCCTCCTCCTACTCCTCCTTCTTCTTCTCTCTCTCTCTTCCCTCCTCCTCTCTCTCACACTCACACTCACACATTCAAAATGTGACGTGTGTATATGTGTATGTAGGGGCCCTGGGGGTAGTTGGGGACACAGCAGGGAGGAAATAGAGAGGAAGGGAAAGAGAGTAACAGGAAAAGTCCAGTAGTAGGTTCTTCTGGTGCTGATCCACCTCTTTGATATTTTTTTTTCATTTATAATAGTTTATTTTCAAATTGGTTTACATAAAACACCCAGTGTTCATCCCAACATGTGCCCTTTTTTAATGCCCATCACCCCCTCTTCCCCCCCATCCCCCTCACCCTCAGTTAGTTCTTAGTCTTTGAGAGTCTCTTATGTTTTATCTCCCTCCCTCTCTGTGTCTTTTTTTTCTTTCCCCTCTTCCCCTCCCCCTGGTTTTTGCTTAGTCTCACAAAGTCCACCTATTCGTGGAAACATATGGTATCTGTCTTTTTCTGATTGACTTATTTCACTTAACATAATACCCTCCAGTTCCATCCATGTTGCTACACATGGCCAGATTTCATTTTTTCTCATTGCCACATAGTAGTCCATTGTATATATGTACCACATCTTCTTTATCCACTCGTCAGTTGATGGGCGCTTGGTTTCTTTCCATGATTTGGCTATTGTCGAAAGTGCTGCTATGAACATTGAGGTACACGTGCTCCTATGCATCAGCATTCCTGTGTCTCTTGGGTAGATTCCTAGCAGTGCTATTGCTGGATCATAGGGTAGCTCTATTTTCATTTTTTTGAGGAACCTCCACACCGTTTTCCAGAGTGGCTGCACCAGTTTGCATTCCCACCAGCAGTGTAGGAGGGTGCCTGATTCTCTACATCCTCGCCAGCATCTATAGTTTCCTGATTTGTTTATTTTAGCCACTCTGACTGGTGTGAAGTGGTATCTACGAAGCCAGCACCACTTTGATTCCCAAACCAGATAGAGATCCAGCAAAGAAGGAGAATAACAGGCCAATATCCCTGATGAATATGGATGCAAAAATTTTCAATAAGATACTAGCAAATCGAATCCAACAACATATAAAGAGAATTATCCACCATGATCAAGTAGGATTCATCCCTGGGTTGCAGGGCTGGTTCAATATTCGCAAATCAATCAACGTGATACATCACATCAACAAAAGAAAAGATAAGAACCATATGATCCTGTCAATAGATGCAGAAAAAGCATTTGACAAAATACAGCACCCTTTCTTAATAAAAACGCTCGAGAAAGTCGGGATAGAAGGAACATACCTAAACATCATAAAAGCCATATATGAAAAGCCCACAGCTAATATCATCCTCAATGGGGAAAAACTGAAAGCCTTCCCCCTGAGATCAGGAACACGACAGGGGTGTCCACTCTCGCCACTGCTATTCAACATAGTGTTGGAAGTCTTAGCATCAGCAATCAGACAACAAAACAAAATAAAAGGCATCAAGATTGGAAGGAGGAAGTCAAACTTTCACTTTTTGCAGATGACATGATACTTTACATGGAAAACCTGACGGAATCCACCAAAAGCCTACTAGAACTGATCCATGATTTCAGCAAAGTTGCAGGATACAAAATCAATGTACAGAAATCGGTGGCATTTCTATACACCAACAATGAAGCAGCAGAAAGAGAAATAAAGAAGCTAATCCCTTTCACAATTGCACCAAAAACCATAAAATACTTAGGAATAAACCTAACCAAAGATGTGAAAGACCTCTACACTGAAAACTATAAAAAACTTATGAAGGAAATTGAGGAAGACACAAAGAAATGGAAAAACATCCCATGCTCATGGATTGGAAGAAGAAATATCGTCAAAATGGCAATACTACCCAAAGCCATCTACACATTCAATGCAATCCCAATCAAAATTGCACCAGCATTCTTCTCAAAGCTAGAGCAAACAATCCTAAAATTTGTATGGAACCACAAAAGACCTCGAATAGCCAAAATAATACTGAAGAATAAAACCAAGGCGGGAGGCATCACAATCCCAGACTGTAACCTCTACTACAAAGCGGTAGTCATCAAGACTGTATGGTATTGGCACAAAAACAGACACATAGACCAATGGAATAGAATAGAAAACTCAGAAATAGACCCGCAAGTATATGGCCAACTAATCTTTGACAAAGCGGGAAAGAGTATCCAATGGAAAAAAGACAGCCTCTTTAACAAATGGTGCTGGGAGAATTGGACAGCAACATGCAAAAGAATGAAACTAGACCACTTTCTTACACCACGCTTTGCTATTTTTAATTGTTTATTTATTCTTTGAGAGAGAGAGAGACAGAGAGAGAGACAGAGTGTGAGTGGGGGAGAGGCAGAGAAAAGGAGACAGAATTTGAAGCAGACTCTAGGCTCTGAACTGTCAGCATAGAATTCGACGTGGGACTCAAACCCACAAACCATGAGATCACGACCTGAGCCGAAGTTGGACACTTAACAGACTGAGCCACCGAGGAGTCCCTTTGCTATTTTTTAAATTAATCTACAATGTGTAAGGAAGCCTAAAGTGAATTCCTAACTGGAAGTTATTGGGAGTTTTTTCAAAATTAGTTCTCTTGCCTAAAACCAGGAACAGTTTACTCCAATGATATAATGGTTTGATATTCCTTTATGAGTTATAGCCATCTTTCTATTTCTCCTGTATGATATAGGTATTATTTATATCTCCAGGCCATTCCATTTAATCAGTAAGATGTCTTTTCCTTCTCGACTTGGAATTCAATTGTATTGTGGCAGAGGTAACCAACTTACTTTACTTTTGCACTGCTTCATTTAGACTGTTTTGATGCTCTCTGATAACTCTCTCCCAAAGCAATAAGATTTCTGATTATAAATATGCTGTTATAAAAATAATTGAAAAAATATTTATTGACTTCCTATCATATGTAAGGCAATGTGGAGTGAGGATTGGATAGAATAAAAATGCAGAAAGGAGTCCCTCCTCTTAAGGAGCTGAGTCTACTTGGGAAGAGAAAGTGTTTAGACAGAAAACTATGGCTAAGAATAATACAAAAGGAATAATTTAAAAGGTCAGTTATTATCCTATGAAGTCAGAAGAGAGAACAATCACCAAAGACTAGGAAGGCTAGCAATGGCTTTAAAATGCCTGGTACATACTAGACATGCAATGCTTATATTTGTTAGGTGAGGTGGCATTTGAGCTAGATCTTGAAGGATGAGTAATATTTAGAAAGGTGGTTTAGAGCTGAAACTATATTCTTGATAGAATATATAATATAGGCAAATGTGGGGAGAAGCAAATGTGGGGGGATACTGAAGTAGTAGTTTTTCTAGAATAAAGGGATTATGAAAGGAGATCATATTAAATGTGGTTGGTGCCAGATGATGGAAGGCCAGGATACATGAGAAAGGAGTGTGAGCTTTATCCTCTAGGTAGTGAAAAAACACTGAAGGTTTTGAGAAAAGGATAATGTCAGAGGAGGATGCATCTGGTGACAGTTTGCAGGATGGATTGACAGGGAGAAACTGGAGGCAGGTGGGCTACCTAGGAGGCTATAGGAGTGGTCTGGACAGGAAGTAATAAGGGCTGTAACTACAGTGGTAGCAGTGGGAAATGTTATGCAGAGTAATAACATGTAGAAGATAACAGGAGTTAATGACTTGATTTCATACATGGGGTAAAGGAAAGGTGGAAAGTAAGATGACTCAGGCTTCTTAGTCCACGAGACCGAAGAACAGTGGCATTACCAGTAATGTTTTCTCTGCTTAGAAGTTGTTTATTGCTGTCTTAGGCTAGTTTGCAAAAGGATGAGGCTCAAGGAGCTATTTTTGTTCTCTGTTTAAGTCCATTTTGTTTTGTTGTTTCTTGGGACTCTGGAAGAGTCCTAGAGATTCTAGACTGGCATGTTTGAAATCTGGACTGTAGGCAGGGCCATCCAAAATTATGACAGATCATTTCCATTGTGTCCTGATTCATCTCTCTTGCTATTTCATTCAGATTGCAAGTCTGTTGGTTCTACCAAGACTTCCTTTTTTTTTGGCAATCAATAGGGGCTGAATAGCTTTTATTCATTGGTGTGTCTTCCTCCTTACTCCCTTGGGCAGCACTGTCTCTCTGCTGGATATTAACACATGTCTTCATGCTCAGTTTTGGACTCTGAGAACTACAGACATCTCAGGGATTGATGCTTGCTACTTTTTTATGCAATTGAAGGCACCAGCCCTAGAAAACTAACGATGCCTTTATTTTTATTTATCAATTTTAATAAAGGAGCCCTTTTGCCTGCAGATCAGGCTAAGAGGCACAGGAAGATTTTTTCCTTTCCTCACAGGGGTTTGGGTTCAATAGTGTATGCTTGAATGAATTCCTTGATGCAAAAGAGACACTAAAAGAATATATATGAAAGATTAAAAGAATAATGTCAGGTAGTATATAAAAACGTACTTAGTGTTTTAAGTATTTACTTATTTCAAAACTATTTATAATAGTTTGTCTACAAGCCAGCATATTCCCCACCCCACCCCAAACACATGTGCACTCCAAAATAACAAAGTTCTATGGTCACTTCTGTCATATACAGGAAAATAAATGGACATAGAGTACCATTTTTGATTGGAACAATGATAAATTTGAAAGTAGAGGCAATGGATCTTGGTGCTTACAATTATGCTATGTTCATTTACAGTGTATTTTTTAAGCTTTAATTAATTTTTTTACTTAAATAATTATTTACTTAAGTAATTTACTTAAATTTAATTAATTTATTTACTTAAGTAAGCCAACATGGGGATGGAACTCATGACCCAAAGATCAAGAGGTACATGCTCTTCTGATTGAGCCAGCCAGGCACTCCTCATTTATAGTGTATTTTAAAAAACATTTTCATACCCCTTAGTTCACTTGATTCTCACAACTCTCTTATGGGGTAGATCAGGTAGACGTCATTCGTTCCCAAGTTACACAGAAGAGAAATTACTTGCTCAAGGTCACTAAGCAATTTAGCATCAATGCCCTTTCTTTTTCTTTTCCCCCACTTCTGCCCCTTCCCCATTTCCTTCTCCTTTTCCTTCTTTATTTTCCTTTGAAGAGGAAAGGCTATCGCCATGCTTTTTTCTGGGCCTCAATAGTCAATCAGTCATCAGGGGCAAGGGACAAATGGAAGATGGATTAAGTCCCTCCTGCAATGTGGAAACCATGCAGCTGCTGTTCACTATGACAGTCCCACAAATCTCTGACAGTTAGCTTTAGAAATAGGAAGGAAACATCCAGGGTCTTTGGTTCAACCCGTCAGAACGAAAGCCAACCCTCTGCTTTGTCCATTGCAACGGATCAATTTTCTTAAGCATCTAGAACGTTGTATAGGGAATAATCTCCCTACTGAAAAGTTTAGATAATTGGTTCCGTTACAACATAGGATGGATCAAGTCATGGTCTAGGTGATTTAAACAAAGACCAATCTCACTCATGCACATAGTTTCAAGGACTGATTTATACAGCAATGAATATCAAATCTAGTTTCCGTCTACCTCTCTGTCCTGAACTTAAGATTTAAGTCGCCTTAAGTAGGTTCAATCAATTGCCTGCTGAGCATTGCCAGTGGTATGTAATCCTTCTACACATATCTCAAATTCAACAGATCTAATACCAAATTCATCATTGCTCTCATCTTAACTTACCACACTTATTTCATATCTGCTTTTGGTGATGCCATCTATTACTGTTTCCCAGGCTGGGAAACTGGGAGTCATTTTGAATCCCCCTTTTCTATTACCCTTCCATATCCCATCACCAAGAAGTATCAGTATGGCCTCTAACACTTCTACTCTCCATTCCCTTCTCTCTATTCCTATTGCTGTTGTCTGGGTTCAGGACTTTGCCATCCAATTTGCCACTCTACTGGATTATTGCACCCTACTGCTTTATTATCTGCCTGACTTCATGTTCTCCTCCATCTTTCATTTGGTGATTATGAGATTTACATAATACAAATCCAATCATATCTTTCCACTACTTAAAAGCTTGTTGATGGTTTTATTATGGCTACAAGATCACATTTGAATTGATCAGCAGGCCCCTACCTGGCTCTCCAAAGGTTTCTTTTGCTACTCCCTCTCACATATCCTGGACCCCAGCTATGCCATACTACCTCTCCCGAGAATATCTCTGACTTTTCTTATACATCTGTCTTGGCTTCAGATGCCTTCACCTGATAATCTCACCTGACACCTGCCCATTGTGAATACCTATTTCTTTCAGTTGCAGCTCAAATGCTACCCCCCCCTCTATATTTCTCCCTAATTTCTATGGGTAGAACCAAACCTTCTAAGCATAATGTCTTCTTTAGAATTGGGCTAGCTAGGATTTGGAGATTGGTTTCACCATTTCTTAGTTGTGTTGCTTTAGGCAATTTACCTAATGTCCCTGTGTCTTGCTTTCCTTTTCTGTGGAATAGGAATTATTATAGTCTTTATCTTATAGAGATGTTTGAGGATTAATTAATTTTTAATGTTTTATTTATTTTTGAGAGAGAGAGTGCAAGTGGTGGAGGGGCAGATAGAGAGGGAGACACAGAATCTGAAGCAGGCTCCAGCTTCTGAGCTCTCAGCACAGAGCCTGACATGGGCCTCAAATTCATGAACTGTGAGATCATGACCTGAGCCAAAGTCAGACATTTAACCAACTGAGCCACCAAGGCACCCCTATGAGCTAATATTTATAAAACACTTAGTGTCTGACATATACCAAGTGTTTAATAATTTAAATGAAATCTGGTTGAGAGTACAATGAAACCTAAATTGCTTGGCTTAGGGGATAATGGGGTTAACCTTGTTTCTTCCTTACCACTTCTGATTTTACCTCTCTTAATGACCTTCCCCCTTTCTGTCACTTTAGGTTCAGAACTTATTTAGGAAAAAAAGAAAGAGGCACGGTGAGAATGCCTCTTCAGAGTGCACTGCAAACCCCAGCATCCTGACACTCTACTTAACTACCTCACACACTCGGGGCTTCAGCCTTGCTCAGGGCCAATCACCTCTGTTGCAAGGCCTGAGTCCTGGGGCCTTGACTAGTGGGCCTTAGGTACTTACCTGTCTTATTATCAGTCTCATCTCTTTTCCATCCCTCTTTAGTAATGGCTCTTAGCCCATCTATGTCTACTCTCCTCACAGAGAAGACTGTGGAGGTCCCTGGGACTTGCAGGGAGACATTTTGCAGGGCTTTTGACAACCTCTGGCCAAAAAGTGTCCTAGACCTTAGCCATTCCTTCCCTTGTTGCCTCTCTTCCACTGGCTCCCACCCTTGTGGGGCCTCTGAGCCCAGTAGTGTCAGGGAAGGGGAAGGAGAGAAGAAAAAACTCGCTAATAGCCTCTGTAATTATTTTTATATTGCTTTATTTATTTGCTGAGACAACTGTTTTGCCATATTGCTAGAATGCGTGTCTGCCATCTCAGATTTGGCAGGCCAATTATGTTACTGCTTTAATGACTCCAGAGCTGTGTCCCTGCGAGGTCATCCTAATTGTTTCTGCCTCCTCAGCTCAGTGTGAGGGTTTTTTTTCTGTCTGGAGGTTGTGACTGGCCAGTGGAAAGGCATGCAGTCTCAAGCACCTTCCCTCTGCCCATTGTCCAACCCCACTGCTTTCAGATCAAAGCTCATGAGACCTACTGCTGACCCCAGGAAAAGTTGGTAAACTCTTCCCCTTTGCCAGAGATAGGGAGGGAGATGGACTCAGAGATGAAGTACAGCAGGTGTATGAAATGCTCCATTGAATATCAGAGGGGCTGGGAGGAACGCTGGTGCATCTTGCCTGCCTATTAGTTCTCAAGGGCACTGCAACCTTGAGCCTCCTTTGAAAAATTTACCAGTCCCTTTAGTTGCCAGAGTCCTAATACTTCTTAATATCTGGGAAAGGATTTATAAGTATGTTTCCACAATTTTTTTTCTTCTTACTCTTAACACAATCTGGTGAAGTAGATAATATTATCATCCCATTTTACAGGTAAAAAGAAAACAAGGTTAGAGAGATTAAGAAATTTGCTTATAATATGGAACTCTGACCTTTCTATTCCAAGTCCAAGCTCTTTTCAACATTCCAGGGATGGCTCTTTGTCCTTCCTGTTCCTCCATTCCCAGGAAGGGTACAGATAAGCTGCTTTAACAGCCTACCCTTCATGTGCCTCTCCCTTCATTTACAATATTTTCCCTGTGATCTCTAGTGCCTTTTAGCTGTACAAAAGGCCTGAGGAGTGTCCTATACCTTAGATATCCCTTTCCCCCTCTCAGAGAGAGAACGATCTGAAGATCTGATTCCTACTATTGAACTAATGACTGATCCTTGGGTAACAGGCATTGTATGCAGGTTCTAGAGAGTTCTTTTCAGCCAGGGCTCAAGCTTAAAGGAAAAATGCTCACCTAATGGAGATTCCAACACTAAGGTCGGGTGGTAGTGGGGAAAGGAACGTATTTTAGCTAGAGCTCTCTATTTTCAAATAGTATTGTAGTACAGGGGCAAAGAAGTGTGTGAGGTTCTCGCTTCTGATGTCTGCCTAAAAGAGGCTCAGTTAGTGCTGCTGCCTTTCTGGCTGGTGAGCAGTAGGGAAGCACACATATTAGCAGAGCCCCCACTCCTGGGACAAGTGGAGACCCTCTGTTCTGGGTAGAGGACCAACTGCTCCCAGAGAATACACGTGGGAAAAGCTATGGGTTGGGAGTAGAGGATCTTGGGTTCTTGTTCCATGTTTGTCATAATTTTGTTGAGTAAATGCTTTTACCACTTAGTAACAGTGCCTGCCTATAAAATGAGATGAAGCTCTCTCAAATATAAAATAAGCATTTGGATTGCACTGTGTACTTTTTTGCACAAAGTATTTTGTTTGATCAGAAAGTTTGCTTTAAACTTAGGATGAGGAAACAGGCTCAGGAGGATTATGTGGCAGATCCAAGATTTAAGCCCAATTTTGTTGAAAGTCATGCTTTAGGGTCTTTACATGTTAGGTGAAAATAACAATGATGACAATGGTGCCAGCCAATGAGTGCTTATCAGAAGCCAGACTCTCTGCTAAGGACTGTTACTTAATCATCATAACATATCTATAAGGACAGTACTCTTTTTATTATCATTTTAGAAATGCTAAAAGCTGAGGCTCAGAATGGTTGAATGTCTTGCTCAAGATTACACCACTAGTAAGTAGCAGATCTAGTGCTTAAACCTAGGACTCTTGACTTCCAAGTCAGTGCTCTTGATACAGCACCTATCTGCTTAAAATGCTATATGAGAAAGTGCTTTGGGATATACTTCCGGCAGTGCTGTCTGATTGCAAACCAGTCCTCTGTGTCATTTTAATAGGCCCACCAAATGAGCCTGGTAGCCTCCAAAGGGAATGTGCACTTGTCTGGGTCCCAGGTCAGAAAGTCAGGCCAGGTTGGGGAAATGCCTACAAGAGACCTTCTTTCACCAGCAGGAAGGTGGTGTGTGCAGAATCCTCAGCTCTACTTTGTTGTTGTGTGAGCTGAGCTGCACATCACCAGGGAGTTCAGTGGGCACCTGTTTGGGGGCACCTGTTTTTCCATTTCTTCCTTGCCACCTTGACTCTTAGCCAAATAATTTATTTCTTCCATCTCCAGCCTCTTCAGGCAACTAAGGAGACATATCCCTTTCCTTTATTCTGCCTTTGGTTTGTCCAGATAGGAGTTGACCTGTTAGCCTTGTCACTTTACCTCTGGAGTCTCAAGGGAACCAAACCTAACACACCAGCTGTTATAGCATGTTATTTGGATCTATGCTGGGACACCATAAAGCTTGTGTCCTGTACCTTGTAAATTAAGAGATTTTATTATTGAGCTCATGGAGTTTTGCTAGGTATGTAAGCCATCTCTAGCACTAGCCCCCATCCTTCAGCAGTATCATTCTCTCTCCTTAAAAGTCACCGTTTATATTCCTTTCCAGACTTTTCCAAGGTACTGTCTGTCTGTTACAATGTTGCAAAGAGATTTCAGGGAAAGAAATCCAGAAATGTCTGGAAGGCTGTGCCATCATACAAACTAGATACCACTTCAGACAGGATAAAGATGAGCAAGTTTCAGAGTCTGCTGTCAAGGTGGTGGTTCCAATGACAGGGTGGTATGGGATCAAGTGGTTCCCAGAGTTAACACTGATTTTCCAAGACTTTCAACACTTTTTTAAGTCCTGAAATAACTCAACGCTTCATTTAGATTTCTTCTCTTAGGCTTTTGAGTACCTGTAGAGAAAATCAAATTGGCTGTGCAGATTGGTGCCATCGAGTTCTGATTTTCTAAGCTCTGCCAAGCCCATGGTGCTATTCTATACGCGCTTTTTTATTTTAAATTTTTAAAAGTTTATGTATTTATTTGGAGAGAGAGAGCATGCCGGGGTCTTTGTTCCCAGCGAATCTAAGGGTCCACAAAGGACGGACGGTCAGGCGAAATGAAGTGAGAGAGCCATGAGTGAGATGGAGTCTGATGACCAAGCAGGCAGCCCTGGCAATTCTGGCATCTCTGCTTTGCTGGTCTCAGTGTCTTTATTTTTATAGGTAGCGAGTGACATTACATCAGTGTTGTAAAGGCATTCTTTACAATATACATTGTTGTCACAAGACCTATGTAGTCATCTATAGGTTTATGGTAGCTTTTGTAAGAGTATTTTGTTATTGCCTTTTTATTATAAGGGAGTATGGGGATGAGAATTACAAAAGGATTTGCGAAATGTTAACCTCAGGGAGGTGCTCAATATTTGCTGCTGATCAATGAAGATATGTTTAGTTATTTTAGTTTGTACCTTATCTATAAGCAGTGCTTCTAACTTTTGGACTAGGCTAACCTCCGGGGAAAGTCCTAAGTCTCTTTACAATCTCTCCCATCAGTCTCTTAATTCTGAGAGAAGCTTTACGGAGATGTGCCTTGAGGTTTTATGGTGGGGCTGAGGGGAGTGATACCTGCAGGGAAAATCTAGTTTGGTTCAAGGAGTCTTGGGGCCTAACGTCTGCTAATTTCTAGCCAACTCATAGCTGCTATTCTATATGATCAATTTGTGTAACCTATCCCCAAGAGGCAACCTTGAGGTTACTTTTGGCCAGGTTAATCTCATACAGATTTTATCCATCAAGACATTACACTCTAGGTCCCCTTTTCCATTTTCCACCAAAGAGCATTATATCCCTTAGGCCAACGAGAGCAATTCAAGAAATCCAGGCCTGAAAGATTATTTAGAAGTAGATAAAACTAGGCACCAGTTTGGCTGGCAGGAGCTTTTGCTTCAACATTTCCCACGCAGGAAGGGGTCTCAACCTGTGAGCCCAAAACAGCTCCCAACAAGAGCACAAGTAGGTGAGGGGCAGAGAGAAGGAGAGACAGAATCCCAAGCAGGTTCCACACCATCAATGCAGAACCCTATGCGGGGCTCAAACTCACAAACTGTGAGATCATGACCTGAGCTGAAATCAAGAGTTGCACGCTGAACTGACTGCACAACCCAGGCACCCATACATACTTCTTTTTTTAATTTCTTGGGTTGATTCCTTTTTGGAAGTCCCATAGATGGGGATCCATCTTGTTGTTCTGCCCCTTGCCTCATAACAGAAAAGCTTGTCCCCTACCGCACAGAGAAAAGTCTTTGAGATATTAACTTCCTCCACTCCTGCCAAATCTTAGATTTGTATCCAATTTCATTTTACTTTTGGAGGTATTTCTATTCCTTTCTAAGACCAATCTCTGTACCTCTGCTCTTGATCCTCTACCTCCTACCTCCTCAGTATGTTGTGCCATTTTTTTCTCAGATGCTTAATCTTCTTCACTTAATTCTCCCTTTCTCAGCCCTTGAATGTGTTCGAGTCTCACCATCCAAAATAAAAATTCCCATTCAAGCTACTTCTGCCAGCATCCTCAACTCCACTGTGAAAATTCTCAAAAACAGTTTCCATTTTTATAGTTTTCATCTCCAATTCCTTTTGCCACCCATTACAGTTGAGCTTCTGTCTCCATGACTCATTTCTACCACATCAGAACATTAACAGCATCTAATATTTATTAAGTTCTTACTATGAACCAGACACTGTGTTGGGCACATTATATGAATAGTCTTTTTTGATCCTCACAATAACCCTCTGACTTAAGTACTATCATAAGCTCCATTTTACAGACAATGGTGGTTGGAGCCTTTGAGGGACTTATTCAAGGTCACATAGTCCAGTGAGTGGTAGAGCTGGGATTTGTACAGAGGTAATCTGACATAAGAGCCCATACTTTAACTCAGTTACCCACAGCCTTGTTCTGCAAAGGCCTAGATAGTGAAACTTTTAGGCTTTGCATGTCAGATGGTCTCTGGTGCTACTGCACAGCTCTGTTCTTGTGGTGTGAAAGCAGCTATAGACAATGTATAAATGAATGAGAGGGACTGTGTTTCAATAAAACTTTATTTATGGACAATGAAGTTGAGTTTCATGGAATTTTAACATGTTATAAACTATCGTACTTCTTCTTCTGAGTTTTTTTCAGGCATTTAAAACCATGAAGACCATTTTTAGCCTGCAGTCCATACAAAAACAGGTGATGGGTTGTGGTTTGCTGACTCCTGCTCTAACCATTACATTATCCAGGGCTCGTCAGATTGTCAAATCCAATGGATAAGCTCTTAATGCTGATGACACAACCCACTTTTTCTCCTCCCATGATTTCGAAGGCGATACTCACTTCCAGTTTTCCTTCTACCTTTATAAGTCCACTAGTCTTCTGAGAGTTTCTTTTCTCCCACCTACCTTTTAAATGTTGGTATTTCCCAGGATCAATAGTTGGCTCATTTCTTTTTTTGCTCTGCTAGAGTAATTGATTCTCCTTCCATGACTAACACCTGCTGTTAATGTAATAACTCAGAGCGTGGGCTTCTGAGTTTACTTGCCTGGGTTTAAATCCTGGCTCTAATAGATACTACTTGTGTGATCTCATAGGGTTCTTGTGAAGGTTAAATGATTTACGATGTGGAAAACTGTTGGAACCATGTTGTTAACATAATATATGTTTAATAAAATATTCATTATCATCATTGATTAGTTATAGACATCCTAATCTGTATCTCCAGCTCAGACTTCTCCTTCAAGTCCTAGACCCATATATCTAATCACCTATTTAACATCTGTAACTTAGATGTCGTACTGACCTCAACATGTTCCAAACTTAATACATCATCTCTCTCTCACCCCCAACCCCCGCTCACACTAACCTGCCTTTTTTCCTCCATACTTTCTTATTCTTCTTAATAGCACCACTGTCCACTCAGCCATTTAACCAAGAAAGCTTGGAATCCAGTTTCACATCAGAAAAAAAAAAAGTGACATGAAACATCCAGCTTTATTTATTTATTTTTTTAAGTTGATTTATTTACTTATTTATTTTTTTAATAATTTATTGTCAAATTGGTTTCTATACAACACCCAGTGCTCAATCCAACAAGTGCCCTCCTCTATGCCCATCACCCACTCTCCCCCCTCCCACACCCATCTTTAAAACCAAGATGAGTCTGAACATTTTAAATCCCCCTCAGTTGGGAGTTGAGATTAGTTATGTGATTGATTTGAAAAATTTCCCCTCTTCCTTTTCCTAATCTTCTCCTCTTTACTCATGCCAGAATTATCTTCTCTCTCTCCTTAAACTTGATGTGTCCATTTCTAACTGCGTATGTTTGATCATACAATTCCTTTCATCTGAAAGGCACCCCCCCATATATCTCCAAATGCCATTCATCACTCAAGAGCTAAAACACCCATGAAGTCATCTTGACTTCTCTTATCAAGAAGATAATGTATATTTTGGAATTGAGAGCTTATATTTTTAAATTGAATTTCACTATTATATTTTTCATACTTTACAAAGACTTTTGTCACAAATCTGTAAGTCATATTGTTTCAACTGGATTATAAACATCTTAAGTTCACAGAGCATAGAATGTTCTCTTTTGTGAATTCTCCATAGTGTCCCACACAGGTCTCCTTTTGCCTTCAATCACTCTTTCTCTGGCTCCTCTCCCTCCAATAAACATGGATCACAAAGTTCTACTTGAACTATTCACTTCTATCCTTCTTTTAACTTTCTTTCTTGGAGATTTTTGAATCTGTTTTTAGAGATAATTTTTGTATACCTATATCTATGACTTCCCAAATTCTCACCTCATTTCCTAACTTCTCCCTTGAGCTGCATTCCCATGTCTCAAAGTTTTTGATGGACATTTTCATGAGGATCGCTTGCCTGACATCAAACTTAATGCTATATTGAAATCTTAATTCATCATGTTCCCATCTCACCCCACCTTCACATTTCCTTATGGCATCATCATTTTCTGTCAGCTAGATAAAACTTGCAGTCATCTTTGACTACTTTCATCACATGTATACAATCATTCACCATAGTATATCTACTGTTCCTTTATGGTTATCTTTTACACCCCATCCTTTTCAGGTCCATTACTACAGTAACAACAAGAATAACAACTATAGCAGTTAACGTGTATGAATGTTTTCTATGGCTGGGCACTGGGCTAAGTATTTTATATTTATATTTTATATTTTCATCTGCTTAGCATTATGAAGTAGGTATTCTTAGTATCTTCTTTCATAGATGCGAAAACTAAGGCTCAGAGTAGAAGAGTGAGAATCACACCAAAATGGGTTTGGACTTAGATTCCTTACTTAACCACAGTGCTACTTACTCCTCATCCCTAGATTTCTATAATTGCTTCCTAACTGATGTACCTTCTATTTCTTGCTCCTTCACCAATATTTCCTGCATACCATTTCCAGAATAATCATCTCCAAACATTGCTACCATTATTTCATTTTTCATCTCAAAAGCAATTGCTATTTCCATTTTATCCACTAAATTAAATATAGTCATAGCCTAACATATAAGGCCCTCCACAATCTTACCACAACCTAACTTTCTAGATCTGTCTCCTGGAAGCATATATCTCCATGAATGAATTAAACTTCAATATTCTACTCAGCCATACAATGGTTTCATTTCATGTCTGCTCATATCATCTACTCACTCCTGGCCCTGTTATGAGTTCCTAGAGGGAAAAGGATGGGTGTGCATATTGATACCCCACAGTTTCTTCCACCTAGTCTACACGTAGTGAATATATGTCAAATGCTTGATAGTAGGAGCTCAGTTACCACTTGGATATTGTTTAATTACTCCTTAACACTCTCCTATTTCTTTCTTCCCATTAGTCTTCTCATTTTTCTATTCCTTGGCATAATTACCCTACAAAAATGTAAAAATCCTCTCCTCTGCAATATCAACATCCTAAGAAAACCTTTACCTATGCATCACCATATCATCAGATTTTTCCTCTGTTTATCCCCAAACATGCCTTCCTGTCAATCTTTCTTCATTGCTTGGTAGTTATCATTAGACTAAATTTTACTAATATAGGACAGGTTTCTGGAGATGACCACTGTGTGAGGATGATAGCACAGTCTACAGCATAAAGTTCTCTGGTGGATCTTGAGGTAAAATATTTTATGTAAGCTGCAGAATTTCAGGTCATGTTCAGCACTGGCCAGGGCTCCTGAGTGATTATATCTAAGAAATGGCAAGGGAAGTGACAACTGGGAAGCTTAGTTCCAAATGCAGATATTCTAAATCTCCAGATGTTCTTACATCCAGAGAGAAAGCGTTCTCATTTTTATTGAAAATATTTTTTAGTTTAGTTTGTTTGTGTTTTAGATCCTTGCTGCTTTCTGGACATTGTGACAAATTAGGGACCATAAATGGCAATGGACAGCATAGAATGCCTTTATAGTTCAGGAAGATCATAGTTTTTATGTTTAGGCGGAGATTCATTTATTTGTAAGGATTGTTTATAACATCTGCTCAATGGTTTCAGTCATTCAAGGTAATATTTATCAAACTTTTTGACAGTAACCCACAGCAAGAAAAACATTTTACATTGGACCCAATATACACACAAACCTGTGCGCATGTACACACATACACACTCTTCTGAACAAAAGTGTCATTAAATAATGTTCACCCTTACTACATGTGATTCACATTTTTCTCTTTTCATTGATTTAATTTAAAAATAATGGCGATGAACTGCTAATCTGATTTCAAAGTACATTAATGAATCATGCCAACACTTTGAAAAACAGTGGTTTAAAGGATGGAAACAAAAAGAGATGATAAGATGTTCTGCTTTGTGCTACTAGAAGCAAGTATATATTGCATGCAATTGATAAGCTGGGAAGGAACAGTTCTTAAGTCACAGCTAAAGACCAAAGTCCATAATAGGGATAACAAAAATAATTAACTGCGGTGTATTGATTTTGTTATCAGCTTTACATATTCTTTGTTTCAAATTAAACTTGTAATTTGTGTGCGTGCGTGTATGTGCATGTGTGTATATTTGTGCTTTTTGCTGCATAACATGTTACCCAACTATATGGTTGTCTGTTTCAATGTTTACAATTATGTAAGTGTTCCATTTTCTTCTGCAAATTAGATGGAAAGCTGTGGCACCTTTTCAAACATTATTTATAAATAAGATATTGAGATTATTTGAACATACGATCACCTTATTACTATATGGAATAATACTAGCTACATTTCATGAATTTGTTATGGTTTCTTTCCCCAGTGAGGGATATAGAACATTATTGAAGCATTAGGGTTATATAATGTAGAGTATTAAGGTGAACATCATGGGGCCAAAAGGACTGTACAGTATTTTAGAAACTGGGCGTGGTCACCAGTTGCTTGGATAATTGATTGGCTCAAAGATCTCTCCCTTAAACAGATGTTAGTTCTTCAAAAGTTGCATTGTAGTGAGAATGCAGCAAAAGGACAAGATAGATTTTAGCTGTAGTTTGAGAGATTTTGTTATGTTGTAAAGATCTTTCCAACATCAGTTCACAAGTTCTTGAGGGGAAACAAATAAAAAAAGGAAGGGGTGGCAACCAAGTAGATTGTAAACAGAGTGCAAACAAGCTTTTTCACTGAATACCGTTTAATACATTTTCATCAAAAACTCTTTTCAATGTTTATTCATTTTTGAGAGAGAGAGAGAGACAGAGTATGAGCAGGGAAGAGGCAGTGAGAAAGGGAGATACAAAATCTGAAGCAAGCTCCAGGCTCTGAGCTGTCAGCACAAAGCCCGATGTGGGACTCAAACCCACAAACTGTCAGATCATGATCTGAGCTGAAGTCAGAAGCTTAATTGACTGAACCACCCAGTTGCCCCTATAGTTTTATTTCTTTTAAGTTTATTTATTTATTTTGAGGGAGAAAGAGAGCGAGTGTACACAAGCAGTGGGGGGAGGAGCAGAGAGAAGGAGACAGAACTCCAAGCAGGTTCCAGGCCATCAGCGCAGAGCCCCAATGCGGGGCTGAAACCAATGAGACCATGAGACCATGACCTGAGCAGAGATCAAGAGTCGAATGCTTAACTGACCAAAATACCAAGGAAAACAAAAATGACAGCCAAGGGGCACCTGGGTGGCTCAGTCGGTTGAGCGCCCGACTTCGGCTCAGGTCATGATCTCGCGGTTCGCGAGTTCGAGCCCCACCTCAGGCTCTCTGCTGTCAATGCAGAGCCTGCTTCATACCCTCCGTCTCCCTGACTCTACTCCTCCTCCAGCCTCTCTCTGTCTCTCAAAAAGAAATATACATTAAAAAAAATTTAAAAAAATGACAGCCAAAAGAGCTTTATGACAATGAGAAGACAGTATAATGTAGGCCAAGGGAGAAATGCAAGATATGTAGGAAGAGATTGGATGTTCCAAACCTGCCTCTGGCCATTTACTAGCTGTGCAATACTAGGCATACCACTTAACATGCCTGGTCCTCTCTCCTCATCTGTTAAATGGGAACATAACTATATAGAGCCTGTAGTGATGATTATTTAAAATAACATTTGTAGCACTCAGCACATAGAAGATTGTGATAGACAGGATAATGGCCCTCTAAATATGTCAACACAGCCCCAGAATCTGTGAATGTGTTAGGTTACAAGGTCAAAGGGATGTTTTTTTTCAGATGGGATTAACGTTGATAATTAGATGACCTTCAAATAGGAAGACTAACCTGGATTATCCAGGTGGGACCAGTGCCCTCACATGGGCTCTTAAGAGCAGCAGGAGAGGGCGGAGTGGTCAGAGAGAGATGCAAAGGAAGAAGAGGTAGGAGAGATTCAAAGTGTGAGGGGCAATCAACCTGCCCTGACTGGCTTTGAAGTTGGAGGAATTGGGCCGTGGACCAAGGAATGTAGGGGGGCCTTCAACTGACAGCCAGCAAAGAAATTAGGACTTCAGTCCTACAACTGCAAGGAAGTGAATTATACCAGCCACCTGAATGAGCAAAAAAAAAAAAAAAAAAAAAAAAAAAAAAAGGATTCTCCCCTAGGCCCTCCAGAAGGAAATACAGTCCTGCTGACAGTTGATTTTTAGCCCAGTGATCCCAGTGTCCAATTTTTGACATGCAGAATTATTATAACAATAATATATTTGTGTTGCCTGAAACTACTAAATTTGTGGTTGTTATGGCCACAATAGAGAACTAATACAAAGATGTTCAATCATTAATAGCAATTGCTATTGTTAATTTAGGGTGATCATAGAAATCTCAGAAATTGGTGATCTATATTGTCTATTATAAGATTATCGATGCCCCACTAAGGTGATCTTCTTGAAAATCAGTGGATGTTGGGCAACCTCATTTCTAATTGAAGCTATGGGTCTCAAACACACCAAAGGACTGGGACCCAGAGGTGGTGGTATCCATCTGTATGTCTTTGTCCCAGACTACATATGCCAATCAATTAAGTTTCTGAAGAATCAAGTGCTTAGTGGTTTTATTGGAATGTATACAATTTATTAAAATTTATAGAATTATTTGAATTCATAGGTGCTATATCTATTGGATTTTACAGGTGAGTAAATGGAGCAGGTAGAGAGCTTTGTGGGCTGGGAGGAGGTAGAAGTTTCTCATTTTTCTCAACTGTAAAATAGTGATAGCGATAGTGTTTACTTAAGTCACTAAGTCTAAAATGAGTAAGTTACTTGTTTCCTTTGAGCTTCAGCATTGTCCATAAATTGTCTGCAAATATGCAGAAAGAGCCTCACTACTAACTTTCTACCTTGATAATTTTGAAACACGCCATATAGATAGGGCCACTTCTAACTTCAGTTTTATTCTATGGAGTGATTTTGTCAGGAACACCTTTAATTCTTTCTGAATAATATTTGTTTTGGGGCCTCCACTCTGTTGAAATATATTTTACTTTTGGGTGTCTTAGTGTTCTATTTATGGAAAGCCCAATGTTTTTCATGCCAATTAGGAATAGAGGCTAGGCACCCCAACACATCATATCCAGTGACTAGTTTACTAGCAAACTAAAATTATTGGTCAAGTCACATTAATTATAATATTATTTTCCATGTATTTATTGCTCATAATATCCTAATGTCTTATAGTGTCTCATTTAATCTCCATAACAACTCAGTGTCAGCAGGTACTATTATTAATCCCTTTATACTGATGAGGAATCTGAGGCTGGGAGACAAAGTACCTTGTACAAGTTTACACAGCCAGTTATTTGTGGGGAGGGTCAGGATTTGAACTCAGGACTGTGTGAGTCCCTAAGTCCAAGTCCTCCTGGTAAGGAGAACAATCCTATGGTCTGACTCCCCTTAAATCAACTCTCTTGTCCACACTCAAGGCTTTTACACTGGATAATGGGAAAAGTGGACCTGGGGAAAGTTTATATTTTAGGGTTTTTTAAAAAAGTGATAAGCCACTTGAATTGTCCCTTTCAGACACTTTTTGGGATAAGCTCTAGTCCAATGCGTCTCAAACCTTAATATGTGAACCAATCACTGGGGAATCTTCTTAAAAATCAGATTCCAATTTACTAGGTCTGAGGAAGAGTTTAAGATTCCGCACTTATAAATAGCTCCCGGGGTGCCTGGGTGGCTCAGTCGGTTATGCATTGGACTTTGTCTGGCTCAGGTCATGATCTCACGGTTCGTGAGTGCTGACAGCTCAAAGCCTGGAGCCTGCTTCAGATTCTGTGTCTCCCTCTCTCTGCCCCCTCCCCGCTCGTGCTCTCTCTCTCAAAAATAAATAAGTATTTAAAAATAAATAAATAAATAGCTCCCAGGGTATGGTAGTGCTACTGGTATGGGGACCATACTTGAAGTAGCAATGCCGGAACCCACTCCATCTTAGCCTGTCTTAACTAACCTTGCGATATCCTCACTGCAATGTAGAAGTTCTTCATATCATCCTTCTGGATTATAATAGACATGTTTGCATTAGCCTATTTTCCAGATCATAAAAAAACAAAACAAAACAAAACAAAACAAACAAAAAAACCACACGCAGAAAAACACAAAAAAACTAGGATGGGGTTAATTAAAACCAGGTATCAAGGCTAAATAATGGAGGCAGGAAATAACACCGCTCCGAAAACCTTCCTTCTTCTCATACTCTACTATAAAAACCATCTGCCTTGTCCTTTCTGCTTTTTTTGTTTTAATTTTTCAAGAAGTGTATGAATGTGCGTGTGTGTGTGTGTGTGTGTGTGTGTGTGGATACACGTTCACTTATGGGTGCTGGTTCTGAGACTGACTCCATGAGGCCAGAGTCATAGTCACTAGAGTCCACCAGTTTCCATTCTCCAGACTAACGGAGTGCAGCAGAGACTGGGTTTTCTAGATACCGGATCAGCCAGTTAAGTATAAGCAGCTAACTCTTTGTCATGTTAAATCTTGTCCTCCACCTGAATATGCTAGCTGTGGGCATATGCTCTGTTTTCTTAGCTGACAAGATAGGAGTGTATGTGTGTATGTGTGTGTGTGCATGTGTGTGTTGGGAGCAGGTGGTGGGTGAGAAGGCAAGTCACAAGGATATGGCAATAAACACGTAAATATAAATGTGCAGAAGTATAAGGTTGTGATCTTGGTGAAGTTGGTTTCAGTTTCCTCTTTGACTTTTCAGAAAGATCTCTGGTGAGCTTTGGAGAATTTATTCAGTCCTAGCAAGAAGTCTTGGGTTCTGGTTTTGGTTCTCTCACTAGCTACCTGTGTGATTTTGACAAGCCATTTTTACCCTCTGAGCCTCAATTTCTCTATAGGTAAAATGACGGCATTGGCTCCTGCTCCCATCCCTGTTTGTTTCCCACCATCAGCTCTTGCAAAAGCTGGGGCAACTGTGTCAGCTACCAGCATCTGAGTGCTAACTCCACAATGAGTGATGGAGAACTGAACCTAAGGAATTTGCAAAGTTCCGGACCCAGTGAACTGCGAAGTTTTTGCTTTGCCCCACCAGCTTTTATTTATTTATTGAAATAATCTGCTATTGCTCAGTTGAGCATGCTGCACACATTTGTTTAGGAGACCACAGTCGAATCATTCAGGCCTCGTTCTTTGCCATCAGGATGGGTCAGTTGGTCTCACTGCTCAAAGGACTTGAGAGAGCCATCAACAGAAGGAAAGCTTCCATGAGTTTTAGAAAGAATGACAAATCTCAGCTATGAAGTTCTGGATTCAGTGGTAGTCTCACCTTAGCCCCAATCTAGAACAGATTGCTGCAGTTCCTCCTAGAATGAGGCATCATTTCTGCCAGAATGATGCAAACTTTGTGATACCCCTCCCTGAAAACTTGAAAAATGACCAGGTGAGGTTAGGCTTGTGGCACCTTAGGCCACAGGGTACTTTGGGGAGAAATGTCCTGTCCCTCTCATTCTGCACCAGCTAACTTGAGGCTTCTGAACAGCTTAGTGTACTTAGCTAAAAACAAGCATCTTTGGCAGGAATAAAGCAGGCAGAAATGTTTTGGTCCCTCTCCTTCAGTGATGGAGCCATGGCAAAAAACAAATTGGAATATTTGGAAGCAGGCTGGAAGGAAATAGTACGACACATTTGAAATATCCATTCCATAATTAAGCATCTGAACGGTTCATAGATTGGGATTTAATATGTTATTCCAATTCTCTGGTTCTAAGGAATTCTATCATTGTTCACTCAGTGTTTACAAAGCAAGTTGTAGGCAGTTTTAGCATGCTTCACATCTGAATCAATTTTCTGGACTAATTCCATCCTCAGCTGAGCAAAAGAAAGGAAACACCTGGATGGTTTTCTTTCCGTGTATTTCAAAACATCTTTGGGTTATCTCTTATCCCTCTCCTCTTCTTCCCTACTGTATCTTTAATTTTCTGGCCCACCCTTCTCTAAGCATGTATGGTCCTGTGTGTCATTCTGGTAGTTAATTCTAGAAAGAATGGAATCATAGGACTGTCGCTCTTACAGTTGTCAGATATTTGGTGCAGGTTTCTATGTTGGAGCATATACTGAAGGCAGGGGAACCTGCGTCAACACAGCTGGGGACTGCATTGGTTCTGTATCTCAGCACTACCCACCTCCATGTCCCCTGAGTAACTGTGGATTGCAACTCACTGTGGCAGCCAGATATGTACATCACCAAGAACAGAGCAGAGACCTGTGCCTTCCTTAGGCTTCACCCCTGTGGACAATTTCAGTTCTTCCCCAAGTATGAAGCTGCCACTTCTTTCCTACCTATCTGCAACCTGGTCTTTGCTATTTATGGGATGGTATAATTTTAACCTATCTAAGAAGATATTTGCTTATGATTGCCCCAAAAAAGTAACAGCATGGGCTCCTTTTCAGATCCTACTTGAGTACTCCTCATTCTATTCTGTCTCTAGGTGGTGAGCATTAGGATAAATTGTCCAATGCAATATAAACAGTTTCACTTAATGCAGAATCTGTTTCTCTCATTCGCTGAATTGGAAGGAGGTAATTCATTGTATTCTGGTAACATAGTAATAAATAGAAAGTTTAACAGAAGAGCCCGAGTGCTTTGGAAGCACAAATTCAAACATTCCCCTGTTTGCTACAGCAGCACAGAGCCCGATTGCATGAGGCTGATCCGGGTCCTTGAGAAAATACACACACACATACGCACACAAACCATATATATGTATATACACACACACACCATATACATATATATGGTGTGTGTGTGTGTATATATATATGATACAACTCAAAGAAAGCATCACATACACAAACACCATGTGCATATATATAAAACTATATATATATATATACATATGTATATGTGTATATATACATATATAGTAAAACTCCATGAGAGCAGCATCTCCAAAAGACCAAAACAGATTTCAAGTGGCATTCAGGTTTTCCTTCAACCTTGCAAACAGAGCAAGAGCAGTTCCTCTTGACCTGTGGGTTTCCTTTATTCCAGGCTAAATATTGACTC
Organism: Paguma larvata; assembly: GCA_030068075.1. NCBI lineage: Eukaryota > Metazoa > Chordata > Mammalia > Carnivora > Viverridae > Paguma > Paguma larvata. The sequence goes on from CM057830.1 coordinate 86,555,980, forward strand.
TGAAACCAATGTATTTTGTCCCTCTCCATGAATGTATTTTCATGCCTTTTGAGTTAGAATAAGTAGATATTCACGGGTGAGTGAAAGGTACTATTTGACATCATTTATATCTCAGCTCTTTAATAGTCTATGGGAAAGGAGACATGATATAAATCATCTGTAAAACACCAAAAAACAAAAAAAGTCTGAGACAATCATGACTGCTGATACACAAACTTGCCGTATTTGCTAAATGCCATGAAGATAAAAATACATGGCAATAGACAAGTGGGTTGGGGGCCATATCAATGTAGTAATTATTTCTCATTTGAAGTGAGGACTGACATGCACAATCTCTAAAGGAAACATTATTGATTTGTCTATGTCTCTCCTATATATAATAAACTTGGGCAAAGTTCAGAGATCCTGTCTTCCACACTGGTCTCTAAGCTTCAGGATTTTCATGAGAGAGTGATAGCCTTGCTAGCCACTTAGCCATCACCACCATACCTGATTATGGACAGAGACTCAGGTTGGCAATGGGGAAAAAGCCCTTCTCTAGCCACATTTTTAGAGACCATGGAGAAATACCAGGATCTGCAAATACAGCTCGGTACCCGTTTGTGTGTGTGTGTGTGTATGTGTGTGGTGTGTGTGTGTGTGTGTGTGTGTGTAAAGGGGGGATGATAACGTCCAAGTCGGTATAGTGTTTGAAGGGAGGCAGGTGTTTACTTTAGAGCAGAGATCTGACAGATGTCCCCCCATTTGCATTTCCTAGTTTCTTTAAGGAAGCCAGGAAAATGAATCTGGTCATTACTTAAGTTTGAAAGATACAAAACAGAAAGAAGGTAAATGGACTCTCACGAGTCCACCCCAGCTCTCTGCAACTTAAAGTGGCTTTCGGCAAAAGGGCCAGTGTCCTTATTCCCATGCCCATCTCCCAGGAGGATTCTGAGGAAGCCTGGGAGCAGGTTCCCCAGGAAGCTTGATACTTACCCAGAGATGGAGCAGATCACTGTCCAGGGGTAGGGCAAAGCTCTGGTTTAGGAGAACATCCAGAATGAAAACGATGTTTTGGTCATTGCCAAGAGCCACCTTGTGCTAACACCCCTAGAGCTTTACCCCATTGTATCTCTCTTCCCGTGTCCAAAAACAATCTGTTGCTGGCTTTGCTCTGCTCCCCACTACCCCAGCCCACAGCCAGCCAGCCAGCGCCTTCCAGTCCTCAGCATCCCAGCACCCTCACTTAACCCACACCTGACCACCCCTTAAGGCAGCACTCATGCAGCAAAGCAGAGGGCACAGGGCCGCCTGTCGACTTACCCCGGGCCAAGTGGTCTGTTCGGATCTGCGTCGTCTGGTGTCCGCGAGCCAAGGCGCGCGGTGCGGCCGCCTTACCGGACTCGGTCTCCGGCCGGAGGCGGCGTGCAAACAGCAGCCGCCTGGGACAGCCCCGGGCCTGGAGGCTGCCTAGCTGTGGGCAGAGGAGCACCGGGAAAGGGGCGGGGTGTGGTGAGAGAAGCAAGTGCTGGTTCTACCTTGGTTTCTCCCTTCGCTCCTCAGTTATCCCCAAACTTCCCTGTGACTGGCCGGCCCTCCTCACCTTTCGCCTCAGTCGGCGCCCCCAAACTCTTTGCTCCACCCGCCCCCCTGCCTTATTCTCGCTTGCTTCTCCCGGCTGTCTCACCCAACCTGGGCCGCTGCAAGCGCACGCACTGCCTTCACGCAGCCAGAGGCACAATAAGAGCAGGGGAAGAAACTGACACGGGGAAACGGACAGGGGTAGGAGACACGGGAGTGTGAGGGAGAGAGAGAGAAAGAGAGAAGAGTCAGGGAGAGAGAGACGGGGAGAGCGAGGCACACAGAGAGAACCGCATTTACACTCTTACATGCACAAACGCACACTCAAGCTCCGGCTGCCAGGTAGCGGCTGGCGGGAGACCTGGCCACCCCTCCAAATCTTTCTAGACTATAGGGATCTGTCCCCTTCCGCTGCCGCTTCTGGAAAATGCTATAGAATGAAGGGAAGAGAAAAGCAAAGAGGGGTGGGGAAGGGAAAATAGAGGTGGTGCGCTCCCTTTTGTCCTCCCCACCCCTTGCTCCAAAAATGTCCAACCCTGAGCTCTTCTTTCTCGCTTCTATCTGCTCCCGGCCTCCTTCTCCTCCTGTTCTCTCTTTCTCCCTCCCTTTGGGTGTCTGCAAGCTGCGGAGAACCCGTCGCGGTTGAGGTGTGTGTGTGTGTGTGTGTGTGTGTGTGTGTGTAGGGGGAGAAAGCCGCGGATGGCGAAAGCACCTCTCACCTCCCCCAGCCCGGCCGAGGCCTCACACACCTCCAGCTCTCGGCAGGGGCGGGCGGGGCGGGGCGGGGGAGGCGGGGAAGGGGGAGGGAAAGAGGGAGGACGGGGCAGCCTGCAGGGGCAGCTGCTACTGCCTTCTCTGCAGCTCGGTGGCCAGGGGTGGAAGGAAGCCGCAGCCGCAACCCCAAGTCAGCCCCCGCTGCCCTGTCCCACCGCCTCATCTCTCCCCCCTCGGTACGGAATTTTCTGTTTCGTTCGTTTGCTCTCCCCGGGCCTCCTCCTCCCCTGGGTGGTGGCAGTTACTGGGGGGCCGAGCGCGGATGCGGGTAGAGGGGACTGGAGCTCCTTGGGGTGGTTGGCTTGCAGAGTATCTTTTTGCCCCTTGGCTTGAGCACCCCTTGCTTTGGACAGTGACCCTCCCTACCCCCACCCTTCCCAGTTCAGGCTCCGTGCTGGCGTTGGTGGGGCTGCGCTGGCAGCCACGGGTCATCACGGAGGTAGGGGAGTTTAGCCAGTGAGAGCGTGGGCTAGCGGCCGTGGACAACCAGATAGCCGGACAGCGGGACCCTCAGTCGCCAGGGGCTGACCTGGGGTCGTTTAGGCTGGCTTCGGTCCCTGACGGGTCTAGTGTAACCCAGTACAGGCAGCCCGGGCGCTAGCCCAATTCTCCCATTTGTGTCCCTCTCACACTGAGGGTCTGTCCAGCAACACCAGCCTAGATTGAAGCTGGGCGGTGAGTGGGGACGGATAGTGGTATTATAGGATGAGGGAGTAAGTTGCTTAGTGGTGGCAGTGGCTTCTATGTGTGTGTGTTGTGGGGGGAAGCGTCACCGGACACTTGGGCGACTCTTTGATCTTTGCAGTTTTGTGTCATGTGAGGCATCCCCCTACCCCCCCCCCCATCTTTGACCCTATACTCTAGCTCCCAGAACGCAGACCCTCTTGAACCTTCCTGGGACGAGCCTAGTGGCTCCTCCACCACCACAAGCCTGAGACTACTACCTGCAACCTGCAGGCACTTAGGTCCAATAGCTGGCAGCATCTTGTGGCCCGACTGCCCAGCCCCAAAGCTCGGCTTTGTCTTTTATCTCCTTCACTACCTTTCTCCGGAAAGGAGGGTGTGAGACTCTGCCTTTCTGAACGCTGGGCTAGTCCCTGAAACCCTTTTCCCTACCATTCTCAGAGTAATACAGAGCTCAGAGAATGCTCCACTGTTTTTCCAGCTGTCGCCTGCACACACACTGCTAGCTTGAGTCAAGCTCCAGAAAGAGCCAGAACCTTCTGCCCTGTCTAAATGGCCGAGTGTTCCATTGCCTTGTCATTGAAGCTGGTGGAGTTATGTTTAGTGGGAGCCGTAGCAACTCTCCTTGACTACCCTGGGAAAGTCCCTGGGGGCACCAAGCAAGACAAGTTTTTCTGTTGTCCTCAGTCTCCTTCACAATGAGGTCGCCGAGTATTCTGGAGCATCTGAAGCTTTGTGTGGGAGCAAGGCATCAGAGAAAAGTATTACAAGAAAAGGATGAAGGGTGTGTGTTTGTGTGTGTGAGTAGGGACAGGGGTGAGGATGGAGCCTTCCCCTCCATACTGTTTAAACACTTCAGGAAGTACATTGGGCAATGATGTAGATGGAAAAAGAAATCACTTGATTCTGGAATCTTTCTGGCTTTCTCCCATTCAAAGTAGTTTTACTGTGGCTAACAACCTCAAATGTACAGCCTTCCAAACAAAAGAGGTCAATGTTGTAAGCTGGTCCCTCTTTTGGCATGAGGGGTGAGTAGGTTATGTGGCTCTGGACAAGACCTTGGGGCATCTCCCTTTCTCTGACCAAAGTGTAATCTAGCTGAAGCTTCTAAGCCAAGCCTAGGATGTAACCAGGAGCAGTGCCCAGGGAGAGAAGGAAAACCCTATTCTTGTGAGCCTTCTCTTTCAAAGGCCTTATGTATAGCGCAGTTGCCTTTAACATATGGAGATTATGGGTGTTTTTGAATTGTGGTGTTTTCCCAGCAGATTGTGCATAAGACCCCAGATTTTCTTCTTGCACCCACCCTACTCTGCTAACCTCTTCAGGATATCAAGGATATGCAAAAGAAAATCCTCTCCAAAGTTGAAAGCACACCATGCAAATGCCAGGCATCACTATACCAATTCCAGGACAAACCTACTGGAGGATCTCCTAATGCAATTAAGAAGCAGACTTGGGCAGGAGCCTAAACTGGCCTAGGTTGCTTGTGAGCCTTGGGGCTAGGGGAACTCATCTTCTCTGTGAATATGGAAATATTCAAGTTTTCTACTTGGTGGCTGAGAGTGTTTGTCTGTTTGAATTCTCGGGCAGTTTGTGAGCAGAGGCTACAGTTGCAGAAGGATTCAAAGTCCCAAATGGAAGCGATTATGAGTAATTTAAGGTAGATTTACCTGGCTGCTAGGCGAGGTTTACTCACATGGCCTGGCCTATTCAAACACCATCCAGATATAACTTCAAAATGCAATTGGGACTTAAACGTTCCCGAGGCATTCTCTTTACTCCTACACTCCTTGACTGGAGTGGTAAGTGGGACATACAGACCAGAGTTTGTTGTAATATCAGAGGCAAAGTGAGATTGGTATGAGAAACCCAGAGAGTAAAGGCATTTTCTTTTCCCCTTTAGGCTGGGTTTCTCAACCTGGGCAGTACTGACATTCTGGGCCACGTGATTCCTGATTATGAGGAGCTGTCCTGAGATTGCAGGATGTTTAGAAGCATCTCTCACCTCTGTCCACTAGATGCCAGTAACGCCCCCACCTTGTGACAACCCCAAATGTCTCCAGACATTGTCAAATGTCTCCTAGGGGGCAGAATCATCCTCCCCATTGAGTACCAAGGCCATTTACGGTAGTGTCCATATTTCACAGACCATATTTTACCTTGATTCTATCCACATGGCATGTCCAAATCTTATATTGAATAGACTCTCAGAAAATACAGAATATTTTGTGAGGAAACAGTGCACAAAGCGTTCTTATGGATTGATAAACTTTGTCAAATGATTGAATTCATTGTTATAATCATTGCCACCTCCCCATCACCATCTAACTTTTGTTGAGCACTCACCATGAGTAGAGTGTTGACTACAGTAAAGATATATAAGGCATAATTCCACCCTTCAATATACTAAGGAACTATTGACCTTTATGTCCCCAAAGGGAATGGGGTACAGATTTTCATGGATAACCAGTTTCTGGACTGAATCCAACATGGCTTTCTCCCCATTTATTTCCCTTTTGTCCTCAAACAGTGACTTTTTCTTTAAGGTTCTGCCTCAGGGAGTTTGTTCTTTGTCTTGCTAATCACCATACCTTTACTGTTGCATCCTTTGTGACTTTCCTCTATATGACCCTTATCCAGCATTGAATGTACCCAGCATTGAAATGACTACAGCATCACAAAGGCTTTGACAAATTGAACAGTTTGAAGGGCAGGTTTTTATTTCCAAAGAAAAAGGCTTCTAGTCTATCTGCACTAGAGAAGTCCTCAACAGTGGCAAAGACAAAGGAAAAGAATGGAATGGAAGAAGAGATGATTCTTAAAATACTGTGGAGTGTTGATTGTGGGTTTTAACATTCAGCAGTATCTCTGCCCCAGGAAGTCAAACAACACTAATGTGAGTTGTGGTATCCTGATCAGGACTTCAGCAAAGGAAAACACAGGAGAAAGTGTGGAATATCTGTTCAAAACCAGCTAAGTAAGCTCCTGCCTTGAAAATGAGTGGCGAACTACACCTACATCAGTGTCCGCTGCTTTGAATAAGTCCTAGCCCAATACCATGCATATGGAGACAGCAACATGTCACTTGTGAAAAACTAACACAGGGACTACCAATCAGCACATTTAAACTTTGTATATTCATGAATTATGGTTCTCTTGCCAAGGCTAATTATTTATTTAAATAAAAGTTTTGCCTGAATTGGGACCGTGAATGGCCGTAAATAATTGAAAACAGGTTTCACATTCCAAAAGTGTGTTCAAATTCTTCTACCACAACAGGATCCCTGTAATCAAGGCATAAGGCCTTATATAGTGATTAACTAAGGACTTTTCTGTGCCTACCATTAATAGGAATGCAAATGCAGCTGGCCCTGGGCAAGTTTATAAAGTGGAATTGCAGCATTAGAGAACATTTAGGGAACATTGGGCCTTGCCTGAGGTTCCCTGATAGTGACAGAAACAAGACCCAACAAAGTCTTGCTGCTTTACGACTGACTCTGTGTGGCCTCAGGAAGGGCAGATTTAGGCTCTATTCTGTCTGCCCCCACCCTCTTAGCTTATTAAAATCTGCCCTTGTGGAATTATGTGATCTTCCCTAATCAAAATACCAGTGCTTTCTCTCTTAGGAGTAGCTCTGTCTTCAACCTTTTTCCTCAATTGTAAAAACAAAAACAAAAACAAAACAAAAGCCTCTATCTACTTAGTAAGGAAAATTAAAGCATGAGGGGACAGGTATTTCTTTCATGTAAAAACTTCCCAAGGACCCTGAAATCACCCCAGTTGCAACTCAGGACTTGTAAATCTGTGGAGGCCAAGGTAAGACAGAGAAAGTTTATTTTTCCTGTTTTTTTTTTTTCAGGGAAAGCTTGGTACAAAAATGAAATGCTTAATTTGAGTATTTTTCTCTGGAGGGTTGGCTGGCTTGAAGGAGTATCTTGTGAGCTGTGTTTTATTCTTGATCAATAACACAGACCTTTCTGGACAGAGTAATGAGGGGCTACCTATGGAAGGTTTTTGGAGAGTGGGTTGTGCTAGAGAGTGTAAGCTTTGGAGTCAACAGAAATTGGCCTTAATTCCAGCTCCACGTCTTATTAGTTGGAAAAACAAAGTCATGTGAACCTTGGTTTGCTTATCTCTCAAATGGGGATAATGGCTCAGAGTTGTTTAGTGGATTTAATTGGATAATACATAAGTTTAGCATGGAGTCTAATATGTAGCAGTAACTCAATAATTGCTCATTGCCTTTCTTTTTCATTTATGCCTTTTTTGTATTGAGGTGACACACATAACATAAAAACAACCGTCTTAAAATGTACAATTCAGCGGCACTTAGTACATTTACATGTTGTGCAAACTTCATCTCAAGCTAGTTCCAAAACATCATCATCATCCCAAAAGGGGACCTTGTACTCTTAATCATTCATTCCCCATTCCTCCTTCCCCTAGACACTGAAAATAATTAATTTGTTTTCTGTCTCTATGGATCCAGCTTATAGATATTTCGTATAAGGGGACTCATACAGTGTGACCTGTTTCATCTGCCTTGTTCACTTAGCAAATTTTCAAGGTTTATTCATTCATGTTCTAGCATGTATCGATACTTCACTCCTTTTTATGACTGAATGACATTTCATTGTATGGAGATATTACTTTTTTAGTTTAGGCTGTTGTAACAGAATACCACAGATTGAGTGGTTTAAACAATAAATATTTATTTGTCACGGTTTTGAGGCTGGGAATTCCAAGATCAAGATTCCAACAGATTCTATGTCTGGTGAGCACACTCTTCCTGATTTCCAGATGACTGCCTTCTTGCTGTATCCTAACATGGCAGCCAGTTAGACTGCAAGAAACAGAGAGAAAGAGAGAGAGAGAGAGAGAGAGAGAGAGAGAGAGAGAGAGAGTACTTTCTGGTCTCTTCTTATAAGGGCACTAATCCCATAATGGGGTCTTTATTCTCATGACCTCATCCAAACCTAATTACCTCTCAAAAGCCCTACTCCCCAAAACCACCACATTGGGGATTATGGCTTCAACATATGAATTTGTGGGGAGTAGACACAAACATTCAGTTCATAGAAACATTTGATTAATCAATTCATCAGATGATGAACATTTGGGTTGTTTTCACCTTTTGGTTATTATGAATTATGCTGTTCTGAACATTTTTGTACAAGTATTTGAATACCTGTACATACCTAGGAGTAGAATTGCTGGGTCATATGGTAATTCTATGTTTAACTGTTTGAGGAAACATCAAACTGTTTTCCACAGTGGCTGTACCATTTATAGTCCCACCAATAATGTTTCAATTTCCCCACATCTTTGCCAACACTTGTTATTTTCCATTTTTCACATTACAGCCAACCTAACTGGTGTGAAGTGATTTCTTATTTGAGTTTTTATTTGAATTTCCTAATAATTACATAAACATCTTTTCATATACTTGTGGGTGAATGTTATCTTTTGTGGAAAAATGTTTATTTAAGTCTTTTGCCCATTTTTAAATTGAATTGTCTATTAGTTGTTGAGTTGTAGAATTTATTTCTATATCCCAGATACTAGATCTTAATCCAATATATGATTTGCAAATATTTTATCTTGTTCTGTAGGTTGTCTTTTTACTTTCTTGGTAGTATCCTTTGATGTAGAAAAACATAATTTTGATAAAGTTTGATGTGTTCTTACAAATATTTTATGCTTTTAATTCTTATGTTTAGGTCTTTGATTCATCTTGAGTTAATTTTTGTTTATGATGTGAGGTAAGAGTCTGCTTTCTCTTTCTTTTCACATGTGGATATCTGGTCCCATCATTGCTTGTTGAAAAAAATTATTCCTTCCCCATAGGATGGTCTTGGCACCTTGTCAAAAATCATTTTGCCCATAGATGTATGAGTTTATTTCTGGACCCTCAGTTCTATCCCAATTGGTCTAATTTCTATTCATGTTCCAGTACCACACTCTTTTAATTAGTTTAGCTTTGTATTAAGTTTTGAGGTAAGGAAGTTTTGAATAAGGCCTCCAACATTGTTCGACTTTTTCAAGATTGAGCTGGCTAACCAGGGTCTCCCAACTCCATATAAATTTGAGGATCAACATTTCTATTTCATCAAAAAAGGCCATTGGGATTTCAGTTGTGATTACACTGAGTCGTAGATCACTTTGAGGAGTATTTCCATCTTAACAACATTGTTTTCCAATCTGGCACACGATGTCTTTCCATTATTTAGGTTTTCTTTAATTTCTTTCAGGAGTGTTTTATAGTTTTCAGTGTGCAAGTCTTGTACCTCCTTGGTTAACTTTATTCCTAAGTATTTTACTCTTTTTGATGCTATTGGAAAATTAAATTGTTTCCTTAATTTCCTTTATGGATGGTTTATTCTTAACATATAGAAATATAAGTGATTTGTGCATGCTGGTCTTACAACTTTGTCTAGTTTGTCCATTAGGTCTAAAGGTTGTTTTGTTTTTTCTTTAGGGTTTTTTTTCTTTATATGAGATTATATCATCTGTAAGTAGAGATAGTTTTACTTCTTCCTTTCCAATTTGGATGCCTTATATTTCTTTTTCTTGCCTCATTGCCCTGGCTAGAAATTTTAGTCCAATATGGAATAGAAGTGAAAAAGTGGGCATCCTTGTCTTGTTTTTGATCTTAGAAGAAAAGCTTTCAATTATTTGTAACTGAGTATAATGTTATCTGTGGGTATTTCACAAATGCCCTTTAATCAGGTTGACAAAATTACTTTCTATTCCTAATTTTTAAGTGTTTATTTTTGCTCACATTAGATTTGGTATATTGTATTTTTATTCCTAAAGTATTTTAAAATTTTATCTTGTGATTTCTTCTTTGATACTTCTGTTGTTTGAGAGTTTGCTGTTCAATTTCTATATGTTTGTGAGATTTCCTGTTTTCCTTGTGTCTTCGATTTCTAATTTCTAGCTTCATTTCATTGTGGTTGGTGAAGATACTTTATATGATTTCAATATTTTAAAATTTATTGAGATTTCTTTTTTTTTAATTTTATAATAGTTTATTTTCAAATTGGTTTACATATAACACCCAGTGTTCATCCCAACATATGCCCTTTTTAATGCCCATCACCCCCTCTCCCCCCTCCCTCATCCCCCTTACCCTCAGTTTTTTCTTAGTCTTTGAGAGTCTCTTATGTTTTATCTCCCTCCCTTTCTGTGTCTTTTTTTCCTTTCCCCTCTTCCCCTCCCCCTGGTTTTTGCTTAGTCTCACAAAGTCCACCTATTAGTGGAAACATATGGTATCTGTCTTTTTCTGACTGACTTATTTCACTTAACATAATACCTTCCAGTTCCATCCATCTGGCTACACATGGCCAGATTTCATTGTTTCTCATTGCCACTGACGAATGGATAAAGAAGTTATGGTACTTATATACAATGGACTACTACGTGGCAATGAGATTTCTATGGTCTAGCCTGTGGTATATTGTGGAGAATGTTCCATATGCATTTGAGAAGAATGTGTATTCTGCTGTTGTTGGGTGGAGTATTCTGCATATATCTTTTACATCTAGTTGGCTTGTAGTAGTATTCAAGTCTTCTCTTACCTTATTCAATGTTTGTCTCATTGTTCTATCCATTATTAAAAGTGGGGTATTGAAGTCTCCAGCTATTATTTTAGAACTATTCCTCCCTTCAATTCTTTTTTAAAGCATCCTGTAACTCTTTTATTTGAAGTTTATTTATTTATTTTAAGAGAGAGAGAAAGTGCAAGCAGGGAAGGAGCAGAGAGAAGGAGACACAGAATCCCAAGCAGGCAGCACAGAGCCTGATGTGGGGCTTGAACTCACAAATTGTGAGATCATGCATGACCTGAGCTGAAATCAAGAGTCCAATATTTAACTGACTGAGCCACCAAGGCACCCCCTTCCCTTCAATTCTTGAATCATATCTTTTGGGTCTCTATTGTTTGGTGTATATATTTTTATATTGCTAGATCTTCTTGATGAGTGGACCCTTTTATCAGTATATAGTATTTTTCTTTGTCCCTTGTAACAATTTTTGGCTTAAAATCTATTTTCTCTATTATTAGTATGATCACCCCAGCTTTCTTTTGGTAGCTATATGCATAGAATATATTCATTCTTTCACTTTCAACCTATTTGTATTTTTCTACGAATACAACCTATTTGTATTTTTCTATCTTTAGGAAACTCACTGCTCTAAAGTGAGTTTCCTAAAGACAGAATATACTTGGATTGTTTTTTGTTAAATCTATTCTGTCAATCTCTGTCTTTTAATTGGATATTTTAATCCATTCACATTTAATTTAATTACTGATAAGGAAGAACTTACTACTACTATTCTTTTTCTATATATCTCTTGTGTTTCCTAATTCCTTCATTTATACCTTCTTTTGTGTTTGATTTCCCCTTCTGTTTTTGATTCTGTATGGTAAAGGACCAGAATGGGAAAGCTAATAATCTATTCTTCATATATTTATGCAATAATTATGAAATAGAAAACCCTCATTTTCCTCTATACCTGCCTCCTCATCTTCTCTTACAGGCATGCAAATCAACCTCTCTAGTCTCTGCCTCTCACAGCCATACCTATCCATTTAAATGTTCAACCATCAGTTCAAATGCAGTTGTTCTGACATTGACCACTTTTCCCCAGAAAACCCATTTTATTTTAGTAAGTAAAATATAATCAGGAATTTTATTATTTCAGTCCTCCAGATTTAAGTTTATCTTGGATTCTTCCCTCTCAGTCCTCCAATTCCATGAAATCATTAACACCAAGGGGCACCTGAGTGGCTCAGTAGTTTAGCATCTGACTCTTGATTTCAGATCAGGTCATGATCTCACAAACTGTGAGATCAAGCCCCACATCGGGTTTCATGCTGACAGTGCTGACAGTGCAGAGCCTGCTTAGGATTTTCTCTCTCTTTCTTTGTCCCCATCCCCCCACCCCCGCACTTGTTTCCTCCCTCTTTCAAAATAAATAAATAAACCTTTAAAAAATCTATTGGCAATTCCTCCTTGTCATTTGGATTTGAGAAGATTTGAGGGGAAAATTCCATATAAAGATAATATTATGTGAGAACTCCTGGGCAAAAGCATATATATTCTAGGAAGTGAAAAAAAATAAAAGTAGCTGTTATATAGATTAAAAGGAGAAAAGAGTGGCCAGCATAACCAGGGGCTAGATTATACAATTACGTAAAATCATGTGAGAACATACCATGCTAGAGACTTTGAAGTTTATTCTAAGAAAAATGAAAAGCTTTTGAAGAAGGAAAGTTACATGACCAGCAATCCATGTTAATTAAAAGGATCACTCTGTTTAGAGAGAATGGGTTTGAGGAGAAGAACACTAGAGACAGAAGGACTAACTAAGAGGGTGCTGAAATAATATAGGAAAGAAGTAATGGTGGCCTAGAATAATGCAGTCTCAGTCAGGTTGTAGAGAAGAAGACAGAAAAATGATATAGTTAAGAAATATAATCAATAAGACTTAGTGATGAATTGACTGTGGTGGGTGAGGAAGAGGAATGTGTCAAAGAAAATTTCCAAGTTTCTGGCTTGAGCAAGTAGGTGAATAGTGATACCATGTTACTAAATAGGGGAACTGACAGATACGCACATTTAAGAGGAAGCATATGGGCTCAGGTAGGATAGGAAGAGTTTAAGATGCCTGTGAGAAATCCAAGAGGAAATGTTAGAGAGTTGGTCATAAGAATCTGGAGCTCCAAAAAGATATCAAGGTCAGTGACAAGATTTGGAAGTTGTCAGCATATGGATAGTATCTAAAGCCATGTGATTCAAGATCATCTAGGGAGAAAATATAAATAGGAAAGGGCAGAGGGCTAAGCCTTGTGTAGTCCTCCAATGTTTATAGATCAAGCAGTGAAGTAAAGACCACAAAAGAGACTGAAAATACTAGAGAGATAGGAGAAAAATCAGAATAGTGTAATATTCCAACAGTAGTTGAGGATGGTGGCCAAGGGATAAATATTTCAAGAGGAAATTCAAGATTTGCCAGAAAAGAAGAAATGAAAGAAGGGGCTAGTTGGTGGGGCATATGGAGTCAAGTGAAGTTGGGTTTGTTTGTTTTTAAGACGGAAAATCTTTTGAGATGCTTAAATGATGGCAGGAAGAGACCAATAGATAAGGCGTGAAGGAGAAAGGAGATAATCACTATAGAGGAGTCCCCAAACAGGGTGCAGAATTAGCTTTAGAGAAGAGGGGGACATCTTTTCTACTGTAACATAAATGAAGGAGAAAAAGCATCAGTGTGGAATAAGATAAATTTGTAGATTTCACAGTGCAAAGGTGGGGCAGTTTCCTTCTGACCTTTTTATACTTTCTGTGGAGTACTGGGAAATGAGACAATTTACTGAGAGGGAGGGATCAAGGTGTAAGGATTTGGAGGTTTAAGGATAGCGTAGAAAATAATTTGGAGAATGGGAGCTCCAGCTAAGTAAATACTCTAGAATCACCAGGCAGCTTTGAGAGCAGGTTGGTGGTTTTTCTAACACTGCTCAGCAGACTAAAGACAGGTGCAGAAAAGGTTAACTTATCCAATGTTTTACTAGGTGGGTGTGGTAGAAGTACAGTGGATCCAGAGAGCTGGAGATGTGATGGAGAGGCAGGTGGAGGCTATGGATAGGGTAAAAATAGAGTGCTCAATGAACAGATAGTCCCAATGAGGTTGAAGAACTTCATTATCTTGAGAACAATAGAGTGAACACAGCAGAAGGCTAGACACTTGGGGCTTCTGGGTGGCTCAGTCAGTTAAGCATCCAACTTTGGCTCAGGACATGATCTCATGGTTCATGAGTTCGAGCCCTGTGTCGGGCTCTGTGCTGAGAGTTCAGAGCCTGGAGCCTGCTTTGGATTGTGTGTCTCCCTCTCTCTCTGCCCCTTCCTCACACATGCCTTGTCTCTCTCCCTCTCTCAAAAATAAACATTAAAAAAAGGATAGACATTTGTGGTAAAAGAGTGGGGTTAGAAATTAATTTTAAATTTTTTTAATGTTTATTTATTTTTGAGACGTAGAGACAGAGCGTGAGCACAAGGAGGGCAGAGAGAGAGGGAGTCACAGAATCCGAAGCAGGCTCCAGGCTCTGAGCTGTCAGCACAGAGCCCAACGCGGGGCTCGAACTCACAAACCATGAGATCATGACTTGAGCTGAAGTTGGCCGCTTAACCGACTGAGCCACCCAGGCGCCCCAGAAATTAATTTTAGAGAGGAGGCAGTTTCTGGTCTGACAAAGTCAAGAGTGTGTCTGTTAGAGTGGAAGGCTGAGATACAATGAAGGAGAAGTTAACTGGAAATAGAACTGAAGCATTAGGGTGTTGGTTAGATCATCCATACAGCCATCAATGTCACTAAAGGTGATGGCAGGAGTTGGTGTGTAGAGGAAGTTAAGAACCTAAAATTTCCAATGAATGGCAGAGGGTGGGGATGGTGGTGATTAAGTACGAAATTGGTGTATAACAAGAATGGTTAGAAAGCTATTTAGCTGAATGTTATGAACTTTAAACTAGCAGGGATTGTATGGAATCTAAAGCCAGACTGACTGAGCTTAAATTGTGACTCCCACTGCAGAGTGATGGATGTGATGTTCCTCAATCTTTGTGCCTCAATTTTTTTATCTGTAAAGTGGGTATGATAATATTTCCTGCCTCCTAGGTTTTTTAAGAGTATCAAATCAGTTAATAGCTGAAGAATATTTAGAACAGCACCAGGCTTATAGTTATATTTTTAGGTAGTGTTCTTCTCTACATAAGGCCGGGTACCCATCTGATTATTTTCAGTTATAAAATCTCAACCAATTATAGACATCCCATTCATCAGCTTGAGTGGTTTTATTTCTGTTATCTGTGACCCATGCTTACCAAGGCTATGCTGAGTACATCAGCAGTGAGGTCCTCAGACTCAGCCAGGTCATCAGCAGGGAGGCCATGTTTTCTGAAGCCCACTTTGTTTAGCAAGAGGCTGATGGGAATTATACCAGCTGTATCCTCAAAAGTGGTATTGGTAATGAGTGACGTTGGACCTATAAGCAGAGTGACCTGATAGGAGCTTCATCAGTGCCTTAAAAGCCACATTAAACAGTGTGGTGTAACAGTTACCAATAACCATTTTCCTCTTTGGAAACTACAAACCAACCAACCAGCCCCAATAGTATGAGCCTCACACTGCCTAGAAAAGCAAGGATGTAGAGTGGGGAGATAAGAGGGTAAAACCATTCCCAGATAGATCCTCTGTTAGAGGCAGGTGGATATCACTATAAATCCACAGTAGTCTTAGAGGGTGTAATTGGAGGAAGCAATCATGATTTGACATTTTAAGGGTTGTCCAAAGTAAGCATTTGTTCTCTAGTTCCTTTCACGCCACTCAGATATGCCAATTTCAGGTGATTCTAATAGAATCACAAACTCAGATGTGATTCTAGTAGAACTCAGATTCTAATAGAATCACAAACTTAGAATCAAGGTGTGTCTTACTGGCAAAGGTTATATAGCAGACTCAATGGGTTATGATTTCTTTTAATATTTGGAGGAGAGTGGGAACTCTGAATCCAAGTAATAAACCTTACCCCTGCTCTCATATACACTCATTAATTCATTTAACAAATGATTATTGATTGGGATACATCAGTAAACAAAACAAAAGTTCCTGTCCTTATGGAATTTACAAGAGGGGAAAGTTAGAAGGGAATACATAGCAGTGTATTCAACTAAAAGAATCATGGCTATTTTTTTTATAGTGATGAGTTACTTCATCTTTATCTACCAAGATGATATAGGGCTATATTGAAAGAAAAACAAAGTTTCTGCCAAGATAACATGTTATCTGTTTTCTCCCAATAAGTGCCTAGAGCTGAAAATTCACTTTTTATACCCCTATAAATGTGTTCTTTGGAAAATATCTGGTAAAATGACTATGAGCACTTCTGGCCCATCCCAGAGACACATTTTAACAATACTGAGTGCCTTAAGTCAATGGTGGGAAGGCAGAATTTTAGTTATTAGTGAGCTGGGAGGGTGTAGGTGTTTTGAGGACCAGGAATTTTCTTCATTCTGGCCCTGGATATGGGTTTCTTTTTTAAGCCAGACACTGTGCTAGATCCTAGATTTGAATAAGAGAGCTTCTGGCTTCAATAAACTTAAGAGCTGTAGGAGGGAAATAGACACTGCAAAAGATAATCACAACATGATTAGTACTATCTCAGTGGTGTGGGCCAAGTAATGGGAGTATAGAGGAGAATGTTTACTAACTCTGTCTGTGGGAGTTTGAGAAGCCTTCATGGAATAGGTATATTTTTACTGGGGATTGAAGGATTAATGAGACTGTGCCAAAGAAAAAAATATAGAGAATATATTCTATGCAGAGAGAACAACATGTACAAAAATATGAAGCCATGAAAGGATTTACTAAAAGCATATTTTCTAGTGATGTGAGAACTCTACTATAGCTAGAGCATAAGAAGTTAGTGGGGAAGATATGGTAGGAGATGAAATAGAAGAGGGAGTGTGTCATTTTGCCAAGGAATTTGTATATCATACTAAGGAATATGGTGGTGGAGAATCAACAGAGAATATTTTCAAAGGAAGTTGGATTTGTAATCAAATATTTTTGTTTTTATTTTTCAGAGAATGGTATTTGTAGGTTTATGGAGGATGAAGGAGAGACTAGAGGTGAAAGGGGCCAGGAAGCTGTTGTAATAGTCCAAGCAGGAGACGCTGAATGTCTAAAGTAAAGTAATAACTATGGCAGAAAGGATTGAAGGGAAAATTTTGAGGTAAGACTGACAAAATGTGGTAACTAATTGGAAATAGTAAGTTCTAAAGAAGAATGAAGGATCATGTGAAGGTTTGGCTATGTAACCAAAATGAAGTATACTGAAGGAAGTAGGCTTAAATGAGAACAAGATAAATTCAGTTTTGAGATGGCCGTGGGACATTCAGCTAGGTAATCAGAAATATGGCTCTGGGTTTCAGGAAGAAAACCAAACCATACCAAACCAAACCAAGCCAAACCAAACTAAGCCCAGCCAATCAAACCAAACCAAACCAAACAGGTATGAGGTGATATCTCATTTTGTTTTGATTTGCATCTCCCTGATGATGAGTGATACTGAACATCTTTTCATGTGTCTGTTGGCCATCTGGTGTCCTCTTTGGAGAAATGTCTCTTCATCTCTTCTGCCCATTTTTTAAATTGGGTTTTTATTGGGGGAGGGTGTTGAGTTGTACCAGTTCTTGGTATTTTTTGGATAATAATCCTTTATCAGATATATCACGTGGAAATATCTTCTCCTATTTGGTACGTTATCTTGTAGTTTTGTTGATTCATAGCTCTGCTGTGCAAAAGCTTTTTATTTTGATATAGTCCCAATAGTTTAATTTTTGCTTTTATTTCCTTTGCCTCAGGAGACAAATCTAGAAAAATGTTGCTGTAACCAATGTAGAGACATTATTGCCTATGTTCTCTTCTAGGATTTTTATGATTTTAGGTTTCACATTTGGATATTTAATCAATTTGGAGTTTATTTTTGTGTATGGTATAAGAAACTGGTACATGTTCATTCATTTACATATAGCTGACCAGTTTCCCAACACCATTTATTGAAAAGACTGTCTTTTTCCCACTGCATATTCTTGCTTCTTTTGTGAAAGATTAATTGACCATATAATCATGAGTTTGTTTCCAGGCTTTCTTTTTTTTTTTTGAACGGTTTATTTATTTATTTTGAGAGAGAGGCAGAGACAGAGAGAAACAAAGAAAGAGAGAGAAAGGGATGAAGCGAGGGGCAGGGGCAGATAGGGAGGGAGAGAATCCCAAACAGGCTCTGTGCTGTCAGTGTAGAGCCTGATAAGAGGTTGGATCCCAAGAACTGTGAAATCATGAGTAAGACACTCTACTGACTGAGCCACCGAGGTGCCCCTGTTTCTGGGCTTTCTATCCTGTTCCATTGATCTATGTATTTATTTTTGTGCCAGTACCGTATTGTTTTGATTACCACATCAAATGTGTAGTATAATTTGAAATCTGGATTGTGATACCTCTAGCATTTTTTTTTTCAAAATTGTTTTGGCTATTCAGGCTCTTTCATGGTTCCATACAAATTTTAGTATCATTTATTCTAGTTCTGTGGAAAATGCTGTTTATATTTTGATAAGGATTGCATTAAATCTGTAGATTGCTTTGGGTAGTATGGATAATTTAACTATATTTTTTTCTTCCAGTTCATGAGCATTTAATATTTTCCTATTTGTGTCATCTTCAATTTCTTTCATCAACATTTTATAGTTTTCAGAGTACAGGCCTTTCACCTCCTCGGTTAAGTTTATTTCTACGTATTTTATTACTTTTGTTGTAATTATAAATGGGATTTCTTTCTTAATTTCTCTTTCTGTTGCTTCATTATTAGTATATAGAAATGCAGCAGATTTCTGTACATGGAAATATATACTTGAAAAAAGCTCGTTCCTGAATATTATGGTATTAATTATCTACTGCTGCATAACAAACTATACCAAAACTTAACAGCTTCAAACAACAAATATTTATTATATCATATAGTTTTTGAGGGTCAGGAATCTGGGAGTGGTTTATTTGAGTGGTTCTGGCTCAGAGTCCCTCACAGATTTGCTGACAAGGTATTGGCTAGGGCTGTGGTCGTATCAAGACTTGACTGGGTTGGAGAATCCACTTCCAAATTCACTTACAAGGTTGTTGGAATCTCTCAGTTCCTCCTTGGCTATTGGCCAGAGGCTTCTTTTCCTTACTATATGGGCAAACCAATAGCTGTCTAAGTGTTTTCATGGCATGGCAGCTGGCTTCTCCTGGGGTGAGTGATCCAAAAGAGAGTAGAGACAGAGACGAAGAAAAAAAATCACAATCTTCTTTAACTTAATCTCAGAAAGGTCATACTATCACTTCTGTCATCTGATATTTGTCATACAGACAAACGCTGTTACAATGTGGGAGGGAAATACACTCATTTTTTTGAGGAACGTCCACACAGTAGACTCCCACACGAGAAGGTGGGAGTCATTGTGGATAATCTTGGAGGCTGGCTACCACAACAAATGTATATATTTGTATGGAGATGGAGAGGAAAAGGACATCAAGGTATCAAGAATATTTATGTCTGGGTGGTGAGATTGTGAGTATTTTAAAAATATGTTTTCTTTTTTTTCTGTTTTCCAATTTTTATAGTGTACACAATTACTGATATTTGATGAAATCAGCAACCAATAAATCCATTTTATTAAAAAAATGAGTGGGAGTCAGGGAGGCATAGGAGAGAGAAGGAAATACTGATGGAGTTCTGGTGGATATGGAAGGGAGTACACTCCAGTGAAGAGGTGAAGAACATTGTCATAATCACAGTGTGTGATAATGAAAGCATAGATATGTGAAAGAGTTGGCATTGGGTGTGAAAATGTGTAAATCTTGGAATAGACATATTAGTTTTGGCCAAGACAGTTAGCCTTGAATTGATGTGGGGAAATGTTGACCTCTGAAATATGAGAGGAGGAAAATATGGTTGCTATTATTAGAAATATTAAAGTATTAAGGTAGGAAATTTGATGGATTTTACACACAATGGTACTTTTCTTTCCCTCTGATAAAGGCAGCAAGATATTTTGATAAGTCTGACTATGATGCGGTAAAAACCTAGAGAAGTGTGTGCAAGCTTGAAATATCAGTTGTTTGAAATGGAAATGTGTGCCAACTAGAGAAGAGATTGTACAGAAATCTTAAGAGACCAGATGACAATGTCTGTTGTCTGTTATGTCTTATGTCAAAGAACGGTGTTACTAGCTCTAATGTACAATAATGTATATCTGTTGATTATTTAGAGTACTTGCTGCCTTTCATATTAAAGAAAAACTGTTTCTCTACTCAAACACATTTGTTACCAAATACAGTAAAACCTTGGATTGCGAGTAACTTGTCCTGTGAGTGTTCTACAAGACAAGGAACCATTTCTAATAAATTTTAAATTGATAAATGAGCGATGTCTTGCAATACGAGTAATATGCGATGTTGAATGTCACATGATCACAGCTGAGCCAATGGTTCTTTTTTTTTAATAATTTATTGTCGATTTGGTTCCCATACAACACCCAGTGCTCATCGCAGCAAGTGCCCTCTTCTGTGCCCATCACCCACTCTCCCCCATCCCACACCTCCCTATCCCCTCAGTTTGTTCTTAGTCTTTGAGAGTCTCCCATGTTATGTCTTCCTTCCTCTCTGTGGCTATTTTTTCCCCTTCCTTCCCCTCTTCTCCTCCCCCCTGGTTTTCTGTTAGGTCTCCCAAAGCCTACCTATACGTGGGAACATATGGCATTTGTCTTTCTCTGCCTGACTTATTTCACTCAGCGTAATATCCTCCAGTTCCATCCATGTTGCCACACATGGCCAGATTTAATCCTTTCTCATTGCTGCATAGTATTCCATTGTATAAATATACCACCTCTTCTTTATCCATTCATCAGTCGATGGACACTTAGTCTCTTTCCATGATTTGGCTATTGTCGAAAGTGCTGCTATGAACATCGGGGTACACGTGCCCCTATGCATCAGCAGTCCTGTATCTCTTGGGTAGATTCCTAACAGTGCTATTGCTGGGTCATAGGGTAAATCTATTTTCATTTTTTTGAGGAATGTCCACTCAGTTCTCCAGAGTGGCTGCACCAGTTTGCATTCCCATCAACAGTGCAAGAGGGTGCCTGCTTCTCCACATCCTCGCCAGCATCTATAGTTTCCTGATTTGTTCATTTTAGCCACTCTAACTGGTGTGAGGTAGTATCTCAGTGTGATTTTGATTTGTATTTCCCTGATGATGAGTGACACTGAGCTTCGTTTCATGTATCTGTTTGCCATTTGGATGTCTTCTTTGGAGAAGTGTTTATGTATATCTACTGTCCATTTCTTCACTGGATTATTCATTTTTCGGGTGTGGAGTTTGGTAAGTTCTTTATAGATTTTAGATACTAGTCCTTTATCCGATATGTCATTTGCGATGATCTTTTCCCATTCTGTAGGTTGTCTATTAGTTTTGTTGGTTGTTTCCTTTGCCGTGCAGAAGCTTTTTATCTTGATGAGGTCCCAATAGTTCATCTTTGCTTTTAATTCCCTTGCCTTTGGAGACGTATCAAGTAAGAAATTGGTGCGTCTTAGGTCATAGAGGCTTTTTCCTGCTTTCTCCTCTAGGATTTTGATGGTTTCTTGTCTCACATTCAGATCTTTTATCCATTTAGAGTTTATTTTTGTGAGTGGTGAAAGAAAGTGGTCTAGTTTCATTCTTTGGCACGTTGCTGTCCAGCTCTCCCAGCACCATTTGTTAAAGAGGCTATCTTTTTTCCATTGGATACTTTTTCCCACATTGTCAAAGATTAGTTGGCCATATACTTGCGGGTCCATTTCTGAGTTTTCTATTCTATTCCATTGGTCTATGTGTCTGTTTCTGTGCCAATACCATACAGTCTTGATGACTACCGCTTTGTAGTAGAGGTTAAAGTCTGGGATTGTGATGCCTCCCTCCTTGGTTTTATTCTTCAGTATTACTTTGGCTATTTGGGGTCTTTTGCGGTTCCATGCAAATTTTAGGATTGTTTGCTCTAGCTTTGAGAAGAATGCTGCTGCAATTTTGATTGGGATTGCATTGAATGTGTAAATTTCTTTGGATAGTATTGCCATTTTAACGATATTTATTCTTCCAATCCGTGAGCATGGGATGTTTTTCCATTTCCTTGTGTCTTCCTCAATTTCCTTCATAAGTTTTTTATAGTTTTCAGTGTAGAGGTCTTTCACATCTTTGGTTAGGTTTATTCCTAAGTATTTTATGGGTTTTTGGTGCAATTGTGAAAGGGATTAGCTTCTTTATTTCTCTTTCTGCTGCTTCATTGTTGGTGTATAGAAATGCCACCGATTTCTGTACATTGATTTTGTACCCTGCAACTTTGCTGAATTCATGGATCAGTTCTAGTAGGCTTTTGGTGGATTCTGTCGGGTTTTCCATGTAAAGTATCATGTCATCTGCAAAAAGTGAAAGTTTGACTTCCTCCTTCCAATCTTGATGCATTTTATTTTGTTTTGTTGTCTGATTGCTGATGCTAAGCCTTCCAACACTATGTTAAATAGCAGTGGCGAGAGTGGACACCCCTATCGTGTTCCTGATATTAGGGGGAAGGCTCTCAATTTTTCCCCATTGAGGATGATATTAGCTGTGGGCTTTTCATATATGGCTTTTATGATGTGTAAGTATGTTCCTTCTATCCCGACTTTCTCGAGGGTTTTTATTGGGAAAGGGTGCTGTATTTTGTCAAATGCTTTTTCTGCATCTATTGACAGGATCATATGGTTCTTATCTTTTCTTTTGTTGATGTGATGTATCACGTTAATTGATTTGCGAATATTGAACCAGCCCTGCAACCCAGGGATGAATCCTACTTGATCATGGTGGATAGTTCTTTTTATATGCTGTTGGATTTGATTTGCTAGTATCTTGTTGAGAATTTTTGCATCCATATTTATCAGGGATATTGGCCTATAAATCTCTTTCTTTGCTGGGTCTCTCTCTGGTTTGGGAATCAAAGTGATGCCGGCTTCATAAAATGAGTCCAGGAGCTTCCTTCTGTCTCAATTTTTTGGAACAGCTTGAGGAGGATAGGAATTAACTCTGTTTAAATGTCTGGTAAAATTCCGCAGGGAAGCCATCTGGTCCAGGGCTTTTATTTGCTGGGAGGTTTTTGATAACTGATTCTATTTCTTCACTAGTTACGGGTCTGTTCAAATTTTCTATTTCTTCCCGTTTGAATTTTGGTAGCGTGTGGCTATTTAGGAATTTGTCCATTTCTTCCAGGTTGCCAAGTTCGGTGGCACATAATTTTTCATAGTATTCTCTGACGATTGCTTGTATTTCTGAGGGATTGGTTGTAATTACTCCCTTTTCATTCACGATTTTATCTATTTGAGTTCTCTTTCCTTTCTTTTTGAGAAGCCTGGCTAGAGGTTTGTCTATTTTGTTTATTTTTTCAAAGAACCAGCTCTTGGTTTCATTGATCTGTTCCACTACTTTTTCGGTTTCCATATGATTAATTTGTGCCCCGATCTTTGTTATTTCTCTCTTTCTGCTGGGTTTGGGTTGTTTTAGTTGTTCTACTTCTAGTTGTTTTAGGTGTGCTGTTACAGTTTGTGTTATTGATTTTTCTTGTTTCTTGAGGTGGGCCTAGATTGCAATATATTTCCCTCTCAGGACTGCCTTTGCTGCATCCCAGAGCGTTTGGATTGTTGTATTTTCATTTTCATTTGTTTCCATGTATTTTTTTAATTTCTTCTCCAATTGCTTGGTTGACCCACACGTCTTTTAGTAGGTTATTCCTTAGCCTCCATGGTTTTGGATATTTTCTAGGCTTTCTCCTGTGGTTGATTTCAAGTTTCAAAGCATTGTGGTCTGACAGCATGCATGGTATGATCCCAATTCTTTTATATTTATTCAGAGCTTCCCTGTGCCCCATGATGTGGTCTATCTTGGAAAATGTACTGTGTGCAGTTGAGAAGAATGTAAATTCTTTTTCTTCTGGGTGAAGGGCCCTGAAGATGTCTGTGAGGCCCATCTGTTCTAATGTGTCATTCAGGGCCATTGTTTCTGTGGTGATTTTCTGTTTTGTGGATCTATTCAATGCTGAGAGTGGAGTGTTAAGGTCCCCTACTATTAGGACATTTTTATCAATGAGGTTGCTAATGTTTGTAATTAGTTGTTTTACAAATTTGGGTGCCCCCTAATTCGATGCGTAGATATTTACAATTGTTAGCTCTTCCTGCTGAATGGTCCCTCTGACTATTATATAATGTCCTTCTTCATCTCTTATTACATCGTTCATTTTAAAGTCTAGTTTGTCTGATATAAGTATGGCTACTCCAGCTTTCTTCTGACTTCCAGTAGCATGGTAGATAGTCCTCCATCCCCTCACTTTCAATATAAAGGTGTCCTCCGGTTTAAGATGAGTTTCTTGAAGACAGCAAATAGATGGGTCTTGTTTTTTAATTCATTCTGTTACCCTCTGTCTTCTGATTGGTGCATTTAGTCCATTTACATTCAATGTTAATATGGAAAAATATGGACTTACAGTCACTACATTATCTGTAGGTTTCGTGTTTGTAAGGCTGTCTCTGGTAGTTTGTGTTCTTTGCTACCTTTCCTTCATAGAGTGCCCCTCAGGATCCCTTGTAATGCTGGCTTATTTGTGATGAATTCCTTCAGTTTATGTTTTTTGGGGAAAACCTTGATCTCTCCTTCTATTCTGAATGACAGGCTAACCGGATACAGGATTCTTGGTTGCATGTCCTTCCTGCTCATCACATGAAGATATTCTACCATTCCTTTTTGGCTTGCCAAGTTTCTGTAGATAAGTCTGCTACTACCCTTATGTGTCTGCCTTTGTATGTTAAGGTCCTTTTGTCCCTAGCTGCTTTCAGGATTCTTTCCCTGTCTTTATATTTTGCCAGTTTCACTATGATGTGTTGTGCAGAAGGTCTATTCAAGTTACATCTGAGGGGAGTTCTCTGTGCCTCTTGGATTTCCATGCCCCTTTCCTTCATCATGTTGGGGAAGTTCTCAGCAATGATTTGTTCAAGTACCCCTTCGACTACTTTCTCTCTCTCTTCTTCCCCTGCAATTCCTATGGTACGGATATTGTTTTGTTTGAGTGCATCACTCAGCTCTCGAATTCTCCTTTCCTGTTCCTGGATCAGCTTCTCTCTCTTTTTATCTGCTTCTAATTTTTCCATAATTTTATCTTCTAATGCACATACTCTCTCTTCTGCTTCTTCAGTCGTGCTGTGGCTGCTTCCAATTTGCTTTGTGTTTCATCCAAGTCCTTTTTTTAATTCTTCCTGACCGTTTTTAAGGTCCTTGAACTCTGCCACGCGGGACCCCTTGCATTCATCTATGCTTTTTTCAAGCCCAGCGATTAGTTTTTTGATTATCATTCTATATTCATGTTCTGTTATGGGCCTTACATCTGTTTTCATCAATTCTTGAGCTGTCAATTCTTCTGTTTCTCTGACTCTGTCATTTTGGCTAGGTGTGTTTTGGATTGGTTCTTGAAGTTGCCCTGGAAAGGAAAACAGACTGACAGACAAACAGAAAACAGAAATACTCAAACGTAGCGACAAATGATACAGACCAGGGGTTCACAACAGAAAAAAGAATAACAAATGACTCTCTGAGGGCAATGTCCTGAAGTACCAGCTACACGTTAAGGACAGGGTATTTAGTGTGGGTAGCAGAGCATATACAGAGAGAATAATGACAAGTGTGGGGAGAAGAAGGAAATGGACTTTGCCCAGGTAGAGCGACTAAAAGGCTTAATCCAGACTGAGACAAATCAGAATAAGGACGGGTGCAAGGAAAAAGGAATGAAAATAGATGTTGCCCAGATGAATTTATGTGGCCTGGTTATTTCAAAGAGGGAGATAGGGAAGTACAGAAGGAGGTGTAGAACATGCCTTGAGAGAGTGGGTTAAAAGAATGTTTAAGCCAGCCAGTACCCTGGATAGCCAGCTCAAGGGTGGGGATCTGTAAGAAGGAGAAAGGGAGAGATATATTTAAAAAAGAAAAAATCACCTGCAATTACTCTACGCAGCAGTCTGAACTTGGCATCCGTTGCTCCCGCTGAAAGGTGTCACTCCTGTGGGGAGAGGGGCGTCGTTTGGTGTAGGCGGGTCCCGCCTCCACTGCCGCAGGGATGGCTTTTGGGGTGACCACCCGGCTTGTGACACAACAATGGCATCCCTCCAGTCCCTTGCCACCAGTCCTAGAGTCTCTATTCGACCCTTTATTTCTGTCCTCACTCCACAACGGGCGCCAGCATAGAGCGGTTTACTGGGCAGTGGCACAGCCGCCTGCTACACCTGATTTCACTATAATTGTGCCTGGGTTAGAGGTGCTCTGTAGGCGGTGGCGCCTCAGGCTGACTGGGTCCACGCTGCCAGTCCCGGCAGCGTGGTCCTGGCAGTGCAAGTGAAGTGCTGCTGTTTGCCACCAGTCTTCTCTTCAAAAGCCCTGCATTTAGGGGCTGTATGGTAGTGGTCTCACCGTCTCTGGACCTCTCGTTCAGATGTTGCTTGATCGGCACTTTCCCAGCTATCTCCGAAGCCGCTCACTGTCCCCTCAGCTCAGCTCCCCGAGTTTGATTTTCTGTCCCAGATTAAACTCACGGTTTCTGAGGCATTTTCTGGTTTCGCTTTCCGTTCCTTGTATACTGTAGCACCTTTTCTCCCCAATTCTTGGAGTTGACTTTTGGTTTCAGTAGTTCCCAGTTTATTTTTTTTTTTAATTTTTTAACGTTTATTTTATTTTTGAGACATAGATACAGAGCATGAGCAGTTGAAGGGCAGAGAGAGAGGGAGACACAGAATCCGAAGCAGGCTCCAGGCTCTGAGCTGTCAGCACAGAGCCCGACACGGGGCTCGAACCCACAGACCGTGAGATCATGACCTGAGCTGAAGTCGGCCGCTCAACCGACTGAGCCACCCAGGCACCCCAGTAGTTCCCAGTTTAAAGGACAAGGGAAATACTCGATCCCCCTACTCCTCTCTGCCTCGGGTTTTGTGTCAACTTTGACTTATTTTTAAGGCTCCTGATGCTGGCTTGGAGTGACCCTGTACATCAGCATGATCCTCTCCTTCTCTGTGTCTATTGTTTTTACAAGCCAATTTCTTTTTGTAGCAATAGCCATTCATCAGAACTATTATCCAGAAGGATTCTGTGCAGAAGCTCTTCTATACAATGTTTGCAACAGGTGATGTTTTTAATCTTTTTATTTATAGCATCCTCCATAATTGGAATATGCCAAGCTAGTGACACTTATTGGAATATCTTAATTATTGTATATTCATCATAAGCATAGTTAAGAGCAGTAGTTTTGATCATGATGGATCCTTTTTCATTAAAATTCTTTGTAGACTGGGGAATCACAGTTTTGCCACAAAAAGAACACTTTCAGAGAGCTATATTGATGCTTAATTCACCTTCCAGGGCCAAGACGAGGTAGAAAGCAGTTTATTCTCAAACTCCATGTGGTTTTACCTAGAATATGGACTTCATTTGGGAAAGGGGCTTCACAGAGACAAGGGATGTCAGGATGCACTCAATTCAAGTCTCTAGTCAGGTTTCCATTTTCATTAATGTGCTCAAAAATATTTCTGAAGGTCTACTGTGCCAGGCACTGTTCTAAGTTCTGGGGATAGAGCAATGGAGAAGGTAAAGTTCCTGCCTCATGGGAATGACATTCCATTGGCTAGCATGTGTGTGAAAGACATTTAAAAATGTAAACAAGTAAAAATATTAAATATGTGTATATAAAATTTTAAATAGTGATAAGTGGTATGAAGAAACAGCATAATGAGAATGAGTGCATTGGGAGTGAGGGCAGGGACATACTGCTTTACCTAAGGATGTCAAATGAGAAATCATTGTAGGAAATTTTAAGTAGACAAAGCACATATTTGGATAATGATTTTTAAATGACCACTTTGGCTGCTACATAGAGAATGGCCGATAAGATGGCAGGAGTGAATACAGGGTGATTAGATTGGAGGTGGCTTAGCCTAATATTTTAGCAATGCAAGGATGAGAAATGGATGAATTTGTGAACACCATGAATATCATGAATTTTACAGGCATAGCCAGCAGGACTTGCTGATGGATTGGATATGGAATGGGAGGAAGAGAGAAAAGGTGCCTGGGTTTTTGGTTTGAACAACTGAGATGATGTTGAGGGTATTTCCTGAAATGGGGAACAGTGGAAGGAAGAGCAAATTTGGGAGAAAATTTAAGATATCTATTTTGGTCATATATACTTTGAGATATCCATATTGAAATGGAGATTCCTTTTCTAAATTTTTTAGTGTTTATTTATTTATTTTGAGAGAGAGTGAGAGAGCAAGTAGGGGAGGGTCTGATAGAGAGGGAGAGAGAGAATTCCAACCAGGATCCGCAATGTCAGCACAGAGCCTGACATGGGGCTTGATCCCACAAACCATGAGATCATGACCTGAGCCAAAATCAGGAGTCAGACACTTAACTAACTGAGCCACCCAAGTGCCCCTGAAATTGGGACTCTTGATTGTTATCATGACTCTGGAACTCAGGAGAGAGAGGTCTGAGCTGGAGATACACATTCGTGTCATCAACATATAGAGGGAATTTAAAGTCAAGGGCCTGAATGAGATGCCCTGGGGAATGAGTGTAGAAGAGAGGAGAGATGTGAGGCCTGAGGCCTGAGCTTAATAGTCAAAGAGATGAGGAGGATGCAGAGAAGAATAAGAAGGAACAGCCAGTGAAGTAGGAGCACAAAATCAGTGAGTGCCATTCCCAGAAACCCAAATGTAAAAAATAAATCCAGGAAGAAGGAGTGGTCAACTGTGTCAAGTCGTGCTGACCAATGATGCTAAAAGGCCTGTCCTGAACCAATATGATGTATAGAATAAGAATGCTAGTTTACAAAGCAGGAAACATGAGATTTAATAATTAACTGGAACTGCATCATCATCATCATAATCATCATCATCATACTGGTAGTAATCAATTTTTTCCCAGATCTATTATGTTTTAGGCACTGGCCTGAGTGTTTGAATGCATTAGCTCAATGAAAAAACTGTAGAAGGTATACACTATTATCATTCCCATTTCCCAGAGGTAAAATCATTTGCTCAATATCACTGTGTCATCTGGGGAAAGTTATTTCCCTCCTTTGAGCCTCAGTTTCTGTTATCCATAAAACAAGTGAGTAGATTAGTATGGGTTTTTTTTCCTCCAAATTTCTATTTAAATTCTAGTTATTTTACTAATACTTTTAACAACAGGACCATTATCTAAAACAAACGCAGATGCAGGAAGTCAATATAAAAAATAACAGAGTGGTACTATTTCAAACTTCTATAATAGGGTCAGTAATCCCACATTCTGGACTTCTCTCCGTGCCCCCTCTCTGTGCCCTGTGCTTCCCAAACCGCTCAACTGGATGGATTCTGTGTCCTTTGGCTTTTAAAACTCTAGAAGTTAGATTCTCATCTGACCTCCTTGTGACCAAGGGTTCATATTACATACAGGGTTATTATATGTAATAACCCTATAACTTCTGTAGCTCTGGGCCACATACTACAGAGCCATCAGTACATGTGGGGTGAAGTCATGATCACTTGCACTTCAATGATGTGGCCATAATGTAAGATCCTCATTGCCCCCATTAGGAGGTAAACATGTAGTGAGTATGACCTAACATGATACCTTGAAAAATCTGGGTGTTCAATAAATGGTTAACTTAAAAAGAATTGAGGGTTTCTTTGACATTTCTTTAGGAATTTTCTCTACATCCTCTAGTAAAATTCAGACTTCTACCTCTCTACTCCTTGGATGCTCTTTCTTCCACCACTATAGTCTTTGCCACATTGGGAAGTCATATATTATCTTATTATATCTGTCACCTCTACTAGATGAAATCACATTCACCTTGGCACATAGCACAGGACATGACCACTGTGCTCATCAAACACACGTTGAATGAATAACAGAAAACTTTCTTTTTTGGGAAAGGGTGGCTCTAAGAAGGGGAGGAAAATTGGTAGACCTCAAGGGAGCCTGGTGCCTTCCACTCATTTGCTGTTTATTGGAAAGTTTTGTCTCTGGGAACTTGTGCTGTACAATCATATAGGCTTAGAATTCCTTAGTGCCTATTAGCATATTATAAATAAGAAGGAGTATATATTTCCATTTACCAACATGATCGGACTGCTATGTAACACTTAGCATGCGAAATTCTGGTTTTGGTCTTCCAGCTCCAGCTCTGCTAGTGGAAATGAAATATAGTCAGGGACATATAGGCAAATGCAGTCAACAGCCTGCAAGATTGACATTTGTTGTGATGTGCTACAGGGGGCGGGGCAGGGCAGCAAATCATTCTTGTCCATGCAGAGGCCTCTGTAGCTGAGAATGGAAAATACTCAACTGCAATTGCCAAGTAATGTCAAGTCTGAAAATTTTGCCTTATTGTTCAGAGTGAAAACCTTAGATAAGGATATATGTCCTTCCTTCAACTAACTATAGTGGGATGGTAGAGCAGAAAGAACAATCACTGTGTGCTACTGACCTGAGTTTGAAACCTTGTTCTGTGTATTTCTAGTCATGTAACTTTTGGCAAGTTACTCAATTTCTCTTAGTTTCTCTTCTATAAAATAAGGATAATAATGTATACCTTGATAAGTTTGTGTGAGGAGTTCAGGTGGTTATATAAAGGGTCTAGCACACAGTAAATTCCCAATTTAGAGTAGCTTAAAAAATCAAAATCGTTTTGCTTGTGCCAGAAATAGTCCCTATGTCTTATCCTTTTAATGTGTCTTATCTACTAAGCATCCCTTGTAAGGAGTGGGTGATGATGGCACTTCTGAGGGCAGATAGGGAAGGCAGTATTCTTGCCCTTAAGTATTTCAGTATATCCTTCATCTGTCTGCAAATGGAGGGATGTGTATTTTCATTGGTTAAGCCTTTCAGTCATTCTTTCCTCCTGGAAAGAAAACAACCTCAGCTGATGATTAATTTAGCAATTTACCCCACAGGATCAATCTCTTTCATTCATTCATTCACTTATTAATTTCTTTAACAGATATTTAATAAGTGCTTGCTATGAGTGAGGCCCTTTTAGAGGCACTAGGGATACAAGACAGACAAAAATCCTCACTTTCATAGAACTTACAAAATTTTCCTGGGAGATGGACAATAAAATGTAAGTAAAAGATGTCATTCCATGATAGATAGTGCTAAGTACCAGGGAGAAAAATAAAGCAAGAAAAGGTGATAGGAAGTATTGAAAGTATCCTGAGTGAGAGTTTCAGTTTGGGATGTGGAGACCAGGAAAAGAATCACTGAGAAGGTGACATTTGAGTAAAGTATTGAAGAAATGCAAATAATCTGGAAAAGAGCATTCTAGACAAAAGGTACAAGACAAGTTCAAAGATTCTCAAGCAAGGGCATGGCTAATGCATATATGGGGAACAAAGGGGCCAGTGTGGTAGGAGTTGAGTGAACAAGAGGAGCACTAAAAAATGTGGCTAGAGAGGCAACTGGAGAGTCAGAAGGTAGATGGTGAGAACCTTATAGGTAATAGTAAGTACTTTGCCTTTTATTTAGTATGAGATAGGGGACTATGGAGAATTTATAAGGATCTTTCTGGTTACTGTGTGAAGATTAGATTTTGGTAGGGGCAATAAAAAGGGGCAGAACATCCATTTGGAAGGTTATTGCCCATTTTACCCACTGTCATCAGCGAAGAAGTTGGTAGAAGGAAAAAGCTTATCTTGAGAGGAGGATGCTGGCCTGTCAGTCAGTCTGAAACAATTACCACTTGAGGATGTAGCTGGGGAGCATACAAAAGGAGGGTAGTGATGTATCAAAGCACCAACTGATTTAACAATTTTGCTGTTATCTGGTTTTTCCTGGCAGTAGGTGTATGTGGGGGGGGAGGATCTCGCTAACCTCAAGATGTTGCCTCAGCTCAGCTGTCATGATCACTGTGACAACAGTCTCATCTTGGGTCTCACTGTGGCTGTGGAAAAAAAGCCCAAACTTATGGTGACATGCCACACTGCAAATGCCTCTTCCCTGCTGTGTCTCTTCTGCATCATTTTTCCTCCTCTCAGATTTAATCTCAGGCTTTTGCCATTCACTCATTACCAAGTTCTTTAGTAAAAACAACTGGGTGTTTGAGAGATCTGGGACATTTGTTACATATGTCACTTCTTTGGATGAGGAAATTGTGGGTTACAAACTCTCCAAGGTTCAAGCATTTAATATTGTCAGTTGTCTTAAATTACATTTACTTTGAATATCTAGAAATATAAGCATGGGGCTATTTCTAAGTTTCCTGTCATCTGAGAAGTGGGCTAGGTACTAATGGCAGGATGTGACATCCTGCCTATTGCTAATTGCACCCAGAGGCAGGGAACACATTTGGCAAATTTAGTAAATAGGTAAATAGGCTCCAAGAAGGATGAAAGGGTGCTATGTTCTCAGCCATCAGGTGGCCATAATGAGGGCAAAGCTAAAGTTATGTGTGTGTAGGCAGAATAATATGATTGTGGCAGAGCTAATCTGTTGATTTCCACTGCCTTATGATCCACTGCTTGCTTCCTAGGGCAGTGCCGAATACAAAAATGGCTGACATGAACTAGGCTATTCCATACACACACCTCCATGAGGCTAGGTTCATCATTTGCTTCCTGTTTTTCTAATATAACATTGCTAATATAATTAGTCCTTTATAGGTTATTTTCACACATATCTTATTTCATCATTGTAGGATAGGCAGGGCATGGTACTATACTTATTTTCAGATGATGAAATTGAGATCCAGAAGAGGGAAAGGGTCTTGCTCATAAACAAAGTAGGCCCATACCTTGCCTCTAGTCTTCATTGCTTCTTCCTATGAATGTGATCTTCTTCCTATGTGATCCTTCTATGAATCACAATGCCTATCACAAAATTAGTAAATAGACTTTATTAAGTGCCTGTTTATACTAGGTATGAAACAAAAAGTATATAGACTTATTTTATCCAAATCTTTGTTTTATATATACAAAGGATATACATATGACAAATAAGAGCACAAGGATAAAGCAAATATCAAATTTGGTGACATTAGATTTGGGTTGTAGTTATGGGTACTGTAAGGTAGAAAGAGGGTGAATTTGTAGATATAGTCTGAGTGACAACTGGGGTGATGAACTATCCTGGTTTACCTAGGACTGAGGGTTTCTGGAGCATAGGAATTTTGGTGCAAAAACCAGGAAAGACATAGGCAAACCAGGATAAGTTTGTTGCTCCAGACAACAAATCTTCCCTATGATCAAAATATGGAAACAGAAGGGTATCATAGAAAGAAAACTGAACTTAGTGTTAAAAATCTAGGTGAAAATCCTGACTCTGTCATCTACCATGTGTAACCTGGGGAAAGTCCTTGCTCCTCCCTAGGTCATAGCTTACTCATGTGAAAAATGGTGATATCAATAGTACCCATAATCCAGAGTAGTGAGCATTAAATGAAATAATTAACGTAGGTAAAAATGCTCAACTGTGGATAGCTATGCAAATGGAGGGTTTTATTTGATGGTGGCTCCAAAGAAAACCCAAGAAAACAATGAGAACAGTTTTATGCTTGTTCTCATGCATCTGCTTTATCTATGAAAATAAAGTTCCAATGAGCTTTGCGTGATTTGAAGAGTCAAGATAGTCAGCAAAATTGTCAAGTTTAAAACAAACTTGAGACTGGACTGCATTGCCATCTTTCATCAATCTGGATTAGCAATAATAGATAGCAATTATATTTTCTTTACCAAACCAAACATGAGAAAGCATCCTTTTCCCACTTCCTCCTATTGACCAATTTCTTTCAAAATTTGTAGTCAGAGTCTACAGAAATTACAATCATACCAGGTCAAAAATGGAAAATAAGATATTCTTGTTGATTGAGGGTTTACTTTCCAATATGTCCCCACTTTGACTTCAAATCCATAAATAGTGGTTTTGAAGAGTTACCCATTTGTTAAACTGCTTCCCCTTCATTGGTACTTGGAGAGTGTAGCTAAGAAAAAGGAGGATTTAACTTCTATAAAGGTCTTTTTATTTATTCATTTACTCCTTCAACTCATATTTATTGAAAGTCCACCAGGTCCCCATCAGTTACCTGGGCACTAGTGATACAAGTAGTGAATAAGGCAGACCAGGTCCCTGACCCCTCATCAGCTTTCATTCTAATCAGAAGAAGCAGATATTAAGTATCTTTTAAATATAAATACATGATGATTACACATATTGAATGATGCTATGAAATAAAAGGACAGAGAATTTTGGCAAAGAATAATGAGAATTTTAATTTAGACTGGAGTGTATGGCAGTGATCTTATACCTCAAGGTCTCATCCAAATTTGGAATAGAAATGAAGTGCATGGTTAATATTGATTTTTTTTCTTTTCCCCTAAATTGCCAATGAGAAACCCAGTTTGAGAGCTTTGAGACTGAGCTCTCTGTTCATTGTTCTTTCAACAAATATTTGAGTACCTATCATGTGCTAGGCATTGTGTTAGGTGCTGGGATAAAGTGTAGGAAACAAGGTAGATAGAGTTCCTACCTATATGGAGCTTATAGTCTAGTGGGGGGAGGGATAAGTATATGTCAGATGGTAAGACGTTAAAAATAAAAATAAAAGGAGAAAAGAGAAACTTGGGGTGGAAATTACTCACTATTTTAAATAAAGTAGTTAGGAAAAATCTTTCTGATAAGGTGATATTTGAGTAGAGATCTGAAGCAAGCAAGGAAACTAGCTATGGAGATTTCTGGTAGGAAATCCTTTCTAGATAGGTGGAACAGCCAGTACAAAATATATGAGGCTAAAGTATGCTTGTGTGTTCAAGGAACAGTGAGGAGGGCAATATGGCTGGAGCAGCATGAGAGAGGAAGAGAATGGTAGAAGACGAGGTCAGAAAAGTAGTGAGAATTACTGGGACCAGAAGATATTAAATCTTGTAGTTCATTGCAAGGGGTTTGTTTTTTATTCATCTTAAAAAAATACTGGTGGTCCTTTAAGAAAATACTATCTCTAAAACTTGGCAGGACAATTCTACTGTTCCTGTGAAGCAAAGGATATATGCACTGCCCAGGAAGCAAGAATGATGCTAGGCCAGCACTAATTAAATT
The DNA here is from genome assembly GCA_030068075.1 of Paguma larvata. Lineage (NCBI taxonomy): Eukaryota > Metazoa > Chordata > Mammalia > Carnivora > Viverridae > Paguma > Paguma larvata. The sequence continues at coordinate 86,590,754 of CM057830.1, forward strand.
ATCCATGTTTTAGACGTTGTCAGGATATAGCTTGGTTGCTTTACTTAGAAACAGAAATTTCAATTTGGTACATAAAAAAGAATATAAAGACCATGAGATGGGAAGAATCCCAAGTGTGGACAGTATCTTGGTGTATATGTAAAGGAATCTTGGGACCAGGTTCTTAGAAGAGATGAGATTCTTAAAATAGATTTATTAGTCAGGTAGTGTTTTTCAAATGGGAGTTTGACATTTCTTCACTTCTGGAAGGAGCAGATAAAACAAAGAAGGCAGGTAATCTTGAAGAGATTAAAGGATGTGACAGAAACCGAGACAGTGGAGTTCCTTTTTTTTTTTCTTCTTCTTTTTTGTTTTACCCCCTCTCCTCCCTCCCTCACTCCCCTCACCCTCAGTTTGTTCTTAGTCTTTGAGAGTCTCTTATGTTTTATCTCCCTCCCTCTCTGTGTCTTTTTTTTTCCCCTCTTCCCCTCCCCCTGGTTTTTGCTTAGTCTGACAAAGTCCACCTATTTGTGGAAACATATGGTATCTGTCTTTTTCTGACTGACTTATTTCACTTAACATAATACCCTCCAGTTCCTTTTTTGATTGCAACAGATTGTTCCCGACTGAAACAAATTGCCCCCCCACCAGCTGCACAAACAGCCACTTTTCTTTAACCTCTCTATTCCATGCTTTAATATCCTGAAATTCAAGAAGGAGGATATACAAATATTCAATAGTGGCAGCACCTACAACTGTGATTTTAACCTTTTTAGAGTAAAAAATCCCATTGACAAGCTAATAAAAGCTATGAAATATTTGTTTAAATTTGTATAGACACATGACTATGAATTTTTGCCTATTTTCATAAGTTCATGGACCCCTTTATGCCCATCCATGGATACTCTAGAAGAACCTGGAATTCAGGTTAAGTAACTGTGCTAAGAATTCAACTGGCACTTTTGCTTTAATAAAGGCAAATGTGGGACATAGAAGACTATGAGGGGAAACAATTGGAAACCATTACTCTGAAAGAATTAATTGAGGTTATTTTTCCACCTACCCATTTTGTCTGGACTCTGTAAAGCACTCTTTGTTTACACTTTTCTCAGTGCTGACCATCTGGTTTACACAAGGGATTCAGAGGGATGTCAGGCAGGGACTCCTGAGGACCCCTCTGCTTTCTCACCCTCCCATGGGAAAGGGATCTGGCCAAATTGTCTGAAACAGAGTCAAGAAAAAGAGAAGCAGTCAAGATACATCAAGGAATCTAAATCATTTTTAATTCTTCCAAAAGGAAAGATGTTATTTTCAGCCAGGTTTGGGTATGCAAGACAGCCCTTGGCTGGTTGTGAATGCTGATGTCAGTGTATGGTCTCTCACAGAGATTTGTCCCACTGGCGATGTTTTTCTTTGTCTGGAAGCTTCTCCTTTTTTGTGGATTATGTTTAAACCTCTAAGCAAATATTCAATGGAAAAAACTCAGCGTTGAGGCAAAGGCAATTATGAAGCATTTATAGAGTTGTAGACTGACAGGTGATAATTATTTGGAGATACTTGTTTTCCTTGCCTCTTTACCACTCTCTCCAGCCCTGCCCCACAACCTGGTGTGGATTGACCATTCAGTTTATCTTGGCTCATTACCAAAGTTTGCTCTTATTACTTCTACATTATGTAGACAAATATCAGTAATGAAGCCATTTATGCTACTTCTCCAGCACTGAAGTTAGTTTTAAGTATGATGATTTCATGTCAATTCTGAATGCCTTTTCACTATTTCTTTTCATTATCCACTGGGAAACGAAAAAACAGATCTGATGGTGTTCGGTATGCCCTGTATGTTCCCCTGGAAGCAAAATGAGTTTAATTTATTTCTACAGTCTCACCTTTTGTCCCCTTCAGCAAGGCAGGTGTTCATGCTGCTTTAATCCATTCAAAGCAATGACTAATGAAACTATTTTACAGCAATTCTGTTCAAAGCCTTGACTCCATAACTCCTCCGATCACAAAATCTCCATGTTAACATTCATGCAGGCTTGCAAATGGAATGCTAGAGGGAAACAGAGGAGAAGGAAATAGCAACTGTAGGGTCAACACAGGTTTTAATGTGCTTGTTTAGTGTTTGACTAAATCTATAAAATGAAACACCATTTGGGAGGAGGTGGTTCTTCCTATCAGATTTCCAGGCTTTTAAGGAACAATCAGAAACAAGAAGGTAAGGTTATGGTATCTTGCCCAGGGTACTTTCTTCTTTAGCTGAAACGAGAGTGCTATTTTCAGACTGGGTCTAAGAGGAAAAAATGCAACCTAAATGGCCATAGTTGCCCCTAATAGCTTTGCAGGATGTAGTAATATGGTCTTGAGGGCTATAAATGGGGCTGGAACAGGGGTAAAGATTTCTAATTTTTGCCAAGTGTTCTAAAATTTGGAATATAATGAAAAAAAATCACTTCGTTTTTGGCTCCAAGTTTCAGTGGTTGATGGCTAACATAAATTTGGAGTGGACTCAGAAAGGCATTTAGGGACACCTGGGTGTCTCAGTTGATTAAGCATCTGACTCTTGGTTTCAGCTCAGGTCATGACCTCACATTCATGAATTCAAGCCCCACATCAGGCTCTGTGCTGGCAGCATGGAGCCTACTTGGGATTCTCTCTCTCCACATCTCTGTCTGCCCCTCCCCAACTTGTGCTGTCTCTGTCTCTCCCAAAATAAATAAATAAAATTTAAAAAAAGGAAGGACATTTAGAAACCCTTTAATGAAAGTTTTTATAATTGTAAACTTGAAGAACAATTATTCTTCACTGGACTGTAAACTCCATAAGAATAAGATATGTGTCTGTTAGTGTTCACTGTAGTATCTCTAGGGCCTAGTACAGTGCCTCGGTATATGGTAGCTTTTTATTACATATTTGTTGAATGAATTAATGACATCACTCTGGTAGCAACTTGACCTTGTCTCCTCTCCTGCCTAGTCATACAGGAGTATGCTTTAGGAAAGAAAGAAAGAAAGCTTTTGCTCTGCAGATTAACCCAGCTATGTAGCAGTCCTATTAAAGGAGGTTGGAATAAGTTGTCTCTGCCCCCTTCCATATCCAATAAACTCTGTGAAGTTTTTTCCCCAACAAATTTATACTACTTTGTCTCTACTAGAGAGTTAGACTCAAGAAAATTAAGACTTTGGGTCTTTATTGACCTTTTATTCAATAAAGTTCACAGTTCTTTCAAACCATTGAAACAGATTTTTCTGTTATAGCAAAGTCTTACTGGCTTTAAGGAAGATACCTTAGAAAGTTGGATGAACTTATTCACGTCCCTAGAGACCCTTAAAGATCCTATGAAAAAGCCCACTAAACATTGCTCCAGTCATCTAAAAGTGTTCGATAGCTTCCAAAGTACTTAATTTACAGCCTGGTAAAACAATTGGTTATGTATCTGAAGTCCAGATCATAGAAAGGTCAAATAAACAGATTTCTTTGGCATTTTCTACCCACTGCTTTGATGACAAAGAATAAAGAAACTGATATAAGGAACTGATTTTTTAAGAAGCAATATCCAAGAACTGGTTAGGACTTGGTACATATTCAACTCAAGTTTCTAAAACCAGTTATATCTCTAGTACTAGATAGTGAGAAATCATATTCTCCATAGGAACATTAAAGCTGTAAACAACGTTCAGTCACTGAAGAAAAATTCTCATTCTCATTAGGGTAGATTTTCTGTTTTTCATGTTATTATCTCGATTATTTGAAAATGGCCATTAATGTAAAGTAGAAAGAGTTGATAACTTTTAGTTGCCCAGACTGATCAATTAAGAAATATGCCATTTCCCAATCAAACTGACTAAATGAAAGTTGATTGTCGAGATATTGCTGTAATGGTTTTTATATTTTGATATATTTAATAATCAAGTTTTTTTTCCTCTGAAATAATTTACCTGAAAGCATTTTGATTATGCATTTAAGATACAAACAATCAGGTTCTATGTAAGTTAATATAACAGAGAAATAAGTACAATTTTCCATACAAGTATTCATTTCCATAAAAATGAAATTCCAAGGCTTGTATTTGGCTGTTTGAATATGAAATGACACAAATAGTCCTAAAGCACACATTTTATTTCATTTTATGTCATTATTATTTTTAAAAATTTTTTATTTGAGTATAGTTGTCACACAATGTTACATTAGTTTCAGGTCTACAATATAGTGATTTGACTTTTCTATATGTTATGTTATGCTTGCCACAAGTGTACCTACCATCTGTCACCCTAAAGCATACATTTTAAAATAAAAAATATAGAAACATCTAGGTACAATACTTTCAAGATTTTTTTCATTGACTTTTAAGGAGTTTGATTATAACGTGTTGTCAAAATTCCAGACAAACAAAGTGAAAATCACCAAAGCAATAGCATATTTAGTAAGAGTTCTTTGTGCATATAAGAACTGTTCATAAACTGAGAGCTTTGAAATTCAAAGACTGATATGAAGCTCAGGGACATGATGTTACAGAATGACTTATAAAGGGAAAAATGAGGAAGTTGCTTAACCTTTATTTTGACTGGTTACTCCAATGGGGTTTCCAGATGGTAGGAGATTGATTAAAAGTGACTATCTTATACCATTTTTAGGAAGATAACTTAAGTTTCTTTTATGATTTTCAGAGGCATTTACAAGAAGCAGCTCAAGTTAAGTTTTGCTTGTTTAGCAGAAAAAGCTGAATTAAGTTTCACTTATATGACTTAAATGGTTTTGTTTGCTCAGGGAATTTTCAAGTCTGGTCTCCATTTTGTGTTTTTACAGTATCTAGGTATGACTCTTTTTGAATTTATCCTATCTAGAATTTGTTGAGTTTCTTGTATTTGTAGATTGTTTTCTTATCAAATTAGCAAAGTTTTAGCCATTATTTTTTTAATAAAATTTATTGTCAAATTGGCTAACATACAGTGCATAAAGTGTGCCCTTGGTTTTTGTGGTTGATTCCCGTTGTTCATCACTTACATACAACACCCAGTGCTTATCCCAACAAGTACCCTCCTCAGTGCACATCACCCATTTTCCCCTCTCCCCCACCCTCCACCCTCATTTTGTTCTCTGTATTTAAGGGTTTCTTACGGCTTGCCTCCCACCCTCTTTGTAACTATTTTCCCCCTTCCCCCATGGTCTTCTGTTAAGTTTCTCAAGATCCACATATGAGTGAAAACATGGTATCTGTCCTTCTCTGACTGACTTATTTCACACAGCATAATACCTTCCAGTTCAATCCACGTTGCTGCAAATTAGCCATTATTTTTTTCAAAAAATTCATTCTCCCCTCCTTTCTTTCTCCACTCTTCTAGAACTCCCACTAGGCGTATTTTGGTATTCTTAATTGCGTCTACATGTCTCTTAGGCTCTTTTCATTTTTCTATATTCTTTTCTATTCCTATTCTCATTCTGTATAATCTCAGTTGATTTATCTGTTAGTTTGCTGACTCTTTATACCTTCTCAAATTGATGTTGAGCCCCTCTTGCTAATATCTTATTTCAGTTATTGTACTTTGAAATTCCAGATTTTCTACTTGCTTCTTTTTATAATTGCTATTTCTTTATTATTCTCTATTTAATAAGGTATCATTCTAATACTTTCCTTTAGTTTTCTAGGCATAGTTCTTTTTCTTTATTTTTTAAAGATATTTAAAATAGGTGATTTAAACCTTCATCTAATAAATCCAACATCTGAGCTTTCTCAGGGATAATTTCTACAGAGTTTTTTCTTTCTATAGGCCAAAATTTCTTCTTTATTTGCATGTATTGTAAATTTTTGTTGAAAACCGGATGTTTCCAATAATATAGTGTGTCAAATCTGGAAATTGGATTCTCACTGTTTCAGGGTTTATTGTTGCCATTTGTTATTATTGTTAGCATGCTAGTTTTGTTTATTTAGTGACTTTCTTGTAGTAATTCTGTAAAGTCTGTATTCTTTTTCATGCATGGTCACTGAAGTCTCTGAATAGTTATCTTAGTGGTCAGCTAATGATTGGACAGAAATTTACTTAAATGATTTGAACTAAAATATCTTTTAATCATCACAGTGGGTCTCTGTGTGACTGTTGGGGCATGCTGTTACCCCTCCAGCATTTTATAATTATACCTTACTTGGCAGAGCCTCAAAGTGAGCCAAAGGTGATGAGAGATTTAAGTAAACATAAATATACTTAAGTTAACTTAAGTTCTTAAGTAAAAGACTTTCTTAAATTTTTCCTGTGGAAGCACACAGTCCTACCCATTTGCATGGCCTTTTATATACTTAGGAATATGTTGGAACTTTTTAAACTCCCTTATGTGAATATCATTCCCTTGCTTTTTTAAAAAAAGTTTATTTATTTTGAGAAAGAGAGAGAGAGAGAAAGAGAGAGAGTGTCCATGTGAGCAAGGGAGTAGCAGAGAGAGAGAGAGGCTCCCAAGCAGGCTCTGTGGTATCAGCTCAGAGCCCAATGTGGGGTCGACCCCACAAACCATGAAATCATGACCTGAGCCAAAATCAAGAGTCAGAAGCTCAACTGGTTAAACCACTCAGGTGCCCCTCCCTTGCTTTTTATTTTAAGTGTTTAGGTCACTTGTTTTATTTCCCCAAGTTTTATTGCTGTCTTAGGTACATACAATATTAAACAATTGCCACAGATTGTTTTCAAAACTCTAAGGAAAAGGCTGTTCACACTAAGCAATGTCTGAGTTAGGTCATAAAGACAAGCCCAATGATATGAGGTTTAATGGAACTGCAAGACAGGTCGAATAATGACAATTCAGATAATAGTGGTTTGGTGAAGCTCTGAAACCATTTTTCCCTGTCCAGTGGCTACTAGGCTGTTGGGTTTCCCTGTGCTTGTACATATATTAGTTTTCAAGGTTACTGTGGAGCTGGGTGGGGCGGGTTGTGAATAGAGCATGCAAAATACAACAAAGCTCACTACTCTTACCAAGATTCAACCATTTTCTTGAATAAATGTTGATCTGATTGTTGAAATGTTCTCATTGGTTTAATAGAAGAGTAACTTTTAAAAGGGCCTCACTTAGTCTTCTTACTGATATCATTTTCCCAGGGACCATAATTACTAATTCTGTTATTAATATTTGATTAATACAACTATAGTTTAAAGTTCAGACTTTGCCAAAAATCTCTGGATGGCTCTGGGAGTTTTAGGCCAAGTTTTCAGCAGTTCAGCATCACATTGTGCTTACAGAATTAAGTGGCTGTTGGCTTGGTCATTAGGTTTCAGTCCAAAAAATCATTCTAGATATTGTCCTTCTTTACAGCCTATTCACAAATATTTTCTCAGTGGTTTCAGCTGCCATGTTTGAGACTTTCTTTTCAATCTGTTTAACCTTTCCTGAAGAGAGTGACAGCAATGTCCTCTTCTCTGATAAAAACTCCAGGAGGATTTTTTCTTTGAGTTATTTCCTATATCACCTGTGGCTTATATGTCATAGAGCTAAATTATTTAAAAACCAAATGAAAGACACTTCAAGAGTCATTTGATCAAAATGGTGTGGTTAGTTCATACATGGAGAATTCTTCCTTTCCTAACACATAGAAATTATGGATAAAATATAGACAGAGTAAATGTAGAAAACACAGTTGTACTCAAAATAAGGTAAACATCTCCATAGATGGGAAACTAAACAGAAATACAAAAAAACCCCAAAAACTCTGAAAGTAAGTTTAATATCATAGGCATATTGCACTTCTGATCTAGACATAAGCAAAGGTGGATGGATGTTCAACTATTTTGGAATAGCAGAACTAAAACTGCTTCATAGGAGCATTAAGAATTAGGGCTAGGCTTACTACTCAGAAGTAGGGACTGGTATTAGTCTTTTCTGCACTGGAGCAGAAGATTAGACTTTTCTCTATTGAAAGGAGGTTGAAAACAGCTTCACCATTGCTTAGGTGACTTATGTAAAGCTGTATGCCAAGGAAGTAGAAGGAAGCAGACACATCCTAGCATCTAGAAATTGAGCTAAATCTCTGGCTAGCTCAACAATTATATCTATAATATCATCAATATCATATCAAAACAGGGAGCCTAAGCAACCTGGTTCTGAACTACAGAGGGAGATGGGAGTTTTGTAAGTAGAGGCAACTAAAAATTTACTAGACAGAATGCTGATGAACGAGAAGTATTGTTGATCTTACTCAAGTTGAGCCTGCAAGTTAACATTCCAAAACTGAGAAAAAATAAGTCTAAGAAAGGTAACCAATAAAATCAACAATCAGGAAGTGAAATGATTGCAAATGAAAATAACAACATAATCAAAAGACGATATTAAAATATATTTGTTTAAAATACTCAAATATACATAAAGACATCCATTAAATAAAACTAAACAAGGCACAAATTAAACAAAAAATACACACAATTAGAAATATTGGAAATATAAAAATACAGAAATTTAAATTTAAAAAAAGGTAAATAAATTCTAGGCTGTAGGTAGTAGTAGAAGGCATATTTTCATTCAACTTGCTGAAAAAAGTATCAATCTAGAGTACTATAACCTGATACTACCATTCATAAGTGAAGGATAAATAAAGACATTTTGAAATATAAAAAGACTAAAGAATTTACAATTATAAGACCTTTCGAAAAGACTACTTAATCAGAAAGCATGCAAGTATGAGAGTGGAGTGAAATATTTAAATTTTTAAGAGGAAAAAAATACCTAACGACTATGATTCTCTAATCTGTGAAATTATCCTTAAAGAGTGAAAAAAATATTTTCTCTGACATAAATTGAGGGGTTCTGTAGCCAGTAGACCTGCCTTGCAAGAAAGGTTAAAAGAAGTTCATTAAAGAGAAGAAAATAATATAAGCCAGAAACTCAAATTTACATTAAAAAGGAATAATATTAAAGAAGGAATAAATGAAGGTAAAACAAAAATTTTTATTTTTTATTCTATTTTTTTTAATTTATAATAGTTTATTTTCAAATTGGTTTACATATAACACCCAGTGTTCATCCCAACATGTGCCCTTTTTAATGCCCATCACCCCCTCTCCCCCCTCCCTCATCCCCCTCACCCTCAGTTTGTTCTTAGTCTTTGAGAGTCTCTTATGTTTTATCTCCCTCCCTCTCTGTGTCTTTTTTTTCTTTCCCCTCTTCCCCTCCCCCTGGTTTTTGCTTAGTCTCCCAAAGTCTACCTATTCGTGGAAACATATGGTATCTGTCTTTTTCTGACTGACTTATTTCACTTAACATAATACCCTCCAGTTTTATCCATGTTGCTACACGTGGCTAGATTTCGTTTTTTCTCATTGCCGCGTAGTAGTCCATTGTATATATGTACCACATCTTCTTAATCCACTCGTCAGTTGATGGGCACTTGGTCTCTTTCCATGATTTGGCTATTGTTGAAAGTGCTGCTATGAACATTGGGGTACACGTGCTCCTATGCATTAGCATTCCTGTGTCTCTTGGGTAGATTCCTAGCAGTGCTATTGCTGGGTCAAAGGGTAGCTCTATTTTCATTTTTTCGAGGAACCTCCACACCGTTTTCCAGAGTGGCTGCACCAGTTTGCATTCCCACCAACAGTGTAGGAGGGTGCCTACTTCTCCACATCCTCGCCAGCATATATAGTTTCCTGATTTGTTCATTTTAGCCACTCTGACTGGTGTGAGGTGGTATCACAGTGTGGTTTTGATTTGTATTTCCCTGATGATGAGTGACATTGAGCATCATTTCATGTGTCTGTTGGCCATCTGAATGTCCTCTTTGGAGAAGTGTCTATTCATATCTTCCGCCCATTTCTTCACTGGGTTGTTTGTTTTTCGGGTGTGGAGTTTGGTAAGTTCTTTATAGATTTTAGATATTAGTCCTTTATCCGATATGTCATTTGCGATGATCTTTTCCCATTCCGTTGGTTGCCTATTCGTTTTGTTGGTTGTTCCTTTTGCCGTGCAGAAGCTTTTTATCTTGATGAGGTCCCAATAGTTCATCTTTGCTTTTAATTCCCTTGCCTTTGGAGACGTGTCAAGTAAGAAATTGGTGCGTCTTAGGTCAAAGAGGCTTTTTCCTGCTTTCTCCTCTAGGATTTTGACGGTTTCCTGTCTCACATTCAGATCTTTTATCCATTTAGAATTTATTCTTGTGAGTGGTGTAAGAAAGTGGTCTAGTTTCATTCTTTTGCATGTTACTGTCCAATTCTCCCAGCACCATTTATTAAAGAGGCTGTCTTTTTTCCATTGGATACATTTTCCCGCTTTGTCAAAGATTAGTTGGCCATATACTTGCGGGTCCATTTCTGAGTTTTCTATTCTATTCCATTGGTCTGTGTGTCTGTTTTTGTGCCAATACCATACAGTCTTGATGACTACCGCTTTGTAGTAGAGGTTAAAGTCTGGGATTGTGATGCCTCCCGCCTTGGTTTTATTCTTCAGTATTATTTTGGCTATTCGAGGTCTTTTGTAGTTCCATAAAAATTTTAGTATTGTTTGCTCTAGCATTGAGAAGAATGCTGCTGCAGTTTTGATTGGGATTGCATTGAATGTGTAGATGGCTTTGGGTAGTATTGCCATTTTAACGATATTTATTCTTCCAATCCATGAGCATGGGATGTTTTTCCATTTCCTTGTGTCTTCCTCAATTTCCTTCATAAGTTTTTTATAGTTTTCAGTGTAGATGTCTTTCACATCTTTGGTTAGGTTTATTCGTAAGTATTTTATGGTTTTTGGTGCAATTGTGAAAGGGATTAGCTTCTTTATTTCTCTTTCTGCTGCTTCATTGTTGGTGTATAGAAATGCCACAAATTTCTGTACATTGATTTTGTACCCTGCAACTTTGCTGAAATCATGGATCAGTTCTAGCAGGCTTTTGGTGGATTCCGTTGGGTTTTCCATGTAAAGTATCATGTCATCTGCAAAAAGTGAAAGTATGACTTCCTCCTTGCCAATCTTGATGCCTTTTATTTTGTTTTGTTGTCTGATTGCTGATGCTAAGCCTTCCAGCACTATGTTAAATAGCAGTGGCGAGAGTGGACACCCCTGTCGTGTTCCTGATCTCAGGGGGAAGGCTTTCAATTTTTCCCCATTGAGGATGATATTAGCTGTGCGCCTTTCATATATGGCTTTTATGATGTTTAAGTATGTTCCTTCTATCCCGACTTTCTCAAGAGTTTTTATTAAGAAAGGATGCTGTATTTTGTCAAATGGTTTTTCTGCATCTATTGACAGGATCATATGGTTCTTATCTTTTCTTTTGTTGATGTGATGTACCACGTTGATTGAGTTGCGAATATTGAACCAGCCCTGCAACCCAGGGATGAATCCTACTTGATCATGGTGGATAGTTCTTTTTATATGCTGTTGGATTCGATTTGCTAGTATCTTGTTGAAAATTTTTGCATCCATATTCATCAGGGATATTGGCCTGTAATTCTCTTTCTTTGCTGGGTCTGTATCTGGTTTGGGAATCAAAATGATGCTGGCTTCATAGAATGAGTCCGGGAGTTTTCCTTCCGTTTCAATTTTTTGGAATAGCTTGAGGAGGATAGGAATTAACTCTGTTTTAAATGTCTGGTAAAATTCCGCAGGAAAGCCATCTGGTCCAGGGCTTTTATTTGCTGGGAGGTTTTTAATAACTGATTCTATTTCTTCACTAGTTATGGGTCTGTTCAAATTTTCTATTTCTTCCCATTTGAGTTTTGGTAGCGTGTGGCTATTTAGGAAGCTGTCCATTTCTTCCAGGTTGCCAAGTTTGGTGGCATATAATTTTTCATAGTATTCTCTGATGATTGCTTGTATCTCTGAGGGATTGGTTGTAATTTCTCCCTTTTCATTCACGATTTTATCTATTTGAGTTCTCTCTCTTTTCTTTTTGAGAAGCCTGGCTAGAGGTTTGTCTATTTTATTTTTTCAAAGAACCAGCTTTTGGTTTCATTGATCTGTTCCACTACCTTTTCTGTCTCCATATGGTTAATTTGTGCTCTGATCTTTGTTATTTCTCTCTTTCTGCTGGGCTTGGGTTGTTTTAGTTGTTCTGCTTCTAGTTCCTTAGGTGTGCTATTAGAATTTGTGTTATTGATTTTTCTTGTTTCTTGAGATGTTCCCAGAGCGTTTGGATTGTTGTATTTTCATTTTCATTTGTTTCCATGTATTTTTTAATTTCTTCTCTGATGGCTTGGTTGACCCAGTCATCTTTTAGTAGGTTATTTCTTAGCCGCCATGTTCTTGGATATTTTCCAGGCTTTCTCCTGTGGTTGATTTCAAGTGTCAAAGCATTGTGGTCTGACCGTGTACACGGTATGATCTCAATTCTTTTATATTTATTCAGAGCTTCCCTGTGCCCCAGAATGTGGTCTATCTTGGAAAATGTAGTGCAGTTGAGAAGAACGTAAATTCCTTTGCTTCTGGATGAAGGACCCTAAAGATGTCTGTGAGGCCCATCTGTTCTAATGTGTCGTTCAGGGCTATTGTTTCTGTGGAGATTTTCTGTTTTGTGGATCTATCCAATGCTGAGAGTGGAGTGTTGAGATCCCCTACTATTAGGACATTTTTATCGATGAGGTTGCTAATGTTTGTAATTAGTTGTTTTACCAATTTGGGTGCCCCCGAATTCGGTGCGTAGATATTTACAATTGTTAGCTCTTCCTGCTGGATGGTCCCTGAGACTATTATATAATGTCCTTCTTCATCTCTTATTACATCGTTCATTTTAAAGTCCAGTTTGTCTGATATAAGTGTGGCTACTCCGGCTTTCTTCTGACTTCCAGTAGCATGGCAGATAGTTCTCCATCCCCTCACTTTCAATCTGAAGGTGTCTTCAGGTTTAAGATGAGTTTCTTGAAGACAGCAAATAGATGGGTCTTGTTTTTTAATCCATTCTGTTATCCTGTGTCTTTTGATTGGCGCATTTAGTCCATTTACATTCAGTATTAATATTGAAAAATATGGGCTTACAGTCACTGTATTATCTGTAAGTTTCATGTTTGTAAGGCTGTCCCTGGCAGTGTGTTCTTTGCAACATTGCCTTCATAGAATGCCCCTCAGGATCTCTTGCAGTGCTGGCTTATTTGTGATAAATTCTTTCAGTTTTTGTTTGTTGGGAAAAACCTTGATCTCTCCTTCTATTCTGAATGACAGGCTAGCCGGATACAGAATTCTTGGTTGCATGTCCTTCTTGCTCATCACATTGAAGATATCCTGCCATTCCTTTCTGGCTTGCCAAGTTTCTGTAGATAAGTCTGCTACTACCCTTATCTGTCTCCCTTTGTATGTTAGGGTTCTTTTGTCCCTAGCTGCTTTCAGGATTCTCTCCCTATCTTTGTATTTTGCCAGCTTCACTGTGATGTGGCGTGCAGAAGGTCTATTCAAATTACGTCTGAGGGGAGTTCTCTGTGCCTCTTGGATTTCCATGCCCGTTTCCTTCCTCATGTTGGGGAGGTTCTCAGCAATGATTTGTTCAAGAACCCCTTCGACTCCTTTCTCTCTCTCTTCTTCCTCTGGGACTCCTATGATACGGATATTGTTTCTTTTGAGTGCATTGCTCAGCTCTCGAATTCTCCTTTCCTGTTCCTGGATCAGCTTCTCTCTCTTTTTATCTGCTTCCTCTTTTTCAATGGTTTTGTCTTCTAATGCACTGACTCTTCCCTCTACCTCTTCAATCCGTGCTGTGGCTGCTTCCAGTTTCCCCTGTATTTCTTCCAATGTCTTCTTTAATTCTTTCTGACCGTTTTTAAGGTCCTTGAACTCTGCCACGCGGGACCCCTTGCATTCATCTAAGCTTTTTTCAAGGCCAACTATTAGTTTTGTGATTATCATTCTATATTCATGTTCTGTTATGTTGCTTATTTCTGTTTTCATTAATTCTCGAGCTGTCACTGCTTCTTGTAGATTCTTTTGAGGAGAATTCTTCCGTCTCGTCATTTTGGCTGGATGTGTTTTGGGTTGTTTCTTGAAGTTGCCCCTTATATGAATGAATTAGTCCTATGCTCTTTAATCTCTTCCAAAGTATTCAGGGAAAAGCTTCCTTCTTATTTTTTGCTGATAGCCCAATCCTGACAGAGTTGATCTGGGGTCTCTGCCGTCCAGCCGCTCTCGCATGAGTCGCTGCTGCCGTGGCTTGGGGTGGCGGGGAGGGGGCGACGGGTGGAGGCAAGGCCCGCGGGGCCCTCTCCCTTGTCCACCTCCTCGTCCCGGGCGCCCGGCTGCAGCGACGACGGCACAGCCGCCCCGCACTCGTTACTTCAGGAGGTGGGAATTCCCGGGCTCCCCCACCCCTCGGCCTCACTCTCAGGGTTGAGTTTCTAAAACCATTTTAGAGTTTCGCAGTTGCCAACTAGAGTATTTCAGCCTAAAGAATAGTTACAAAACTTGTTGTCAAATGCATTCACTGTACATTTCACCTTTCATTTCCCTCCTTTCTGTGGGCCAAAGAAGGCAGAGTGAGGGACAGCCTGGTTGATGTGGCTCAGAGCACCATGAGGCCTTATGCTTGCCAGAATTGTTCTGCCAGATTTCTGTTTGTCCGTCCTTCCTTCCTTCCTACCTTCCTTCCTTCCTTCCTTCCTTCTTTCCTTCCTTTCTTCCTTCCTTCCTCCCTCCCTCCCTCCCTCTGTTCCTTCCTGCCTTCCTTCCTCCCTCCCTCTCTCTTTCTTTCTTTCCTTCTTACGGAAAATCCATTCGAATGTCCCCTGGCCTTTCTGATTAACACTTTTTCTTCCACATGCAAACTGTGACTTGCTAGAGTCATGCCCTTATAACTAGCAGCTTCGACAGGATAGATTTTTAGCAATAACTTGTATTTCTTTTAATTAAATGTAATTACATCTGCTGTTTAGAAAATAAGGGTTGGGAAAGAAATTTTAGACAATTATATCACAGGAAGTATTGGTATATAATCCAGTTAACCAAATCAATCTGGTTTAACAATAATAACGATAATAGTATTACATATTAACTAACCGGAATTTAAATAGAAACTTAAAAACAACAACAATTAAAATTGAATGAAGCAACTGACTTTGAATCAATGTTGATTGAAGAAAATCTTTCTGGGGCAACAAACTGCCTTCCAAGGAGGCAGGTTTTCTGCTTGTAACATCTAGGAAAACTCTCCTTTCCATTTTTCCCACTCTTCCCATTGGTAGATTGGTTTTGGGGATGAATATCATAGGGACAGTGTTTGCATGATTGGTTCTAAAACTGATAAAAAACTGTGAGACAATCATTTTCCAGTTGAGAAAACATTAGCTTGGCAACATTTTCATTAGGGAGAAGAGAAATGATTTGCCTGACATCATTAGTGATAGAATTAGGTTTAGAACCTTTGTCCCACAGTACTTTCTACTACACTATTTCCTAGCAAGCCTGACTGCCCTCATTAAACTGAAATAATTCTGTAGATAAAATTATATGGGAGATGGTAAACCTCAGGGCAAAAAAGGACCTTAGTACTAAGCTAATAGGAGATATTTATAATGGTTAATTGTCATTGGTGCCATCTCAGAAATTCATGGATTCACTTCATGTCCTTTGCCATCTAAAGTAGACAAGACTCCCCTGAATGTAGTTTATTCAGGAATTTCTGAGGCCGATTTTCCTCCAGTTTTGCTCAGTATTTTCTATTTCAGAGGATCCTAAGGAAACAGAGTTTTCATCTTGAAAAGTCAGAAGAATTTATTACTATTATTGTCATACCAGGGAAAAGAGATGAATTTATTTAGCGGCATCTGAAAATAGAATTGCCTCAACGTTGACGCCTGCTGCTGATGCTAAATGATGAATACTAAGCACCTGGCACACACTTTACACTTCTCTTCATTTATCTGTTCTTTATACTGCAGTGCTTTAAGATGCATGGAGCACAGTTTCACTGTGCTCTACTCTTAGTGGGGAGCCAGGCAGTAGATGTCATTGATTACTTGTTGAACATCAATAGCACATGGGGATCTGTACAAAGCACAGCATGAAACTGAAGAAAAAACACAGGTGTATAGAATCCAACCAGAAATCCTGCATTTAAATGTTGGCTTTGTCAAGTTCCTAGCTTTGTAAGCTTGGGAAAATTACTTAACTTTCCTGAGACTCATCATCTTTACTCCATAAAATGGGAGTAATAATAGCAGTCCTGTGTGCCTTAGAGGGTTGATGTGAGGTTCTGGTGAGTTATTCCTTGGCCTGGAGTTTTGCAAATGTGTTTTCCTGCATCCTGCAGCATGGGGCAGGCCTTACTATAGGTATAGTGGGCAGCATTTTCGTCACTTCACCGCATACCTCCCAATATTCTACTGTGGAACCTTTGAGGCCTACATTTCTTTTACTTGAGGATAAAGCCTATTATTGCGCAAGCAGAAACTGCTTCAAGCGATAGTCACATTTGGAGGGGAAAATGTGTGCCTGAACTTTGGAGTCAGACCTACTTAAGGTCTAACTGTGTGATCTTGGAAAAGACACATAACCTCTCTGAGCCTCAATTTACTCAACTATAGTCTGAAGATGAATAATAGTACCTACTTTTATAGGTTTATTGGGAGGTTTAAATCAGATGAAGAATGAAAAGTAGCTAGTGGAGAGTAGGTTTTCACTAAATGGTAGTTCCTTTTGAAGACAGGGGAGTAAAGTGGATTATCTCCAATGCTCACCAAGTTTTAAGTTTTAATCCATTATTTCAAGACTAGCAGGAATTGCATGAGCCTTTGGGAATGGGGCAACTAGTATATTCTCTCTGCAGTCATTGGAGATAGTTTGGTGGAGGATATAAAACTGATATGCATCCTTTTGAAACCTCAGTCATCTCGGTAAAATCGGGCTAAGTTTTATAAGTAAGGAAACTCAGGTCTGGGGTGATGGAGTGATTGGTCCATGGGAAGCCAATTAGTAAGTGGTGGAGCTGGAATGAAACCCAGGTAGTCTAACTCAAAGGCTGTGTGATTTCACTGATTCCAAGCAACCTTGTGCAGATAGAGTTTCATGATACTTCTCATGGTAGCTGATGGGAAGAGGGGTGCATGGTAGACCCTCCCTGCAGGCATCCTAGCCCCTGATCTTCAGGTCTGGCCTCTACTTAGGGTACTTCCTGAAAATGGAAGTTTCACCTGAGCTCTGCTTCTCTCCATAACCATCCTGCCGAAGGTCCCAGTGGCTGCTGAGCTTTGGGCTGAGGAAAAAAAAAAAAAAACCTCTTTTCTGGAAGAAAGTATTAGGTTAATACTTGTAAGACTTAGTATTATAAATATACTTACAAGTCTAAAGTCTCCACTCCAGTTGGTTGCTAAGAGCATAGAATAAAGGGCTAGGTAAGTCCCGTTTCTCTCTGGCTTCCCCTCTTATCCCTTTTCCCACCTTTGACTGCTCACAGACGGTCCAGCAGGGCATGGAGGACATGTCACTCTGATAGTGCTGTTGGCTATGCCTGCTGCCCAGAGGAGACCAAGTCTCACTATCTTCACTGAAATTCAAAAAATCTGTCTATAATCTGCTCCCAGCCTGCCCTTTCCTGTTGGTATAGTACCCCTCAAATCTGACTCTGGCCTCTTTCCTGGCTTCCTATCTGTTTCCTTACAACTGCCTGTCAAAGGCCCACCTTCCTGACTCACATCAGGGTGCCTTCCTCAATTAGCTCATTTCCTGATCATGACAGTTTGGCTATAGGATACCTCGTAGTATTTATTTCCTAAAAAGGGAGAGCTCACCTGTTTCTCCTGCCTGATATCCTACTTGTCTTGTAAACAGCTTCAGTTCCAGCCAGACTCCCATGCCTATTGCCACATTTATTCCTGTCTCTGGCATTGCTCATGATGTGTGTCTGTCCCTTCCCATTATTCACAGCAGAAGTACCTTCTTCTCTCTGCCTGATTCCACTACACTCATTTTCCAGGTACTTGACCAGATATCGCCTCATGTATGGTGACTCTCCTTCATACTGGGATCACTGAGATGGTTCCCATTTCAGAGAATCAGAGCCCATAACCCATATTTCTGTCATTCATGCACCATTGCTTTTAAAAATAGCTTTTTGGAAAATAAAATGAAACATTACATGGAATGTACATAGCAACTGTAAGACAGCTTTTAATTTAAAGAGCATTAAAATGCCAAAAGAAATACATAGGTCTTAGTATTGAGAAAATATAATAGCTTGTACCATTGTGTCCAGCACTTGTTTATAGATTGGCACGAACTATCCTTTGTATACTGCCCATAAGTCTTGTCTCTGCAACTAAGTGGTCCATTCATTGAAGGAAAGGACTTTTCATATATTTTTCGTGTTTTCTTCTTTAATCCTCTCTTCAGATCCTACCTCCACTTTCCCCTCCTCCTCAGCTCTAAGCATAAATCTAGGCACATAGGTGGGCCCCAGCGAGTCTTTGGAGAATTAGATTGATGGAATCCACTCAACTTGAATCATTTGTCTCCTGCCGGGCCAACACCAGTATGAAATCTCATTCCCTACGGACAGAATCTGCTGGCTTAAATCTATTCTCTTTTATTTTTAATATTGTTGACTCTAGTTTATTTGCTGTAGTTTTCAGTACTTTGGCTTCGTATTCCT
Organism: Paguma larvata; assembly: GCA_030068075.1. Taxonomy (NCBI): domain Eukaryota; kingdom Metazoa; phylum Chordata; class Mammalia; order Carnivora; family Viverridae; genus Paguma; species Paguma larvata. The sequence goes on from CM057830.1 coordinate 86,609,259, forward strand.
ATCACATTCCTATTACTTTGGTTTTCTATTCTTTCTGCACAGTCAGGTAACAACCAAGAAAGGCCTTACAGAAAATACTGAATGAGCTGTCAGTGTAACTATTTCCTTTCTTCATCTTTAGGTACTCTTCAGCTCCAAATTGGTCAAATCCTACAGGTGTATTGTCAGGGACCTCCTAAGGTTTTTTTTTCCTGTCGTGGAGTGCCAGCATTATAGCACTGCCTTCCACTCCAGTGCCGCTAATGGAGAACAAATTCATTAGAAATGGAACATATGTTCATTAAAGTCAATTCATATAGAAAAATGCAGCACTCTTCACGAGGAAGGAGATTAAGGAGATTTGCAACCCGAGGAATAAGTGACTTGTTGAAACCTCCTCCATCCAAAGGATCAACCCTTTCTTAAAAGCTCTAAAGAGTAATTAGTGTGATGTTCTTGACAAAAGCACTGATTAATAATGGCTTACAGATCCATATTGTTCAGCAATGTCTTTCAGAGGCTCTATTTCCAATGAAAATAGTTCAAGTGCCAGTGGAGCCTCGGGGTCCAGTAACTGGGAATTTGTAAAGATAGAGTACAGTACATTCTTTGGGTATTTAATTCTTTCAGTTCCCTTTCTCATTTCCTATAAAAAAATATTCTTGGGGTGCCTGGGTGGCATAGTCGGTTAAGCATCTGACTCTTGATCTCAGCTCAGGTCATGATCTCGCGGTATGTGAGTTTGAGCCCCACATCATGCTCTGCGCTGATATCACGGATCCTTCTTGGTATTCTGTTTTTCCTTCTCTCTGCCCCTCCCCAACGTGTGTTCCTCTCTCAAAATAAATAAATAAACTTAAAAAGCATTTTAAAAACCATATTCTTGAATGGCCTGAATTGGCAGGAGGAGGGATAATATGTGTGCAGGAGACAGCATTTTTGTGTGTGTATTGGCAACTACCAAGGGGATAAGATCCAGTGAACACAGATGAATGAGGAGGCAGGGAAGAAGTCAGGGGTTAGTTTTCAGGACCTGCTGGAGACCATGTCCTGCTGAAGTGTTTTTTTGTTAGTTAGTTTGTTTGTTTTGTTTTTTCCCCCGAGCTCCCAAATATCATTAAATGTGGATGAGGATGACTGCAGGCTAGAAGAGGTGAAAAAGTGGGGATAAAGATGGACATTTGAAAAGAGAAACATCCTGGATAAACTCAGAAGGAGCATGTGGGGTTTCTCTTTCTTTCTTTCTTTCTTTCTTTCTTTCTTTCTTTCTTTCTTCTTTCTTCCTTTCTTCCTTTCTTCCTTTCTTTCTTTCTTTGTATTTATTTATTTGAGTAAGGTTGAGACACAATGTTACATCAGTTTCGGGTGCATGACATAATAATTGCTGTGCTCACACATGTGCAGCTACCATCAGTCACCATACAAGGCTATTACGGCACCATTGACTGTATTTCCTATGCTGTGCCTTTTATTCCCATGCCTCTTTTACTCAGGTTAATGGCAGCCTGTGCTTGAAAGTGCTTTGTCTCCTAGAGAGGTGACATAGTGCTGTGTTTACTAGCAGAGACCCAGCAGTCAGGCTGTCTGGCTCTACCACTTATTAGCTGGATTACCTGAATGAGTCTGTGCCTCAGTTTCTTTATCTGTCAATTTGAATAATAAAAGTACCTACGCCACGAAGTTGTGTGAAGATTAAGATGTTGGGGCGCCTGGGTAGCTCACTTGGTTAAGCATCCGACTTCAGCTCAGATCATGATCTCATGGTTTGTGAGTTCGAGTCCTGTATCAGGCTTTGTGCTGAGAGCTCAGAGCCTGGAGCCTGCTTCAGATTCTGTGTCTCCCTTCTCCCTCTCTCTCTGCCCCTCCCCCACTCATGCGCGCGCGCACGCGCGCGCGCGCGCGCGCTCTCTCTGTCTCTCTCTCTCACAAATATAAAATAAACATTAAAAAATTTAAATGAATGATGTATGTGAAGTATTAACAAACAGGACCTGATACACAGTAATTGCTACATAAGCAATTTTGACTATTATGTCTTTTGTTTTATGATGACTTTCTGATTTCTTCTGTTTAAAGGTAAACACATTTAAGCCTCTATCTTTGTGTATCTGACAGGATATAATGACATAAAACAAACTTCCTTAGAGCAAAAAATATACCATGGACCACAAGTTTGGAGGTGTAATAGGTCAGACAGGTTTGAGCCCAACCTGTGTCTACTTAGAGAGTCTCAGATTATGGTCAGTAACAACAAGAGCAGATGCCCACCTGTGCATTAGAGTTACATCTCACAAGATGGATCTTCCTGTGACATACTTGGGGACTCTGTTAGGATAATTAAGTCTTCCATATTACCAGGAAAAGGAAAAGCAGAAGACTTAAAGCAACACAGGAGTGAACAGTAGCAGAGCAAACTGTTTTAATGGAATATAGGTGAGCTTCTTCGTTCACAATAAGGTTCCTCATTCTACCAAAGTTGCTTCATCTATTGCTTTTTCTTGACCTCTAGAGACACCAAAACTAAGCAGTCTGATTCCTGAATTCAAGGACTTCTATTGTTTGTTTGTTTGTTTGTTTTTTGTTTTTTGTTTTTTTTTTTGGCAGAAAGAATCTCATATTTATGTCACTGACATTCTTCTTTTGGAGGGCTTGTTTGCTTAAAGAAATGTTTTTTGTTTGAGTTCCTGCTATGCGTCCACTACTATTTCTTTTGATCTTATTAACCGGCATTATCCATGTTTTAAAATGTTTTTTTTAATGTTTATTTATTTGAGAGAGAGAGAGAGAGAGAGAGACAGAGACAGAGAGAGAGAGAGGGAGGGGAGGGAGACACAGAATTTGAAGCTGTGAGCTCTCAGCACAGAGCCTGACACAAGGCTCAAACTCACAGACCGTGAGATCATGACCTGAGCTGAAGTCGGATGCTTAACCGACTGAGCCACCCAGTCGTTCCTATCCTTGTTTTATAGGAAAATTGAGTTTAAATGAGGTTTGGATGTATACAAGATCATGTACTAATTTATTTGTTGTGTGGGCATTCTCCAAGATAGAAAAAGCTTTATTGTTTTTTATTATAGGAAAATGCATATGTAATGGTAAAATAAATTGGAAGATACAGAAGGATCTGAACAAATTAAAAAACATAAAATGATGACAGCAGTGTTAACACTTTGGTATATAGCCTTCCAAGACCATTTGCCTTTATTTTAAAAAAAATTTTAATGTTTATTTTTGAGAGAGAGAGAGAGAGGCAGAGTACGAGCAGGGGAAGTGCAGAGAGAGAAGGAGACACAGAATCTGAAGCAGGCTCCAGGCTCTGAGTCGTCAACACAGAACCCGACACAGGGCTTGAACTTACGGACCCTGAGATCATGACCTGAGCCGAAATCAGACGCTTAACCGACTGAGCCACCCAGGCACCCCAACTGTTTCCCTTTACATATATGTCTGTTTCTCTATCACTTCATTTGTATTTGGGTAATCTCCAAGATCTCAGTCCATACCTAATCAGGGCTGATCTGAGTGACACAAGTATGGTGGAAAGGCTCACCTATTTGTCAATAAGCCCATTTTTGTTTCTGCAACTCTCTTGCATGGTGAGCAAAAATTTGTGAAAGGAGCTGAAATTGTTCTAAAAAGCTGGACGCCAGTTCACCCAGAGAGCCATCGCTGAATATCACTGTGGTGGACTCTGCTTCTCTTCCACACTTCCTCTCCTACCTGACTCTCCCAAACTCTCCAAAAGGCACCCTGAGCCTCTGACATCATTGCAAACCAGGAGAAAAGAAGGGGTTACACATTGGATATAGGGCACAAAATTTTTAGCAGCCAGAATGTCAGTGTAGCCATCAAGGTCAGTGCTTTCCAAACACCTGCACTGCAACTGCGGCGTAAGTAGAAAATATTTCTGTGGAATCCTGGTATAAAAAGTTGAGAATTGTAGCACCCAGGGGCAATGAGCATTGGGACTTTGAGGCTGAGGAATCCATATATCATGAATATATTGACAAGCCTATAGCTCATTTGCAGTACACTGGAGTGCTGGGGCAGACTAATTAGGGAGCATTGCTAGTCGACAACATTGTCCAAGACTCTCCTCATATAGCTCTCCTGGTTATGTCTCTTTTGACCTCTCCTGGTTCCAACTTCCGCATGGCTTCTGGCAGATATGCTATCAGACAAGAATTGGCCTCCAGGCCATAATTAGATTGCTGGTGACAATATTTTGGCTCCAAGAAAAACGATTTGGTGGGTAACAAATTTTGCTAGAACATACAGCGAGCCTGTATAATCCCTGTTGCCTCTACAGAAACATTAGGCAGTTTCATCAGGTACTCTAGGAAAGTACCTAAAGTACTCTAAAATAATTTTTGGGAGTCTAAGTCTATTGTTTTTCTGATGTTTCACCTTTAGCAACAAACGATGATGGAGGGTTATAGAACATTTAAAAGGGTGTCTAGTGTGATGGCTAAGAGTGTAATGCTCCAATCATTCCTAACTGGGTTCTAATGCTGGATCTGCCACTCACTGGCAGTGTGATCTTGGGCAAGTTACTTGGCCTCCCTAAGCCTCATCTCTAAAATGAAGACAATAAAAGCAGTTATGGTTGTGTGATTTCTGAGGTGTAAGGAAGTGAGCATCCTGCCTTTGAGACAGCTTGAGGAGAAAGAGGCGGCTTGTGGCAGGGCCAGATTTCAGCTAAGCAAAGAAGTGTTATGCGAAGCTGAGCATGTCAGAGAGTTTTCTTACCTTGAAATGGTGGTTCCAGAGAGTCCAATGGAAAAGGTTTGAAGTATGATACATGGAAAGGAAGTACAGAGCAGTCTTAGGAGTGAGAGAGAATTGGGACTAAATGGGGGGCATTTAGACATTTTGATATATTCTCTATTGTGCTTTTCTTATAGGTGGCTGGGTGCCTGTCTTTTCCTCCTCACTAAAATCATAATGCTTAATGACTCGTTGTAATCCCATAGGGCCATGAACTAAGTATTCAATAAAGACTTGACTGATTAAAATCTTATCTGATGGTAATCTACTATTTTAAGGTCATCCTGAATATACAATTTTGTCAAAAGAAAGCATCAAAAAATTTAAATAGATTATACTCATGGGTTTCCTTTATTTCTGTTTTTCGATATTACTATACTCCTGCAGAGATCTCTCACAGCACAGGTCAGGAGTGACTTCCCCCTTCCAACAAGCATGCCTTTCCAGCCTTTCTGTGGTTCAGCGATCTACTCTTAATTAGAGATTCCAGCAGCTGGGGCCTAGGGTAGAAGGCAGGCTCAGCAGTCTGCTGTTCCTAGAGTCTTCAGGCAAGCCTCGCTTATTACCGTGTATGCCACTGACCATGCACCAGACTTCTGATGTAGGTTGCATATTTTGACTAACATTTGCACAACTCTTATTTCTCTACCTATTGATTAAGCCTAGATCACTTTTCCTATAAACTGTTGAGAGTCAGAGACCTTGAGCAGTGTTTTGGGAACCGAAGACTTTGAGTGCAGCCTTTGTCCTTGAGTCGGGACCGCAGCCAGGTCGTGTGGGGAGGTTCAGAATGCCTTTGTAAAGTTTAATATAGCAAAATACAGTTTGCCTGCTGAGAACTTGTGGTAGAAGACATGCCTTGTACGTACACCATCCTCAGAATGTGGATAAATACCCAAGTGAAAATAAACTCGTTGCTGGTGACACTTGGGAGCGCCAGCCCTCCCTTAACAACTGTGCCTTGTGTATCAGTTCATCCTCGCCCCGCCCCCCATCAGGAACCCTTCGATTCTGTGACGGCTGGTCCACCGCATAAACGGCCAGATAGTAAATATTTTAAGCTTTATGGGCTAAATGGTCTTGGTTGCCACTAATTGACTGTCTTTATAGTGTAAAAGCAGTGTAGACCTTATGTAAACAAATGGAAATGGCTAAGTGATCCAATAAACTTTATTTACAAGAACAGGCAGCAGGCAAGATTTGGCCTGTGGGGCTGGTAGTTTGCAACCCCCTGGTCTAGAACATTCCATGTGTTTGACATACTTGGATTTAGTAACTCTAACATAGCTACTTGATAATACAAATTTGTCATTCTTAAAAGAGTCAGAGGCAGGGAATTTGTTCCATGTGTCAGCCTGAATGCCTGACCATAATGTCTTTTCATGCCTGAGCACACCACTACAACTGTGTTTATTATGGAGTCCTACTGAATTCTTGGTGGTTTCTTCTCCTTGATGCATTTTTAGAAACTCTGATTAGTGACTTTGGAGTTTCTGGGAAAATAGCCATCAAATTCTTTTGTCCATCTAATCTACACTTGGCACCTGATCTTGTTGTCTTTCTTTTCTCTTATGCGTTTCCATTATCTGAAAGATGTCATTCCCCTTGCGACGTCCTTTTTGATTTTCCTGTTTAGCCAAACTCCTCTCAGCTGCACCATGCAGTGCAGAGTAACCAGGATTTGCAATCAGAAGAAAAGAGTGCCAAGCGAGCAGCTTTCCCCAAATGAGCTTGACCTTGACTTGGCCTCCTCATTAGATCTTCTCACATTCTACCAAATAACTGTCCATTAAATGTGATGTGAGATCCTAGATCGAACCCTGAAACAGCAAAAGGACACTAGTGGAAAAACTATTGAAATCAAGTCATTTACTTAATAGGAATGCACTAATATTAATTTCTTTTGACAAATGCACCATCGCTATATAGATATTAACATTAGAGGAAACCGAATGAAGGGTATACAGGAACTCTATGTACTACCTGTGTAACTTTTCTGTGAATCTAAAAGTATTCCAAAATAAATAGTTTATTTTAAATAAAACTGCCTGCTAAACTGATCTCCCAACTCACCCATCCCACTTCATTGATATCATGGTAATCTCATTTATGATAATATGTGCAAAGTGTAACTTCCCCTACACCAACCCCAGTTTCTGCATTAATTCCCTGGAATAACATAACATATACTGAGGACACTTCTGAAGTTGATAGGAATATAATTATCATTGTATTCTTCTGATTACACACTTCGAAAATAGGTCCTTGGGGCACCTGAGTGGCTCAGTGGGTTAAGCGTCCAACTCTTGATTTCAGCTCAGGTCATGATCTCAGTTGTGAGATGAAGCTCCACTTTGGGCTTTGTACTGACAGCATGGAGCCTGCTTGGGATTCTCTCTCTTCCTCTCTCTCTGCCCCTACCCCCACTTGTGCACGTGCATGCACTGTCTCTAAATAAATAAACATTTTTTAAAAAGAAAATAAGTTCTTAACACACAGTGGAAGAAAAGAGCATGTGAAGAGCCTCTTGAATTGTTACTAGAAAGAAAGTTCTCTTGGGTTCTTGGCCTACTGGACATAAGCTAAAAGAGTTAGTTGGTAAAGAAAAAAAAAATGATTGGTTAGATTGATCCTTCCTTGAGAAACAAATTCCTAGTATTCAATTTTTTCTAAGCTCTTTTCCAAGTATGGCCTACTAAATGGGATGGTAGAAGACAGGGTCGGTTAGATTGAATTGATAAGAGGTTAAAAAGGTCCCCAGTTTCTGTTACCCCCTAATTAATGAGGTCCATAGTTCTTCGCTCTTGTGAGTCAGGCCTAGGGCATTAAAGTGTTCCCCATTAAAATGCAAACATTGCCGAAGAGGGGAAATAAATCAAGTAAGACTAATCAGAATGAAGTATGATGAACTGGAGGGGGGTTGTGTTGGTTAGTTATGCTTCTGCCTCATATGTTTAGGTCAAAACCTTTTTATGTACTCACATATATAGTAATGTAGAACATAGCTTTAAAGAAAAATGAATAAATGAATAGTTTGTGGGTTGCCATTTTATATGCAAAAAAAGGTTTTGATTTAGCTATTTTCTTTTCTGGGTTATATATAGGTCCATTTCGTTAATCAGAATCTGATTACATCAGGTAGGGCAAGTAAAGGATTGATGCCCTAGGAACAGGAAGATGAGGTTGATGCTACAGAACTGAGACATGGGAATCAAGGCCCGAAGAGTCAGCTAAGGCAAAAGGGAACAGGTAGGTATCATTCATTCATTAGTTTACTTAACATATTTTCTTTGAGTGCTTAACTATATACATTGGACACTATTCTAGGCACTGAGTGAACAAAACAAAGAAAAATGTCTTCATGGAGCTTATATGGATTGTAAATTGAAAAATGTATAATACATTAGGATGTTGTAAATGCCATGCAATAAAAAAGCAGGATAAGGGAAAGGATAGTGATGATGAGAATTGGAGATCTGTCCCGGAACTAGGTGAACATGATTTAGAAGCTGAAAAATCCAATGTACCAGCAAGCCAGCACTTGTGAGCAAGGGATACTAAAGACAAATGTCATTGCTTGGGCAGAAGCACTTGCTGTCTACTTTGGTTTATCTTTTGCTGGATGCGGCAGACTTCTGTCCACTGGTATTGATCAGAATTCTGAAGAGGTCCAAAGAACAGAGGTAAATTTTGCTATATACGGTTACTTAAATGTCTTGACATTTGTAAACATTCCTTTATGTGCCCATTGTGGTTTGCATTAAGGCTATCTTGCATGCCACATCTCCCTTTCCACTTTCCTGATAGCCTACAACCTGGATTAAAGGGGTCGGTTGGAGGAAAACTGAAAAGGGAGGAAATTCCAAAGCAAAGTGGAAAAATGTTAAAATTCGCATTGAACTTCCATATCCAGAGGCTTAGCATCTAAACATATATATTAAAATCCAAAGAAATATGATAATATCTATCACTGTACTTGACATAAAATCCATGCTTAATAGATACTTGAATGAATGAATGAACTGAACAAGTGCCAAAACAAGAGGAGGAACTAAAAACAAAAAAGGGGATAAACATTGTTTTCTGTGATATAAGATTTTTTATTTTTCAAACATAAATTCCCACTGTGGATTTTGCATCTTTTGAAATAGGGCCATTTACAAGCAGTTAATTAAACTTTTTTCTTTTCTTAAAAACCATTCGATGCTAATTAAATGAGGTAAGTTCATTTCCTTTACTTAGAGAACTAGTTACTATACCTTATGGCCATGTAGGTCAAAGCAATGTGATCTCATTACATCTATATACTTACAGGATTTTGGTCTTCATGGACCTAAGAACAATCTCTTTAAATCACCTCATGCTCTTTAAAGATAAAAGGGCAACTCCCCTCCACACACAGGGTTTTTCAGTTATCTGATTCAGATGCTTCAGGATAAGATGCTAAATCTGTAGCTGTTATCTTTCTTTCTTCATGTAAGAAATGACTGCTTGAATTATAACTTTAGCCATGATACCTGAATTGATCACTTACTTAAAACTTTATTATTTTAAAATTTAACTAGAAAAATGTATTCAGTCCAAATTGTAGAACAAAAAACATAATTGAACAGGACAAGTGTTTTATATCTCTTATCTCCCACTTATCAATAAATACAAAGATTCGAATCCAGGCTTTTCAAAATGCAATTTATAATGCTCTCATTCCTACTTTCTCCCAAGAAAAGACAGCACATCAATTTTAGTTCATGTTTTCCTTCCTCACCAAGGCAGAAAGTATTCATCATTCTCTGGGCAGAAGGTCATGTGGTTTCCTTGAATCATGCTTTGCTTTCACATTGTGCTATTTGATATAAGTCCCCTTGGAGACATTTTGAAAGAAGAGATGACCTCTCCAAAGTGAATGTGTTCATCTTTTTTATTATAACACAAGAATTCACTTGAGATCTTGGTCAGAGAAATGGATTATGGGCAGTAGCCAGTGACTGCAAGACTGGTTTATGACCAGGTAAACTGGCCCAGCCATCCCTTCTTTCTCTTCAAGGAGCTCCAGCAAAATCATCTAAATGTTAGTGATCCGGTTTTCTATTAAAAGTCTGCAAATAATCACCAAGGGGTCCCCAGCTCATTACCCTCGTGTTTTCTTAACTGAGCTGAAAGCCTGGACAGGTTCTAATTTCATAGGCCGCTGATTATAGAATCCTAGAACTAGAATGAGCTTAGAGATCATAGAGTCCAACCATATAATCTTAGAAAGGAGAAACTGAGGCTCAGAGAAGGAAAGTCACTTGCACAGAATTACACAACTAATCAGTGGTAGAGCTAGGATTATAAGGCAGTTTTTTTTATTCTCAATCTCATGCACTTTATACTATCTTCTCATTGGTGTTCAGCACTGCAAACAACTTCTCCATGGTTATGTGCTTGGTATGCTGGTTTCTTTGTTGTGGGGTAGACAGTCACTATATCCCAATAGTGGTATCAGGAGTGGGGAAGTACTCTTGATTTTTCTTCATCTTTGCCCCTTTTTAATAAGGTTAGCCATTTCCTCTTGCATCAGCTATTTTGTTAAATATATGTATTTATATCATATAAATACATCATATAAATACATCATATAAATACATTTATATGATATCATATATCATATGATATAAATGATATATCATATATGATATAAATACATATATTTAAAGATCTATATTTTTCAGGGCACCTGGGTTGCTCAGTCAGTTAAACATCTGACTCTTGATCTCAGCTCAGGTTTTGATCTCAGGGTCATGAGTTCAAGCCCCATATTGGGCTCCATGCCCAGCAAGGAGCCTACTCAAAAAAAAAAAAAAAAGACAATCCAATCCATATATATGTATATATATATTTCTAAGCATATAGATAGGATTGGTCAGTAAACAGAGATAGATTCATAATCTCATTCAGGCTTCTTATTACATGCTTTTTCTCATTGTACTTATTTACCTCCATGTGCATAATTCCAAACTGAGGTTTGAGAGGCAGGCAGCATGTGGTTAATCACACACACACACTCTTAAGGCAAACTACTTGGGTTCAAAACTTGGCTTCTCCCATTTATTATCTGCTTGACTTTGGACAAGTTGTTTAATCTCTCTATGCCTTAGTATCCTCATCTTTTTTTTTTAAATTTAAATTCAAGTTAGTTAACATACAGTGTAATAATGATTTTAGGAATAGAATTTAGTGATTCAAGGAATAGAATTTAGTGATTCATCATGTACATATGACATTCAGTGATCATCCCAACAAGTGTCCTCCCTAATGCCTATTGTCCATTTAGCCCATCCCCTCCAGGAATCCTCAGTTTGTTCTCTATATTTAAGAGTCTCTTATGGTTCATCTCCCTCTCTGTTTTTATCATATTTTTGCTTCCCTTCCCCTATATTCATCTGTTTTGCTTCTTAAATTCCACTTATGAGTGAAATAATATGATATTTCTTTCTCTATTTCACTTAGCATAATACACTCTAGTTCCATCCATGTTGTTGCAAATGGCAAGATTTCATTCTTTTTTAGTGTTCTTATCTTTAAAATGAAAATACTAATAGTACCCATTTTAGTCTCAAGTAAAGCTCCATCAGAGAAGCAGAACCATTATATGTGATAGAGAAAAAGATACTTTGTTATACAGATTAGACATTATATAATTGTGGGAGCTAATTAAATAGTTTTAGCAAGGCTCATTGCAGTATTTGGTGTTGAGCTTAAAATCATCAGGAGAAGTCAGGGAGAACAAAGATAAATTGGAACCTTAGAGGACAAACTGGACCCCATGAGTACAATTTAGAACCTGTGACTATCTTTCACCACCATTAGCATTGATGATATGGGTAACCTCCAGGAAAATCTGGTATCCTCTACTACAGAGCTAAACGTGTACCTGGCCCAGAATTTAGAGAAGATAAAGGAGGATATCTTAAGGGAGCTAGAAGAGCTATAGGTGTGGCTCCTGCACCATACCAATGAGCTGAGTCAGGATATTAGGAACCATGCTAGGTCCTAAGGTCAAAAGGACCTTCAGAGTGCTACAAATGGTTGCTCCTTCACTTTCACCATTCAAATCTGCAAATTTCTCTTGTGGCCAACCGTAACTTGAAACCATACGAGAAAAGTAATTCTGAGAAGCATTGCTCTAGATTATAACTAATTTGGCATAATACAAAGCCACCACACTGTGCCTGGTATATTTTAAGGATTTACTAGACATTAGCTCTTATACTCGTTAGAGTGGTTCTTCAATTAGTGCTTTTCTCTTCTACTAGATTACAAGTGCCATGAAAGGAGAGAATATGTATATTTCTATGTATCATTTTATCCCTCCACCTAGCACAGTTGCTAATATATGGTGGAAACCATGAAATACTTATTGAATGGGCAGAAAGACAAGACAGAAAGAAGACAATTTAGAGAAATTGTAACTCTTGCAAAACAATCTGTCATCAAGTACAATGGTACAGAGGAATAAAGACAGATGAATAAGATCTGGTCTCTGGCATAACTTGCAGTTGAGGAATGGGAATTGGACATTGGGATTGCATGGACCTGAGTAGCACAAGGAAGTTTGGGCGGAGAAGGACTTGTGATAGCAGAACTAGTCCACTTGTTGTTAGTATAGTTTCCAACAGAAGTATTCACCTCTGCTGAATATTTTCCATTTGTTTTTGTAGATTTAGTCCTTACCTTTCTGGTTCTGCTCTGTGCCCCAAGAGGCTGAACTTTATGTTGACTAGGTTATTTTGTCATTTGACTTTTCAGTTGAGTGCAGCCAATGGAAGATAGGACCAGAAGATAGGAGGAGATGGAGGTGAAGATAATTATTCCCTCAGGTTTATGTTAGTTGTCAGTGGCTGAATTCCTCCCTCAAAGACCACAATTTGTTGGGGAAAAAGGTTCAATCTCCTATAGTCTCATCTATAAGTCTCTCTGTGGGTTCTAGTAACTGCTCCCCTCCTTGTCCCTTTAGGCCTGGGGGTGGTAAAGTCTCCTCTGTTATTGCTTGCTTTAGGGTGCTTTATCAACCTTCATTGGATTCTCTTAGCCTTTCCTATACTATTTAAATAGACTCTTCATTAAACTCACCTCAATTATCCCCTTTAATTGTGACATCTGTTTCCTTCTGTGACCCTGACTGAAACACCATAAGTCCAATCTAGTACTCGAAAGAATGTACTGGGGTTTCTGAGGCATGAGAGAAAAAGGGTCTAGGGGACAGACAACACTCAAAACCTGATGAGGGGTGGCATCCTGGTTCTTAATTATCAGTCTTTTGTAATAAAAATCCTGACCATATTTGAAGGTTCCATAACACAGAATCCAGCTTCCTGATAAGGAACTTGTTAGATCTAGGCAGACAGACAAGATAGTCCTCATTTGCACTAACAAACTGAGTCAGAAACTTAACCATCTAGACTGAATCACCATGGGTTAAGGGACAGAAATGCCACAGGGACATGAGTTCAGGGGTCACTCCAGGCTCACTGGACACCATGCATAGGGAAGAACAATTAAGACCAAACCTGTTGACTGGAGAAATGAAGCTCCCAATACACTGCCAGTCATGGCTAGGATTTGTCGGGCAATCGAGCAGGCCTGGGATGGCAAGTAAATGGCTTTGAAGACTAATGAAGTGGGAGAGACTGCATGAGGTCAAATTGTGGAAGGCATTGAGTACCAAAGAAAAGGGGTTTGGATTTGAAACCATAGGAAATAAGGAGCATCGATGACTTTTTAACATTTAATATCAATGACTTTTGATAAGTAGTTTGTTATGTGAATGATTCAGAAATATCTTTACTGCTAGTATGGAGAGAAATTGGTGATTATGATGATGATGTTTGCAGTTACCATTTATTGAACATATACTAGGTGTCAGGTGCATGCCCCACCCATTATACACAATATCTTATTTACTCTTACAATAATACTTACATTGTCAATATTATTGTTATCTTCATATTACAATTGAAGTAACTGAGGCTCAAAAATTGGTGAAACATTTTGCTAAAAGTACTAGAGCTAGAGTAAAGCCTAAAATTGAATGGCTAAAATTGAATAAACCCTGTGTATATAATTTCTATAATAGACCATCCCCATTCCCAGTCCATTGTCTTCTCACTTCCAGTCTACCTATGGACTTTTTGTGTTTAAGTTGGCATATTTCCCTCAGCAATATTACAAAGAATACCAATTTACCAGCCTTATTTATGAGCACCAAACACTGCCTTTATTCTCAGGCAGATACTGGGCTTGTTGCCAAAGTAATGGCCCTGATATGTATCTTCTTTCAATCCTCCTGCATTTGGACAGAAGATGATGAGAAAGGAGAGTCTGGAAACTTTAGGGCTGACTTTGAAGTTGCCCTCTATAGTTGCCCCGAGGAGGTCTTAGAATGAGTCACCAACTTTCCAGACTGCATTTACTGATCCTTGGAGAGGAAATGTTATCTATCCCTGGCATTGTACTTCTATGGCCCTCAGCTTTCAGTGACCCTAAAGCTTTGGGAAGTTACCTCATGCCCTTGGAATAGAAAAGAAACTCATCTTCAAAAAAACTAAACTTTCATTAGCATGAGATGTTCAATTATCTTCCTTCCACTTTTATACACTATTTTTAAGTAAATGTCTGAGTTAAAAAACCTTAAGAATCTAGTCCAACTTCTTCAGCTTACACATTGGAAAACTGAGTTCCATGGAGTAGAAAGGACCCATCTGTGGTCTCATAGTAGGTGAATCTTAGAGCAAGGACTAGAGCCCAGATTTTGTGACTTCCTGGTCAGTTACCCTTTCCTGTTTCTTTTTTAATTATCTACTCATGGTTTACTTTTCACAACTAGTGTGTAAGCTCTTAAAGATAGTGACCTGTTATATTTTTTCGTATGCCTGTAAAATTCTTAAAGGTGCTTGGCATGCAATGGGTTCTCTATGAATGTTTGTTGATTACGCTTTTTTCCCCCAGTTGATCATAGTTGAAGCTGAAGAGATCTCTTTCAGGTTTTGGACATTGACTCAGTTTGGAACCATCTTCCCCATTTTAATTTCATATTGGTCCAATGGAAAAGCCAGTGAATCTATTCATTTAGCAAAAGACCTATTAAAGAAGCTCAGCTCCTTAAAGGATATTGTCTAATCCTAGTTCTTTAGAAAATCTCCTCAGGAAACAAACTTCCTAACAAAGCCTGTTACTGTTTCTTTCTTTGAGAGCTAAAAGTTGGTGAAGTCTTATTGGGAACTCATCCTCATGGAATATATGCTATAGGAGCTTCTCCTGAGATTCCCCTTCCTGTGGAAATTTATGAATTTTATTAATACTTTACAACTCAATTTCTCTGTTTCTCTCCTTAGGACCCATAATTATATATGATGTCAGTTTGTTTTTTTTCTTCCTGGGGCTAACAAGTCTGAAAGTGGTTTGGAAACACTGCCGGAGACATTGGAAATGAAATAGCTATGTCTCATGGGAGGACCTCTTTTCCCTTTTTGAGGTCAACTTTCTTCATGTCACTGATATGGTAATTGGTAATGGGGAATTTACGCTATGGTTAGTGTCCATGTATTCCCTTCAGGCCAGACTTCTGAGCTAGAAGGTCACAACTCACCTTCTACCAAAATAGGGAAGTCCATTTCCCTATACTCTAAAAATGCACTAGTGAGACCACGTGGAGCAGGCTAAGCAAAATACCATAATGCCCAGTCTCTGAATTGAGCAGGGGCATGTCATATAGGGATGTCAATATAGGTATGATGCATGATGATGAACCAGTGGGTTAAAAAACCCTGCAAAAATATTAAGCGTGGCCTTCATGCTCTACTGATTCCCATTTCTTCCTTCTTGCAACCTCTACTTGTCCAAGTACCTCATCCTGGCCTGTTCTCTTGGAAGATTGCATGAATCCTTTCCTAATACTTCCTTCCCATCAAAATAATCTATCTCTGGCATAGTCCCTTTGGAAAGCATGTGTATGCCATGGAAAGAGCAATAAACTTGAATTCAGTTTATCTACATTCTTCATTAACTTTTAATGTTGATAAATTATATGGCTACTGTGATTCCTTTTCTTAATTTCCCCTTGCCATTCCTGACATCCTACGGTATTACAGAGAAAAGCCTAGACTAGTTTTGCTTGAAAGAAATTTTAGAAACTTTGTTGAGTTTATGCCTGCTGTTACCATGTGATTAGGCATTCCACAAATCAAAGTGGAACTCTTTGGTTGCATTTTGTAATGCCAACTATCCCCCCATAAGATTTTCAGGATTTCTTTCAAATTTAGCTCCCTTTTCCTGTACCAAAGAAAAAGGATATAGGCATTTTGAAAGACCAATGGGCGGGGTAAACTCGCAAATGTGACCGTGACCCTCAATTCAGACATGTTACTCCCAGTGATCTCAAGTGATTTTTGAATGATTTTTGGCATCTTGTGGCATAGACTCTCATTGCACTGGAGAAGTGTCGTATAGGGCTGAATGCTCCAAAGATTTTGGCACTAGATACATTGTTTAGCTCCATGTGTGCCTTTCCAAATATTCAGCATACATTTATAAGAAGAACTAAAAATGGCATTAATCTTATCAGTCAAATGGGGGAAGAAAAACAAGAAAGCAGGTTGTTAGTGAACAATCATATCCATGGATATGAAAATACAGGGTGTTAGAAAACTATAAACATGCCCTTCAGGGAGAAAAAGAGGAGGGGAAATAGCCACAAGGTAGACCAACCACTGATTGTTAACACCTTACATTTGGGAAGATATAACTTATCCCCATTCTGCTAGCAAACACTAATCATTATTATGATAATAGTAATACATTGAATGATCACTATGAGCCAGGCACTATGCTAGGGGCTTTATATATTATTCTCATTTATTCTTAGAAACATTCCTATGAGGTAACTGCTACTACCATCATTCTTTTACACTTGAGGAATAAGCTAGACACAGAAGTTTAAATAAATTGGTAAAGATTATAAAGCCACTGAGTAGGTAACTTAGATTTTTTCTTTCTCTTTTAATTCACATAGACTTCACACACAATAAAATTCATCATTTTAAAGTGTACAATTCGGTGCCTTTCAGCACATTTACAATGTAGTGCAACCATCACTATCTAACTCCAGAACATATTTCTCATCCCCAAAAGAAATTCTGTACCTAGTAAGCAGTCCCTCCCCATTCTCCTTTGTCTCCAGCCCCTAGCAACTAATAATCGGCTTTCTTTTTTTTTAATTTTTATTTATTAGTTTTAAGAGAGAGAAAGAGAACATGAGGGAGGAGGAGAGAGAGGGAGACACAGAATCCAAAGCAGGCTTCAAGTTTTGAACTGTCAACACAGAGCCCAACACAGGGCTCAAACCCATAAACTATGAGATCATGCCTTGAAGTTGGTTGCTTAATCTACTGAGCCACCCAGGTGTCCCTACTTTCTATCTCAATGGATTTATCTCTTCTGAATGTTTCATATATGTGGAATTATACAATATGTGGGTTTTTGTGTGTGGCTTCTTTCATTTAGAATTATGTTTTCAAAGTTCATCCATGTTGTGGCAAGTATCTATACTTAATTTATTTTATGGCCAAATAATTTTCCATTATGTTAATATACTACATTTTATTCATCATTTGATGGAAATTTAGGTTGTTTTTATCTTTTGGCTATAGTGATCAGTGAGTCATACATTTGTGTGAATGTATTTGTTGAATACCTATTTTTAATTATTTTCAGTATATGTTTAGAAGTGGAATTGTTGAGTCTTATGATAATTTTGTTTTTTGAAGAACCACATCATTTTACATTCCCAATAGCAGTGTATGAGGATTCCAGTTTTTCCATATCTTCACTAAGACTTGTTATCTTTTGTCTTTTTGATTATAGTGTACTTGGTGGGTATTGAAGAAGAATCTCATTGTGGATTGATTTGCATTTCCTTAATGACTAATGGTGTTAAGCATCTTTTCACGTATGTCTTGGCCATATGTGTATCTTATTAGAAGTGTCTATTCAAATCCTTTGTCCATTTTTTAAATTGAATTGTCTTTTTTAATATTGATTTGTGCATGCAGTTTGTATATTCTGGAGACTAGACCTTTATCAGATATGTGATTGGCAAGTATCTTCTCCCATTCTTTGGATTGTTTATTTTATCAAATTTTTTTAACGTTTATTTATTTGAGAGAGAGAGAGAGAGAGAGAGAGAGAGAGAGAGAGAGAGAGAGAGAGAATGATCGGAGGAGTGGCAGAGAGAGAGGGAGACACAGAATCCAAAGCAGACTCTGAGCTGTCAGCACAAAGTCCGACACAGGGCTCGAACTCACAGATGGTGAGATGATGACTTGAGCCAAAGTCAGATGCCTAACTGACCGAGCCACCCAGGCGCCCCTGGATTACTTATTTTATATTCTTCATAATGTTCTTTGAAGCATAAAAATTTTAAATTTTTATAAAGTACAATTTATTTTTTTCTTTGTGCTCTTGGTGTCGTATCTAAGACAGCATTGCTAATACAAGGTCATGAAAATTTATACCTATGCTTCCTTCTACATGTTTATGGTCTAGCTCTTATATTTAGGTGTTGATCCACTTTAAGTTAATTTTTGTAAATAGTGTGAGGTAGGGGTTAAACTTCATGTTTCCTTTGCATGTAGATATCCAGTTGTCCCAGCAACATTTGTCAAAAAGACTACCCATTCTTTCCCAAATTGTTTTAGC
This sequence comes from Paguma larvata, assembly GCA_030068075.1. Lineage (NCBI taxonomy): Eukaryota > Metazoa > Chordata > Mammalia > Carnivora > Viverridae > Paguma > Paguma larvata. Next base: position 86,627,739 of record CM057830.1, read on the forward strand.
ATCAATTACATTTAACATAAGTACTGATAAGGTAGAATTACGTCTGATATTTTTCTATTTGTGTTATATGTTTTATGTTTTTTTTGTTCCTCAGTTATGCCAGTACTTCCTTCTTTTATGTTAAATAGATATTATCTGATGTATCAGTTTCATTCCTTTGTCGTTTATGTTGCTGCATACTTTCGTGTTATGTTTTACGTTTTTTTAGTAGTTGAGTTGGGAATTGTCAATATTATCTTAGTTGAAACAATTTATTCAAATTAATACCAAGTTAATTTCAATAGTACACAAAAATTTCGTTTCTCTGTAGCTCTGCTCCTCACTTCATTAATGCTGTTATTGTCACAAATTGCATCTTTAAACACTGCGTGCTCATCATCATCAATTTATAATGATTATTGTATGTGCCTAATTGCCATCTGTATATCCTCTTCAGTGAGATGATTCTTCATAACTTTTGTCCATGTTGTAATTGGCTTGTTTACTTAGTTTTTACTATTGAGTGTGGGTATTCTTTCATATATTCTAGATACTAGTTCTTTGTCAATATGTAAATTGCAAACACTTTCTCCTCATTTGTAGTTTGTCTTTTCATCGTCTTATCAGCATCTTTAACAGAGTCGAAGTTTTAGTTTTTATGAGTTCAAATTTATTTATTTATTTATTTATTTATTTATTGGAGTCCCAGTATAATTTTATTTTAATTGCACTATATTAATATAGAGTTTTATGTTAGTTTCAGGTGTAAAACATAGTTGTTTAACAAATTCATACATCACTCAGTGCTCATCACAACACTGTGTACTCCTTAATCCCCATTGCCTATCTCACTTATTCCCCCTACACATACCCTCTCTGATAACCACCAGTTTCTTCTCTATAGTTAAGACTTTCTTGATTTATTTTTTCCTTTGGCCATTTGTTTTGTTTCTTAAATTCCACCTATAAGTGAAATTATATGGTATTTGTGTTTCTCTGACTTATTTCACTTAGCATTATACTCTCTTAACTCCATCCATGTTTTTGCAAATGGCAAGATTTCATTCTTATGGCTAAATAATGTATTGTTTATATACACCACATTTTCTTTATTCATATATCTATTGATAGACACTTGGGCTGCTTCCATAGTTTGGCTACTGTAAAGAATGCTGCAATAAACATAGGGGAGCATGTAGCCCTTCAAATTAGTATTTTTGTATTTTGGGGATAAATACCCAGTACTGTAATTACTGAATTGTAAGGTAGTTTTATTTTCAACTTTCTGAGGAAACTCCATACTGTTTTCCAGTGACTGTACCACTTTGCATTCCCACCAACAGTGCACAATGGTTCCTTTCTTTCCACATCCTTGCCAACACTTGTTCTTTCTTTTGTTCTTGATTTTAGCCATTCTGACAGGTATGAGGTAATATCTCATTATAGTTTTGATTTGCATTTCCCTGACGATAAGTGATGTTGAGCATCTTTTCATGTGTCTGTTCGCCATCTGGATGTCTTCTTTAGAGAAATGTCTGCTCATTTCTTCTGCCCATTTTTTAACTGGATTATTTGTTTTTTGGACATTGAGTTGTATCAATTCTTTATATATTTTGGATACTAACCCTTTATTGGATGTGTCATTTGCAGATATTTTATCTCATTCTATAGGTTGCCCTTTAGTTTTGCTGATTGATTCCATCACTGTACAGCAGCTTTTTATTTTGATGCTGTCCTCATAGTTTATTTTTGCTTTTAATTATTTTGCCTCAGGAGACATACCTATCAAAACATTGCTATGGCTGATGTCAAAGAACTTATTGCCTGTGTTATCTTCTAGAATGTTTATGGTTTCACGTCTCATATCTAGGTATTTAATCCATTTTGAGTTTATTTTTGTGTATGGTGTAAGAAGGTTGTCGAGTTTCATTCCTTTGCATGTTGCTGTAGTAAAAATTGAAGTCCAGAATTGAGATATCTCAATTGAGATACTTTTTTTTTCTTTTACAAGATTGCTTTGGCTATTTGGGGTCTTTTGTGATTCTTAATGTCTTTCTTATTTCCTTCCTTCTTCTGGCTTTAGGTTGTTTTTGTTGTTCTTTGTCTATCCTTTAGGTGTAAGATTAGCTTGTTTATTTGAGACTTTTCTTGCTTCTTAAGGTAGGCCTAACTATCCTCTTAGAACGATTTTTGCTGCATCCCAGAGGTTTTGAACTGTTGTGTTTTCATTTTTTTTTTTTTTTTTGGTTTCCATGAACTTTTTTATTTATTCCTGGTTGATCCATTCATTGTTTATTAGCATGTTATTCAATGTCCATGTATTTATGGTCTTTCCAGATTTTTTTGTGTGTGGTTGACTTCTAGTTTCATAGCTTTGTGGTCAGAAAAGATGCATACATTCAATCTTCTTGAACTTGTTTAGGCTTGTTTGGTGGCCTAATATGTGATGTATTCTGGAGAATGTTCCATGTGCACTTGAAAAGAATGTGTATCGGTGCACGCTAGTCGCTGCGGCACTCGGTGGGGAGCAAAACACCGCTGGACCGCCACGGCTGCTGCTGGTGGAGCGGGGAGTGCGCACTAGTCGCCGCTGGGGCGCCCCGTGGAAAGCGAAAAACTGCTGGGACCGCTGCATCGCTGGGACCACCTCAACAAGGATTGTGCGCCAGTCGCGCCACCATCCCGTGGAGAGCCGGCGACCTGGGACCATTGCCGCTGCCCGCCTGAACCGGGATCAGGCGCTAGTCGCAGCGGAGGGCCCAGTGGGGTGCGATCAATCGCTGGGACTGCCACTACCGCGGTCGCCTGAGTGGGGAGTGTGCACAAGTCGCCCCGGCCAGGCGACCAGCTGCAAGGGGGGCCCCCAGTCGCCTGCGGAGCACCTCTAACCCTGACACATTTGCAGAAGGTTGGTGGGTGGCAAGCAGGCAGGCGCCCACCTTCCAGTGGACCGCACTGCGCCGGTGCCCATAGCGGAGTAAGGACACAAACAAGGGGGTGAGTGGAAGCCCTGGGACTGGGAACAAAGGACGGAAGGGACTCCATTGTTGTCTTACGGGCCCACAAGCACCAGCCCCAGGAAGTCACTCCCTGAGCCATCCCTGCCTCAGTGGAGAACTCCCGCCTACACTAAACCACGCCCATCTGCGCAGGAGTGACACTTCACCGAGGGAGCTACAGAGGCCAAGTCCAGACCGCTGCCTGGAGTAACTGCAGGTCATTTCTTTTTAAAATATATGCTCCCCGTTATTCTTCTTTCTGATCCCCACTCCTGAGCTGACTATCCAGGGGCCTGGCTGACTTAAACAAAATCTTAATCCACTCTCTAAAGGCATGTTTTTCATCTCCTTCTGTACTTCCCTATTTCTCTCTCTGGAATAACCAGGCCACATAATCTCACCCGAGCAATTACTGTCTTCATTCCTTTTTCCTTGTAACCGTCCTTATTCTGATTTCTCTCAGTCTGGATTAAGCTCTTTAGTCACTCTACCCGGGCAAAGACCATTTCCTTCTTTCCCCCGGAACTGTCATTATTCTCTCTATAGACGCTCTGCCACCAGCACAGTACACACCCTGTCCTTACCGTGTAGCTGGTATTTCAGGACATTGTCCTCAGAGTGTCATTTGTTATTCTTTTTTCTGTTGTGAACCGCTTGTCTGTATCATTTGTTAGTACGTTTGAGTATTTCTGTTTTCTGTGTGTCTGTCAGTCTGTTTTCCTTTCCAGGGCAACTTCAAGAAACAACCCAAAACACATCCAGCCAAAATGACGAGACAGAAGAATTCTCCTCAAAAGAATCCACAAGAAGCAGTGACAGCTCAAGAATTAATGAAAACAGATATAAGCAACATAACAGAACATGAATATAGAATGATAATCATAAAACTAATCGCTGGCCTTGAAAAAAGCTTAGATGAATGCAAGGGGTCCCACGCGGCAGAGTTCAAGGACCTTAAAAACGGTCAGGAAGAATTAAAGAAGACATTGGAAGAAATACAGGGGAAACTGGAAGCAGCCACAGCACGGATTGAAGAGGTAGAGGAAAGAGTTAGTGCCTTAGAAGAAAAAATCATTGAAAAAGAGGAAGCAGATAAAAAGAGAGAGAAGCTGATCCAGGAACAGGAAAGAATTCGAGAGCTGAGCGATGAACTCAAAAGAAACAATATCCGTCTCATAGGAGCCCCAGAAGAAGAAGAGAGAGAGAAAGGAGTCGAAGGGGTTCTTGAACAAATCATTGCTGAGAACCTCCCCAACATGAGGAAGGAAACGGGCATGGAAATCCAAGAGGCACAGAGAACTCCCCTCAGACGTAATTTGAATAGACCTTCTGCACGGCACATCATAGTGAAGCTGGCAAAATACAAAGATAGGGAGAGAATCCTGAAAGCAGCTAGGGACAAAAGAACCCTAACATACAAAGGGAGACAGATAAGGGTAGTAGCAGACTTATCTACAGAAACTTGGCAAGCCAGAAAGGAATGGCAGGATATCTTCAATGTGATGAGCAAGAAGGACATGCAACCAAGAATTCTGTATCCAGCTAGCCTGTCATTCAGAATAGAAGGAGAGATCAAGGTTTTTCCCAACAAACAAAAACTGAAAGAATTTATCACAAATAAGCCGTCACTGCAAGAGATCCTGAGGGGCATTCTATGAAGGCAAACCTACAAAGAACACAAACTGCCAGGGACAGCCTTACAATCATGAAACCTACAGATAATACAGTGACTGTAAGCCCATATTTTTCAATAGTAACACTGAATGTAAATGGAATAAATGCGCCAATCAAAAGACACAGGATAACAGAATGGATTAAAAAACAAGACCCATCTATTTGCTGTCTTCAAGAAACTCATCTTAAACCTGAAGACACCTTCAGATTGAAAGTGAGGGGATGGAAAACTATCTACCATGCTACTGGAAGGCAGAAGAAAGCCGGAGTAGCCACACTTATATCAGACAAATTAGACTTTAAAATGAACGATGTAATCAGAGATGAAGAAGGACATTATATAATAGTCTCAGGGACCATCCAGCAGGAAGAGCTAACAATTGTAAATATCTACGCACCGAATTTGGGGGCACCCAAATTTGTAAAACAACTAATTACAAACATTAGCAACCTCATCGATAAAAATGTCCTAATAGTAGGGGAGCTCAACACTCCACTCTCAGCATTGGATAGATCCACAAAACAGAAAATCTCCGCAGAAACAATAGCCCTGAACGACACATTAGAACGGATGGGCCTCACAGACATCTTTAGGGTCCTTCATCCAGAAGCAAAGGAATTTACATTCTTCTCAACTGCACACGGTACATTTTCCAAGATAGACCACATTCTGGGGCACAGGGAAGCTCTGAATAAATATAAAAGAATTGAGATCTTACCGTGTACACTGTCAGACCACAATGCTTTGAAACTTGAAATCAACCACAGGAGAAAGCCTGGAAAATATCCAAGAACATGGCGGCTAAGAAATAACCTACTAAAAGATGACTGGGTCAACCAAGCCATCAGAGAAGAAATTAAAAAATACATGGAAACAAATGAAAATGAAAATACAACAATCCAAACGCTCTGGGACGCAGCAAAGGGAGACCTGAGAGGGAAATATATTGCAATCCAGGCCCATCTCAAGAAACAAGAAAAATCAATAACACAAATTCTAACAGCACGCCTAAAGGAACTAGAAGAAGAAAAAATAAAACAACCCAAGCCCAGCAGAAAGAGAGAAATAACAAAGATCAGAGCACAAATTAACCATATGGAGACAGAAAAGGTAGTGGAACAGATCAATGAAACCAAAAGCTGGTTCTTTGAAAAAATAAACAAAATAGACAAACCTCTAGCCAGGCTTCTCAAAAAGAAAAGAGAGAGAACTCAAATAGATAAAATCGTGAATGAAAAGGGAGAAATTACAACCAATCCCTCAGAGATACAAGCAATCATCAGAGAATACTATGAAAAATTATATGCCACCAAACTTGGCAATCTGGAAGAAATGGACACCTTCCTAAATAGCCACACGCTACCAAAACTCAAACGGGAAGAAATAGAAAATTTGAACAGACCCATAACTAGTGAAGAAATAGAATCAGTTATCAAAAATCTCCCAGCAAATAAAAGCCCTGGACCAGACGGCTTTCCTGCAGAATTTTACCAGACATTTAAAACAGAGTTAATTCCTATCCTCCTCAAGCTGTTCCAAAAAATTGAAACGGAAGGAAAACTCCCGGACTCATTCTATGAAGCCAGCATCACTTTGATTCCCAAACCAGATAGAGATCCAGCAAAGAAGGAGAATTGCAGGCCAATATCCCTGATGAATATGGATGCAAAAATTTTCAATAAGATACTAGCAAATCGAATCCAACAACATATAAAGAGAATTATCCACCATGATCAAGTAGGATTCATCCCTGGGTTGCAGGGCTGGTTCAATATTCGCAAATCAATCAACGTGATACATCACATCAACAAAAGAAAAGATAAGAACCATAGGATCCTGTCAATAGATGCAGAAAAAGCATTTGACAAAATACAGCACCCTTTCTTAATAAAAACGCTCGAGAAAGTCGGGATGGAAGGAACATACTTACACATCATAAAAGCCATATATGAAAAGCCCACAGCTAATATCATCCTCAATGGGGAAAAACTGAAAGCCTTCCCCCTGAGATCAGGAACACGATAGGGGTGTCCACTCTCGCCACTGCTATTTAACATAGTGTTGGAAGGCTTAGCATCAGCAATCAGACAACAAAACAAAATAAAATGCATCAAGATAGGCAAGGAGGAAGTCAAACTTTCTCTTTTTGCAGATGACATGATACTTTACATGGAAAACCCGACGGAATCCACCAAAAGCCTACTAGAACTGATCCATGATTTCAGCAAAGTTGCAGGATACAAAATCAATGTACAGAAATCGGTGGCATTTCTATACACTAACAATGAAGCAGCAGAAAGAGAAATAAAGAAGCTAATCCCTTTCACAATTGCACCAAAACCCATCAAATACTTAGGAATAAACCTAACCAAAGATGTGAAAGACCTCTACACTGAAAACTATAAAAACCTTATGAAGGAAATTGAGGAAGACACAAGGAAATGGAAAAACATCCCATGCTCATGGATTGGAAGAATAAATATCGTTAAAATGGCAATACTACCCAAAGCCATCTACACATTCAATGCAATCCCAATCAAAATTGCAGCAGCATTCTTCTCAAAGCTAGAGCAAACAATCCTAAAATTTGTATGGAACCACAAAAGACCTCGAATAGCCAAAATAATACTGAAGAATAAAACCAAGGCGGGAGGCATCACAATCCCAGACTTTAACCTCTACTACAAAGCGGTAGTCATCAAGACTGTATGGTATTGGCACAAAAACAGACACACAGACCAATGGAATAGAATAGAAAACTCAGAAATGGACCCGCAAGTATATGGCCAACTAATCTTTGACAAAGCGGGAAAATGTATCCAATGGAAAGAAGACAGCCTCTTTAATAAATGGTGCTGGGAGAATTGGACAGCAACATGCAAAAGAATGAAACTAGACCACTTTCTTACACCACTCACAAAAATAAATTCTAAATGGATAAAAGATCTGAATGTGAGACAGGAAACCGTCAAAATCCTAGAGGAAAAAGCAGGAAAAAGCCTCTTTGACCTAAGACGCACCAATTTCTTACTCGACACGTCTCCAAAGGCAAGGGAATTAAAAGCAAAGATGAACTATTGGGACCTCATCAAGATAAAAAGCTTCTGCACAGCAAAAGAAACAACCAACAAAATGAATAGGCAACCAACGGAATGGGAAAAGATCATCGCAAATGACATATAGGATAAAGGACTAATATCTAAAATTTATAAAGAACTTACCAAACTCCACACCCGAAAAACAAACAACCCAGTAAAGAAATGGGCGGAAGATATGAATAGACACTTCTCCAAAGAGGACATTCAGATGGCCAATAGACACTTGAAACGATGTTCAATGTCACTCATCATCAGGGAAATACAAATCAAAACCACACTGTGATACCACCTCACACCAGTCAGAGTGGCTAAAATGAACAAATCAGGAAACTATAGATGCTGGCGAGGATGTGGAGAAGCAGGCACCCTCCTACACTGTTGGTGGGAATGCAAACTGGTGCAGCCACTCTGGAAAACGGTGTGGAGGTTCTTCAAAAAAATGAAAATAGAGCTACCCTATGATCCAGCAATAGCACTGCTAGGAATCTACCCAAGAGACACAGGAATGCTGATGCATAGGAGCACGTGTACCCCAATGTTCATAGCAGCACTTTCGACAATAGCCAAATCATGGAAAGAAACCAAGTTCCCATCAACTGACGAGTGGATAAAGAAGATGTGGTACATATATATACAATGGACTACTATGTGGCAATGAGAAAAAATGAAATCTGGCCATGTGTAGCAACATGGATGGAACTGGAGGGTATTATGTTAAGTGAAATAAGTCAGTCAGAAAAAGACAGATACCATATGTTTCCACGAATAGGTGGACTTTGTGAGACTAAGCAAAAACCAGGGGGAGGGGAAGAGGGGAAAGAAAAAAAATGACACAGAGAGGGAGGGAGATAAAACATAAGAGACTCTCAAAGACTAAGAACTAACTGAGGGTGAGGGGAATGGTGGGGGGAGAGGGGGTGATGGGCATTAAAAAAGGGCACATGTTGGGATGAACACTGGGTGTTTTATGTAAACCAATTTGAAAATAAACTATTATAAATGAAAAAAAAAAGAAAAGAATGTGTATCCTGCTGTTTTAGGATGGGATGTTCTGAATTTATCTGTTAAATCCATCTGGTCCAGTGTATCATTCAAACCCACTGTTCCCTTGTTGATTTTCTGTTTGGATGATCTGTCCATTGATGTGAGGGGGATGTAAAGTTCCTTACTATTATTGTATTATTACCTATTAGTTCCTTTATGTTTGTTATTAACTGTTTTATGTATTTGGGTGTTCCTATGTTGGATGCATAAATATTTGCAGTTGTTATATCTTCTTGTTGGTTTGTCCCCTTTATGATTATATAGTATCCTTCTCATCCCTTGTTATTGTTTTAAAGTCTAGTTTATCTGATATTAATATTGCTCCTTAGGCATTCTTTTGAAATCCGTTTGCATGATAAATATTTCTCTATCCCCTCACTTTCTAAAATTTTTTTATGTTTATTTATTTTTGAGAGAGAGAGAGCGGGAGAAAGAGTGCAAGTGGGGGGAGGGGCAGAGAGAGAGGGAGACAGAATCCGAAGCAGGCTCCAGGCTCTGAGCTATCAGCACAGAGCCCGATGTGGGGCTTGAACCCATGAACCATGAGATCACGACCTGAGCTGAAGTCTGATGCTTAATGGACCGAGCAACCCAGGTGCCCCTGTATTCCCTCACTTTCAATGTGCAGGTGTCTTTAGATCTAAAATGAGTCTCTTGTAGGTGGCATATACACAGATCTTGTTTTTTTATCCACTCTATCACCCTATGTCTTTTGATTGGAGTGTTTAGTCCATTACATTCAAAGCAATTTTTGATAGATATGTTCTTATTGACATTTTGTTACTTGTTTTTTTTTATTGTATTTGTAGTTTTTCTTTGATCTTTTCTTCTCTTTGTCTCTTTCATCGTTTTTTTTTTTGTTTTGTTTTTTTTTAGTGATATACTTGGATTCCTTTCTCTTTGTTTTTTGCATATCTATTACTGTTTTTTTATTTGTGGTTACCATTAGAGTTATATGTAACATCTTCTGCATATAGCAATCTATATTAAGCCGATGGTCACTTAATTTTTTAAAAATTTTTTTTAAATGTTTATTTTATTTTTGAGACAGAGAGAGACAGAGCATGAGTGGGGGAGGGGCAGAGAGAGAGGGAGACACAGAATCCAAAGCAGGCTCCAGGCTCTGAGCTGTCAGCACAGAGCCCGACGCGGGGCTCGAACTCACAGACCGCGAGATCATGACCTGAGCCGAAGTCAGACGCTCAACCGACTGAGCCACCCAGGCACCCCATTAATTTTTAACTCATTCTTTATTTCTCTCCTCTCCATGGTTCAGAAATTTGGTATCATATTTTACATCCTTTTATTTTGTGCTTCTCTTGACTGATTTTTACTGATATGCTTAATGTTTTCGCTTTTGTCTTTCTTATTTTTCTTACTCTTATGATTTTTGTTTTCTACTCACTGAGTCCCCTTAACATTTCTTGTAGAGCTGGTTTAGTCATCATGAATTCTTTTAAGTTTTGTTTGTTCGGAAACTCTTTATATCTCCTACTCCAAATGATAGCATTCTTGGATAGAGTATTTTTTGCTGAAGATTTTTCCCTCTCATCATTTGAATATATTGTGCCACTCCCTTTTGTCATGCAAAGTTTTTGCTGAAAAGTCAGTGATAGCCTTATAGGGTGTCCTTTGTATGTAACTATCATTTTTTCTTTTGCAACCTTTACAATTCTTTCTCAATCTGTCTGTGCAGTGTTGCCTCTCACAGGTGGCTTTATGTCAATGAATGGGGAGGAAAATGGCACCTGCCAGCTTCTTTGTTTCGAGATAAATCTCTGCAAAATGCTCTGAAATCAGTATAAACATCTCCCTCCTTTTGTGCAAACCATTGCTTCTATGTTGCCTCTCTGTGGGCTGCTGTCTAAGGGTGGCAACCCAGCTATCACCCTCCAGGTTCTTCCAGTGCTGAGTCAGCTGACTTTTAAAGCTCCAGCTTCAAGTTCCAGTAGTTACACAAGCTATTCAACCCCTCGGGTTTTCAAAGCCAGGAATTATGGGTATTTGTCTTACCTATGTGGGCTCCCTGGTTCTTTTCCCTCTCCATGCCTGCAGCTCCCTCCCTTCTGTCGGCAGCTCCCAACCACTGTTTCTGCCTTTCCTAACTGCTCAGATTTGGCTTCTTCTCTGCATTTAGTTGTCAGTTTATTCTGCCAGTCTTCAGATTGCTCTCCAGTTTATTTACAAGGGTATGAGTGATATCTAGTTGTAAATGTGGGACAGAATGAACTTAAAGTCCTCCTACTCTGCCGTCTTCCAAGTTACCCCGAGTTCAAATATATTGATATTTCCTTTTATGGATTATATCTTTGGTGTCAAGTCTAAGAATTTTTGCCTACTCCTAGATCCTAAAATTTTTATGTTTTTTTGCTCATCATTTTACATTTTATATTTAACTCAGTGATCCACTTTGAAATTTATTTTGGTATAATTTGCATGTGTGAGGTTTAGGTCAAGGATTTGGTTTTTTTCCCTTATAAATGTCAAAGTGCTCACCACCATTTGTTGAAAAAGCTGTCTTTCCTCCACTGAATTGCTTTGTAAAAAAAATAATTTGGGCACATGTGTGTTGATTTATTTCTGGATTCTGTATTTTGTTCTCTTGACCTAAGTGTATCTCTCTATTAATAACCATGCTGTCATAATTATTATAGCTATGTAGTAATTCTTGAAATCAAGCAGACTGATTTTTATCACTTGTCTATGATTATGACCACTTCGCTCTTCTTTTTCAAAATTGCTTTAGTTATTCTAGTTCCTTTGCCATTCCATGAAATTTTAAAATAATCCTGTCCATATCTACAAAACATCTTGCTGACATTTTGACCGGAATTTAATAGAATTAAACCCATGTATCAATCTGGGAAGAATTATCCTCTTTACTGTGCTGAACTATTTTTCTTCCATGAACACGGTATGTCTCTCCATTTATTTAGATGTTCTTTGACTTCTTTCATCAGTTACATAGTTTTTCACCATACAAAACTTCCACATGTTTTGTTAAACCTAAGTAGTTCATATTTTGAACAAATTATATTTTTAATTTTAGTATGTACATTTTTATCATTAGTATATAGAAATACAATTGTTTTTTCTTCGTTTATCTTTCTATCCTGCAAGCTTGCTGAACTCATATATTAGTCCTAGGCAAACCTTTATAGATTTTGTAAATTCCTTGGGATTTTGTACATTGGCAATCGATCATGCCATCTGTAAGTAGAGACAGTTGTATTTCTTCCTTTGTAATCTGTGTGCCTTTTATTTACATTTCTTGCCTTATTTTACTGGCTAGAACTTCCATCACTGTGTTGAATAATATTGGTGAGAGCATACATGCATCCTTGGCTTATTCCCAATCTTGGGAATACAACATTCAATCTTTAGCATTACTTACAATGTTACCTGTAGATGTTTTGTAGATTCTCTTAATTAAGTTCAGAAAATTTCCTTCTATTCCTATTTTTCTGAGCACTTTTATCATGAAGAGGTGTTGAATTTTGTCAAACGTTTTTTCTGCATCAATCGATATAGTTATCTGATTTCTCTTCTTTACCCTGCTAATATGGTGGATTACACAGAATGCTTTTTGAGTATTGAACCAGTGTTGAATCCTTGGAATAGACCTCACTAGGTCATCAGTTATAATTCATTGCATATATTGCTGAATTCTAATTGCTGATATATTGTGAAGGATTATTGTGCCTGTGTTCATGAGGAATATTCGTTCAAAATTTTCTTTCTTTGTACTTTCTTTGTCTAGTTTTGGCATGAGGATAATACTAACTTCATAAAATGAATTGAGGAGTATTCCCCCCTCTTCTTTTTTCTGGAAGAGATTGCGCAGAGTTGGTATTAATTCATTAAGTATTTGGGTAGAATTCTCTAGTGAAACCATTTGGGCTTAGAGATAATTTTTGGGCAGTTTTAAAATTGCAACTTTAATTTCCTTAATAGTTATGGACCAATTCATATTATCTATTTCATATTGGGTAAACTATGGTATTTTTTTTGATGAACTGGTTCATTTCATCTAAGTTCTGAAATTTTTGTGTGTAGAGTTTTTAAAATAGTATTCCTTTATTATCTTTGTGATATATGCAGGATTTGTAGTGACAAAGTCTGTTTTAGTTCCTGTGGTAACTTGTGACTTCTCTCTCTTTCTCTTCTTCAGTCTTTATAGAGGGTGGTCAATTTTATTGATGCCTTCAAAGAATTAGCTCTTTGTTTCATTGATTTTTTTCTCTTGATTTTCAGCTTCATTGATTTTTTTAATTATTTTCTTCCTTTTGTTTAATTTGGATTTATTTTGCTCCTTTTTTTTTTTTTTTTTTTTTTTTTTTTGCTTCTTGAGGTGAGTGCTTAGATTATTGTTTTGAGGCTTTCCTCTTTTTTTGCATTATAATTAATGCTTTTTGCCTTCCTTTTAAATTTTTAAATAAAAACGTGACTTCCTTCTTTTCTAAGGTGAGCAGTTATTGGTATAAATTTCTGTCTCAGCACAGCTTTAGCTGTGTCTTAAAATTTTTGATTTTGTGTTTTCCTTTTCATTCATTCCCCCCGTATTACTAAAATTTCCCTTGAGAGTTTTTCTTTCAGTCATGTATTATTTAGAAGTATGTTCTTTATTTAGATTTTTAGATATTTTCCTTTTATCTTTCCATTATTGATTTCTAGTTTGATACCATTCTGATCTGCAAATGCATTATGAGTGGTTTCAAATCTTTTAAATTTGTTGAGGTTTTATGGCTCAGAATACGGTCTATCTTTCTATATGTACAAGGGTACTTGAAAATAATGTGACTCTGCAGTTGTTAGGTATAGCAAGGAGAGGAATATGGCCCTGTTAATGCTGGGGATGGATGGAAGTCTAGGTTCCCCACCTTGCTTCCACTGACAATGTGGAAGGGGAAGCTCATTCTGCTCATACAGTGATGAAAGTGTCAGCTTCTTGCATGTCTTATCTGGCACCACCCCAGCATGGACTTAGGCTGACTCATTGCAACCTTGTGAGTATGGAAGTCTAAGCTTTCCATTCTGCCTTTACTGGCTAGGGTGAGGCCACGAGTTTTTCTGTGGTGTATGACTGGAATACAGTAGTATTGCACAGCAGAATTGTTTCAAAATTTTCTCTTTTGTTAGGCTTCTTCAATCCTGATTCTCTGGCTAGAAAGAGCAGGATTTTGTTGGCAATTTTTTTGGGCTGTATCCATTGGTATTACCACGTTATTGGCTTCTTCCCCTACAATTCTGAGATATATGAGGCAAAACAAAAACTGAAGGACCATATCTTCATGTTATTTCCTGTTTCTGAGGTCTCTCGCTGCTGTACTTTCTTCTCTTCAACCTTAAGAATCTTATTATGTTTGCCTTTTATGTAGTTTTCAGGATGTTAGTTGTACTTAGTGGGAGAAATAGGGAAAAGTATGTCGACCAAATATTTCTGGAAGCAGAAGTCCTAAATTAGTTTCTGTAGATGTCAGTTTTGTGACTGGCTTCTCTTCACAGCCTCATAAATAGCTAATCCCTGACTTCTTTTCCATGGTACAGAGAAGCAAAAGAAGAGAAGTTCAGAGCAGAAGGCCTCATCTGAGCAATTGATGTTGAGCACATGGTGAGGAATTAGGACTCAGCAAAAAAAAAAAAAAAAAAAAAGCAACTGGGCAGGAAATGGAATACTAAAGAAATCTGGGGTTGTGATGGTCCATGGGGGGACAGCATGCTCTGAAGAGATATGTGTATGTGTGGATAAATGAGGCAGAAGGAAAGAAACTTGTGTATGCTACTTTCTTTTTTTTTTATTTTCAAAGGAAAGAAAATGAATTACAAATGAATTTGGCATATGTTCAAGGAACAGAGATGGATATGCTGCATTCTAACACATAATTTACTTTCTAACCTGTTTACTGTCTTTGTCTTCTCACTAGTATATAAGCTCTACGAAGGCTGGGATTTTCATCTGAATTGTTTACTAATGTATTCCCAGAGCCTAGAATGGTGTCTGGCATGTAGTAGGCTCCCAATAAATATTGGTTGAATAAATGAATGGCTTGGATATTGGGAGACCTATATTCTGGTCCTGACTTTGCCACTAACTAGAGATCTGAACCAGGCCATATTCCTTTCCCTGGGTTCAGTTTCTGAAGTTTTGAAAGATTGCACTAAAAGGTCATTTAAGTCCTTTCGTCCTCTCTTATTCAGTAGTTCTGTGAATATTTATACTTTTCCTATGACCTGTTTATGATATCCATTCATCGATTTACTCATCCATTCACTCACCCAACCACTCATTTATTCCTCTATTCATCCTTCCATTTATCCATCAATCCATCCATTTATCCATCCATCCATCCATCCATCCATCCATGCATCTATCCATTCAACATTTATTGTCTGCTTTATCTTTTTTTCTCTTTTTTTCTTGATCCCTGTTATCTATTTTAACCCTTCTCCCACCCACCTCACCTCTGAAAACCACCAGTTTATTTTCTAAATTTAATGGTCTTTTTTTGTCTCTTTTTTTTTCTTTGTCCATTTGTTGTGTTTCTTAACTGCCACATAAGAGTGCAATTGTGTGGTATTTGTCTTCCTCTGACTGACTTATTTCACTTAGCATTATACCCTCTGGATTCCTTCATAGATCCATTCATGTTGTGGCAAATGGCAAGAGCTCATTCTTTTTATGGCTGAGTAATATTCCACTTTATACACACACACACACACACACACACACACACACACACACACACACACGCTTTATCCATTCATCATCGATCAATGGATACTATCACATCTATCAATGGGTTGCTTCTATAACTTCATTATTGTAAATAATGTTGTAATAAACATAGGGGTATCTTTTAAATTAATGTTTTTGTTTTCTTCAGGTAAATACCTAGTAGTGGAATTATTGGACTAGATGGTAATTCTATTTTTAATTTTTTGAAGAACCTCCATAATGTTTTCCACAGTGGCTATGCCAGTTTGAATTCCCACCAACAGTGCATGAGGGTTCCTTTTTCTCCACATCCTCAACCAAAATTGTTATTTCTTGTGTTTTTTTTGGGGGGGAGGGAGTTAATTTATTTTATTGTTGTTTAAATGTTAGTTAACATACAGCGCAATATTGGCTTCAGGAGCAGAACTCAGTGATTCATCACTTACATACAATACCCAGTGCTCATCACAACAACTGCCCTCTTTAATACCCATCACCCATCTAGCCCATCTCCTGCCCTCTTCGCTCCATCAACCCTGTTTCATCTGTATCATTAAGAGTCTCTCATAGTTTGTTTCCCTCTATTCTCTTTTTCTCCTGCTTCCCATATGTCCATCTGCTTTGTTTCTTATATTCCACATATAAGTGAGATCATGTGGTGTTTGTCTTTCTCTGATTGATTTATTTTTCTTAACATAATACATTATAGCTCCATTCACATCCTTGAAAATGGCAAGATTTCATTCTTTTCAATGGTTGAGTAATATTCCATTGTATGTATATCCATACCACATCTGCTTTATCCATTCATCCATTGATGGACATTTGAGCTCTTTCCATAGTTTGGATATTGTTGATAATGCTGCTGTAAACATTGGGGTGCATGTATCCCTTTGAATCTGTATTTTTGTATCTTTGGGTAAATACCTAATAGTACAATTGCTGGATCATAGGGTAGTTTTAATTTTAGCTTTTTGAGTAACTTCCATACTATTTTCCAGAGTGGCTGAACCAGTTTGCATTCCCACCAGCAATGCAAGAGGGTTCCTCTTTTTCTGCATCCTTGCTAACACCTGTTCTTTCTTGTGTTGTTAATTTTAGCCATTTGACAGCTGTGAGGTAGTAATTTCTCATGTTTTATTTTTGTTTGTTTGTTTGCTTTTAGCCACTCTCACAGGTGTGAGGTGATAGCTCACTGAGGTTTCGCTTTGCATTTCTCTGATGATTAGTGATGTTGAACATCTCTTCATGTGTCTGCTGGCCATATGTATATCTTCTTTGGAAAAATGTCTATTCAGGTCCTCCGTGCATTTTTAATTGGATTATTCATGGGATTTTTGGTGTTGAGTTGTGTCAGTTCTTTATATATTTTGGATATTATCCCCTTATCAGATGTATCATTTGCACATATCATCTCCCAGTGAGTAGGTTGTATTTTAGTTTTGTTGATTGTTTTCTATGCTGTGTAGAAGCATTTTATTTTGCCATAGTCCCTATAGTTTATTTTTACTTTTGTTTTTTTTGCTTGAGGAAACATACCTAGGAAAAATGTTTTTATGGCTGTCAAAGAAATTACTGCCCATGATTTATTCTAAGAGTTTTATGGTTTCAGTTCTCACATTTAGATCTTTAATTCATTTTTATTTTATTTTTATGTATGGTATAAGAAAATGGTCTAGTTTCCTTCTTTTGCATGTAGCTATTCAGTTTGTTGAAGAGACTGTATTTTCTCCCATTGTATATTCTTGCCTCCTTTGTCATAGATAATTGACCATATAATCATGGTCAGTATTTCTAAGGCTCTCATTTCTGTGCTTTTGATTTATGTGTCTATTTTTGAGCCAGTACCACACTGTTTTGATTACTACAGCTTTGTAGTATATCTTTAAGTCCAAGATTGTGATAACTCCACGGTTTTTCTTCTTTCTCAGAATTATTTTGGTCATTTGAGGTCTTTTGTGGTTCCATACTAGTTTTATTATTATTTGGTCTAGTTCTGTGAAAATTGTTATTTTGATAGAGATTGGATTAAATCTATAGATTATTTGGGTAGTATGGAAATTTTCACAATATTGGTTCTCCCAATTTATTAGCAGGAAATATCTTTCCATTTGTTTATTTCATATTCAATTTCTTTAATCACTATTTATAGTTTTCATGGCACAAGTTTTTTCACCTCCTTTGATAAGTTTATTCCTAAGTATTTTATTATTTTTGGTACAATTGTAAATAAGATTGTTTTCTTAATTTCTCTTTCTGCTACTTCATTATTAGTGTATAGAAATACAACAGTTTTGTGTATATTAATTTTGTATCTTGTTACTTGAGAATTCATTTACCAGTTCTAGTAGTATTTTTTTGGTGGAGTCTTTAGAGTTTTCAATATATAGTATCATATTATGTGCAAATAGTGAACATTTTACTTCTTCCTTACTTATTTGGATGCTTTTTATTTCTTTTTGTTGTCTAATTGCTATGGCTAGGACTTCCAATACTATGTTGAATAAAAGTGTAGATCCTTGTCTTATTCCTGATTTTAGAGGAAAATCTCATTTTGTCATCATTTACTATGATGCTAGCTGTGCGTTTTTCATATATGGCCTTTATTTTGCTGAGGTATATTCCCTCTCAGGCTACGTTGTTGAGAAGTTTTATTATGAATAGATGCTGTATTTTGTGAAATGACTTTTCTTCATCTATTGAGATGATCATATATGGTTTTTATCCTTTCTCTTGTTATGTGATATACCATGTAGATTGGTAAATATTGAACCATTTCTGTATCCCTGGAATAAATCTTACTTGATCATGGTGAATGATTTTTTGAAAAAAATATTGTTAGATTTGATTTGCTAATATTTTATTGAGGATTTTTTGTGTCTTTGTTTATCAGAGCTATTAGCCTGTATTTTCTTTCTTTTTCTTTCTTTCTTTCTTTCTTTCTTTCTTTCTTTCTTTCTTTCTTTCTTTCTTTCTTTCTTTCTTTCTTTCTTTCTTTCTTTCTTGTCTTTATCTGGTTTCAGTATCAGGAAAGTGCTGGCCTCATAGAATGAATTTGAAAGCTTTCCTTTCTTTTCTAATTTTTAGAAGAATTTGAGAAAAATAAGTATTAACTCTTCTTTAAATATTTGATATAATTTACTTGTGAGTCCAACATTTCTTGAATACTGACTGTGTGACAAGGACTTCAAGACATACAAAACTTTGTGTCAGAAGTAAAGCGAGTGATTAAAGTTGTGCAAAATGTTACTGTGGAGAACTGTGGAGTACTATGGAGTGTATAATTATGTATAACTTCAAAGCTAATGGGCTAGTTAATACTCTTTGTGCTGAAACTAGGTAAGGTAAGTGGGGTTGCAGAAGTGGGAAGGCAATTACCAGCAGAGGAAGCAAAGATACAAAGGCCCTGAGGCATAAAGGAGTTTTACCTGTGTAAGTTAAAGAAAGACCTATTCCTAGAAGAGTTTAGTGAGCTAAGGGCAGAGGGGTATGAGATAAGATTCAAGAGGGAGATGGGTACACTTAAGTTCTTAAAAGAGTGCAAAGAGACCAGCTATGTGCACATTTTATCTTTCCTTTAAGCTACTTGCAGAAGGATGGGTGGAATGATAGATGTGGGAGGCTCCATTAACCTCCTAGTTCTCCCATCTGCTTTTCTATTTCTTTCTTGGAGACTTTTCACTGGATGAAATAGTAGTAGATAACATTGTTAGATTAGAATCGAGAAAGGAATGTCTGGTTAAAAGTTATTAGGCTTGTCACAAGCAAGCCTTCTGTGTGGGTCACTCCTCATAAGACCATTTAGACGTATCTAACTTCCCAGAAGGGCCCTTGAGCTCATCAAACTCTACCAAAAAATGCTTATTTTCTAAGAAACACTGGATACTTCCCAGAAGTTCCTGTTAATCACATTTCACAGCAAAATTCTGCTTCGGATAATCTTTTTTTCAAATTTTAAACAATTTTTTTTCTTAATTATAAGAAGAGTAGTATAGTAGTAGTAGTCATCATGGTTAAAATTTATGGAACATTTGTATGTGGTAAGCATATTAGTAATGGCTTTCCATGTATTATTTTATTTGTTATGTGCCAGGCACTCTTCTAAATGCTTTACATAACTCATTGAATCTCGACCACAACCTAGAAGTAGGAACCTTATTATATCCATTTTACAGATGAAGTTGAAACATAGAGGAATACGGTTTGTTCAAGCTCTCCCAGATTGTAAGTGGGGAATTAAAAATTCAAATTTGAGATGTCTAATTCCAGGGATCCAGCACTCAGTTTTTGGCTCTATAGTGAGCTAAACCAACATGGGTTGCCAGCGTCAAAATACAAAAGGGTCAAACATGGCAAAAGGCAATAGATGCCAGAATCCAGTTAGTGAATTAGGAATTGGAGAGAAGTACAAGCTCAGATATTGGGATCATACCCAGAGCATCCAAATCTGAGCAGGACAAAGTTGGTGGTATGATTGTGAGTCAAAAGCCAACAGGTATAAACCAGGAGTTGAGGATGGAATATCATTCATGCGTCTGCAGTCATTCTGGTTGACTCTGGTGGTTTGAACACATACTCCCTTTGAAAACGTATTATCTCTTTCACCAACAAACCCCCAAATTAAAGGTAGGCTTATGAATTTGTCAGTAACTGTAAAAATAATTGAGAGTGGTATAATAGAATATATAAAACAAGAGAAAGGAAAGGAACAAGGTAGAAAGATCTCTTTTATTACCATTATTTGAGTCTTACCCCCTCCTTGTTCTATCATTCTACTATTTCTACTTTGCTGTATCAAATGCTTACATTCAGTCCCAGATTCCCCAAGGAGAATTCTTCTTCACTCACCTGCATCCTAAGGCATCTTTAAGAGAGTAAGTGCCTTTCATCAGTGGTTATAGTGTACTTGAAACATGTCAAAGACCAGAGAAATACAAGTAATAAACAGAAAGAAAGAAGACTAAAAAACACCTGACCCATTGGGAACACATTTGAGAACCAGGTAATAAGGGAAAAAAGAGCCTGTGAAAAACCAAATTAGATTCAATGAAGAGCCTGTAAGAAAGCCTCCTTCTGTGTGAGGCATTCGTTTTAGGACATGGATTTTGCATTACCGATTTCCTTTTAAATGTGGATTGATTTTTAAAATGTTATAATTTGAGGTAATTTCGCTACATGCAGTTGTAAGTAATAATACAGAGGTATCCCAGAGCACAATTTACCTCATTTCCCCTAATGATGACATCATGTATAACTATAGAACATATCGCACCAGAAAATTAATATTGGTATAACTCAACTATCATATTTAGATTTCCTCAATTTTCCATGTTGTGTGTGTGTGTGTGTTTATGTGTATTTCTATGCAGTTTTATCACATGTGCAGATTTGTGTGACCACCACCACAGTTAAATGCTGCCCTTGTATAACCAAACTCACCTTTCCATTGCACCCTGAACCCTATCCTTAACCCCTGGCAATCACAAATCTGTTCTTTATTTCTGTAATTTTGTCATTTAAAAAAAAGTTATATAAATCCTATTTGTCTATCTCTGACTTACTTCACTTAGCACTGTATGCTCTAGGTCCATCCATGTTGTTGCAAATGGCAAGATCTTATTCATTTTGATGGCTGAGTAATATTCTATCACACGCACACACACTCACACATTTCCTTTATCCATTCATCAATAGATGGACAATTGGGCTGCTTTCATATGTTTACTAATGTGACAATAAACATAGGGGTGCGTATTTCTTTTTGAATTAGTGTTTTTGTTTTCTTTGGGTAAATAGCAGTGGAATTATTGAATAATATGGTAATTTTATTTTTAATTGTTTGAAGAACTTCCATACTGTTTTCCACAATGGCTACACCAATTTGCATTCCCATCCACAGGGCAAAAGTGTTTCTTTTTCTCCATATCCTCAACAACAGTTGTTATTTGTTCTGTTTTTTATTTTAGCCATTCTTACAGGTATAAAATGGTATCTCATCATGGTTTTGAATGCGTTCCCCTAATGATTAGTGATGTTGAGCATCTATTATGTGTCTATTGGCCATCTGTATGTCTTCTTTGGAAAAATGTCTATTTATGTCCTCTGCCCATTTTTTAAAGTCAGATTATTTATTTTTGTTGCTGTTTTTTATTTTTTTATTTTTTGGTATTGAGTTTTGTAGGTTCTTTGTGTATTTTGGATATTAACTCCTTATCAAATGCATCATTTGCAAATATTTTCTCCCATTCAGGAGGATGGATCTAGAGAGTATAATACCTAGTATTATACAAAGACAGTATACAGTCTTTGTCAGTAAGAGAAAGACAAATACCATATGATTTCACTCATATATGGAATTTAAGAAATAAAACAAACAAAAGAACTGAGATAAACAAAAAGACAGACTCTTAAATACCAAGAACAAACAGGTAGTTGCCAGAGGTGAGATGGGTGGGAGAATGGGTGAAATAGGTGAAGAGGATTAAGAGTACACTTAGCTTTTTTAAAAAAAATAATTTATTGTCCAATTGGTTTCCATACAACACCCAGTGCTCATCCCAACAAGTGCCCTCCTCTGTGCCCATCACCCACTCTCCCCCCTCCCACACCCCCTCACCCCTCAGTTTGTTCTTAGTCATTGAGACTCTCTTATGTTTTGTCCCCCTCCCTCTCTGGGTCTTTTTTCTTTTCCCCTCTTCCCCTCCCCCATGGTTTTCTGCTAAGTTTCTCAAAATCCACCTATGCATGGAAACATATGGTATCTGTGTTTCTCTGACTGACATATTTCACTTAGCATAATACCCTCCAATTCCATCCATGTTGCTACACATGGCCAGATTTCATTCTTTCTCATTGCTGCATAGTATTCCATTGTGTATATGTACCACTTCTTTACCCATTCATCCGTTGATGGACACTAAGTCTTTTCCCATGATTTAGCTATTGTTGAAAGTGCTGCTATGAACATTGGGGTACACGTGCCCCTATGCATCAGCACTCCTGGGTCTCTTGGGTAAATTCCTAGCAGTGTTATTGCTGGGTCATAGGGTAGTTCTATTTACATTTTTCTGAGGAACCTCCACACCATTTTACAGAGCGGCTGCACTAGTTTCCATTCCCACCAACAGCATAGGAGGGTGCCTGCTTCTCCACATCCTCGCCAGCATCTATAGTTTCCTGATAAATTCATTTTAGCTACTCTAACCAGTGTGAGGTGGTATCTCAGTGTGGTTTTGATTTGTATTTCTCTGATGATGAGTGACATTGAGCATTGTTTCATATGTCTATTGACCATCTGGATGTCTTCTTTAGAGAAGTGTCTATTCATATCTTCTGCCCATTTCTTCACTGGACTATTCGTTTCTCGGGTGTGGAGTTTGTTAAGTTCTTTATAGATTTTAGATACTAGTCCTTTATCCAACATGTCATTTGCAATTATCCTTTCCCATTGCGTTGGTTATCTATAGGTTTCTTGGTTGTTTCCTTTGCCGTGCAGAAGCTTTTTATCTTGATGAGGTCCCAATAGTTCATTTTTGCTTTTAATTCCCTTGTCTTTGCAAATGTGTCGTGTAGGAAATTGCCGTGGCTCAGGTCAAAAAGGTTTTTACCTGTTTTCTCCTCTAGGATTTTGATGGTTTTGTGTCTCACATTTAGGTCCTTCATCCATTTTGAGTTTATTTTTGTGAGTGGTGAAAGAAAGTGGTCTAGATTCATTCTTCTGCATGTTGCTGTCCAGTTCTCCCAGCACCATTTGTTAAAGAGGCTGTCTTCTTTCCATTGGATAGTCTTTCCTGCTTTGTCAAAGATTAGTTGGCCATATGCTTGTGGGTCCATCTCTGGGTTCTCTACTCTATTCCATTGGTCTATGTGTCTGTTTTTGTGCCAATACCATGCTGTCTTGATGATTACCACTTTGTAGTAGAGGTTAAAGTCTGGGATTGTGATGCCTCCCGCCTTGGTTATTCTTCAGTATTACGTTGGCTATTTAGGGTCTTTCATGGTTCCATACAAATTTTAGGATTGTTTGTTCTAGCTTTGAGAAGAATGATGGTGCAATTTTGATTAGGATCGCATTGAATGTGTAGATTGCTTTGGGTAGTATTGCCATTTTAACGATATTTCTTCTTCCAATCCATGAGCATGGGATGTTTTCCCATTTCCTTGTGGCTTCCTCAATTTCCTTCATAAGTTTTTTATACTTTTCAGTGTAGAGACCTTTTATATCTTTGGTTAAGTTTATTCGTAGGTATTTTATGGTTTTTGGTGCAATTGTGAATGGGATTTGCTCCTTTATTTCTCTTTCTATTAATTCATTGTTGGTGTAAAGGAATGCAACTGATTTCTGTACATTGATTTTGTATCCTGCAACTTTGCCAAATTCATGGATCAGTTCTAGTAGGCTTTTGGTGGATTCTGTTGGGTTTTCCATGTAAAGTATCATGTCGTCTGCAAAAAGTGAAAGTTTGACTTCATCCTTGCCTATGCTGATGCCTTTTTTTTTGCTTTGTTGTCTGATTGCTGATGCTAGGACCTCTAACACTATGTTAAATATCAGTGGTGAGTGTGGACATCCTTGTCGTGTTCCTGATCTCAGGGGGGAGACTCTAAGGTTTTCCCCATTGAGGATGAAGTTAGCCGTGGGCTTTTCATAAATGGCTTTTATGATGTTTAACTATATTCCTTCTATCCTGACTTTCTCGAGAGTTCTTATTAGGAAAGTATCTGTGTTTTGTCAAATGCTTTCTCTGCATCTACTGACAGGATCCTATGGTTCTTATCTTTTCTTTTGTTAATGTGATGTATCACATTGATTGATTTGCAAATATTGTACTAGCCCTGCAACCCAGGGATGAATCCTACTTGATCATGGTGAATAATTCTTTTTATATGCTGTTGGATTCGATTTGCTAGTATCTTGTTAAGAATTTTTGCATCCATATTCATCAAGGATATTGGCCTGTACTTCTTTTTCTTTGCTGGGTCTCTACCTGGTTTGGGAATCAAAGTGATGCTGGCTTCATACAATGAGTCTGGGAGATTCCCTTCCAACTCAATTATTTGGAACAGCTTGAGGAAGATAGGTATTAATTCTGTTTTAAATGTCTGGTAAAATTCCCCATAAAAACCATCTGGTCCTGGACTCTTACTTGTTGGGAGACTTTTGATAACTGATTCAATTTCTCCACTAGTTATGGGTCTGTTCAAGTTTTCTATTTCTCTCTGTTTGAGTTTTGGTAGTGTGTGGCTGTTTAGGAATTTGTCTATTTCTTCCAGGTTGTCCAATTTGATGGCATATAATTTTTCATAGTATTCTCTGATAATTGCTTGTATTTCTTTTTTTCTTTGTTTTTTTTTAATGTTTATTTTTAGTTTTGAGAGATAGAGACACAGAATGTGAGCAAGGGAGGGTCAGATAGAGAGGGAGATACAGAATCTGAAGCAGGCTTGGGGCTCTGAGTTGTCAGTGCAGAACCTGACATGGGGCTTGAACTCACGAACTGTGAGATCATGACCTGAGGTGAAGTTGAATGCTCAACCGACTGAAACACTTAGGCGCCCTAAGTGCTTGTATTTCTGAGAGATTGGTTGTAATCATTCCCTTTTCATTCGTGATTTTATCGATTTGGGTTCTCTCTCTTTTCTTTTTGAGAAGCCTGACAAGAGGTTTATCAATTTTGTTTATTTTTTCAAAGAAACAGCTCTTGGTTTCATTGATCTGTTCCACTACTTTTTCTGTTTCCATATGATTAATATCTGCCCTGATCTTTGTTATTTCTCTTTCTGCTGGGTTTGGGTTGTCTTAGCTGTTCTGCTTTCAGTTCCTTTAGGCGTGCTGTTAGAATTTGTGTTACTGATTTTTCATGTTTCTTGAGATGGGCCTGGATTGCAATATATTTCCCTCTCAGGACTGCCTTTGTTGCATCCCAAAGCGTTTGGATTGTTGTATTTTCATTTTCATTTGTTTCCATGTATTTTTTAATTTCTTCTATGATTACTTGGTTGACCCATTCGTCTTTCAGTAGGTTGTTCTTTAGCCTCCATGTTTGTGGGAGTTTTCCAGACTTTTTTCCTGTGGTTGATTTCAAGTTTCAAAGCATTGTGGTCTGAAAGTGTGCATGGTATGATCTCAATATTTTTTTATATTATTCAGCGCTTCCTTGTGCCCCAAAATATGGTCTATCTTGGAAAATGTACCGTATGCATTTGAGAAGAACTTAAATTCCTTTTCTTATCAATGAAGGCCCTGAAGATGTCAGTCAGGCCCATCTGTTCCAATGTGTCATTCAGAGCCATTGTTTCTATGGTGATTCTCTGTTTAGTGGATCTATCCAGTGCTGTGAGTGGGGTATTAAAGTCCCCTGCAATTAGCACATTTTTATCGATAAGATTGCTTACGTTTGTAAATAGTTGTTTGGCAAATTTGGGTGCCCCAGAATTCGGCGCGTAGATATTTATAATTGTTAGCTCTTCCTGCTGGATAGTCCCTGTGATTATTATATAATGTCCTTCTTCATTTCTTATTACATATTTTACTGTAAAGTCTAGTTTGTCTGATATAAGTGTGGCTACTCCAGCTTTCTTCTGACTTCCTGTAGCATGATTGTTATTTCTTCATCCCCTCTCTTTCAATCTGAAGGTGTCCTCAGGTCTAAAATGGGTCTCTGAAAGACAGAGTATAGATGGGTCTTGTTTTTTAATTCATTCTATTTCCCTGTGTCTTTTAATTGGAGCATTTAGTCCATTTACATTCAGCGTTAATATGGAAAAATATGGGTTTAGAGTCACTGTGTTATTTGTAGGTGTCATGCTTGTAATGATGTCTCTGGTACTGTGTGTCCCTTGCGACCTTTCCTTCATAGAGTCCCCCTCAGGATCTCTTGTAAGACTGGTTTATTTGTGGTGTATTCCTTCAGTTTTTGTTTGTTTGGGAAGACCTTTATGTATCCATCCATTCTGAATGATAGGCTGGCCGGATAAAGGATTCTTTGCTGCATATCCTTCCTGTTCATCACATTGAAGATTTCGTGCCATTCCTTTCTGGCTTGCCAAGTTTCTGTAGATAATTCTGCTACTACCCTAATGTTTCTACCTTTGTATTTCGAGGCCCGTTTATCCCTAGCTGCCTTCAGAATTTTCTCTTTGTCTTTGTAATTTCCCAGTTTCACTATGATGTGACAAGCTGAGGGTCTATTCCAGTTACTTCTGAGGGGAGTTCTCTGTGCCTCTTGGATTTCAATGTCCATTTCCTTCTTCATGTTGGGGAAGTTCTCAGCAATGATTTGTTCGAGTACCCCTTTGACTCCTTTCTCTCTCTCTTCCTCCTCTGGAATTCCTATAATATGGATATTATTCCATTTGATTGCATTGCTAAGCTCTCGAATTCTTTCCTGTTCCTGAATCAGTTTCTCTCTCTTTTTCTCTGCTTCCTCCTTTTCCATAATTTTATCTTCTAATTCACCTATTTTCTCTTCTGCTTCTTCAATTCACCCTGTGGCCGCCTCCAATTTGTTTTGCACCTCATTTAAAGCATTTTTTAATTCCTCCTGTTTTTTAGGACCTTGATCTCTGTCTCAAGTGTCCCCCTGCTTTCTTCTATGCTTTTTTTCAAGCCCAGCGAGTATTTCTATGTTTATCCTTCTATATTCTTGTTCTGTTAAGTTGCTTATGTCTGCTTTCATCAGTTCTTGTGCTGTCACTATTTCCTATACATTCTTTTGAGGGTAGTTCTTCCATTTCGTTTTTGGCTAGGTGTGTATTAGTTTATTTCCTAGGTCTCCACTCTTTACGGGGCTTAGTCACCACTAGGAAATAGGACGAGCTGCTCAGAGCTGGAACCAACAGAGCCTCCCTCCCCACCCTGCCGGCCTAACAGTACACTTATCTTGATGAGCACTGAGAAATATATAGTATGTTGAATCATCATATGGTACACCTGAAACTAATAGAACACTGTATGTTAATTATATTTCAACAAAAATATACAATTTTGGGAAAAACTCCCCTTGTACATCTAAAAAATAGTTATATAAATGGAATCATGCAGTATGTTATGATTGTGTTTTCTTTCTTACCCTACATAATTTTCTAGAGATTCATCCAAGTCATTGCTTCCATCAATAGCTTGTTCCTTTTTACTTCTGAGTAATATTTCGTGGTATGGATGTGTCACAGTTTGTTTAATCATTTAATCATTTACTGTTAAAGAACATCTAGTTTGTGTCCAATTTTTAGCTACTGCAGTTAAAACTGCCATTGATATCTGTGTGCATGTGTTTGTGCACATATGAAATTTTAGTTCTCTTTGGTAAATATACAAGAGTACAATTTCTCAATCATATGATAGTTGCATGTTTAGTTCAGTAAGAAACTGCCGACCTGTTTTCCAAAGTGGCCATACCATTTAAATCCAATGTATGAGTGATCCTTTCCTTTCACATACTCCCCACGTTTTTTTTTTTTTTTTTTGGTTTTAACCATTCTGATAGATGTATAGTAATCTATCAGATTACTATGTCATTGTGGTTTTAATTTGCATCTCTCTGAAGGCTTATGATGTTGAACATCTTTTCACATGCTTACTTGCTATCTGTATATTCTCTTCATGGAAATTTCTCCTCATATCTTTTGCTTATTTTACACTTGGATTGTTTGGTTTTTTTGTTGATGACTTTTGAGAGTTCTTTATACCTTCTAGATACTAACACTTTGTCAGATTCATGCATTGCTCATATTTCCTCTTTGTAACTTGTCTTTTCATTCTCTTAACAGAGTCTTTCATGGAGCAAAGGTTTTAAATTTTGATAAAGTACAATTTATCAATTTTTCCTCCCTATAACCTAAGAGTTTCTCTTTTTTTCTTAAAAAATTGCAGTTTTAATTTTACATTAAGTCAATGATTCATTTTGAGACATTTCCTATATAAAATAAGAGGTTTATGCCAAGGTTCATTTTTTTTTTATGCCTTTGATTGTCCAAGTGCTACAGCACCATTTGTTGAAAAGGCTACCCTTTCTTCAGTGAATTGTTTTTGTGTCTTTGTCAAAAATCAGTTGGGCATATTTGCATGGGTCTATTTCTAGCTTCTGTGTTCCATGAACATATCTATGCTCTATTGATGTATGTTTCTATGTCTCCATCAATACAATACTGTTTTCATAATTTAGCTGTATAGTAAGTCTTAATTAATATCAGGTAGAACGATTTCTCCCACTTTATTCTTCTTCATAAAGGTTGTTCTTACTATTCTAGGGCCTGTGCTTTTCCATATAAATTTTAGAAAATGCTTGTCTAATTTCTAAAATAATCTTGCTAGGATTCTGATACAAACTGCTTAAACTTAAACTAAATCAATTTGGGTAAATTCTTTACTATTTTGAGTCTTCCAATCCATGAACATGTTATGTCTCTCCATTTATTTAGGTCTTTCATTTCTTTTGTCAGTGTTTTATTATTTTTAGTATACAGATTCTGATTCTGATACAGATTTCTTAAGTGTATAATTTTACTGGGGCAATTGTAAATAGTATTGTGTTTTTAATTTTAATTTAATTTCCATGTGTTCATTGTTAGTATATAAAGATGTGATGGATGTTTCTGTGTTGATTTTGAATGCTACAACCTTGCTGATATTTACTTTCATTCCTCTCATTGTTTTAACAGTTTTCTGAACCTGGTTTCCAAGATGACTGCTAATTAGGAGGGAGAGTGATGGCCTCAGGCAGATGCACTTACAGCAATACAATATTGAAAGTTGACATGAAGTGTGGAGGGATATAATTAGGTGAGCATATAGATCCCAAATACATAGGGCTCTAGGCCCCTTTGGCAAAGAAACATACAGATTATTCTCCCCTAATACATCCTTGTATAATTGAGATTCTTGACAACCAAAGAGGTCATTAAGAGGTCATTTATGACTTAAGAGATCATAAAATGAGGTTCTTAATAGACTAAGTCAAGAAAAAAAATGTTGAAATTATATGAAGACATTTTATCTTTAAAAAATGAGCAGATATAAATTATTTATGAACTATATCTATACAAAATAAGGTTTGGATCAAATTCTTGGACCTTCAGTGGAGGTAAGTGCAACTGAATTGATAATCCTGAATAGCTCATTTCTCAAATGTACAGTGTGCCTAAATTCATAGATGCACATGTGCATACACAGACACATACACACATGTGCACAAACAGTTCCACACTACAATGAGTTGATCAATAGGCATTAATTTTACATGAGAGACTTAGATCAACTGTTATAGAGGTTTTATTTATTTGTTTGTTTATTTATTTAGAGCACACATGCACACACATGTGTGAGCTGGGGGAAGGGCAGAGAGAGAAGAGAAAGAGAATCCCAAGCAGACTCTGCGCTGTCGGTGCAAAGCCTGACATGGGGCTTGATCCAACGAACTGTGAGATCATGACCTGAGCCTAAGTCAAGAGTCGGTTGCTTAACGAACTGAGCCACCCAAGTGCCCCAATGGTATGTTTCATTTTTGAAATACATAGTATTGAGTGCCTGGTGGTAATTATGATTAACTATTTTGTCAGTTTGGATCTGAAGCCTTATCTCTACCATGTGTTCAAATATACATACTGGGGAAAAAAACAAGTCAATGGGGGATGAACTGGCTAGAAATGGACAAGCAAAGTAGGCAGTGTATCAGAAGAGGGTGTTATGATTATATGTTGTAATACTCATAAGGGACTGGGACTTTTAGGATATTTTCCTTAGATATAGATTGTGTGGGGCACCTGGGTGGCTCACTTGATTAAGCATCCATCCATCTTTGGCTAACGTCATGATCTTGCAGTTCACGAGTTCAAGCCCTGTGTCGGTCTGTATGCTGACAGCTCAGAGCTTGGAGCCTGCTTTGGATTCTGTTTCTCCCTCTCTCTCTGCCCCTCCTGCCGGAGTCCAGCTCCAGAGAGTCCAGGGGTCCCTGAAGGATGAACGGTGTTGGTGAGAGGAATGAGAGAGCCACAAAATGTAGTCTGATCACCAAGCAGGCATCTCTGGCAACTCTGGTATCTCTCCTTTGCTGGTCTTAATGTCTTTATTTAAAGGTTGTAAATCAAAGTGTACTTTTGTGACTTTACATCAGTAAGCATAGTTTGATATCTTTATCTTAGCTATTTTGTGATACTGCTCCTAAGTTAATTAGCATATACATTTAATGCAGGAGGGGGAGGACAGGGTGTTTATGAAGAAAGCAGGGTTGTTATTGTATTCTTGAGTAAGCAAATGGTGCATATATTGTTACCTTGAGGCCTATGTTATTATCTATAGATAGGTTAGAAGTCATTCTGCCTAGTTTTCTAACTATAATGGGGGAGATATAATTCACCTGGTAAAGACATAATTCCTAATGGTTGTCTTAAGTTCCTTTGCTTATGAATGAGTGAATTTACACCATCTCATTCAGATGTTATTCATCAATGCATCACACTCCAGGTCCCCTTTTTTATTTAAATGCCATAAAACAAAAGAACATTACATCCCCTGAGGCCAACGAGAGCAGTTGAAGAAATCCAGGCCTGAAAAGTTATTAGAAGGATATAGTATTGGGTGCCAGTTGGTCGGCAGGAGATCTTGCAACATCTGCCTTTTCCACACAGGGAGACGTCTCAACCTGTGAGCCCAAGATGGCTCCAGACACCCTCCCCTGCTTGTGAGCTCTCTCTCTCAAAAATAAATAAAAAATATTAAAGAAATTTAGGTATAGATTGTGGTTTTAAGTTACCTACACATATTTTTCCAGAGATTACTTATATGTTGTTTGCACAGTGTCACGGCGTTAATATTGAAAATTCCCCGTGTACATTTTGAATCTCTCTTTATTCAATATTAATTTTCTCCTGGGATGATAGAAGTATATTTTTATCTAGGAACATCTGTGTTCATGTTATTGCCTTTACCCCCTGTAAATCAGAGATTTGATCTTTTAAAATTTACTGGGCCAGATCTCACTTCTAGCAATAGTTTTAAGCAACAATTGACAAGAATATGTTTATTTGCAATGCTTTCTCTTTATAAATTCCTCTCCAGTTCTTTCATAAAAGTCTCTAGTGTCTCTAAAGTAGATGGCTAGCCAAGTGATAGGATTTCAGAAAAGGTGGGAAGACTAATGATTTGCCCCTTTCCCCTCAATCTTCCCACTCATTGGCAAATCCTGAAATACCACCATCATTCTGTCTTTATCTTATCCTACCTCTCAGAAACTTTTGACACAGGTGACCACACCCTCCTTTTGGAAACACTCTTTTCTCCAAACTTTCATGACACCACACTGTCCTGGTTTTCTTCCTACCTGGTAGAATGCTTTTTCTCTGCTACTTTGTTGAAAACCCCTTTCTCTGGCTTCTAAAATTGGGGGCTCCTCAGTACTTAATTGTATCTTGTCTTCTCTATATATACTCATTATGCAGGTGATTCCATTTAGTTTTATGACTTTTATATCATCTCTATGCTGATTAATCCTAAATTTATATCTTTGTAGTACTTTAGACACATATATCCAATTGGCTCCTTGACATCTCTTGGATGTTTAATAGATATTGGAAACATACTCAAACATAATTCACTTGATTCTGTTCCCCACTTCCCTCCTCTGCCCTGGTTAAACTTATCTGTTCATTACACAGTATTTTTTTTTATCTCACTTAGTGGTACTATCATTCATCCAAATACTTAACCCTTTTTAAAAAAACAAGGGGCGCCTAGATGGCTCAGTTGGTTAAGCATTTGACTTTGGCTCAGGTCATGATCTCATGGTCAATGAGTTCGGGGCCCCAACTTGGGCTCTGTGCTGTTACAGTTGTAGATAGTCACCACCTTTGTTCAACTGAACTATTATACTAGTCTTCTTAATGCTTTCCCAATTCCTCTCTTGTCCTGCTCCACAACCAGCCCCAGGACTAATGTTTTGCAAATGTTAATCAATCTATGCTTAAACTTTTTGGTGGCTGCATGAACTATCTCTCTGATCTCAGCTTGAGTCACTCTGCATATATTACACTAGTTCACTGAGTACCAGCTGAATGTTTTGTTTTTCTCTCCATATCATTGCATCTCAAATGTCACCTCCTGGGGATCTTCCCGGACCCTCGTCTTATCTAACATAGTTCCTTTGTCTACCACTCTGGTCATGCTATCCTACCACCCTGTTTTATTTTATTCTTTGTACTTATGACTATCTGAAAGTACTTGACTGTAATTCAGAGTAAAAAATCTGCTTCAAAAATAGAAGTGATAAATTAATGGATGGCAAACTTAACCATGTATTTTTGAACAGATGCTATTCTTGACACTCTAATTTCAATACTTAGAGACCCCATCCATATTAATGGTCAATCATGTCTGGATTAATTGCATAGTGGCTTATAAAATTAATATTTTTAAAAAGGGGAATCACTGTTTTCAGGTGAAATCTGTGGAACCCCAATAAGTCAAACAGACAATCTGGAATTCCTCTGGTGAAGCAGAAGATAGGTTAGGAAACTGTGCCTGCCCAGTTAGTCTTGCCTCTTGAAGCTTCTCTAGAGTCCCCAAAGACTTACTGTAGAATCCTGGGGCTCTGAAACATGGCTTGAACCATTGAGTTAGATATTTAATAGAATCGAATGCAGGGTCACAACACTGGGCCCTACTCCTCTAGCTTATGCTTATTCAAAACATATGTTTAGCAATAGTAATGGAAATCAGAGACCTTATACAAATTGACCCCATTGAATTCCATGGCCTGAAAATATGTCCCTTTTAGACAGATATTAGATCAGGGCACTTTTCAGTTTGGTAAGAACAGGGACTTATGGCACTGAAGTCAAAGATTAAATAGCATCTATTGCCATGGCAGGGTAAATTACCCTTGAGATTAATGGATGGTGTTATGATTCCAAACTATGATTAGTTGAAGAAGAGTTCACCTGAAAAGGTCACTGAATAATTGTTTATATAGAGAAGATGTTCATGTTCCTCTTGTTTCTTTATAAATCATTGGGGCTGATACAAATTATGACTTTTGAAGTGTTGTGTTGGGAAATAGGACTTCTGTAGTGTTGGGAAATAGTGGGAGTGGCCAGTTCAGGAGGCATACTTGTTCTGAGAGTTCTCACCATCATGAATCAAACAGATGTTCTTCTGCCTGCAGGATCACGTCCTTATAATAGTGAGTAGTTCTGAGACCAAGAGGTGACTTGGGAACAGTTTATCTGCATTTTTTTCAGTAATTGATTAAAAAAATAAGATCCCTGGGTTCTTCACTAAGATTGTTTCCATGAACTAGGATGACATCCAATAATAGTAAGGGCCATTTGGAGAGACTGAGAAAGTCAGTATAGCTATCATGTACCTATGTCTTCAATTAAACTGCCATTCTAATCAAGGGAGAAAGTCAGTTTCATTATCTGTCTTGCTAGATAAGGAAACCTTTTAAGCTGCTTAAAAACAGGTTAAATTATCAGAACAGAACTGGCTGGATGTGTATGTAAAGACTCAACCATAGATTATCCAATCTGTTTTTAAGCCAGAAATTCACCTGAGGAGCACAGTTCAACTGCCTTTGGCAGTTTTTGGAAGAAAGAGCTGTTTTTCAGCCTGTTAAGAACCTTCCAGGTATGATATATAGCCAAGCCCTAATGTGATATCATAGGCCAAAGGACTGTATTATAGTCTTTCTAGACCTTAACTCCCAGTTCACAGTATACCCAAGTTTCTAGTGATGACAACATAGCCCTTCAGATTGATGCACCAATCGGCTCTCTATAAACAGGATTGAGTTAGAAACAGGATCAACATATTTACCAAAATGCACCTAAGAAAAAAAGTTCTATGTATCCTTTCCCACCCACTCCTACCACCATGCACAAATGCCCAGAAGGAGGCACTATAGTGTAACCAGACAGTCCTGCTGTCTTCTGGGGTTCCTGAAAACTTGTGAATAGGGCTCCTGGTGTCTCAAGAAATGTAGATCACAAACGACCTTGAACTTCCAGCCCTTTTAGATCTTTATTTCTGAAGCAAGTTTCTGTCATCATATACTTTAGCCTTCTGATTTCATTTTCACATCTTGTTTTTTTTTTTTTGTAACAATATTATTAAGATATACCTTAAAATTTGCCCTTTTAATGCATGCAAGTCAATAATTTTTTATATATTCACAGAGTCGTGTAACCATCTCCACTAATTTCAGAACGTTTCATTATTCCATACTTGTTAGCAGTTACTCCTCCCTGCCCCTAGCTACTTCTGTCTTTATAGATCGCCTATTCTGGAAATTCTCCTATTATTAACTGTATTCTTTTTTCCAAGGGTCTTTGAAGTTTTATTTTAAAGCTGGCTTAAAATATTTAGATTCTTATAGTTTGCTTTACTGTGAAAACAGCTCAACCATGATCATTTCATGCTTTATATATATTTTTTTCACCTAGCCCCCTTAAACTTTTACTCTTTGTCTTACCTGAGGGTCATTATTAGATAGTAGCTAACATTGTTATGTTCTGAATCAGACAGGCCTGTGTTATAATCTCAGCATTTTCACGTATGAACTCTGTGATCATGGTGCAAAGTATTTACTTCTCTGTACTTCTGCTTCCCCATGTGTAAAATGAGAATAGTAATAGTACCTACATCATAGGGTTATGTTGTGAAAATTGAATAACTGAATAAATGAAAGCATATAGCACAGTGACTGACACACTGTTTATTTCATGATAGCTTTCATTATGTCCAAGCTATAGAAGATGACATAACTTGAATTGTCTGATAATTCATGACATGTTCAACTCTGTATGACTTAGTTCAAGCAGTAACAAGAACATTGAGAATATTGACACAAAGAGCTAATCTTTAAGTTTACTCTATTTTCATTATATCTTATCCTAAATTCTTGTTTTTTACTTTCCAGAAGATCAGAAATCCCTGTATCTTTTCATCCCAGATTCAAGCTGAGCTCTCCTGAGCCAGTAGGGACTCCACAAAGAGAGCAACACAAACCATTGACATAGTCAGTTGATTTGCATTCATTAATGTTTCAACTGAAATTTTCAGATGGGCTTCAGGGCATCACATCCAAGGAGGATAAGGCTCTTGGAAGCAGGTCTTAAATTTTTCAGCTTCTTTGTGAACTTGAGAATAAAAGTTTGCCTTTTAGCTTGGATTTTACCAAGTCCTAGGGAACATCAAGTTTTCCCTGAGGGAGAGCTCTTTTTCCTTGAAAACTGTCTCTACTATGTCCTGAGATATGCATTCATTCCTCACTGTTAAAATCCAGTACTAGGAATGGCAAAGACATAAGGGAGCTATTCCTTCAAAAGAGTTGGTTTATGTGGTCTAAAACTCTCTGTAAAAAAAAGAATAATAAGGCATTGGAGATGAGACTTCACCCCCTTCAGAAAATGACACCACATGTAATGCTGAATACATCTTTCTCTGCATGAGATGATATTAGTGGCCTAGAAATAGAACTTAGTAAAATGAAGCTCACAGTCATAAATAGACAACTGAAGGCTTGCAAGTACAGGGAGGGGATTTAATCAGGAAAATGTTCTTTTAATTTTAACACGTTTATATATATATATATATATATATATATATATATATATATATATATATGTATATGTATATATGTATATATGTATGTAGGAAAGCCACTGAGGAGCTTAGAAAGAGGACTAATTAAAACAGAAGGACAGAAGGTGAAACAGGTGATTCTTGTACCAAGGTCACTGGAATGCAGGAAATCTGCACTGGCATATTTACTTCCCAAGAAAATTGTGGATCTGCCTGTGTGAGCCACACCCCAGGCCAGCCCTGCATGGTAAGATGTTTTATTAGAATGTGTATTCCAGTAAGAACAGTGCTGCCTAGAATTGGACCATGGGTGTGGTACACAGAGTAAGACAGCATTTAATAGACTGTCTTAGGAGTTCTGCCTGCTGTTTATTTGGCTGCTTTGACACAGCACATGGATCTGGGTTTGTTGTGAACTTTGCAGATGACTGAATTAGAGTTTTGGCCAAAATATTGTGCTGGCAGCCTATAACAATTCAGAAGTGTAATTTAGTGGTTAAGAGCATAGGTTCTGATGTTAGATCTACCTGGGTTTTCGTTCCTTCCTTCTTCTTTGCTTCCCTCCATCCCATAAGTATTTGTTGAATTCTAAGTAATATACCAGCACTATGCTACGCAGTGGCAATAACATGTGGAACAATACTAGGTATAGATCTTGCTCCTTTGGCATTTATAATAGTCTAGGGAATGAACAAAAAGTAAAAGAAATACAAATTGTAGGAATTTCTATGGAAGGAACAAACAGGGTTTGGTGATGGGGTGAATGGGGAATGTATAATCAGGTAGTATAATAAGGTTTACTACCTACTTGCTATGCAAACTTACCCTCTGTTAGTCTAAAATTATCTCACCTGCAAACTAGGGGTAACAGCAGTACTTTCTTTATAGGGTTTTTGTGAAAATTAAAAGATGTGATGCCTAGGCAGTACTTAGGTCAGTTCTTAGCACTGAGTATAACCATCGCTACTGCTGTTCTATTATGAACAAGGCCTGGTGATACCAAACCTCCTCTTTTCCAAACTAAACATCCTGGGTCCTTTGGCCATTCTTCTAAAATGCCTTCCTGATCTCTTGCTGTTTTGGTTTTCTTCCTTCCAGACACTGAGGCTGGTGTTTTGAGTACTATATCCATAGTCTCACAAGCTAGCACTGGGAAAGGACCCAGCTGAGGTTCTGAGAAAAGATTGCTAGTATCAAGTTGAAGTGCAAACATATTTGCAGGGTGGGCCTGAGACAGAATAGCCAGTGAGATAGTCAGTGTTCAGTATTTCCTTAGTCACCTTGCAGTGTCCTTCACTTGATCAGTGGATGTTTTCCTTCTCACAATATTCTTCCCTTCAAACAATATTATCTCTCCCTACTAAAACCTATTTACATAGGAGCTGCTACATTTAATTACAATGATGTATAAATGACTAAGTTGGCTTGCAATGTGGGTTTGAACTGGCTGACCTCACCCCATTCCCCACAACGTTGGCTTTAAGTGCCAAATGACCCTGGAGAGGATATATAAATATGTTTGTGAGTAGCAATATTTGTTTTCTTCACTATATTTGTCCTATGGGAAAACCTGATAAACTCACTTCTATGTCTTTATTGTAAGTTGGGAGGAATAACCAGTAAAATAGAAAACAGAACAATCATGACAATGAGGGAGAACTGACTAGGCAACAGCTTGTGGAAAGGCAAACATATCTGGGGGTGTGTAATGGACTACAATCTTACTATGTATTAAATGTTTTAGAAGCCACACAATGTTGTCAGCATGCTTCAGGGTTTTTTTTCTCTGTAAAATAAGGCTAGTCACATTATTCACTTTACAGGACTGTGGAGAGGATTAAATGAGTTAATAAGTGGTACTTAGAGCAATGCCTTTCATATTGGAAGCATTCGGAAAGTGTCGTTGTTTCAGTATGAGAATAAGCCTGTGTTTATTAAAATCTCTTCTCCAGATCAAGGGAGGTGACAAAGTCTGTTGTACTTGGTGCCAGATCACAGGTAGGGGCTTGAGTCCAGTTCTTGGTGCCATGTAGACATGTTTTATTTGTATCATTGAGTATTGTTCTTTCACTATTAACTAAGCTCCAGGCTTCATTGAAATTTAATCAGTTTTCTTAAGAAGCATGGTAAAATATACATTATAAAATATATCTTTCTGTTACCCTCCCCACAGCCCCTGGCAACTACCATTCTGCTTTTTGTATCAATGAATCTGATTACTCTAGTCGCCCCATGTAATTGGAATAATAAAATAATTGTCCTTTTGTATCTATTTTATTTCCCTTAGCTTAATGTTTTTAAAGTTCATTCATGCTGTAGCATGTGTTAGAATTTCCTTTCTTTTTAAGGCTGATTAATATTCCTCGTATGGGTATACCACATTCTGTTTATCCATTCATCCGTTCATGAACACTTGGGTTATTTTTACTTTTTGGCTATTGTTAATAATTCTGCTATGAACATAGGTGAACAAATATCTGTTTGAATCCCTACTTTAAATATTTTGGATGTACACCCAAAGGTGAAATTGCTAGTTCATATGATAACTCTATGGTAAAGTTTTAAGGAGCTACCATACTGTTGTCCACAGTGGCTGTGCCACTTTACATTCCTACCAGTAATGTGTAAGGGTTACTGAATGTATTTAAAGGCTTTCAGATTAGTTTCCAACACATAAAAATTAAGACATTTCACCTCTGTCAAGTAAAGTATTATTTTACTTTATATCAAGGGCTGAGGAGAGGTAGTGTTATTTGCTTAGATTCCAGATCGAAGGTTGAGGGAGCAGCACCAGATCCAAGTAGAAGTTCTAGGGAGGTCCTCTGAACTCAATTTGAAACACCACAATAGGTGGGCTGCTTTAGGGAAAAAAATGAGTTCCCAGTCTGTTCCTAGAACCCTATCTTTCAGGAGCATTGCAGAGAAAATTGTGAAACAAGTGAAAGTTTGAAATAGAAGTCTTCTTTGAACTTTATCCAAATAAATATTCTACCATATTAAGCACTAGCCCCTCAATTAAGCAAAACGAGTGGTTTCAATGAATATTTTAGAGTGTCATGACTTTATAATCACCATATACCTCACTATAGGATATTTGTATTTTGATAACTACTATACCCTAAATCCCCATAATGAATTTATCCCTGAAGGAAGACTTTTTAGGGATTAGTATTTGCACAATGGAGGAATTTTATTTTGTCTGTTCTAGCCCACTACTTATTTTGTCTATAAGTTCTGGTTGTAGGAACTTATATGAAACCTATGTGAAAATTCGGTGTTAAATTTTGGTTCTATGTTTTCCGTTTCTCCTACTTTCCTTGCTTCCCCATGAAGAGATTTCCTACAATGATGGATGGCTCTTATTTTAATGCACTTGTAAAGATGGAAAGTAGGATTGGCTTAGAGAACCTTGGGAGAGAATTGTCTCCTTGAGTATATTTATTTTAGTACATAGAGGCAAGAAATCCTCTCCAGCATCTATAGGATGAGATATTGGCTCATTTCCCCCAATGGCAGTGGAACAGCCCATTAACATCTATCCATAAATTGAGGGCATCTTGCTGCTTATCCCAAAGTCTTTGGTCTCTGTGCACTTAATGAGAAATTTAATCTAACAGTTTTTCACTAGCTATATGAAGAGTTAATGATTCATTCTTGACAATTCTGATTAGATATTCTACGTGCAACTTAAGTAGCTACCACTGCGTAGACATTAGTGCTGCTTGATTATCAGCTATATTATAATGACCTGAGTGCCTGGAAGCTACCATAGTCAGGGTAGACTATGGTTGATGGTGTCTGAAATTCACGTTGCTTCTACCAGCATTTGCATTTTAATTCCTTTATCAACAAATAAGCAAAGAAAACAAGTTTTCCTTTTAAAATTTATTTTAGGAATCACCAAGACTACAAGATAATTTTGGCTTCAAGAATTAGGCAAAATCTATAATCATCAGAGAAATGCAAATCAAAACCCCAATGAGCTATCACCTCATACTTGTCAGAATTACTATTATCAATAAAGATACGAAATAAATGTTGGTGAGGATTTGAAGAAAAGAGAACACCTGTGCACTATTGGTGAGAATCTAAGTTGGTATAGTCACTATGGAAAACAGTAAGTTCTTCAGAAAATTGAAAATAAAACTTCCATATGATCCAACAATTCCACTTCTAGTTATTCAAAGAACATGAAAAAACTACTTTGAAAATATGTATGCACCCCTGTGTTGATTGCAGCATTATTTATAATAGCCAAAATGTGGAAGCAACTCAAGTGTCCATCAATAGGTGAATGGATGAAGAATATAATGTAATATTATTCAGCCATAAAAAGAATGCAATCTCGCCATTTGCAACAGCATGAATGGACCTAACGGGTATTATACTCAGTGAAATAAGTCAGAGAAAAATAAATACCATATGACTTCACTTATATATGGAATTAAAAAAAAATAAATGAGCAAATAAGACAAAAACAGAAACAGACTCATAAAAACCAAAACAAACTGGTCATTGTCAGAGGGGAGAGGGATAAAAGATGAGAAAAATAGTTGAAAGAGGTTAAAAAGTACAAACTTCCAGTTATAAAATAAATAAGTCACAGGAATGTATAGTACAGCCTAAGGAATACAGTCAGTAATATTATTATAACTTTGTATGATGAAAGATAGTAACTAGACTTACTGTGATCATTTTATAATGTATGTAAGTGTCAGATCACTATGTTATATTCCTGAACCTGATATGATATTGTAAATCAAGTATACTTCGATAGAAATAAAGAAGTAGGCAGAGTAGCTTCTGATACCACATTAGGTTGATTTGGCAGATAAGAAATAAGGATGCATGTCTATGTGTTGTGCTGAGGAGTGTTCTAGAGCAATAGTCTCCAAAATGGTGTGCTTGAAGAAAATACTAGAAATTCTAGTGATATATTAATGTTCCTTGTATTAAAGGATATACTTACAGTTAATACTTGAGTTGACATTGGTATCTTTATTCGGTTTCTATGTGAGAGGAACTCATGCCAACTAAGATTTACAAGATATTCAGAAAGAAGGGTATGAATTCCACAGCTAGAAACTCATTAATTTGCCTTCAGAATATTGCACTACATTGTAGTTTACATATGTCTAGATCAGTGAATTTATGAATTATATCTGATTTTAATTAAACTAACATAAAATGGATATGTGGTTTAATAAATATTTTTTTCAAAGCAACTGTGGATTGAAGATCATACTCATAATGTAAGCCCAAATGAGCAACAATAAAATGGCAGAGCTGGCACCTCTCCTATTTGTAGCATGAGTTTTTCATCAGCTATTGATTTATCAGGTAAAAATGGCAGTGATCTAATTAGTTTGGAAAAACCATTTTCCAAAAGCAGAACAAAACAAAATTGTTGAGAAGACTATTTGAAAAAAGAAAACAACCCTATTTATATTCTTTATTGTTAATGAGCATATCTCATCCTAACTACATATTTTGCCTTGAGATATTAGTGAATCACAGTGGATTATGTAAAGAATTTATAGGTAAATAATTTATATTTGGATGTATTTTCCAAAATATTTTGTCATGTGGTGCATGAGCCCTGCCCTTATGCTCTGTATACCTTTGGTTAGACTGCTAGTAACTTAATTCTTAGGATTGCTTAGGATAGAAAAATCCTTCTTCCTCCACATATTTTCCCTGTTTCTCAGCCTTTACTCTACTTCCCCCTTCTCTGTTTCCCCAGTCTCTTAGATTCAAATCATTTCAATATTTTTATCCCTGTCTCCACCTACACTGTCAAATTAGTAGTTCTTTGTCTCTATAACCAGTTATGTTTACTCATTAAAAACTTCTCATAGCAGTTTTGTAGTCTGGTTCCTGACACTAATATTTTTCTTCAAAGGGATTCTGTCCCCTTTTCCTAGAACATATTTGTATTTTTAAGTAAACCTATGAAATAATGACTTCTTTTTTTTTAACAGGTAGAAACATGGAACTTTTTTTTTTAATTTTAGAGGGAGAAAGAGCATGAAACAGGGAGAGGGGCAAAGGGGGAGAGAGAGAGAATCTTAATCAGACTCCACACTCAACGTGGAACCTGACATGGGGTTTGATCCCACGATCCTGGGATCATGACCTGAGCCGAAATCAAGAGTTGGATGCTCAACCGACTGAGCACCCAGTCGCCCCATGAAATGTTTTTAATAAATGAAATAAATAAATAGAATTTCACTGTGATGGCAGTAATGCAAAACATTTATATATTTCCTGTATATGAATAAAGACAAAATCATGAAAAAATGGGGGAAAATAAAGTCCTTAATCCTAAAAGAAATTTAGTGTATGGTGAAATAGTGATTTCTTGAACTAAGAATAATGTAAGTTGTTTTGCTAATCTAGATTGTATTTGCTGAATTGAAAAATATTTGTTTTTTGTGGGCTCATAATATTCTTTATAAGGACCCAAGTCAAGTCAAAGCAATGGTACAATGAGGCAATAGTGACACTATTAGCAGTATAACCAGTAATCATTCAATTAATTGGATTAAAAAGGACTGCAAGATGTTCTTTAAAAAAGACATAAAATTATTTGGTCATACATGAATCAGTACGTTTTCAGTTGTGTGTGAGAAAAAAAACTCCAAGTGGTTCTGAATGAAAAATGGACACATGTAACTAAACAGTCCAGTGGAGATATTTGACTTCAGGTGTTGCTGGATCAAAGTATTTCAGCCAGGTCATAAGGAATCTGTTTCTTTTGGTTCTGCTTTTTTGCATTCTCAAATGCTGATAAAGATGGGCACTAACAGCTCTAGACCTACATCCTGCCAGCTTAGCAACCCTAGCTGGAAAACCCTCTTTGCCAATAATTTTAGCGATTATCTTGA
This sequence comes from Paguma larvata, assembly GCA_030068075.1. Classification (NCBI taxonomy): domain Eukaryota; kingdom Metazoa; phylum Chordata; class Mammalia; order Carnivora; family Viverridae; genus Paguma; species Paguma larvata. The sequence continues at coordinate 86,670,711 of CM057830.1, forward strand.
GGCTTACTCTTGCTGGCCCGGCCTGGGTCACCTGCTTTTCTCTGAAGTCAGGACGATGGGGTCAGCCTCATCCAAATCACATGAGGAGTTGCTTTCCAAAGGAAACCAAAGAAAAGAGCAATGGACCATCAAAAACTAAGATTTAACTTCCTTATTATGGCATCAATATGACCCTGTTTCATGTGAGGCTCTGAGCATTTATAGAAAATAAGGCCTTGCTTTTCTTGTTTTCATTGTGGCCTAGACAACAGAAACAATGAGGGTGAAACAATAAAAGATCTCGAGCTCATCTGATATTCATTCTACGCTCTTCATTCTTTCACTATTTACAAAATAAATACTTAAAAAAAGAGCTCATTTCTCAGAATGGATGGTGAGTTCTAAGATAGCACTATGAGAACTGTATAGTATCCTAAGGAGTCAAGATCTTACATTGTTTCCTTGCATATAAGGAGGCTCACCAGACGCACAAGATCTGTAGTCATGACTAGAAAAAAAAAATGATGGAAGACAATACTCTCTCGACAAAAAATGAGATTTTTACCATCTCTCCAGAAATTCCACTCTCTCCTCCTCCCTACCCATGACGGTGGGTCCTCTTACAACTAGGGATAGGAAGTACATTCTAAAGCCTGGAAGATTCACTAGGGCTACAGACTTCTAGAATCAGAAATAGACCCAGCTTTAATAGCCACAGACAGCGAAGCAATCTTTTTGTATTGTTTTTAACAGTAAAGATTTTTTTCTGTCATTCATTAAGATCCAGTCAAAGAAATGCTGAATGGGGCTGATGTTCTGTAATTGACCAGAAGTTCCCTAGGCCCTGGTTTACTGCTGACAACTGTCTTGTACTTCTCTTCTAGTCACCAAAGAAGTGGGGGTTGAGAGAGGGAAATCTTTACTGGCGTCCTCAACCTCATTTAACTCAGATTGAACATATTATGATACGAGTGTTAATGTATCATGAAAACTGAACTATTGACAATTCTCAGCAGTGACCGAAGCATGCACAGGATGCCTAATGCTGTCCCTTTGGCTGACATTTTGCAAACAGCCTGAACTGGGTGCGGGAAAGAGGAAGTATGGTTAGGAGATGAGATTATCATCTCAAGGATTTTTTTCTACTTGTTCAAGCTGTCACTTGTTAATTGTATTCAGCTCTCATTGCTGTTGGTAAAGTAGGGTGACTGGAATTATGAATATGAAAACTTCCAGCTTTTTAATTCATTTGTAACCAATGACTGATTGACTAGCACAACTGGGCTTGCATTTTAAATAGCTTTTTGGCATCTTTCCACCACCTAATACAATACAGATAATTCCCTGACAGCACGCCAGAGATAATGCAATTATCATTGAGTTTCTTTAGACATGTTTTATATTATCTCCTTAAAAGAATCCTATTTCCTTCCTGTAATCTAATCTAACTTGGACCTGACTATCTTAAATGAGACAGATAGTTTAAAGATAAAGGATAAATTGGGGATGGGGTAAGGTGCTTGCTACCTTTGCCTCCCTTGTGAGACAGCATCGTCTGTTTATTATGGGTCAATAAAGAAGCCACAGCCCCCAGTTCTGCATCCTCCTATCTCTAGGGACATCGTGGTACCTTCAGGCTACTTCCATGAATGTTTCCAGTTATTATACTCATAGGAAGAGATCTTGAGTGGACATTTAATTCATTCCCTCCCCAGGAGGAACTCCATTGAGACCATTCCAGCAGACCTTGTTGCGAGTTAAAAACTCTGCTTGAATCTGGAACCTTCAGTGTCTCTCTGACCTATCCAATAATCCACAGCAGTGTCTATACCATTTTCTCTCAGGAAATTCTTCTTAATATCTGACCTAAATTACTGACAGAGTATCTCTGTGCTCATTTTTCCTTAATGGAGGTTTATAACGCTGTCTTCCTCTTCATGTAGTGATGCATTATAATTCCTGGAAATCACACTCCTTCATCTTCCCTGGGAAAACTGCTCGATTTCCTGTGTTTTTCCCTTATCAGCCTCAGTTTTGAATATCTGTTAATTAGCTGTCTCCTCTCCCTGGCCCTCACCTGTATCTCCACATGTTGTAAATTTGTGGAGCCCATAATCACTCCCTACTGACATAGCCAGAATAGGCACAGGCTAGGACTGCTTGGGCACTCAGGGATAGACAGCCTGACTAAGAATCATGCCAGAAGAGATATGGGCCACAGAGTGAAATAGTGCTACTCTGTATTTTGGGTAACACCAAATGAGCTTGAAGCATTGCATTATTTGTATTATGAATAATAAAAATAATTACAAGCTTTCCAGATCCTTCAGAAAAATAGTTCAACCACCTGTGGCAGCTACGTTTGTGCTTCCCACTCACTCATATGTCACCTTAATGGCAGGCAGGCTCTCACACTGGTCAAATAGAACAATCATATGGTTTCCATTCCCAGGCAGGTGAGGGTTTACTGGAGAGGATCAATGTTGCATTCCCCACCAATTTGATTTTCATTAAACAAGTAGTCAAACTCTAATTCAGCCATGAAAACAATATGTGGCCCATAGCCCTCAAGAATGTTTTCCTTTATCACGGGCCATTTATTTGTTTATGTCGCAAATACATATAGGACTTCTTATGTGCCAGGCACCATTCTAAATACTTTACACATATTAATTCATGTAATCTCCATGACAATCAAAAGGAGGTAGTTACTAATAATGGCCTTATTTTTCAGATAAGGAATATGTACCACAGAGTTAATAATAACTTGTCCGAGGTCATACCACTAGTAAGTGGCAGGACAGAGATTTAAAGCTAGGCAGTTTGATTTCAAAAGCTGCCTACTTACCTACTACTCTGCCTTTTTGGTTTTCTTCTCCATTCCACGTTCCAAGCCCATCTCTTTTCCAAGAGTAGACCTTGGTCTCTCCTAAACTTGTCTTTCCATTAATTTTTTCTAGTACATTACGCATGTATACAGTACATGACTTGGGCAGAGAAATGGCTGGGAGGAATCGCCGTGCCTAAATGGTAAGCTTTCTTTTACTTTGTGCATTTTGCTCTTGTGCTTTTTTTTTTTTTCCACCTTCAGGATGAGGAAAGATTTCTTTCTAGCTGCTGAATCAGCTGCTTTCTCAATGGTAAAAACAGAAAACCTGGTGAGAAACTTGGGTAATTTTGTTTATTTCTCAGATGTCTGTGATTGGCATGAGCAGAGAGCCCTGCATTTTGCACTGCCTCTGCCTCTTGCGGTTCCCATTTACTTGAGATGAGACCAAATGCCCTAGGTCACCTCCAATGGAATCATGGTGGTGGTGTTGGGGAGTGGGTGGATCTTGTAAAAATATAGAATCCTGGGCTCCAGTCCTGACCCACTGAATTTGAATTTTAGGAAAGAGATCCAGGAATAGAACATATTAGCACACATATTAGCAGGCTCCTCTCTAGTGATTCTTATGAATAACTGGGTTTGAGATCCACTGCCCTCAAGAAGCTTTGTGAATGGCCGAATTTGAAGAATTAATGTGGAGGCTTTAAAAGAAGATGCCCTGTATCCACCTCTGGAGAGTGTGCAGTGGTATGCTGGTAAAATAACCATGTGTCTAAAAGAAAAAAAAATCTGATTCTTAGCATTTGCCAATTTTCATGGTGTAAATATTTCTGCCATGGTTTATTTCCAGCTACATATGTGAGGTCATTGAACTCAGAGTTGGGAAGACACATGCACAGTTGATTCTTGTAAGCCAGTGCAAGCTGGCACCTGCACACTGAAAACGTGAATGTCAGAGGGTGTGACTAGGAAGTTGGCAGTGACATAGGAAGGAGAAGGGCATTGATTGCACCTAGTAAGTGACAGAGCTGGGATTTAAACCCAACACTTTCTCACTCCCAAGCCCATGTCTTTAAAGTTTATTTATTTATTTTGAGAGAGAGAGAGAGAGCACATGAGAAGGGGAGAGGCAGAGAGAGAGAGAGGGAGAGAGAAAGAATTCCAAGCAGGTTCCGCACTGTCAGTGTGGAGTCTCATGCGGGGCTAGAAATCCCCAACCATGAGATCATGACCTGGGCCAAAACCAAGAGTCGGAGGCTAAACTGACTGAGACACCCAGGAGCCCCAAGCCCAGGTCTTTAATCCTTGCATTGTCTATGCCTTTGTGCATACTGTATAACCAGTTTCAGGAATATTCTTTCCCTCCAGTTCTGTATGTGAAAATTCTGCCCATCCTTCAAGGCTCATCTCAGCTGCAGCCTTCTCCTTGAAGACTTCCAATTTCCCCATTCCCAATAGATGTGTCTTCTCCCATTGCTATGGGATGGGTTATGTAGAGACATCATTTTCGGAGGACCTACTCTTCAAGCAGGTCCACTCTGCTTAAAACAGGGAAGCATGGTGCAGGAAAGCAATGTGGCACAGTGGCAAGAGCATGTGTTTTGGAACCAGACATATATCAACTCAAACCCCAGGTGCAATATTGATCAACTGTGTAGAGAAGTAGTCACCTTTCTAAATCTCAATTTCTATAGATGTAAAGTGGCAATAAGAGTGACCCTGCATGATCATGTAAAGATAAATAATAATTCATAGGAAGTGCCAGGCACTTATAAAGTGTAGTTTTATTATTCATGTATTTGTCCTATACTGACAAATGTCACTCATGGCTTTGCATCTTCAGTAATTTGATATCAAAGTCACAGTCTATGAGTAGAGTTTCCTTTATCAAACATTCCTTGAATGCCATTCATCTACTGACCCAACAAAAAGAACAGCATTTGAGCTTGTCTTTGGAGACTCTTAGTCTCTCCTTAAGCCTTGGTCAGGGCTGTCAACCCACACAGGAGCCATATCCTTAGCTGCCCTTCACCTTGTTAAGCTGCAAATGGCTGACTTGCCTGATATCCACTTGCCCCTCCTGCCTCATATTGGTTATAGCTTTCAGGGCAATGAGTGAGTCAAGAGAGAGAAATTTGGGATTGAGATGAACTACATGCCCACATACTAAAGTTCCAGTGTATCTAAACTCACTTTCCATGCACTGCGGTCTGCAGTCTGAGTGGCAGCGAGGCTCAGTAGGCTGATGAAGTGATGAAGACATTGTCAAAGAAACAGCCAGTACCAATCCATCGACTCAGCCTTTGGCCTAAAGGAAGGAGAGAGCCAGATGTGTCTGGAGTTCGCAAGCCTAGCCTTGGATCCTCCAGGATGATTGATACCGGGCCAGTGTGCTAGAGATTATCCAACTCTACATAACTCTGTGGTGCCTAAAGTCTTTCTGGAATGCTCTTATTTAAGCTAAGGCATTCTTGAAGGTTGCTTTCAATGTGTAATATTTGTGAGCAGAGCCGCTAGCTGCTGTTGACACCTGTGCAGAAATGAGTGCAATAATGCTGAGTCAGATTCAGGCAAGGGAGGTTTAAAATTGTGGCCACGGTAGGCTGATTGGGTATTAGAGCTGGGCAGGGGTTAATAGAGCATTCAAATGGTAGTATGCAAGAAGGGGGAGACTATTGGAGGATTTTTAAACTAAACGTGGCCGTTTGGAAATGGAAATTTTGTGGCTCAGGAGACAAACTTTCCAGACTTCGCCATCTTGCCTCAGGCTGGTTCTGGGTCTCGAGTTCAGAGCAGCTCCCTGAATTGCCAAGCAACGAGTGACTTCACTTGCTGTTGGCCTGCACCGAGAAGCAGTAGATAATGGTGTGACAATATTTGGACATACTTGCATGCACTTGCTGACAGCCTGGGGACTGGAGGGTTGCACAGCTTATTTCAACAGGCTTTTTCAATGCTCACTCTCCCACTTGTGGATGCAGGGATCTTGGAGGATATCGCTGAGTCAGAAGTAAAGATTGATTAACACTGAAGGAAATCAGTACTGACCACATTTCTTGGAAGCACCCTAGTTGAGGAGAATGGTAGATGGTGTGGGCAGGGGCCCAGAATCATGATAAACTTTGCTTTGACTTCTCCCCTGCCAGACCTGCAAGTTCAAGGAAACTATTCTTGTTTTAATGTAACACAGTGAAATCTGTGAAAGATGTATTTTTTTCCTTCATATAATTCTAATTTTGTCTCAACAAGATCTGATTAGCTGGGAATTATCTCAGAATAAAATTTCAAATCAATTTACAAAAATCAAGCAACTGCACCCAGAGTCTTCCCTCACTAGATTTCCTGATAAAGACAAAATGCCTGATACTCAAACCTTCTATGAGATGAGGAAAGCTTGACATTTATGCCAAAACAGGTGTTCCCTCTAGGGGAAAAAAAGTACCTCCACAAGGATTCAACATGATTTTTTGAATGTTTATTTATTTGTTTTGAGGAAGAGCATGCATAAATGGGGGATGGGTGGAGAGAGAGGAGACAGAGAATCCCAAGCAGTCTCCAAGCCATCAGCACATAACCCAACACGGGCTCGAACTCATGAACCACGAGATCATGACGTGAGCCAAAATCAAGAGTTGGAGACTTAACAAACTGAGCCACTTAGGCTCCCCAAGGATTCACCATTATTCATCCTCATTCAGCCCACTACTTATCTTGTCTACTCCTATTCACTCTCCTGAAGGATGATGTTTTACTTATTTTGTCCCTCCTGTTGCAGGTGTTAGGCTGTTCTGTTCCACTCCATAAATATTTACTGAGCATTTATTATGTGTCAGGCATAATTCCAGGCATTAAGGCTAAAAATATAATTATTATGGTTACTATGTATTGATTATTAAATATGTACCAGATACTTTAGGTGTATTTTCTCCTAAATCCTCCCAACAGCCCTCTGTATATAAGTGCTATATCTTCCCCATTTTACAGATGAAAAAACTGATACACAGAGAATTTCAGCAACTTACTAATGGCCACAAGTGGTAGAAGTAGGACTTTAGACCTAGTTTTCTCTGGTTCAATCGTCAACACTTTAGTTCTATCATGTATATTACTCTGATAAGGACTTTGCCTTCTGTCATGTGATACAAAAACCCTATATGGTAACTATTGTTATATTTTACATTTTACAGATAAGAAGACTGAGACCAAAAGAAGTTATATGACTTGCCTGAGGTCACATGAAGAATAAGTAGTAGGGCCAGAATTTAAGCCCTGGTAGGTTCCAGAGAACATGTACTTAACTGCCATGTTCCATTGCTTCTGTGAAATCAATCTTTGATTATTCCATGGGGACAAAGATGTCAAAAAGACATATCCCTGGCAACAAGACATGGTAAACTAGAACTAGAAGCCCAGGTAGATGAACTTGGAATAGGCAGGTAGTGTAATTCAGGTGGACTGATGGGATGACAGAAAGATAACAAGGAACAGAAAACAGGTAACTTCAATTCAAGTACAGAAGCTAAAGCTCAGAAATGTCAGCAAATGTAGGTAATAAGTATCATAGGTACACTCATCAAAGGGGCCGTATCTGGTATCTTCATAGGAAGTCAGAAGAGCTGGGTCCTACTCTGAGCCTTACCATTACCTCCCTGGTTAATAGTAGGCAAGTTAGGTCTCTTTGAGCCTCAGTTTTTCCGTTAGTATGATCCAAATTGCAGTCTCTGTTCCATCTACCTGACAGAGGTATGGTGAAGGTAAAAGAAAATAATAGATCTAAAAGTGCTGTTGAAATGTTTTCGTTTCTATTAAATTCATTTTTGGAGTAATTAGATCCATTTTCTATGTGTTTTTGTATGGTGTAGGCACCACCTGAGTTTATCTAACTCTTAGTAACTAGTGGACCAAAATGGACCTACCACTTGCCTTTAGAAATATCTAGATGAGAGTCAAGCATTTGTTACTGAAAAAAGTAGCAGCAAAAAGAATGTTGTTGGAGTTTCTAAATCATTCCATTGTTAACTCTAGAACTTTGATTTTACTTGTTGGGCAGTCAATGATCTATTGATTGTGATTTCAAAGTCAGATAAAACCCTTACTGGCTATGAAACCTTGGACAATTCACCTAATCTTTCTGAACTGTAGTGTTGTTTTTCCCCTCTCCAAGAGGGTTAATAATGTACTACTCACAGATATGCAGTAAGGTTTAAGGGAGACACTATAGGTAAAGCAGCCAGCATAGTGTCCTGACACAGAATACACATTCAACAGTACCAGTTCCCTGGCCCTTATTATTCTGACGTTATATGGCAAGATGACAAGGATATTGATCTACCTTAAAGACAAAAACAAAACTTTCTGCCAAAAATAGTAAATGGTCAACTTGTTAATCAGTACACTATCTTCTGGAACTTAAGGGCCATGGTGTCACCTTATATATTCTTTTTTTTTAACATTTATTTATTTTTGAGAGACATAGAGACAGAGCGTGAGCAGGGGAAGGGCAGAGAGAGAGGGAGATACAGAATCTGAAGCAGGCTCCAGGCTCTGAGCTGTCAGCACAGAGCCCGACACAGTGCTCGAACTCACAGACCGTGAGATCATGACCTGAGCTGGAGTCGGCCGCTTAACCGACTGAGTCACCCAGGCGCCTTATATATTCTTAATGCTTTGTTCTTTCTGTTACATCATGAGCCCTCAAAAGCAGGAAATAACCATGGAAAAGAGGAACCAGTAGGCATAAAATCTAGCCTGGATTCATGTAAAATAGTTGAATTTCCTGGGGCCCTCCACTGCAGTGGCACCATCATTAACACCACATATTCTGGGTACTTGGAACCCCCTGAGTTTTTAGTCTAAATATAGCAGAGCTATCTTCATAGTTACAGTCAGCTCCAGAACTAGTGGTCAACTTGCAAAGGTTTGTGATTTCCACAGACTGTACTGGGGGCAAGGGCTGTGAGCCATGAGTCATTTGAATCCCACCTACCCACCTGTCCTCCTTCCTCCTTTTCCTTAGCCTTTGCCAGAAAAATTGAGTGGCTGGAGAGAAGCCAGATTGATGGGATCCTTTTGTACTCCAGAAAACCTGATTTTAAATCTCTACTTCAGGCAAGTGGGATCAACATCACTCCCCCAGTAAAATGCAAGCCTGGATGGCTTAATTTATCACTCTCAAACAATGTCATTATGATCATACTATGTTTAATGGAGAAAAAAAGAGGGGGAGTGTGCAGTAGAGTTTTATGATTCTGGTGACTGCTTATATTCACCCTGGCTTTGAGGTTTGGCTAGTATATATCAAGTGGGAGGGTAGGCTTGGCTTTTTAGATGTGTTCAGGGATTCTGCTCTTGGAACTTATGATTCAGACTGGCCTGTTTTCAGGATTCAGTTACCTTTCCTTCTTTTTTTAAAGTTCAAATTGTTTCTGGCAGCAAAACAGAAATATTATCAAGACCTGCTCATAGAATTCTTTGCCACAGATGGTATCAATCTCAAATGAATAGACATTTCAGTTTTGGCTTCTTTACAACCTACCACTAACCCTCTGCAGCCAACTTGTATTAGCGGCCTCAGTCAAGGACAAATGACAAATAGCTACCCTAGGCTAGAATATAGCCTTCTTAGCAGCAATTGACATGAGCACATCCCAAATGTGAGTCAAACCTGAGCCCAAAACCTGCTCAATAAAGGAGAGTGGTCTGAAGTTCTAGAATGCCTCTGCTAAGTTCCCAGAATGCCTTACTGCTTCATAACAGTTTGTTATGAACCCAAAGCAGTTTGTTTTGACCCAAAGCAACCCCCATAATTGGTTTCATTGCCACGGCTGTCGTTTGCCTTAGAAGCAGACTGTGTGCCTGACTATGTCTTCTGTGAAGGCAGGGTTTGACAATATGGCCTGTCATGAAATAAAATCCCAACTCTAAAATATTTCTTTCCAAGTTATTGGGCAATATCTTGTTAGTTATTGTGACATAAGCAAAAGTGTAAATATTAGTTGCATCCAATAAAATTGCCAAGCCAATTTAGAACTCTATAAGGGCTAGCCAAGGTCTCACTGAGAATTTGGACCTGGCACCCTTCCCAGAAGGTCAACAGATTGACTCTATTGATGCGTCAATGAAGAACCCTTCCTGAGCAAGGATTCCGACTCGCTCCCACTCTGTCCTTGGCTATTTAAATCTGGGAGACATTACAACAAGCATGTAGGGAAATCTCAGCTTCCGAGAGTCTACTCACAAGTAAGGCTGAGGAAATGATCGATTTTAGAGGTGTAAATGTTTGTGGAAATAGTTTCTTACACGTACTCATATAGAGTCATGCATCCCAGGCTGTACCAAATGTTTTTGGCAATGGAGAAAGTTATTGCTTTGGAGGTGGGGTGGGAAAAAAATGAAAGGAAAGAGAAAATGTGAAATAATTTAGACCGTAATGTTGGCCCAAGTGCCAGGGAGGGAAAATGAATGGTTTGAATGAACCTAGAAGTTCACCTATCTGGTTATATTTGCCTACTTTTGATGAATTGGTTAGGGGAACCCACTGTCACAACAGCATTCTTTCAACTATGGTTTGCTGCCTCCTATCTGTGTGATATAAATAAGTGATGTTACCTCTATGAGCCTCAATTTCCTCATTACAAAATGAAGATAATGGTATATACCTCCTAAATTTATATGGGGATTAAATATCCTTTCCTTTCCATCTCTATGGTACATGTGCCTGCTCTTAACTCTCCTGGGTATACCCTTAAATATATTATTCTGTCAGAGTAACCAAAAAGTAGAGGAATATAGTGTTCAGACTCAAACCAGAGTCAATATCTAGAATTAGTAGAGACACCAGGGACGAGTTTTGAATAAGTAGTCCAGACTACCAGGTGGATAGAACAAAGTGAGCCAAAGTCTCACTGAGAATTTGGACCTGGAACCCTTCCCAGAAGGTCAACAGACTGGCTCTATTGATGCATCAAGGAAGAACCCTTCCAAACCCAGCCAAAGATGTCCACATCCTAATCCTGGAAACTGTAAATATGTTACCTTACATGGCAAAAGGGTTTTGGTACATGTGATTAAGGATTTCGAAATGGGGAGATTATTCTGGATTATCTGGGCAGGGTGGATATAATTGCAAAGGTCCTAATAAGAGAAAGCCACAGGGTCAAAGGCAGAAGACTGTGACGACAGAAGGAGAAGTTGGATTGATGCCATTGCTGGCTTTGAAGATGGAAGCGAGTGACAATTCAAGAGAAGTGAGCAGCTCCTAAAAGCGAGAAAAATCAAGGAAAATTATTCTCTCCTAGAGCTTTCAGAAAAGAACCATAGAGCCTTAGAATTAATTAGTAAATAATCCTAGATTCCAGGCAAATAATCTTTTTATTGATCAGAACTTATCATTATGTAGTGGTAGGTCAACTGCCAAGATGTTTTTTTAAAGCTTATTTATTTATTTGAGAGAGAGGGAGAGAGCATGGGAGGGGCAGAGAGAGAAGGAGAGAGAGAATCTCAAGCAGGCTCTGTGCTGTCAGAGCCTGAAGCAGGGTTCAGTCTCATGACTGAGATCATGACCTGAACCAAAATCAAGAGTTGGATGCTTAACTGACTGAGCAACCCAGGTGCCCAGCCCAGCCAAGATGGTTTTATTTCAGGAGCATCACAAAGGGCTGCCTTGCTCATAAGAATTCACATTAGAATCATGGAGGAAAGACTGGTATCATTCATTGAAGTAGTAGGACAATTAGATATGGACCTATGGGGGTAGAGTGGTTTGCCACATAGCTATTTATTTCACTCATACAATTCACAGGGTACACAGATGTTTGTCCTGAGAATTCCTTAAGGATCAGAGTAGTGACCTCCAGCTTGATCTACCAGTGAGGCAGATGACTACTGTTTGTTAATTGGCAAATTCTCTACTATATTACTCTAGTTTAAGTACAATCTAAAGGAGAGAAACAGATTTTTTCCTCCCTTCAAGCATTTATAGCTCAATTATTATATCCTATCAAACTCTAAGGGGAAATTAGTCTGAATCTTGCTATAATGGAGGTGTATACACATTTAGATTTGTACACATTTCTATTATAATGGAGGTGTATACACATTTCTGTTGTATACATTTCTATTATAGTTTTTATATAACATAGTTTATTACTAAACTTTGCCTGTATCTTATTCACCTGTATATGCTAAGCATTTAGCATGGAAAGGGGGCACTTACTACATTATTTGTGGATGAATGAGGAGGAGTTTATACTGAGAGTCAAAGGATGCTGAGTGAGTCTCAGTGAGATTGGTACATGAGGAAGGCTAAAAGCCATGATCTGCTGAAGGTACATGTCATGCATTTCTGGAGTTAAAAAGGTGGCTCACTAGAGACTGCACAATGACCACTTCTTCAGAGATTTCACTAACACGGCTCCTACTACAGAGCAAATGTGTCTTGATGTCCACTGAGACGTATTAAAAGTACAGAAAAGTGCCAAGAATAATAAAACTGATATCCAACCCCCAGTACTATAATTAACTATTAACATTTTGTCTTATTTCCTTCTAGTCTGTTTTAGGCAGTGTAACATTAAAAGTAAGCTAAAGTCCCCTTTAACCACGACCCTAGTCTCATTCTTCTCCACATTAGAGATAAGCAGTATAATAAATTGTATACTCTTTCATATATCATCATAAACAGTGGATATTATTTTTGTGTCTATGATTTTCATATTTATATAATTGGCATCATATTTTACTTATTATTTCATATATTACTTTTTTCACTCACTATAGTTTTCTATGATCTGCCCATGGTGATATATACAGATCTAGTCCATACCTTATAATTACAGTAGTAGTTAGACATAAAACTACACCAAATGTAATTATTCTATTCCCCTCTTGATGGGCAACTGGGATGTTTTTACTCTTACTCCTATTACAAAGAGCACTGGAATGTTCTTTTTACAGACAAGATGGAGAAGCCTCATTCCTTTCATATTCTCTTTCTTACAAATAAACCATAGACTTAAAACATCAAACAGAGAAGAAATCTCTGATAGGAGAAAAGAAAGGCGACTGTCTTAGGGATCTCAGGACTTAAGGAACAACACAGAAGTTATTCTTCTGGGCTCACTTTTTACCTCCCATATATCATAAACAGTGTACCAAGACACACACACACACACACAAAATCTCCAAGAAAAGCCTATTACTCTTAGCCAAAGCACTGGGGAAAGAGTGAACTAATAACAAGAAACATTTTTGGCAATACCTATCCTACTCCAACAAAACACCAATGAATAAACTATATCCCATGCTCCCCCATAGTTTCAGTGAGCCAAACAGAAGCTGACTTTACACCCCACCCTCCTGTCTTGCAGAAACAAGTGACTCTGTTCCAATTCTCCCACTAGGAAGCAGATCTCCCACCATATCCTCACCCGGAACACAGATGAAAAAAAAAACTCTGAGTCCCCCACCCAGGTGGCATTAGTGGGCAGAGTAGTGAGCTGATCTACTCTCTCACCCTTTTACCCCATTACCTCCTGTACTGTGGAAGGAGCTGATATTCTGATTCCCTTCCTGCAGTGGTGCTGGTAGGGCTGAGCAGGAAGGAGCTTATTTTCCATCTCGCACCTGGCAGAAGCAGTGGATCTAGTGGGGAGGTTTAGATTCAACCCCTGCCCAACATCAACAAGGTAGGATGAGGAAGAGCAAGGTTATGTTCGCAGGGCCCAGTAGAGAGGCCACTGGGTAGTTAAGTTGCTATTCACACAAAAATAATACTGAATGATGGTGTATAGGGCTGGGAAAGTGAACATTCTGTTTTTCCCCTTCTTGGTGTCAGCTCACAGGGTAGCTGATCTTCCATTCACACGTGGCAACAACAAAGCCAAACATGGCTGTGCAAAGTGGAAAGTTGGTCCTCTGTTTCCTCCTCTATTCTTGGTGTTAGCAGGGCCTAGAAGGCTGCTAAGCTTACACACCCACTTGGTGTGAGATTTTGCCCAATATTTACTGAAAGGATGTTAGTGGGGTGAAGAGGGGAGCAGAACTTTCACTTCACTATTTGCAATGGGGTGGTTTGATGTAGCCTCTACTTTTGCTAAGGTGGTATTAGCAGGCCCAGACAGAAGGTAAACACTCACTCGCACCCAGACCTATATATTGTGCTTAAATATGATGACTGCTTACTATAAAGGAGGTTAAATAAATCCAGAGTCTCACAACATAATGCCTACATTTTCTAGGATATAATTGAAAATCATTTGTTATACCAAGAATCAGGAAAACCATAACTTGAATAAGAAAAGCTAATCAACAATAAGATGACTCATATTTTGAAATTATTTGACAAGGAGTATAAAGTAGCAATCATAAAAATGCTTCATTGGGCAATAATAAACACTCTCACAATAAATAAAAAATAAATATCACAGTAAATAAAAAATATAAAGAACCAAAGAAATGTTACAGAACTGAAAAACATAATAACTAAAATTTAAAAAAAACAACAACTTCCTAGACAGGCTCAGTGGTAGATTGGAGATGACAGAGAAAAGAATCAGTGAACTTGAAGAAAAATCAATGGAAATTACCTAATCTGAACAGCAGAGAGAAAATAGGCTGAAAATATAATGAGCAGGGCTTCAGTGATAATGAGCAATATAAAAAAGATCTAACATTTGTGTTATAAAGAGCCCCGGAAGGAGAGAAGAAATAGTGTGGATTGGAAAACAATATTTCAAGAAATAGTGGCTAAAAGCTTCAGAAATTTGGCAAAATAATACAAACCTACTGATTTAAGAAGCTAAATAAATCACAGGATAAACCCAAAGAAACCCAATTCAAGAGACTATAATAATCAAAATTCTGAAAACTAAAGAAATATCTTGAAAGAGGTTTAAGAGAAACAAATTACCTATAGGGGACCAGTGATTCAAATATCAGTGAATTTATCATCTGAAGCCATTGAAGTCAGAAAGAAGTGGCACTGAAGAAACTGTCAACACCTAATTATATATGCAGCAAAAATACCCTTCTGGAATGAAAGGGAAAGGAAAATAGTGTCGAATTAAAAAAAAATAAGAGAATTTGTTACCACCAAACCTACCCTTAAAGAATAGATAAAGGAGGAGTGCCTGAGTGGCTCAGTTGGTTAAGTGCCCAGCTCTTGATTTCAGCTTAGGTTATGATTTTACAGTTCCTGAGTTTGAGCCCTGCGTTGGGCTCCATGCTCTCAGCATAGAGCCTGCTTGAGATTCTCTCTCTCCCTCTCTCTTTCGCTGCCCCTCCTCTGCTTGTGCTTTCTCTCTCTGTCTCTCTCTCAAAATTAATAAATAAAAAGAGAGGGAATTTAAAAAGAGAGGGAATGGCTAAAGGAAACTCCCTAAAGAGATATAAAATGATAACAGAAGAAAGCTGGGACTTCAAAAGGAAAAAAAAATGGAATAGGTAGATATAATAGACTGGCCTTCTCATCAGGTTTTTAACGGTGTGTTGATTGAAGCAAAAATTATAACATTATCTGATTGTGGTGTCCAATGGATGTAGAGAAAATACTTCAGATATTTATATTTTAGGGGCACCTGGATGGTTCAGTTAGTTAAGCATCTGACTTCAGCTCAGGTCATGATCTCATGCTGACAGCTCAGAGCCTGGAGCCTGCTTCAGATTCTGTGTCTCCCTCTCTCTCTGCCCATCTCCCACTTGTGCTCTCTCTCTCTCTCTCTGTCTGTCTGTCTCTCTCTCTCTCAAAAATAAATACAAATTTAAAAACATATGTAAAAAGTGGGGATAGTAAAGAGACTTAAATGGATGTAAGGTTTACCACTTGAAGTGGTAAAATATTGGTCCAAGTAGACTATAACATGTAGACTATTCAGCATATATATTTTAATACCTAGAGCAACCACCAAAAACATACATAAATACAATATAAATTATAAAATTGAAATTCATTAAACATAAATCCAAATGAAATTCTATTAAATGTTCGAGTGACCCAAAAGAAGGCCTGTAAAGGGAAACAGGAATAAGAAATAGAGCAAATAGAAAACAAATAATAAAATAACAGGCTTAAGCCCTACATATGAATAATTACTTTAATTGGTCTAAATGTATCATTAAATAACTAAGATTGTCATCACCTCCAAAAGAAACCTGTACCCATTAGAAGTCATTCCCCATTCCCTACTCCCCATTCTCAGCCCTACGCAACCAGTAATTGACTTTCTGTCTTTGTAGATTTGCTTATTCTGGATATTTCACATAAATGGAATCATACAACATATGGTCTTTTGTGACTTGCTTCTTTTATTTAGCATTATGTTTTCGAGTTTCATCCATGTTGTAGCATGCTCCCTCATTTTTTAATTCCTCACTTATTGGGCACAAAACATGGTGTCAGGAATTATGATGGGCTCATTGAGATGCTTTATTTTGTTTGCTCTTCAAAACAATCCTTTGAAGTTATTAAATAAGTTTATCTTGACTATAGATGAGGAAAATGAAACTCAGAAAGCTTAAATAATTTGCCTAATGTCTTACAGATAGTAAGTGGCTGAGCCAGAAATTAAGCCCAGGTCTGATGCCAAAGCTCATGTTTATTCCACGAGGCCATGATTCTTCACTGTTCAGGACAAGGTGGACTTGTACCAGGAGATAACTTGGAATCTGCTTGATTACTAGTGATGATTATTATTTGGCCATAGCAGTAACATTTGAGGATTCTATTGGCCTTCACTTGAGTTGGTTCTATTGAGAACAGGAAGGACTGGTTTTCTCCAACCATGAAAGCTGATTTTGCAGAACTGAGCCTCCCACATCTTTCATTTGTGACCAATTCTGCTTGCATATCAACAGATTTGACCAATATCCTTTCCCATCTACGACAATGGGGTTAAACCTCCTCAAAACTTTGAGGTTTTAGATAAAAGGAATACATATTTATTTTATACTATAGCTAGTGGCAATTTATCTAAGCTATCATGCTTAATTAATGTAAGTGGAAGACATCATTTGCTACAGATAGCTATAATTATTTCCAGGGGAAACTTGAAAGTTTCAGGGAAATTTGGTGTTTTCATTCTGGAGATTCTTTCTATAGTCTCTTTAAAAAATATCTATTTTTCCTTACTGGTGAAAAGAGCATTTTGAAATTTCCTCTCAGAGACTTGCAAGCAGAAGATTTGTTGAGCAAATAATGTGCAGTTGGGAAAAGCAGCTTAGGTAGCCAGATTTTCAGTGGATAATTTGATATTCTTAGATTGTCAGACACTGTAAGGCATCCAGGTAATTTGCTGCTTTGAACCAAAACACGATTGCTTCCCCAAGCCCCCAAAACTTAGTTTTGTTGTTTGAAATGTTGCCTAACAATGGCTTTCTCTCTTCAACTCACCATTCTGTACCATCTGTTAGGATAGTGCCTATTTTGAACACAGCGTTTCATTCTTATAGCTCCTGGAGGAGTCAGGCTGTTTGGAGAAGGAATCATGACATTGGGAAAGCGGAGAGGAAGAAAAGGTAGAGCTAGAGTCCTCAATATATTTCTAGGAAGTTTCTTTTCTATAGCAGGATAACTATCCCATGGTGGTCCACCTTTTGAATGTGGAGAGCGATACCATGTTAAAAATGGGTTAAGGTGTAGTCAAAGCCAAATCCAATTCAGGTAGGGAGTTTAAGGGTCAAAACCCAAAGAGTGGTCACTGGGTGATTGTTTTTCCTTCAAAACAATGCTTTGGGTATCAGGAGGGTATTTTTAGGTATGCAGAGTTAATATTGGAGGTAGAACCATAAATAAAAACCTAGGTTAGCAATAAGATAGTAGTAGAATAGTCCTGAAAAATGAGACAAAGGCAGGCCAACTTTATCCTGAGTGACAGACTATTGCTGGCACAGGTTTACTTTTAAAGTCCTGGGAGCATCCCTTGTAGGCTGAACTGCTGTTTGCCTTTAACGCATCAACCAGGGTGCAGCACTATAAAGTGGCTGGGGAGAGAAATGAATGTGAGATATTCATTAATTTTCATTATGGCCAGAGTGAGGTTAGTGAGTGGGTTAAGGAAACAGTCGTATCTTCTTACCCTCCTAAACTCAAATAATCCTCTTATGGGCACCTGCTAGGGTAAACAGAAAGTGCTGATGGGTGACAAAACTTGGGTTATAGTGATGCTAATAAATGAAGATTTGGGGGGATGGGGAATGAAAGTCAGTGTGTGAACATGTGAACAGCTCACTCTTTGATCTGCCCATTCATCTTGATCAACCCTTGGATCCTGTGACGATTAATTTTATGTATCAACTTGACTAGGCCATGGGTGCCTAGGTATTTGGTTAAACATTATTTCTGGTTGTGTCTATTAGTGTTTTAGATGAGATTAACATTTGAATTGGTAGACCAAGTAAAGCAAAGTGCCCCTACCCATGTGGGCAAGCTGAATAAGAAAAAATACTTTCTCTCTGCCTGATTGTTTTCAAGCTGGAAATTTGTCTTTTCCTGCCTTCGGACTCCTGTGTGTGGACTCTGAGCATTCATATCATGTGAGCCAATTTCTTGTGATCTATCCCTCTCCTACACATGTACATACAGGTGTGCAATCTCTCCCTCCCTCTCTCTCTCTCTCTCTTTCTCTCTCTCTCTCTCACTAATTTTCTTTACTCTCTTCACTCCCTTTATTTTACTCTCTTCACTAATTTTTCTGTTTCTTTGGGAAGCTCTAATACAGTTCTAATACAAAATTCCTATTGCTTGATTCTTGATCAGTCCAATTCTCCCACAGCTGACCTTCTTGGGATAACAGAGTAAAATGACCTTGCACTCCTCCTGTAAGAGGAAGAAATAGCTATCTCCTACTTAAATCCACAACTGTCATCTTTCAAATAATCACAAAAAAACATGTATACGCTTAAAATTTTGAGAACTGAAGTGAAGTTGTGTGGTTGTTGATTTGTATTTCCCTGGTGATGAGTGACATTGAGCATCGTTTCATGTGTCTGTTGGCCATCTGAATGTCCTCTTTGGAGAAGTGTCTATTCATATCTTCCGCCCATTTCTTCACTGGGTTGTTTGTTTTTCGGGTGTGGAGTTTGGTAAGTTCTTTATAGATTTTAGATATTAGTCCTTTATCCGATATGTCATTTGCGATGATCCTTTCCCATTCCGTTGGTTGCCTATTCGTTTTGTTGGTTGTTTCTTTTGCTGTGCAGAAGCTTTTTATCTTGATGAGGTCCCAATAGTTCATCTTTGCTTTTAATTCCCTTGCCTTTGGAGACGTGTCGAGTAAGAAATTGGTGCGTCTTAGGTCAAAGAGGCTTTTTCCTGCTTTCTCCTCTAGGATTTTGACGGTTTCCTGTCTCACATTCAGATCTTTTATCCATTTAGAATTTATTTTTGTGAGTGGTGTAAGAAAGTGGTCTAGTTTCATTCTTTTGCATGTTGCTGTCCAATTCTCCCAGCACCATTTATTAAAGAGGCTGTCTTTTTTCCATTGGATACATTTTCCCGCTTTGTCAAAGATTAGTTGGCCATATACTTGCGGGTCCATTTCTGAGTTTTCTATTCTACTCCATTGTTCTATGTGTCTGTTTTTGTGCCAATACCATACAGTCTTGATGACTACCGCTTTGTAGTAGAGGTTAAAAGTCTGGGATTGTGATGCCTCCCGCCTTGGTTTTATTCTTCAGTATTATTTTGGCTATTCGAGGTCTTTTGTGGTTCCATACAAATTTTAGGATTGTTTGCTCTAGCTTTGAGAAGAATGCTGCTGCAATTTTGATTGAGATTGCATTGAATGTGTAGATGGCTTTGGGTAGTATTGCCATTTTAACGATATTTATTCTTCCAATCCATGAGCATGGGATGTTTTTCCATTTCCTTGTATCTTCCTCAATTTTCTTCATAAGTTTTTTATAGTTTTCAGTGTAGAGGTCTTTCACATCTTTGGTTAGGTTTATTCCTAAGTATTTGATGGTTTTTGGTGCAATTGTGAAAGGGATTAACTTCTTTATTACTTTTTCTGCTGCTTCATTGTTGGTGTATAGAAATGCCACCGATTTCTGTACATTGATTTTGTATCCTGCAACTTTGCTGAAATCATGAATCAGTTCTAGTAGGCTTTTGGTGGATTCCATTGGGTTTTCCATGTAAAGTATCATGTCTGCAAAAAGTGAACGTTTGACTTCCTCCTTGCCAATCTTGATGCCTTTTATTTTGTTTTGTTGTCTGATTGCTGATGCTAAGCCTTCCAACACTATATTAAATAGCAGTGGCGAGAGTGGACACCCCTGTCGTGTTCCTGATCTCAGGGGGAAGGCTTTCAGTTTTTCCCCATTGAGGATGATATTAGCTGTGGGCTTTTCATATATGGCTTTTATGATGTTTAAGTATGTTCCTTCTATCCCGACTTTCTCGAGCGTTTTTATTAAGAAAGGATGCTGTATTTTGTCAAATGCTTTTTCTGCATCTATTGACAGGATCATATGGTTCTTATCTTTTCTTTTGTTGATGTGATGTATCACGTTGATTGATTTGCGAATATTGAACCAGCCCTGCAACTCAGGGATGAATCCTACTTGATCATGGTGGATAATTCTCTTTGTATGCTGTTGGATTCCATTTGCTAGTATCTTGTTGAGAATTTTTGCATCCATATTCATCAGGGATATTGGCCTGTAATTTTCTTTCTTTGCTGGGTCTCTATCTGGTTTGGGAATCAAAGTGATGCTGGCTTCATAGAATGAGTCCGGGAGTTTTCCTTCCGTTTCAATTTTTTGGAACAGCTTGAGGAGGATAGGAATTAACTCTGTTTTAAATGTCTGGTAAAATTCCTCAGGAAAGCCGTCTGGTCCAGGGCTTTTATTTGCTGGGAGGTTTTTAATAACTGATTCTATTTCTTCACTAGTTATGGGTCTGTTCAAATTTTCTATTTCTTCCCGTTTGAGTTTTGGTAGCGTGTGGCTATTTAGGAAGCTGTCCATTTCTTCCAGGTTTCCAAGTTTGGTGGCATATAATTTTTCATAGTATTCTCTGATGATTGCTTGTATCTCTGAGGGATTGGTTGTAATTTCTCCCTTTTCATTCACGATTTTATCTATTTGAGTTCTCTCTCTTTTCTTTTTGAGAAGCCTGGCTAGAGGTTTGTCTATTTTGTTTATTTTTTCAAAGAACCAGCTTTTGGTTTCATTGATCTGTTCCACTACCTTTTCTGTCTCCATATGATTAATTTGAGCTCTGATCTTTGTTATTTCTCTCTTTCTGCTGGGCTTGGATTGTTTTAGCTGATCTGCTTCTAGTTCCTTTAGGCGTGCTGTTAGAATTTGTGTTATTGATTTTTCTTGTTTCTTGAGATGTTCCCAGAGCGTTTGGATTGTTGTATTTTCATTTTCATTTGTTTCCATGTATTTTTTAATTTCTTCTCTGATGGGTGGTTGACCCAGTCATCTTTTAGTAGGTTATTTCTTAGCCGCCATGTTCTTGGATATTTTCCAGGCTTTCTCCTGTGGTTGATTTCAAGGTTCAAAGCATTGTGGTCTGACAGTGTACACGGTATGATCTCAATTCTTTTATATTTATTCAGAGCTTCCCTGTGCCCCAGAATGTGGTCTATCTTGGAAAATGTACCGTGTGCAGTTGAAAAGAACCTAAATTCCTTTGCTTCTGGATGAAGGACCCTAAAGATGTCTGTGAGGCCCATCTGTTCTAATGTGTCGTTCAGGGCTATTGTTTCTGCGGAGATTTTCTGTTTTGTGGATCTATCCAATGCTGAGAGTGGAGTGTTGAGATCCCCTACTATTAGGACATTTTTATCGATGAGGTTGCTAATGTTTGTAATTAGTTGTTTTACCAATTTGGGTGCCCCCGAATTCGGTGCGTAGATATTTACAATTGTTAGCTCTTCCTGCTGGATGGTCCCTGAGACTATTATATAATGTCCTTCTTCATCTCTTATTACATCGTTCATTTTAAAGTCTAATTTTTCGGATATAAGTGTGGCTACTCCGGCTTTCTTCTGACTTCCAGTAGCATGGCAGATAGTTCTCCATCCCCTCACTTTCAATCTGAAGGTGTCTTCAGGTTTAAGATGAGTTTATTGAAGACAGCAAATAGATGAGTCTTGTTTTATAATCCATTCTCTTATCCTGTGTCTTTTAATTGGCGCATTTAGTCCATTTACATTCAGTGTTAATATTGAAAAATATGGGCTTACATTCACTGTATTATCTGTAAGTTTCATGTTTGTAAGGCTGTCCCTGGCAGTTCGTGTTCTTTGCAACCATGCCTTCATAGAATGCCCCTCAGGATCTCTTGCAGTGCTGGCTTATTTGTGATAAATTCTTTCAGTTTTTGTTTGTTGGGAAAAACCTTGATCTCTCCTTCTATTCTGAATGACAGGCTAGCCGGATACAAAATTCTTGGTTGCATGTCCTTCTTGCTCATCACATTGAAGATATCCTGCCATTCCTTTCTGGCTTGCCAAGTTTCTGTAGATAAGTCAACTACTACCCTTATCTGTCTCCCTTTGTATGTTAGGGTTCTTTTGTCCCTAGCTGCTTTCAGGATTCTCTCCCTATCTTTGTATTTTGCCAGCTTCACTATGATGTGCCGTGCAGAAGGTCTATTCAAGTTACGTTTGAGGGGAGTTCTCTGTGCCTCTTGGATTTCCATGCCCATTTCCTTCCTCATGTTGGGGAAGTTCTCAGCAATGATTTGTTCAAGAACCCCTTCGACTCCTTTCTCTCTCTCCTCTTCCTCTGGAACTCCTATGATACGGATATTGTTTCTTTTGAGTGCATCGCTCAGCTCTCGAATTCTCCTTTCCTGTTCCTGGATCAGCTTCTCTCTCTTTTTATCTGCTTCCTCTTTTTCAATGGTTTTGTCTTCTAATGCACTAACTCTTTCCTCTACTTCTTCAATCTGTGCTGTGGCTGCTTGCAGTTTTCCTTGTATTTCTTCCAATGTTTTCTTTAATTCTTCCTGACCGTTTTTAAGGTCCTTGAACTCTGCCGCGCGGGACCCCTTGCATTCATCTAAGCTTTTTTCAAGGCCAGCGATTAGTTTTATGGTTATCATTCTATATTCATGTTCTGTTATGTTGCTTATATCTGTTTTCATTAATTCTTGAGCTGTCACTGCTTCTTGTAGATTCTTTTGAGGAGAATTCTTCCGGCTCGTCATTTTGGCTGGATGTGTTTTGGGTTGTTTCTTGAAATTGCCCTGGAGAGGAAAACAGACTGACAGACACACAGAACACAGAAATTCTCAAACGTACCGACAAATGGTCCACACAAGCAGTTCAAAACAGAAAAAAGAATAAGAAGTGATTCTCTGAGGTCAATGTCCTGAAGTAACAGCTACACGTTAAGGACAGGGTATGTAGTGTGCTGGTGGCAGAGCATATATAGACAGAATAATGACTGGTGCAGGGAGAAGAAGGAAATGGACTTTGCCCAGGTAGAGCGACTAACGGGTTTAATCCAGACTGATAGAAATCAGAATAAGGACAGGTGCAAGGGAAAAGAAATAAAGATCGATGTCGTCTAGATGAACTTATACGGCCTGGTTATTCCAGAAAAAGGGCTAGGGAAGTAAAGAAGAGGTTGTAGGACATGTCCTCAAAGAGTAGGTTAAAAAAAAAATGTTTAAGCCAGTCAGTACTCTGGATAACCAGCTCAAGGATGGGGATCGGTAGGAATGAGAAAGGGAGGAATAAATTTAAAAAGAAGAAATGACTGGAGTTACTCCAGGCAGCAATCTCCACTTGGCATCAGTTGCTCCTGCTGATAGGTTGGGAGGGGCTTGGTTTGGGGTAGGCAGGTCCCGCCTCCACTGCTGCAGGGATGGTTTTGGGGTGACTTCCTGGCTTGTGAGACAACAATGGCGTCTCTCCAGACCCTCGCCACCAGTCCTGGAGGCTTTATTCGCTCCTTTATTTCTGTTCTCTCTCCACCGCCAACGCCGGCCTAGTGTGGTTCACTGGACGGTGACCCGGCCGTGTCCCACAGGAGCCGCCGCCTGGGGCTGCCTGGGTCCCTGCTGCCATTCCCGGCAGCTGTGTGCCTGTCCGGAGGCGCTGGGCGAGGGTGGTGTGGTGACGCGGCCGTCTGCTACCCCCGATTTGGCTGTAACTGTGCGGGCGTTAGAGGTGCTCCGCAGGAGCCGCCGCCTGGGTCCCCGCTGCCTGTCCCTTCAGCGCGCGCATCCCGGAGGCGCTGGGCGAGGGTGGCGCGGTGAGGCGGCCGTCTGCCACCCCCGATTTCGTTATAATTGTGCCGGGGTTAGAGGTGCTCGGCTGGTAGCACCACCTGCGTCCCCGCTGCCAGTCCCCCCAGCGCGCGTCCCAGTGGCTCAGGACGGCGTTGGTGCGGTCCCAGCAGCGTGTGGGTAGTGCTGCTTCTTGGCACTGAACTCTTCAAAAGCCCTGCATTTAGGGGCTGGATGGTAGCGGTCTCACCCGCTCTGGCCCTCTCCTTCAGATGTTGTTCGATCAGCACTTTCCCAGCTATCTCTGAAGACGCTCACCCTCCCCTCAGCTCAACTTCCCGAGTCGAGTTCGTTTTATCCGACCCAGATTAAACTCACGGTTTAGCTGGGCCGTGTCTGTTTTCGCCTTCGTTCCTTGTTAGCTGTAGCACCTTTTCCCCCCGATTCTTGGAGTTGAGAGATACTATGGTTTCAGTCGTCCCCGTTTAAAGGGCAAGGGAAATACTGGAGCCCCCTACTCCTCCGCCATGTTGCTGCGGCTCTCCTCACGATGGCTATTTTTTACACTTACATAGATAGTATATAATGTGTGTGTGGGTGTATGTGTTAGAATCAAGGATAAAAGATTAGAAATGACTCCATATTGACCTTGCGGGCTGGCACTCACTTCTAAAAGATTTATAGCCATAACCCCCAGTCTCTATCCCTCAAATACCTGGTGGTAATAAACCGAGATGAAATAGCTTTTCATTTTAAAGCAGATACGCAGCTTTATTTTCAAAAATGCACCAGTGCCTAAGAGAAAAACAGGTACACTTCAATTTCAAAGGATTTACTTGGTGAAGTTGTAAAGCGTTCTAATAAAAAATGATTCTTTGAACCTTATGAAAATGAGATACACCGAAGCATGGAAGGTGAGTATCAACCAGAGGACACCCAGAGAGACAGATCAATCTCTGAGCTCTCTGCCTATTGAGCTCTGGGAGATGATTTAAGTGGAACTTTTTCCATACTATCAGCTGCTTCCCTCTTTGTCATAAAGATAAACAACCTCGCTAGGTGCAATGAAATCCACCTAAAATGAACCGAGTTTAAAATAAATTGATTCATACCATCTTACCTGGCCCAAATTATTCCAGGCATCCTACAATGGGTCATGTCATTAAATAAAAAGAGGCAATTAAAGAAGAAGAAGAAGAAGAAGAAGAAGAAGAAGAAGAAGAAGAAGCAGCTTTCTCCTAAGCTATGAGCTCATTATTCTCTAAGCTCAATCTCATAACAAGTACCTGCTATGCTAACATGAGCTTGGGGAGTGTTTGCTCTATAACCTCCAATGTCAAGTTGATTATTGAAATAACAGGTAATGTCTCTTGTGAACTATTCTATTTGGAGAGACAGAGACTGTGAGAGAGAGACTGCATATATGCATCTGTGTGTAAACATGGAGGGTGGAGCCTATGTCTTGCAAAATTATGTAGTAAGTAAAGTTTGCAATTAGTATACCCTAAGCTCCAAAACTTGTAGGTGCCCAATTTTTCCTGCTGGTTCTGTCCCATAACTGCCCAAGTCCTCTGGCTATAGTGTCTCTGCCAGACTTTGTTGGCTCCATGCAGTGTCTCTCCCTCGTACATTTCTCTCTCCCTGTCCTCTATCATCACAATTTACTATTCTGAACCCTGTTAATTAAGTAGCTCTTCCTAGATGATAGTAAGTGCCTTCCTGGGCTAAAAAAACACAGGAACATAGATCTTGGTGATCCCGGAGCCCAAAGATGGAAATTACTGCGACAAAAGTCATATAGCTGATTATTGAGGGCTGGGCTAACCGGTTATCCTTCCCATATCCTATTTTATGTATGCTTCTGGAATTAATGCTTCATCCCAGAGGAGTGATTCTAATGGTGCATGGTGTGGAAAAATAGATATGAAAACGTTTTGAGCTATTTTGAGGCTTTCAATGGGAAGTCGTTCCTTCCTCTCTGCTATCGATTTGGCTTCTGTCTCTTGAGCTGCAAAGGATGGGCCCCTGTGCTAGGTGAGCATATCATCTAGCTGGTTGCACCTGTGCTATTTGCCATAGAAACTACCTCTGGTACCTTTTCTGACGGGTGTCAGAGAAGTGGCTCCTGGGCGAGAAGAGAGCCTATTGCAAACAGTTTTCACCATTTCATTGAGCTCATTTCCATTCTCTGTCTTCTGCAAATTACTGATATGACTTGCCCACATAAATAGAAAGAAGCAGCTCTGCTTAAAATTGCATGGGGCTGTTCCCTAAGAATTTCACAGTGGGAAGCCATCCAGGAACACTTTAGAAATCACAGTCATCTTTATGCTTTCCTTGCTATATTTTGCACAGAACTTAATAGGCCAAAACCAAAAACGCCAAATGGGCTGGTATCAGGGTTCTGTGGGAAACTCACAGAGGTGGAGCTCCATTCATCTGAGGCTTGCTTTCTCTTTAACTGTTCACACACATAAGATATAGGTTTTGGCTCTAATATAGTACATACGTAGTCAGGCTCCTCTAAGTCTTCTTCTTGAATAGTCCTTGATTTTGACCCCTGCCTTGTCTTTAGCCTGCTCAGCTTAGTCTTAGCAAAGAATCCTGCTAAGTAAGTAATCCTCCCACTCTTGATATCTAATTACTCTTGAGATCTGATCATCCCTCATTGTTGACATCTAAGCCCTTGGCCTGCTTTAATTGAGAATCTTGTAAGGCCAATTTAGTAAGAACCCCTCTACTTTTGATACTCCCTCTTAGTAATTTTCCATTCATTGATCCCTTTGCTCTGCCCATTGGCTACAAATACCCAGCTATCTTTGCTGTGGCCAGAATTCAACCCATCTTTCTCCCCTATTATAGTAATTCTATTGCATTACTCTTTGAATAAAGTCTTCATTACTGTTTTAACAAAAGTCAGAATATTTTGTTTACTTAACATTCTCAATGCCAGAATTCCACCATACTATATCCCTAATGAGGTGACTCCCAGGCTCAACTTGAATACTTCCAGTGACAGGGAGTTCATTACTTTGAGGTAGACCATTTAGATGATGTGCAAGATGCAAAAGGCAGCAACCTATTAGAAAAAAACAGCTTTGGTGTCAGGCAGACCTAGGTTGGTTGCATGGTTTCTTCCTTCTAACCCTCCTGTTGCTTTCATTCAATAGATATTTTGTGAATCCTTCACCAGCAACAGAGGAAAATGGGATAAGGAGTCTATTCTAGATAGAGGGAACAGACTGTGTGAAGGCCACAAGGCAAGAAATAGGCAAGGAAGGAGAGAGCATGGCATATGTTAAAAAATATTTTTCAAAAAAAGGTAAAATCATGATGCTTATGCAGGTATAAAAATGGATATGTGTTAAAGAATTTATTTTACATATGATATGAGCAAATCTGGCAGATGTTGTATCTGGTATCAAAACAGCACAGATATATATGGAGTAAAGGAATATTGAGATGAACTGCAAATAAAGAGAAAACTGGTGATTTCACAGGGGAGAGAGGAGTTAGCTAAATCATTGCTGGGTAGGACATAACTTATATGTCCCTCCATTATCTGCAACTACCAATGAATTGCAAAATGGCTCAAAGATAACGAATGGGGATAGAATCTGATAACCCAGAAAAGTATATTGTAGAGGATGCATGGTTTTCCATTAAAACACATTTTTTTTTCTATGTGTACTTGAGTAATTCAAAAAAATTCTGCATGGCTACATTACAGTTCTAAGTAGTAAGTGGATAGAGAGTGGTAAACAAGGGTCAGGTCATGAAGGACCTTTTAAGTGAAGCCAAGAAATTTAAGCAGAGAAGTAACATGATCAGGTTTATGTCTTAAAGAGAGCATTCTGGCTCCACTGTTATTGGAAGGACAGGATGAGATATATAGACCAAGTTAGGAGCATGTTGTAAAGTTGGACTCAAATCCTTGCCGTGCTGTTACTAGCTGTACAGTATTAGGTGAGGTTACTCAACCTTTCTGAGACTACATTTTCTCTTCTGGAAAATGGATAATAATGCCTTCCTTGCGGATTGCTGTGAAGATTAGTATTACGTATGCAGTGAGTCTGGAATGCTGTAGACAGTAAATACTAATTTCCTTCTATTCTGCCCTCCCTTTGCAACCAAACTGTTAGAATATTTTCATACTGAACCAAAACTTGCGCCCCTTAACTCATGTGATTGTGGAGGTCCTAGTATTGCTGGGTTTTCTTTTCTTTTCTTTTCTTTTATTATTATTTTTTTAATAGTTTATTTTCAAATTGGTTTTCATGTAACACCCAGTGTTCATCCCAATACGTGCCCTCTTTAATGCCTGTCACCCCCTCACCCCCCTCCCTCACCTCCCTCACCCTCAGTTTGTTCTTAGTCTTTGAGAGTCTCTTATGTTTTATCTCCCTTCTTCTCTGTGTCTTTTTTTTTTCCTTTCCCCTCTTCCCCTCCCCCCTGGTTTTTGCTTAGTCTCTCAAAATCCACCTATGCGTGGAAACATATGGTATCTGTCTTTTTCCAACTGACTTATTTCACTTAACATAATACCCTCTAGTTCCATCCATGTTGCTACACATGGCCAGATTTCATTTTTTCTCATTGCCACGTAATAGTCCA
Organism: Paguma larvata; assembly: GCA_030068075.1. Lineage (NCBI taxonomy): Eukaryota > Metazoa > Chordata > Mammalia > Carnivora > Viverridae > Paguma > Paguma larvata. The sequence goes on from CM057830.1 coordinate 86,699,321, forward strand.
TTGTATATATGTACCACATCTTTTTTATCCATTCGTCAGTTGATGGGCACTTGGTCTCTTTCCATGATTTGGCTATTGTCGAAAGTGCTGCTACATTTATGGGTTTTCTATTCTATTCCATTGGTCTATGTGTCTGTTTTTGTGCCAATACCATAGTGTCTTGATGATTACTGCTTTGTAGTAGAGGTTAAAGTCTGGGATTGTGATGCCTCCCACCTTGGTTTTATTCTTCAGTATTACTTTGACTATTCGGGGTCTTTTGTGGTTCCATACAAATTTTAGGATTGTTTGCTCTAGCTCTGAGAAGATAGCTGGTGCAATTTTGATTGGGATTGCATTGAATGTGTAGATTGCTTTGGGTAGTATTGCCATTTTAACGATATTTCTTCTTCCAATCCATAAGCATGGGATGTTTTTCCATTTCCTTGTGTCTTCCTCAATTTCCTTCATAAGTTTTTTATACTTTTCAGCGTAGAGATCTTTTACATCTTTGGTTAAGTTTATTCCTAGGTATTTCATGGTTTTTGGTTCAATCGTGAATGGGATTCGCTTCTTTATTTCTCTTTCTGCTGCTTCATTGCTGGTGTATAAGAATGCAACCGATTTCTGTACATTGATTTTGTATCCTGCAACTTTGCCAAATTCATGGGTCAGTTCTAATAGGCTTTTGGTGGATTCTGTTGGGTTTTCCATGTAAAGTATCATGTCATCTTTGAAAAGTGGAAGTTTGACTTCATCCTTGCCTATCCTGATGCCTTTTATTTTGCTTTGTTATCTGATTGCTGATGCTAGGACCTCTAACACTATGTTAAATATCAGTGGTGAGTGTGGACATCCCTGTCTAGTTCCTGATCTCAGGGAGAAGGCTCTCATTTTTTCCCCATTGAGGATGATATTAGCTGTGGGCTTTTCATAAATGGCTCTTATGATGCCTATGTATGTTCCTTCTATCTCAACTTTCTCGAGGGTTTTTATTAGGAAAGGATGCTGTATTTTGTCAAATGCTTTCTCTGCATCTATTGACAGGATCATATGGTTCTTATCTTTTCTTTTGTTAATGCGATATATCACATCGATTTGGGAATATAGAACTAGCCCTGCAAACCAGGGATGAATCCCATTTGATCATGGTGAATAATTCTTTTTATATGCTGTTGGATTCGATTTGCTAATAATCTTGTTAAGAATATTTGCATCCATATTCATCAAGGATATTGTCCTGTAGTTATGTTTTTTTTTGCTAGATTTCTATTTGGTTTGGGAGTCAAAGTGATGGTGGCTTCATAGAATGAGTCCAAAAGTTTTCTTTCCGTTTCAATTGTTTAGAACAGCTTGAGAAGGATAGGTATTAATTCTGTTCTAAATGTCTGGTAGAATTCCCCAGGGAAGTCATCTGGTCCAAGACTCTTATTTTTTGGGAGATTTTTGATAACTGATTCAATTTCTTCACTAGTTGTGTGTCTGTTCAAATTTTCTTTTTCTTCTCATTTGGGTTTTGGTAGTGTGTGGGTGTTTAGGAATATGTCCATTTCTTCCAGGTCATCCGGTTTTTTGGCATATGATTTTTTATAGTATTTCCTTATAATTGCTTGTGTTTCTGAGGGATTGGTTTTAATAAATCCATTTTCATTCGTGATTTTATCTATTTGGGTCTCTCTCTTTTTTTTTGAGAAGCCTGGCTACAGTCTATCAATTTTGTTTATTTTTTCAAAAAACCAGCTCTTGGTTTTATTGATCTGTTCTACTGTTTTTTCAGATCCTGTATTGTTAATCTCTATATTATTTCTCTTCTGCTGCTGGGTTTGTGGTGTCTTCGCTCTTCTGCCTCTAGTTCCTTTAGGTGTGCTGTTGGATTTTGTATTTTGGTTTTTCTTATTTCTTGAGATAGGCCTGGCTTGCAATGTATTTTCCTCTTAGGACTGCCTTTGCTGCATCCCAAAGGGTTTGGATCGTTGTATTTTAATTTTCATTTGTTTCCATATAGTTTTAAATTTCTTCTCTAATTGTCTGGTTGACTTATTCGTTCTTTAAGTAGGATGTTCTTTAGCCTCCATGCTTTTGAGGGTTTTCCGGACTTTTCCTGTGGTTGAGCTCAAGTTTCATAACATTGTGATCTGAAAGTGTGCAATGTATGATCTCAAATCTTTTATATTTAATGAGGGCTTCTTTGTGTCCCAGTATGTCATCTATCTTTGAGAATGTACCATGTGCATTTGTGAAGAAAGTGGATTCCATTGCTTCTGGGTGTAGAGTTCTAAATATATCTGTCAAGCCTTTCTGGTCCAATGTGTCATTCAATACCATTGTTTCTTTAGTGATTCTCTGTCTAGTTGATCTATCCATTGCTTTAAGTGGAGTATTAAAGTTGCCTGCAATTAGCACATTTTTATCAATAAGATTGCTTATGTTTGTAATTAATTGTTTTACAAATTTGGGTGCCCCCGGATTTGGTGTGAGACATTTATAATTGTTAGCTCTTGCTGATGGATAGTCCCTTTGATTATTATGTACTTCCCTTCTTCATCTCTTGTTATAGCCTTTACTTTAATATCTAGTTTGTCTGCTATAAGTATGGTTACTCCAGCTTTCTTTTGATTTCCAATAGCATGGTAGATAGTTCTCCATCCCCTCACTTTCAATCTGAAAGTATCCTCAGTTCTAAAATGAGTGTCTTGTAGACAGAAAATAGATGAGTCTTTTTTTTTTTATCCATTCTGAAACCCTATGTCACTTGCTTGGAGCATTTAGTCCATTTACATTCAGTGTTAATATTGAAAAATATGGGTTTAGTGTCATTGTGTTATCTGTAGGTTTCCTGCTTGTAGCAATGTCTCTGCTTTTTTGTGTTCCTTGCAACATTTCCTTCATAGAGTTCCCCTCAGGATCTCTTGTAGGGCTGTTTTATTGGTGATGAATTCCTTCAGTTTTTGTTTGCTTTGGAAAACTATTATCTCTCCTTCCATTCTGAATGACAGGCTGGCTGGATAAAGGATTCTTGGCTGCATATTTTTCCTGTTCATCACATAGAAGATTTCCTGCCATTCCTTTCTGGCCTGCCAAGTTTCATTAGATAGGTCTGCTACTACCCTTATGCATCTACCTTTGTATGTTTAGGCCCATTTATCCTTAGTTGCTTTTGGAATTCTCTCTTTATCCTTGTATTTTGCCAGTTTCACCATGATATATCGTGCAGAAGGTTGATTCGAATTACATCTGAGGGGAGTTCTCCGTGCCTCTTAGATTTCAACATCTGTTTCCCTCCCCATGTTGGGGAAATTCTCAGCTATGATTTGTTCATGATTTGATTTCTTCTGGAATTCCTATGATATGGATGTTATTCAGTTTGACTGCATCACTCAGCTCTCAAATTAGCCTTTCATGCTCCTGGATGAGATTATCTCTCTTTTTCTCGGTTCTTCTTTTTCCATAATTTTATCTTCTAATTCACCTATTCTCTCTTCTGCCTCTTCAATTTGTGCTGTGGCCACCTCCAATTTGTTTTGCACCTCATGTATAGCGTTTTTTAATTCTTCATAACTATTTTTAATGTCCTTGATCTCTGCAGCAATGGAGCCTCTGCTATCTTCTATGCTTTTTTTCAAGCCCAGTGATTAATTTTATGACTGTTATTCTATATTCTTGTTCAGTTATGTTGCTTATATCTGTTGTGATCAATTTGTTATTGTTACTACTTCCTGGAATTTCTTTTGAGGAGAGTTTTTTCCATTTCATCATTTTGACTAGTTTTCTACCCCCTTATAAATTTTAAAAGCTTGTTATGTGCTCTGCCCCTGCGATTACTGCTATATTAAAGGGGACTCATATACTGGCCTTTCGGGAGGTATTTTTTAGAGAGTATTACTTACTCTCTGTTGTTGTAACTTTGGTTATCCTCTACCAGGTGTTCCTTGGTTTGTTCCTTGAGGTAACCCTGGAGAGGAAAACAGACAGATGAACAAACAGGAAACAAAAACACTCAAACGCACTGGCAAATAAAACAGGCAAGCAGACCAAAACAGAAAAAGGAGAAAATGAACAACAATCTGAAAGCATAAAACCAGAAATACCAGCTACAAGTAAAGAACGGGGTGTGGGCATTGCTGATGGAAGAGTATATACAAAGAGAGTAATGATGGGTGTGGGGAGAATGAGAGAATGAGCTTTGACCAGGTAGAGAGACTGAAGGGCTTAATCCAGAAAGAGAGAAATCAGAATAAGGAAGGATGTGAGGAAAAAGAAATGAAGATAGATGTTACCCAGATGAACTTTGTGGCCTGGTTATTCCAGAGAGAGAGATAGGAAGGTACAGAAGGAGGTGTAGAACATGCATCGAGAGAATGGATTAAATATGTCTGTTTAAGGAAACCAATTACCAGAGTAACCAGCCCAGAGGAGGGGAGAGATAAGAAGGAGGAAAGGGAGAATTTGTCTAAATAATAAGAATTGACATGGCGTTAGTCCAGACAATGCCGCAGTGCTTGTTTCACAGCATCTATCCAGCTCAGTTCCCTTAGAAAAGCGGCTCTCCAGCACAGAGAGGTGTGGTTTGGTGTAGGCAGGTCTTGCCTCCACTGTGGGCCCTGTGGACTGATCCCTAAGGCCCTCCTTCATGATTGTGGGGAGAAAAATGGTAACCCCCCAATCCTTTCTTCATGGACCAAGAGTCCCAAATAACTGGTTGTCTCTGTCCTCACTCTGCGGGGGGATGCTGTCGCAGTGGGCTTTATTGTTTTTAGGTCCCGTGTCCTAAGCTTATCTGAATTGTAAACTGGCTATGACCCCTACGGTTTCCCTGGTGTAGATTGTGCCCCTGACATAGCACCAGAAGTGACTACCTTTCTCCATAACTATGTGAATGTGGCCACCACCGGCCCCAGTCTGAAGAATACCCCGCAGTTGAAAACAGGACTTCTCTTCAAAAGCTCTGCAGTTAGAGACTGGATTGGTAGATCTATTTTTAAATTTTTGAGGAAACTCCACATTGTTTTTTATAGTGGTTGGACCGATTTGTATTCCCACCAACAGTGTATAAGCATTCCCTTTTCACCACATCCTCACCAGCACCTGTTGTCTCTTATCTTCTTGAACACAACCATTCTAATAGATGTGAGAAGATACCTCATTGTGGTTTTGGTTTACATTTCCCTGATTATTAGTCATGTTGATCATCTTTTCACATGTCTGTTGATTATTTTGATGTCTTCTTTAGAGAAATGTCTATAAAAAAAAGAGTAAAATGAATGTTACCAGGAGATGAGGTGGGGAAAAAGAGACTTATATTGTTTAAGGGTACAAACTTGCAAAGAGTAGTAAGTGAGCCAAAGAGATCTAAGGCACATTACAATGAATATAGCAACCATATTTTACTATAATTATATAATGTGATAAATATTGATAAATTTACACATTGAAGGAAACAATAAATAAAACTAAAAGTCAACCAACTGAATAGGAGAAGATATTTGCAAATGACATGTCCAGTAAAGGGTTGGTATTCAAATTGTATGAAGAATTTATACAATTAAACACCAAAAAACCCCACAAATAATCCAATTAAAAAGATGAGTAGAATAAATGAGCAGACATTTCTCCAAAGAAGACATCCATACAGCCAACAGACACATGAAAAGATGCTCAACATCACTCGTCATCAGGAAAATGCAAATGAGATGTCATCTCACACCTGTCAGAATGGCTAAAATGAACAACACAGGAAACAAGTGTTGATGAAGATGTAGGGAAAAAGAAACCCTCTTGCACTGTTGGTGGGAATACCAACTTATGTAGACATTGTGGAAAACAGTATTGAGGTTGCTTGAAAAGTTAGAAATAGAACCACCCTATGATCCAGCAATCACATTACTGGACATTTACCAAACAACAACAACAAAACAACACTAATTCAAAGGGATACATGCACCATGCACCCCTATGTTTATTGCAGGATTATTTACAATAACCAAATTATGGAAGCAACCCAAATGTCCATCAATCAATAGATGAATGGATAAGTAGAAAGTGGTATAATATATTTAAAATGGAATATTGCTCAGTCATAAAAGGAACAAAATCTTGACTTTTGCAATAACATGGATAGAGCTAGAGAGTAAAATGCTAAGTGAAATAAGTCAATCAGAGAAAGACAAATACCATATGATTTCGCTCATATGGAGAATTTAAGACATTTTAAAACTGAGCAAAGAAAAGAAGAGAGGGACAAATTAAGAAACAGACTCTTAGCTATAGAGAGCAAACTGATGTTTTCAGAGGGGATGTGGGTGAGGGATGGGTGAAATAGGTGATGGGATTAAAGAGTGCACTCATCATGATGAGCACTGATAATGTATGGAAGTGTCGAATCACTATATTGTACACCTGAAACCAATATAACACTGTATGTTAACTATGCTGGAATTTAAAATGAAATGGAGTAAATAAAATAAAAAATAAGATATAAAACATCATGTCAAATTTATTCAATAAAAATTAAAAATAATTATAGCTTTATAAGTTGGTTTTGTGGAGGACAAATCCTCCATTTATTATTATTAGTAGTAGTATTATTACTATTATTATTATTATGCATTATCCTGGCTACTCTTGGCCTTTTATTCTTTAGCATATATTTTACAAGTAGGTGTTGAAGAAAAAATTTTTTGGAATTGTATTAGATTTATGAAATAACTTTGAAAAAATTATAATCTTTGTAACACTGATTTTCCTATCCATGAATATGTCACATGAACGTTGACACTTCTTTATATATTTATCTCATTTTTATGCTTTTAAATAATATGTTATAATTTTCTCCACAAAAGTCGCATACTTCTGTTGTTAGATTTATTCTTTAATACTTGTATTTTTCTATTGTAAATAACATCTATAGTTATTTTATTTTTAAAATATTTATTGCTGGTGTTTAAGAACATAGTGATTTACATTAACTGTATATGCAACAACATTTTAGTTCTAAAAGCTTGTAGTTTGTCTTGGTTTCTCTCTACAGACAAACGTTATGTCCAAATAATGTCAGTTTTATTTTTTCTTTCCCATATTGATATAGTCAATTTCTTTTTCTTGTTTAATTGTGTTGGCCAGATTTCCCAGTATAATATTGACTAAAAGCACTGGCAATAAGCATTCTTCACTTCTTCTTGACGTTAAAGCAAATATTTCAAAGGTATCACCAATTATAGTTGTTATGTATTTTCCAGTAGCTAGCCTTTATTAAGTTAAGGAAATCAACTCTTTAAGAAGACTTTACTTTTTTAGAGTAGTTTTAATTTACAACGAAATTGAGAGGGAGATACAGAGATTTCTGATACACCCCCCACACCTGCACCCACATTTGCATAGCATCCCCCATTATCAACATTCCTCACCAGAATGGTGTAATTTTTACAAAGAATGGACCTACACTAACACATCATCATCACTCAAAGTCCAGAGTTTACCTGAGGGATTCACTCTTGGTGTTGTACAGTCTATGGTTGTGGACAAATGTACTATAATATCATAGAGTAATACGATATCATTGCCCCTCCCCAATTCTCTATGCTCTGCCTATTAATTTCCTCCCAGCACCCCACACACACATACACACTGGCAACCAGTTATTTTTTTTTTACTGTCTCCATAGTTCTGCCTTTTAGAAAACTAACTTTTATTCTCAATTTTCTGACAGTTTTTATCTTGAAAATGTGTTGATATTTATCAAAAACTTTTCCTGCATTTCATCAAATTATTTTTCTGTTTGATCTTGTAATGTTAAAAGACATAGAATATGTTTTTTTTTGAATGCTAAACCATCATTGTAGTCTTCAGATATACCAAACTTGGTCATGATGCGATGTATAGATGGATTAGTTTTGTAATATTTTATTTACTGTTTTTGTGTTTATGTTCACAATGGAGCTTAGTCTGTAATTGTTCATTTTTGCTTTCTCCTTTCCTGCTTTTGATGTCAAAACTAAACTAGGCTCATTAAAGCACTGACTGCTTTTTTTCTGGAACATTTATGTAAATTAGATATTATATGTTCTTTGAAAGTTTGATTTTTGAAATTTGGTTGAGGGAGATTTTTAACAATTCAATTTTTAAACAATAATTGTAGAGCTTTTCAGGTTTTCTGTTTCATTATGGGTTGGTTTTGAGACAATTTTCCCTAAGTTTAATTAGCATAAAGCTCTTTGTAGTTTTCTCTTTTGATGGTTAAAAATATTCTAGCTAAAAAATTCATTTAATTACAATGGTAGGTATATGTCATTATACATCTGTATAATGCAAAGGCATATTGTATAATGAAAAGCCAAAACTATAGAGACAGTAAAAAGATAAGTGTTTGCTAGGAGTTGGGGATTGGGGAGAAAGAATGAATACGTAGAGCACAGAGGATTTTTAGGGAAGTGAAAGTATTCTCTATGGTAACATAATGATGGATACTTGTCATTATGCATTTGTCCAAACCCATTGAGTGTACAAACGAAGAGTGAAACCTAATGTAAACTTTGAAAGTTGGGTGATTATGATGTACCCATGTAGTCTCATTGATTGTAACAAACGTACCACTGTGGTGGAGGATATCAATAGTGAGGAGATTGTGCATGTATGGAGACAGGGGATATATAGGAACTTCCTATACCTTCCGTTGAATTTTGTTTTGATCCTAAAACTACTCTAGAAAATGGAATCTATTAGTTACAAATATGCATTTAATTATGAGTGAAGTTAACTATTTATAAATTTAAAAGCCATTTAAAAATTATTCTGTGAACTGCATGTCCATGTTGTTGGTCCATTTTTATTTGAGGTGTTAGTATTTATTATAGGTTTTTAAGAACTCTCTCTATATAAATGAAATTAGGTCTTTATCCTATGCCGTAAGCATTGATTCATTTTTCTCTGAATGTTTATAAAATAGTTTTTGCAGTCAGAAATTAAAATTTTTTCAGTATTGAAATTTATCAGTCTTTTCCTGCATGACTCTTACATTTTATGTGTTGCTTGGAAAGGCCTTCCTCAATGTTAGATTAATTTATAAATATTCTGTCATATTTTCACTTAGCATTTTTGTCATTTAATTTTTTATATTTAAATCTTTTACTATCTGGTATATATATATATATTTTTGGGTAGGGAGTCAGCCAATTTAATAACAATTGATAATATCAGTTATCAATCAGTCATCAATTCAATAACATCAGTTATTGAACAGTTAATTTCCTGACCGATTTTAAATACCATCTATATAGCACAAAACTCCTATCTGTATAGGAGCTCTTTCTGGACATTTCATTCAGTTCCATTGATCAGTTTGTTTTTTTATTACTCAATATATAATTACCATACTCTATAATATAATTTTGAGCACTTTTCTGGCTATTCTTGTTTATTTTTTCCCCATGAACTTAATATCTACATATCTAAATCCCAAAAGTCCTGTAGGTATTTTCATTTGGATCGCAAATGAACAGACTAAATTTTATACTAATATGTGAGTATCCTACAATATTGAGTTTTAATATTAAAGAGCAGTGTATCTTTCTAGATGTGCGAATTTTCTTTTATACCTCTCAGTGACACTTTAAAGGTTAAAGTCCTCTTCATAGAAATCTTACGGGGTTTTGTTTGGTCCTGTTCTAAATAGAATCTTTACTTCCATTAGAGTTTCTAATAAAATGAAAATTAATGGTTTCCTCATTTATAAACTGATAATGATAATAATAACTACTACTTCCTAGAGATATTTCAAGGATTGAAGAAAATAATGCATTAAAGCTCTTGGCACAGTGCCTGACACGTAATAACCATTGCATATTTATTAGAGAACTTATTCTTAGACATTATGTGATGAACCTACCAGGGGTACACAATACAGTGTCACTCAGAAATCTGACTCTTCGCCATAACATTTAGACTCTATGCCTTAGAATCCCCATTGGGAACACAGGGCAAACAATTCCAATCTCCATTTCAAGAAACAAGTGGTAGTAACAATGAGAAAGAGTCATTTTTTTTTTCACCATTGGCAATTAAAGCGATTCTCAGGAGCTCTTTCCTCTGTTTCTGTCTTTTTGTTCAGAGTACTTAACCAGATCATGGTATATTTTCTCCATACCCGCCCAGGACTTTCTTGATTACTGAGAATATAATAACATGGAATCTCAAGCTATGCTTGGGAAATATTTTTTAAGATGGTTAATAGTGGATTATAATCGAAGGAATTTTGGTTGGTTAGACAGATGCTTTCTGCTTTGGAAAGCCTGTTTGATTTTTCCTCCTGATCTGAGCTTTTGATTCTGATAAGGCCAATTTTTGAAGTTTGAGGTAGAGAATCCCATCTTCTGACTTCCCTGGATGGAAAGATCTGAGCTATTTTTTCTGGTAGGGTACAAAATCTTAGCTGCTAGAAAGAACAATTTACCTAGGGCTGTTGGCTACAGTATCTAACTCATCCATGCATATCAGCACCAGTTCACAGGAGCCCCTGAAGGAAATGGATCTGGGTCTTGGAAGCAAGTACAGCTTTTAAGACTAGTCCATCTTCTATGGTATTTGGAATTCCAAGGAGGACCCACTGCCCTTTTGAGTTCTTCTCTGTCAGCTCATGGAGGCCTTTTAGTCTGCAATTGAGAAATAAGTGCACAGGAGAAAGATTGCAGTAATGTGCAATTAATTTAGAAGGAAAGATTTGTATTAGCTGCCTACATTTTAAAAGAGGAAGGTCTTGAATGTCTGGAGGTGGGGGTATTATAATGGGGAACTGTTACAACAGAGTATTGTTAATGGTTTTGAAAGGGATGGTTTGGTCCTGTAAGGCAAATTTCTTTAACACCAAACTAGAATACACAAATACCCAAATTAACATAATAACCACCCTTCTTATATCCTATCATTGGTATTATCATCTTTGCATATCTAGGCAAATGACTCTCTGTAAGGCTGAAGGAAATGAGCATATAGATATAAAGCCTCTCTTTTCCCATTCATTTAAGTCCCCTCATTCTTTCCTCAATCCAGCTATACATGATACATCATTTTACTTATATTTTACTGAGTCTAAACACATCACAATGTGTTCTTACAGATTTGGGCCTCAGGATCATAAAGAACCCCATGAATATTTACTTTTAACTAAGCAACTTTGCCTTGAGGCATAGACAGGCTAAGGGACTTATCTAGCCTCATTCAGAACAAACACTGAGTGGTTACTTGATGTAAAGTATAAATTGTAAACCTGGCAACAGATTCTGAGGGACTCACAATTTGGTAAAGCCTAACCAAGGCCAAACCTTAACTTTAAGTCGTTTATGAAACAAATCAATGGAATGCCCATAACATAGCAGGAGCTGTGCAAAGCACTGAGAATATAAGACTGAACAGAGTATGGATTCTGATCTCAAGGGCATTATAGATGGATAGGAAGACAATTCTGAAACACAGAGCTAAATGCAGTGGTAGAGAGAAGCATTGGGTTCTGAGGAATTATCACCCAGGTAGGTCAAAGGTGGAAGTCTTGGAGCACAGCAATTTTTGAGGTTTGAGCAGGGCAAGAGAATCTATAATAGAAATCCAAGGATGAATGACCAGAAAAGGAGCGAAAGTAGGAGAGAATGATTTCGTAGAAATCAAAAGAGGATAGAGATGTTTAAGGAAGGAGTAGGCAATAATGTCAAATGGAAGAGAGAGATCAATTAAGAAAATGACAGATGAGTATCAATTGAATTTGGAATTATGAAGATCATTGGTTACTTCAGGGAGAGCAGTGTTAGTGGAACTGTGAGAGATGAAGCCAATTTGCAATTAGTTGATGTATTAATGGTAAATCAGAGTATTAGAATGGTGAGTGTAGACTATAATTTCAAAGAGCTTAGCTGTGAAAGAAAAGAAAGCAAGAGGATGCCAGTTATAAGGAGTTATAGGTTAAGAAGGTTTTCGATTTTGTTTAATGTGGAAGAGACTTGAGCATGCCACTGGGCTATGGAAAAAGAGTCAGCAGGAGGGGCGCCTGGGTGACTCAGTTGGTTAAGCGGCTGACTTCGGCTCAGGTCATGATCTCGCGGTCTGTGAGTTTGAGCCCCGCGTCGGGCTCTGTGCTGATGGCTCAGAGCCTGGAGCCTGCTTCGGATTCTGTGTCTACCTCTCTCTCTGCCCTTCCCCTGATCATACTCTGTCTCTATGTCTCTCAAAAATAAATAAACGTTAAAAAAATTAAAAAAAAAAAAAGAGTCAGCAGGAGAGAATGAGGTTGGGGGTGAGAAGGAAGGATGCTTTATACAGCGGTGTCCCTGAGAACAGAGAGGGCAATAGGATTCAAGTGGGTGAGTCAGTCTTGGACAGGAGGCATGATAGCTTGTTCTTTGGGACTAGAGAAAAGGTGTCAACAGTGGGAGTGGTTGCTGGATAGAAAAGTCTCCCTTAATGGCCTTGATTTTCTCAGTGAAGCAAGAGTTTTGAACATCTGTAGGCAGTGAAGGGAGAGGTGGCAGAGTAAGATTAATGTTAGTCAGGTGTCTAACATGTCTGGCTGAAACCATGGTGTCCAGGAGAAAATATGGGGAAAAATAAAGATGACTAACAACAACAACAACAACAACAACAACAATTATAATAATAAATATTTGGAATTTCCACAACCCTAGCAGTTTGGTATTTTTAGGCTAGTGTGTAGACAGATGCACCATGGTCAAGCAAAGCTCAGCAGTTTCTTTAGCTCTGGGTCCCTACTGGGTTATTGAGGTAAATCAAATTCTTGTTTAGAGCCTTCCCACTTTCCTCTGTAAACAACTCTATACACTGTAGGTACCCAAACTTTGAAATATATCTGCTGATAATAATGACGATGAGGAGAAGGAGGAATAGTTAACATTCACTCAGTGTTTTCTAAGTGCTGGACACTATTATAAGCTCTTTACATGGATTAGAGTCAGCTAAGTAAGTTAATCCATGGAGATGGATTGATTGTGTGTGTGTGTGTGTACATACATGTATTAAAACATCATAGAGATGACATACATATAACCTATGTACTCCACACTGTGCCAGACACTTAGCTGTAACTCTACTTTTTCCTTTCTTTCCCCATCTTCCCATTAGCCCTCACTACCCATCACCGCCCACCAGGACTGGTGTAGGAGAAAGGTAAATGCAGAAACTGTCATTTCTTTGAGGAGACACGCTATGCTATACCCTGTTTGAGGTCCCCATAAGTGGCAGCATGGTAGTGGACCCGTGGTAGGCTCTATTGCTCTTAGGCTGAGGCAGTTGTTGGCAGCCATGACTGGCAGGTTCTCATGAGCACAGAGGCAGCCACCCAGTAAGAGCCCCTTAGGCAGTTGCATGCTGGGGAGATGGTACCAGGCCTGGAGGCTGAGGACCTGCATTCCAGATACAGCTCTGCCACCCACCAGCTGGTGACTCTGAAAATCTCTGCTTGCCTGGTCCTCTGGGTCCTTACCTGTGAAGCGAAGGTTATAATCTGTTCTCTTCTTACTTCACTGAGGTTCTATATGGATCCAGTTTGTCTGATAATCATGAAAGTTCTTTGCAAAGTAAAAAATGCACAGACACGAAGGGATGTTAACTCCCAGGGCCAGGGCTTGCCTCAAAAGAAGAGATGAAGGGAGAGTTCCTGTGTAACCTGCACATATGGGGGTTTTAATTTGTTCTTCTCCTGTTTAACCATCATCTGTGATTCAAGCTGGTACTACATTGGAACACTATGTCCTTTGAGATCCTCAGGGACAGGAGAATTTGTGAAGCAGGGAGGCAGCAACCAGCTCATGGCATAGTGAAAAATAAATGAAATATGGTGAGGTCCATATCTGTATTTTTTCAAACATTGAAAAGGCAGGTAGTTTGTCCTCTACTTCCCTAGAAAATCTTCCTCCCGTGACCCCTGCCTGCTCTTGCAGTATAGTCAGATTCTACAGCTCTGTCCTGAGCCCTCTTCCTTTCCTTTATCCTCCCTTCCTTCCCTGCATAATGCCATCCATTCTCTTAGCTATGAGAACCAACTCCCAAATCTCTGCCTCCAGCCCAGAGCTTTAACCCAAGCCTTAGATCTGAAACCACTCAGATGTCCTAGAGGCACCCCAAGGTTACCCCCTCCAAAATCTAACTTCCCACTTCGAACCGGCCACTTCTCCTTCAGCGTGAGCTAGGCAGAAGAGATCACCTCAGAGGCAAAAAGGGAGATGGTTTGGATTTGAGGACACAGTTCAGGCCCACTTTCTTGTGTGTTTGAGCAGAAAGGAATATGGGTGAAGTCTAGGGAGCTGGATGGAATATAGATGAAGCCTTGTGTTAATGAAGTTCTCTTTATTTTCATGACCATTCATCTCACCTGGACCCCTGGTGCTGACTGCCACTCCATTTCTTTGTTCCATTCTGCTGGGATCCAATTCCGGCGAATCTAGGGGTCCCCGAAGGATGGATGGTCAGGCGAAAGGAAATGAGAGAGCCAGGAGAAAGATGTAGTCTGATCACCAAGCAGACAGTTCTGGCAATTCTGGCATCTCCACCCTGCTGGTCTCAGTCTTTTTATTTTTAAAGGTTGTAAGTGACATTACATCAATGAGTGACATTCCATAGTTTAATCTCTTTAACAATAATGCGTTTTTACCAGCAAGGTGTCAACTTCCTCAATCCTGTATGTTGGTTTTAGGTTAAATAAGGTATAAATTTAGGGCTGAGGGAGAGAACAGGGTGTTTCCTTGAGGCCTTAATGTTAATTATCTGTAAACAGGAGAAATCAGGGTGTTGCTTTGAGGGCTAAACTTCCAACTAAAATGAGGGAGGTGCAACCCATCTGGCAAGGGTGGAACTCTCTGAAAGGTTATTTGAAGGAGGTGGTATTGGGGCGCTTTTTGGCTGGCAGGAACTCTGTCTTTTCCACACAGGGAGGTGTCTCAAACTCTGAGCCCAAAATGGCTCCCACCACCATTCATTCACTGTCTCACTCTTTTTACTTTCCCCTCCTCTTCAAACCGCTAACCCCTCCTTCCTAACATCCCCTGCACAACTACTGACCTTCTGAAGCAGTCAAAATAGAGTTCCCAGAGACTCCCACATCTACCCACCTACTGCAAATATACCTGTATTATTTCTCTTCTCTCTTGTTATTATGAAAGAACCATCTCTGTTAAGACCATCTCCTCCCTGTATGTAGTGCATCCCAACAGCATCAAGGGTATTGTGCTAGTAATTCTTCCCGTGATCTCCTGCATCTGTGATTTTCACTCTTTGTTTTTCTATTCCTACCGCTATATAGACATACTGTTACTGTTGATATCTTAAACAAACAAACAAACCAACAAACCTCCTCTTAACTCCACCAACCCTGTATCTATGGCCTCATTTCTCAGCTTACTTTCTTAGCAAAAGTCCTTTAAAAAGTTGTCTCTACTTGCTGTCCCCAGTTCTCTTGTGTGCTCACTCTAATCATGTTTTTTGCTCCATCACTGTACCAAAATTGTTCTTTTTAAAAAAAATTTTTTTTAATGTTTATTTATTTTTGAGAGAGAGAGAGACAGAGACAGAGAGCCAGAGCACAAGTGGGGGAGGGGCAGATATAGAGGGAGACACAGAATCTGAAGCAGGCTCCAGGCTCTGAGCTGTCAGCACAGTGCCTGATGAAGGGCTCAAACCCATGAACTGTGAGATCATGACCTAAGCAGAAGTCAGATGCTTAACCGACTGAGCCACCCAGGTACCCCTGGATCAAAATTGTTTGTAAAAGTCACCAATGACGTCCACTTCGTTAGTTAAGTGGTCAGTTCCTATTCCTTATCTTGCTAGACCAATCACCAGCAATTAACATAACTAATATGCTTCTTAAAATACTTCCTTTACTTGGTTTTCAGGACTTGGCCCTCTTCTGGTTCTCCTGATACCTCACTAGCTGCTCCCAGTCAGTCTCCTTTGTTGATCCTTCTTCCTCTCTCTGTCTTCTGATCCCTGTGATCCCCAAGGTTCCATCTCACAACACTTTTCTTTTTTATCTGTACTCATTGCCTCAGTGATCTTATCCAGATTCATGGTTTTAAATACTAACTGCACAATCATGACCTCTAATTTGAAATATCCAGCCTGGACCTATTCTCTAAGTTGTAGACTCATACTTCCAAAATGGAATTCTTGATCTTCACCTCCAATGGTGCTTCTCCCATAGTCTTTCTCATCTCAGGAAATGGCAATTCTATCTTTGAATTTCCTTCCCGTCTCTCTTAATCTTTCTCCCCCTGTCCATCCAGTTCATAAGGAAACCATGTTGGTATTACTTTCAAAATGTATCCAGAATGTAATCAATTCTCACCATTTTTATTGCCAAAACCCTGGTCCAAGCAACATGATTTCATATCTAGATCATTACAGTAGCCTCTTCCACTAGACTCCCTCTTCCTGCTCTATACCCCTCATTATATTTTTCATACAGAACCATGAGTGAACCTTTTGAAGCATAAGTCAGGTCATGTCACTCCTCCATTCAAAACCTTCCAATGGCTCTTATTTCACTTAGAGGAAAGGCAAAGTCCTTGCAGTGGCCTGCAGGATCCTATCTAATTGGGCACCGATCCTCATCTTTTGCTTACTTTGACCTCATGTCCAACCACTTTTCCTTCTTCCTTACTTTATTCTAGCTACACTAGTCTCCTGGCTCCCTGTAGAACATACTAGTCATATTCCTGCTTCAGGGAGTGTTACCTTGTTGTTATCTCTACCTGGAAGGATTTTTCTCCCATGTATACATATAACTTCTTTCAGAGAATGAAAGAAGCAAAACAATGAGAGAATGATAGACCTCTTGAAATCCTCAAGACACCTAAGCCCATTAAGGCCGTTCTTCTTTGTCTTTCTATATACTCTGTTGGGAAGTTTCAACTCTTACCTATAACTCACGAATCCCAAATCTCTATTTCCAGTCCAGATATCTCTCCTGAACTCCAGATCCACATCTCCAGCTGGCTACTGGCAGAGCAACTGCAACTAGTTCTAGAGGAAGTAGTGGAAGCTGTAATCTAGCTGGTACTCTGCTCACCAAGCCTTGCACGAGGCTGCATCATGGAGTCTGGATAAAGTGGTGGTACCCATTTCTTCCCAGGAACGTGCTAGCTGTCTGTCCACTGACCAAGTCTTATACTCAGGGCTGTCTACCTTGTCTACCTGGAGAAAGCATCTTGTTAACTGTTAACACAAAATCTCCAAAAAGGCTAGCTCTAACTCTGCCCTCTGGACATCACTGCCTGAATGTTCCATTGGAACCTCAAACACGACGTGTCTAAAAATGAACTCATCATCTTCTCTATCTCCACTGTGAATCTACTCCTGTTCTTCACTTCCAAATGTCTGTTCATAAAATCATCATTTTTCCCAGTCATTTAAGCTCCAAAAGTTAGAAATCTTTCTCCCACTACCTTCTGCCACTTTTGGGCAGAGTTTCAGGTTCTGTAAGTTCCATCTGCCTGTCATTTCTTATCTAAGGAATCCTAGGACCTCATTGTATCCACTTGACCACATCCTAACTAATTCTGAGAGCTGTCTAGGAAGCTATCTCATCAAATAGCCATGGGCTTCAGGTGGGTAATTGTCCATTAAAACTACAAAGCTGGCTTAAGTAGAAAATCTAGGAAAAGACTGCAGAATACCACCTCTTTTCCATACTCCAGATCTGGATAGCAATGGGTAATGCAGAGTAAATTACAGACTTCCCCAGAGTATTGAGATAGGAATTGGTAGCCCCATTCCTATTTTACAAAACACAGCAGTAAGGCACACCCAATGTTTTGAACTTTTGTTTTCTCATCTGTAAAAATGAGATAATTCAATAAGATGAACTCTCAGCTTTCTCCTGCTCTGATAGCTCAAGTTTCCAGGCCTTTTGCCCAAATGCATACTTCACATCAGGGAGAAACAAGAGAGGGGAACTAGCATTTATTAAGTATCTCCCATGTACCAAACTCATTATATCCATTATGCAACTTAATACTGATGACAATTCTATGATAAAGAGATGCCTGTTTTACAGCTGAAGAAACTGATGTTCAACCAAGTTAAATAAAAATGTAGGGTCACACACTGAATAGGACTGGGCTTGATCCCAGGTCTCTGGCTTCAAAGCCTGCCTTTTGGATCAAGATATAGAAGTTGCCCCTGTGATTTTTCACTTAAGTGCCTTTCTTTAGTCCCAAGATACAAAATAATTCATTTTGAAACAAAGTGCACTGAACCAATCACATAAGCATTATTTATAATCATTTGAACACTGGAGCTCACTTTTCTCTTCCTCTTATTGCACATTTCACTTCAAGCCACATATTGCAGTAATCCTAAAGCATGGTATTCCCTCCAGGGAAAAACATAATTATGCATAGGTTTGTGGCATGAGAAGGATTAATTGTAGAGAAGGATAATTAGAATGCTAGGTAACACCATTTATAACGTCATTCAAGTCAAATTATTGGCAGCATCCTTAGAGAGGACCCATTCCCTTTCCTCTTCTATAGTCAAGTGCCTATTCTTTTACCTCTGGAAAAACTGTTGGGAAAGCCCACATTTAAGTGAGAAAGTTTAATCACATCCACTAGGGTCACATTGACCAGTTGGAAGGTGAAAGAATAAACTTATTTGTCAAGCACTTGGCATCTCCTAAGGTGCCTTGACTGTTTTGGATGATTTTTTATTTATTATTTATTTTTTATTTTTTATTTATTTTTATAGTTTATTTTCAAATTGGTTTACATATAACACCCAGGGTTCATCCCAACACGTACCCTCTTTAATGTCCATCACTCCCTCTCTCCCCTCACTCACCTCCCTCACCCCCCTCACCCTCAGATTGTTCTTAGTCTTTGAGAGTCTCTTATGTTTTATCTCCCTCCCTCTCTGTGTCTTTTTTTCCTTTCCCCTCTTCCCCTCCCCCTAGTTTTTGCTTAGTCTGACAAAGTCCACCTATTCGTGGAAACATATGGTATCTGTCTTTTTCTGACTGACTTATTTCACTTAACATAATACCCTCCAGTTCCATCCATGTTGCTACACATGGCCAGATTTCATTTTTTCTCATTGCCATGTAGTAGTCCATTGTATATATGTGCCACAACTTCTTTATCCATTCGTCAGTTGATGGGCACTTGGTCTGCTTCCATGATTTGGCTATTGTCGAAAGTGCTGCTATGAACATTGGGGTACACGTACCCCTATGCATCAGCATTCCTGTGTCTCTTGGGTAGATTCCTAGCAGTGCAATTGCTGGGTCATAGGGTAGCTCTATTTTCATTTTTTTGAGGAACCTCCACACCGTTTTCCAGAGTGGCTGCACCAGTTTGCATTCCCACCAACAGTGTAGGAGGGTGCCTGCTTCTCCACATCCGCGCCAGCATCTATAGTTTCCTGATTTATTCATTTTAGCCACTCGAACTGGTGTAAGGTGGTATCTCAGTGTGGTTTTGATTTGTGTTTCCCTGATGATGAGTGACTTTGAGCATCGTTTCATGTGTCTGTTGGCCATCTGAATGTCCTCTTTGGAGAAGTGTCTATTCATAAATTCTGCCCACTTTTTCACTGGATTATTTGTTTTTCGGGTGTGGAGTTTGGTAAGTTCTTTATAGATTTTAGATACTAGTCCTTTATCCGATATGTCATTTGCGATTATCCTTTCCCATTCAGTCGGTTGTCTATTAGTTTTGTTGGTTGTTTCCTTTGCCGTGCAGAAGCTTTTTATCTTGATGAGGTCCCAATAGTTCATTTTTGCTTTCAATTCCCTCGCCTTTGGAGACGAGTCGTATAGAAAATTGCTGTGGCTCAGGTCAAAGAGGTTTTTTCCTGCTTTCTCCTCTAGGATTTTGATGGTTTTGTGTCTCACATTCAGGTCCTTCATATATTATGAGTTTACCTTTGTGAGTGGTGTAAGGAAGTGGTCTAGTTTCATTCTTCTGAATGTTGCTATCCAGTTCTCCCAGCACCATTTGTTAAAGAGACTCTCTTTTTCCCATTGGATACTCTTTCCTGCTTTGTCAAGGATTAGATGGCCATATGCTTGTGGGTCCATCTCTGGGTTCTCTATTCTATTCCATTGGTCTATGTGTCTGTTCTTGTGCCAATACCATGCTGTCTTGATGACTACCACTTTGTAGTAGAGGTTAAAATCTGGGATTGTGATGCCTCCCGCTTTGGTTTTATTCTTCAGAATTATTTTGACTATTCGGGGTCTTTTGTGGTTCCATACAAATTTTAGGATTGTTTGCTCTAGCTTTGAGAAGAATGCTGGTGCAATTTTGATTGGGATTGCATTGAATGTGTAGATTGCTTTGGGTAGTATTGCCATTTTAACAATATTTATTCTTCCAATCCAAGAGCATGGGATGTTTTTCCATTTCCTTGTGGCTTCCTCAATTTCCTTCATAAGTGTTTTATAGTTTTCAGCATAGATATCTTTTACATTTTTGGTTAGGTTTATTCCTAGGTATTTTATGGTTTTTGGTGCCATTGTGAATGGGATTAGCATCTTTTTTTCTCTTTCTGTTGCTTCATTGTTTGAGTATAGAAATGCCACCGATTTCTGTACACTGAAAATATATCCTGCAAGTTTACCAAATTCATGGATCAGTTCTAGTAGGCTTTCGGTGGATTCTGTTGGGTTTTCCATGTAAAGTATCATGTCGTCTGCAAGAAGTGAAAGTTTGACTCCTCCTTGCCTATCCTGATGCTTTTTATTTTCCTTTCTTGTCTGATTGCTGATGCTAGGACCTCCAACACTATGTTAAATAGCAGTGGTGAGAGTGGACATCCCTGTCGTGTTCCTGATCTGAGGCGGAAGGCTCTCAGTTTTTCCCCATTGAGGATGATATGAGCTGTGGGCTTTTCATATATGGATTTTATGATGTTTAAGTATGTTCCTTCTATCCCGACTTTCTCGAGAGTTTTTATTAAGAAGGGATGCTGTATTTTGTCAAATGCTTTTTCTGCATCCATTGACAGGATCATATGGTACTTTTCTTTTGTTAATGTGATGTATCACGTTGATTGATTTACGAATGTTGAACCATCCCTGCAACCCAGGGATGAATCCTACTTGATCGTGGTGGATAATTCTTTTTATATGCTGTTGGATTCTATTTGCTAATATCTTGTTAAGAATTTTTGCATCCATGTTCATCAAGGATATCGGCCTGTAGTTCTCTTTTTTTGCTGGGTCTCTATCTGGCTTGGGAATCAATGTGATGCTGGCTTCATAGAATGAGTCCGGGAGTTTTCTTTCCGTCTCAATTTTTTGGAACAGCTTGAGGAGTATAGGTATTAACTCTGTTATAAATGTCTGGTAAAATTCTGCAGGGAAGCCATCTGGCCCTGGACTTTTATTTGCTGAGAGATTTTTGATAACTGATTCAATTTCTTCACTAGTTATGGGTCTGTTAAAGTTTTCTATTTCTTCCCCTTTGAGTTTTGGTAGCATGTGGCTGTTTGGAATTTGTCCATTTCTTCCAGGTTCTCCAATTTGACGGCATAGAGTTTTTCATAATATTCTCTGATGATTGCTTGTATTTCTGAGGGATTGGTTGTAATCACTCCATTTTCGCTCATGATTTTATTGATTTGGTTTCTCTCTTTTTTCTTTTTTTGAGTAGCCTGGCTAGAGGTTTATTAATTTTGTTTATTTTTTCAAAGAACCAGCTCTTGGTTTCATTGATCTATTCCACTACTTTTTCTGTTTCCATATGATTAATTTGTGCCCTAATCTTTGTTATGTTTCTCTTTCTGCTAGGTTTGGGCTGTCTTAGCTGTTCTGCTTCTAGTTCCTTTAGGCGTGCTGTTAGAGTTTGTGTTAGGAATTTTTCTTGTTTCTTGAGATGGGCCTGGATTGCAATATATTTCCCTCTCAGTACTTCCTTTGCCGCATCCCAAAGTGTTTGGATTGTCGTATTTTCTTTTTTTTTTTTTCTTTAAAATTTTTTTTAATGTTTTATTTATTTTTGAGAGCAGGAAAGACAAAGCATGAGCGGGAGAGGGGCAGAGAGAGAGAGCGAGACACAGAATCTGAAGCAGGCTTCAGGCTCTGAGCTGTCAGCACAGAGCCCGACGCGGGGCTTGAACTCACAGACTGTGAGATCATGACCTGCGCCGAAGTCAGACACTTAACCGACTGAGCCACCCAGGCGCCCCAAGGATTGTCGTATTTTCATTTTCATTTGTTTCCATGTATTTTTTAATTTCTTCTCTGATTGCTTGGTTGACCCATTCGTCTTTTAGTAGGTTGTTCTTTAGCCGCCATGTTTGTGGGGGCTTCCCAGACTTTTTCCTGTGGTTGATTTCAAGTTTCAAAGCATTGCGGTCTGAAATTGTGCATGGTATGATCTCAATTTTTTTATACTTATTCAGCACTTCCTTGTGCCCCAAAACGTGGTCTATCTTGGACAATTTACCATGCACATTTGAGAAGAATGTAAATTCCTTTGCTTCTGGATGAAAGGCCTTGAAGATATCTGTCAGGCCCATCTGTTCCAACGTGTTGTTCAGGTCCATTGTTTCCATGCTGATTCTCTGTTTAGTGGATCTATCCAGCGCTGTGAGTGGGGTATTAAGGTCTCCTGCAGCTAGCACATTTTTATCAATAAAATAGCTTACGTTTGTAATTAGTTGCTTGACAAATTTGGGTGCCCCAGAATTTGGCGCATAGATATTTATAATTGTTAGCTCTTCCTGCTGGATAGTCCCTGTGATTATTATATAATGCCCTTCTTCATCTCTTATTACATCTTTTACTTTGAAGTCCAGTTTTCTGATATAAGTGTGGCTACTCCAGCTTTCTTCTGAGTTCCTGTAGCATGGTAGATAGTTCTCCATCCCCTTACTTTCAGTCTGAAGGTGTCCTCAGGTTTAAAATGTGTCTCTTGAAGACAGGAGATAGATGGGTCTTGTTTTCTAATCCATTCCGTTACCCTGTGTCTTTTAATTGGAGCGTTTAGTCCGTTTACATTCAGTGTTAATATTGAAAAATGTGGGTTTAGAGTCAAGGTGTTGTCTGTAGGTTTCATGTTTGTAAGGATGTCTCTGGTGCTCTGTGTTCCTTGCAACCTTTCCTTCATAGAGTCCCCCTCAGGATCTCTTGTAAGATTGGTTTATTTGTGATATATTCCTTCAGTTTTTGTTTGTTTGGGAGGACCTTTATCTCTCCATCCATTTTGAATGACAGGCTGGCTGGATAAAGGATTCTTGGCTGCATGTCCTTCCTGTTCATCACATTGAAGATTTCCTGCCATTCCTTTCTGGCTTGCCAAGTTTCTGTGGATAAGTCTGCTACTACCCTAATGTGTCCGCCTTTGTAAGTCAAGGCCCGTTTATCCCTAGCTGCTTTCAGGATTCTCTCTTTATCTTTGTATTTTCCCTGCTTCACTATGATGTGTCTTGCTGAGGGCCTATTCAGGTTACGTCTGAGGGGAGTTCTCTGTGCCTCTTGGACTTCAATGCCCATTTCTTTCTTCATGTTGGGGAAGTTCTCATCGATGATTTGTTCAAGTACCCCTTCGATTCCTTTCTCTCTCTCTTCTTCCTCTGGAAATCCTATAATATGGATGTTATTCCATTTGATTGCATCGCTCAGGTCTCGAATTCTCCTTTCCTGTTCCTGAATCAGTTTCTCTCTCTTTTTCTCTGCTTCATCCTTTTCTGTAATTTTATCTTCTAATTCCCCTATTCTCTCTTCTGCCTCTGCAATCCGCGCTGTGGCCGCTGCCAATTTGTTTTGCCCCTCATTTAAATCATTTTTTAATTCCTGTAGATCGTTTTTTAGGACCTTGATCTCTGCCTCTAGGGTCCCCCTGATTTCTTCTGTTTTTTTCAAGCCCTGCGAGTATTTTTATATTTATCATTCTGTATTCTTGTTCTGTTAAGTTGCTTATGTCTGCTTTCATCATTTCTTGTGCTGTCACTATTTCCTGTACAGTTTTCTGAGGGGAGTTCTTCCCTTTGGTCATTTTGGCAATGTGTGTATTGGTTTATTTCCTATTTCTCCCTGGAAAGGAAAAGGGTCAGACTGGCAAACAGGAAGCACAAACTCACAACCTTACTGACCATTGATACAGACAAACAAATCACAACATAAAAAAGATTAACAAATGACACTCTAGAGGCATGCAACCTGATGTACCAGCTGCACGATAATGATGGGATGTGCGCTCTGCTGATGGCAGAGCATACATAGAGTAGTGACAGGTGTGGGCAGAAGAAGAAATTGAACTTTGACCAGGTAGAGAGATTAGAAGACTTGATCCAGCAGGAGAGAAATCAGAATAAGGAAGGATGCTTGGAAAGAGAAATGAAGTTAGATGTTGGCCAGGTGCACTATGTGGTCTGACTGTTCCATAGAGAGAGAGAGGAAATTAAAGAGGGAGGTGTAGAACATGGATTAAGAGAGTGGGTTAAATGTCTGTTTAAGCAAGCCAAAACCCCCTGGTGACAGGTTTAGAGGTGGGGAGAAATAGGAAGAAGAAGAGGAAGAATATATCTAAAACCAAAGAATTGACCTAGAGTTAATCCAGGCAATGCTGCAGTAGTTGTGTCTCCGTGGCTACCACTCCGGGAGAAGGGTGTCTCCCATATGAGGAGGGGCGTTGCCTGGTGTAGGCGGTTCCCACTTCCACCGCTGGGGGTGGAGTCCTAGGTTTTGGCTTTGTGGGAATGCGCGACCAAAATGGTGCCCTCCCGGCTCGACTGTCTCAGATCACTCCTCACGGACCCACAGTCTCAGATCACTCCTCAGTTTCCGTCCTCAATTCCATCCAGATTACCAGCACAGTTCAAATTGCTGGGCGGTCGCACCGCCCAAGCTCATCTGAGTTCCTTTAACTTGCTCTGACCGCCACGCCTTATGTAAATTGAGCCTCTGACTCAGCACCGCTGCGACCACAATGGCATCCCCATAGCCTCTTTTCACGGAGCTAGAGTCTCCGAACCCTCCTCTGTGTCCGTCCTCAACTTGGTCAGGGTGCAGGGGCAGCACGACCCGCTGGGTGGTCGCAAGGCCCTGCACTCTCAGCCTTCCCCACCCAAATTATGCCTCTGACTCAGCACCGATCCAGCAATGGCGCGTGCCTCTCCGTGTCAGGGGCTGGGACAGCGTCACTGGCTCTGGATTGAGGAAAGCTCTGCCAGCTCCGCCATGAGCAACGACCCTCTCTCAAAAAAGCCTTGCGGATAGGGACTGGATGATAAGCTCCCTCTCCGCCCGGGTTCGAGGTACTTTCCCCGCTGCTCTTTCTCTTCCCCTTGTGTTTTGGAGGAAGGGGCCCAGGGCCCCGGGCCCACTCCCTGCAGTCCGCACCTCCGCGGCTCTCTTTCTTTCTCCCAGATTGCACTCACTCAGTGTCCCCAGATTCTCTGGTTTTTGCGTTCTCTTTCCTGTAGCTTCCAACTCCTCTTCCTGCAGATCCCTGCGATTGAGAGTTTCTCGGTCTCAGTCCCTCTCAGATGGAGTCGCCAGAGACCAGCAGCGGGTATTCCTTCTTTTCCGCCATCTTGAACCCTCCATGTGTGTCTGGATGATTTTTTAAAAATTACCAGTGGTGAATTAAAGCCCTTTCTTTAATGTTTATTTATTTTTGAGGGAGAGAGAGAGAGACAGAGATAGAGATACAGAGACAGAGAGACATAGTGTGACTGGGGAAGGGGCAGAGAGAGGGAAATACAGAATCTGAAGCAGGCTCCAGGCTGTGAGCTGTTAGCACAGAGCCTGAAGCAGGGCTTGAACTCTTGAGTGGTGAGATCTTGACCTGAGTTGAAGTCAGATGCTTAACTGAGCCACTCAAGCACCCCTTAAAGCTCATTCTATAACACTACACAACCATGAAACATTAACTAATTTAAAAATGTGGTCACATATCTGGAGTTCTGGTTTTTAACTTCTGTTGATAACAAATGACTATTTTGATTGACAGGATTAGAATAGTTTAAGACAATACTAGTTATTCATGCCTTTGCTCAGATTACTTTTTATCACAGTAGCATTACCCAGAAAAATTCCTAGGGAGGGAGACATAGGACAGGTAAACTTTGATGGGAGAAGAGAGATTATGGAGTTTGGGCATTGGTTCCAATTGCTATAACTGAATTAGCCTATTATGTCATTCTTTTTTTCTCTCTCTTTTTCTAGGACTATGCCCTTCTTTTCTATATAATTAGCAGACAGGTCTGTCCCAATCACTGAAGGGGAAATAGGTTGGCAATTAAGAGGTGGCATGATGATGTTTGGTGCTTAGAAGTGCCTTCTGCTTGGAGGAAAGAGGCTACACCTGAACAGAACAGGCTCTCTAAAGTTTTAACCTAAAGAAGAAATATGAAATGCTGCTTTTTTTTTTTTTTACTGTATCACAGGCTGTAAAGAAGGAGTATTTGAAGGCTAGTGGGCCTTTTTTTAAAAGACCTTTCAGTAACACAGAGGTAGCTGATCAGTATTGGCCAGCTGTGCTTATTAGTGATCATAGCTTCTCAGGGCATAGTCAAGAATCAATGAGGCACTCACTCTAAGCTGTGGAACCACTGTAAGAGAAAAACAACAACAACAAGGAATGAAACAACAGTAGTCCACATCAGTCAGGGTGTGCCAGAAAGAGATAAGAACAGCACAATGAGAACTAAACTGATGTGCTCTGATGGGATTAAGGCGATCAAGCAAGTCTTTCAGAGATAAAAGATAAGGCGGGAGAATTGAATGATTCATATATAAGACATTGTGAGATTAGCAATGACTCAAAAATGGCCCACAGCCTGAGCTGTTTTGAGATCAATCTTTTGAAAGAAGCAAGATCTAAAAATATATGTATGTCCTTAACAGTTTGAACATGTTGAAGGTTTGGCAGGAATTGGTATTGACCAAATTTCCCCCAAGCCAACTGCTTGTTTGTTCTGTGACATACAAATCCATACAATTAATTGCTTTTGTCTGTGCTTTTTAGATGTTTGCTTATAGCATTACTTTGTTTCATTCATTTATTTACTAAACATTTAATAACAGCCCTTATGTACCTAGAACTGAGGTAATAGGAATACTTAAAAAGAATTGAAGACATACATGTTTCTTGCCCTCAAGGAGTTTATGCTATTGTTTTGGAGACAAGATTTGTAATCATTATACAAGTTAAAAATCATGATGACAGAAATTTTCTTGAAAAAATTCATGAATTTCAAAAATTCATGAGTTAAATAGTCATTCTGGTATGTCATCCCTGAATGATCATGTCTAACATTATTTTCTGTAGGGAAATTGACCGAGTTGTAAATTTAGAATCAAAGGGGTCACTGTGAGTTGAGATTCATTTGGGAGGTAGATCCTAAACTGGGACTAAATGGATGGGCCTGGAGTGGAAGGAAAGCAATAGGCGCAGACACAGAGGCAGGAATTGTAAAAAGTGCACTTGGTATTAGTGAATAGAAAGGTTTGACTGGAATATAGGTTTCATGTTAGGGAGGTAAGTTGGGCCGTGAATGTGGAGGCTCTTTAATGTCGACCTGAACATATTGATTTTAATTCTATAGGGCTTTTGAGTAGAAGAATGGCATGATCACTTTTATTGGTCACTTAACAGTATAGCATATCCTATTTCACACACTACAGTGTCTTTGAAAGACTGCATTTTAAGTTGAAACAATTAGAGTAAGGTATTAAGCGCTGTTTTCTAGACTTTTGTCTTCCAGACCCCATGTGGCCATTTAGAGCCTAAAATTAATATTTATTAATTAAGTCGAAGGCATTAAGTGTGACACTATTCCTGACCTAAGTGTGTCACCTTATCATTTTTATGCCCAGGTGAAATCTCATGACAAAAGAATTTTTCCCTTTCACAAAGGGATTTGCAATATCTATGGATAATCCTCATCTGGTTATAGCCACTTCACAGTCACTTTAAAAACAGGAGCATTCTTTCCCCCCTATCATATGAGGAAGGAACTTTCAGGAAGGTGAATTGTAGTGCCTGAAAGCATGGTTTTTTTAAAGTCCTCTAGATGTGGGATTGAAATCCAACTCTGTCACTTCTTAGCTGGACCACAAAAATAAATGTCTTCACCTCTCTGAGCCTCAGTTTCTTATCTATAGAATGGAGAGAAGCATTCACACCTCATAGGCTTTAGGATTAATTTACATCGTGCATGCAAAGCTTTCAGTATGGTCTCTGGCACATAGTGCCCGGCATTCAGTAAATGCCATCATTTGTTGAAAATGGTGGGAGTTTTGAATGCATACTGCATGGAAGGTGAAAGAGTGGGGTGGTTAAGATAAGAGTATAACTTTTGGAGCTAACGTTCCTTGACACAAACACCTTGAGCAAATAACTTAACCTTTCTATGCCTGAATCTTCTCATCTGCAAAATAAGGATAATAGTGGTAACTATGATAATAAATTATGAGGATTGCATGAATAAAAACATGTAAAAAGTGCAGAACACTGCCAGGCATACAGCAAACCTCAGCAAATGTTGGCTACTACTATGTGCCAGGCAATAGGCTAAAGGTTTTACTTGTTCTTTCTCATCTACTCTTCAGATGCCCAATGAGGAGGTTGGTATTTTTATCCCCATTTCATAGGAAGGGAAATTGAGGCTCAGTTAAATTCTAGTTAGTAATGTGTCTAAGGTTACACCAGTAACACATAACTCAAATCCAGCTCCGTCTGACTTTAAAGCCTCTAAGCCATGGTTCCAGAGTAGGGCTTGCTTTTTCTAGGAGGAGCATTCAAGTGTGGTATGCCAAGGGTTAATGAGAAGGGAGGGGTACCAGTCTGGAATGAAAGACAAATTTGGTGTGAGATACATTGAATTGGTGGGGCTGGATGGGACTTTCAGAAGAGGATGTCTTCTCTTTTCTGTGGAAAGATGTATTTTCTTTAGAAGTCAGCAGTCTGTTCTGAGTCTGTGCTGTAAACACTTCAGGGGATTTGCAGTGCTTAATTAGAAAACTTCAGCAGTATTTTAAAATAGTAATAACACGAACTTCTTTAAAGGGCAAAAAGCTAATGAAAAGAAGTTGTAAAATGAAGAGCAAACCTCCTGACTGAGAAAGGTCAGTCATGCCAAAAAGTACAATATTAAGGATCCAGCAGGAAACAAGGTTAAGAACACAAAAGAGCAGAGGTGGGTGGGATTAGAAAATTTTCATAGGTCACATACACAGGTACAAAGTAGGACTCAGGAGGCAGGGCACTAGAAGGAAAAAAAAGATCCCTGGGTCTGAACCACAGTGGTTTGTTAATGTCTCCCTTTCCACATGGTCTTAACTTGCAGATTAATTCCTGTGTTTCTGTTTTCTTTCACAGCGCTTGCAATTTGAAATTCTACTTTTTGAGATTCATTTCTTTAGCTGTAGGAAGCTTCTTGTAATCAAATAGTAATAGTCTTAATAGTGGGATGATAATCATGACTAGAACCAATAAAGCATGTATCACGAGCCAGACTCTGTTCCTAGTGCTTTATATGTATGAACTCATTTAATCTTCACAACTGCCTTATAAAAAAAGATCTGATTCTTGCAGGATTTTTTACCTCAATACCCGGGATTCATTGTCTCTCAACTTTGAAGAATGAAGAGGTGGACACAAAATAAGCAGCAGGCAGAAATTTATTAGAGTATAAGATCAGAAAAGAAGAATAGTAGGAAAGCTCTCTTTACAGAATGGGGACACTCGAAAGTGAATGCCTGTGACTATAGGCAAGGGTCTTTGTTTTATAAGGTTCTGGGCAGCTCTCTCTTCCCTTCCTCCTTGCTTCTTCTCAGGTTCTACCCATACTGGCTGGATAACTCTAGGTGCTGGTTTGTCCATTCTTGATTGGCTGGATTCCATTATATGAGGGATGGTTTATGGCCATACCATTCCCTGTGGGTCATACGTTTTATGATCTACTACTTATTTTCAGTTAGGTCTTTTATTAAATTCCTGATGGGAGCCTGAGGGGGAGTAGGTGGAGTCTGTTACATTCTTAAAAGGAACTTTATGCCTGAGGAGCTTTGCTGTGATCAGACACTCTCAGCATTGTTCCAAAATATATGTTTTTCTCCAGCCAGGGAGTCAGGTCCTAATCTTTCCCTCTCTATTTTATCCTATCTTTTCCTATCATATTATTATTATACCCATTTTGTGGATGAGAAAACTGAGGCACAGAAGAATTAAGGAACTTGTGAAAATCATACAACTGATAAATGATGGAGCCAGGATTCAAATCCAAGTAGTTTTGCATTGGCATCTGCATGTTACTCATCACATTATACTGCTTTATTGGGCCATTATCTGCTATTAACACATTAGTTAGATCTAGTTTTTTCTGCTTTTTTCCAGTATGATAGCTGTCCAAAAGCTGGGTAGAAAAAAATCTTGAAGTCACCAAATAGGAGACCAGCCATGGAGCTAAAAAAAGTTCCAGGCCTCCTTCCAGGGGAGGATGTGTTAGTATGGTTAAAGATGGGAGTGTGCCAGTTAGACCAGCCTTGGACAAGCCTCAGAGTTAACTCTGTTCCTTTCACTCAAATTGTCATGATAGACTTACCAGCTTCTTCAATGTGAGAATTAACATGATATTTAGCAGCACCACCTCTAGAGGCATCCAAACTGGGATTCAAATGCAGGCTCTGAAATTTGCTAACTATGTGACCTTGTGTGAATTCCTTAAGTTTTCTGTACATTAGTAGCCGTGGTAAAATTGTGAGAAAACTAGGACCAATCTCATAGGATTGTTGGAAAGAAAAACTAATCAATGCTTGAAAAAAAAATAGTGCCGAGTTAGCACTCAGTTCATTTGGCTGTTATTCCCTCTGGGGAGCTTTTGAAAGCCTCAGTAGTTCATTTTTGAGCCTAATTCACCAGTCATCCTTTCCTTTTCCTGTCATCTTTTAGAAGGTCTCCAAGGTCTTCATTCACCCATCTCTATAGATTTTCTTTCCCCTACATTTGGCTTTCAATTTAAAGTGGACATTTATTCAAACCAGTCAACCTTTTGACAACCTCAACCATATTCTTTGCAAAAATATGTCAGTAAATCCAACCATTTTGCTCAGGGACAGAATTGAAAGGAAACATGAACAAGAGATTGATGTTGAAAAGGCACCAAGATGGCAGTACCTATTTTCTTAATGAAGCCTTTCCCAAAGTATGGTCTGTGGAACATTAGTCTCATGAGATTCTCCTGGGAACAAAAATGTTTACATTGTCAAAAAGTTTGAGAAATAGAGCATGTTGTATCTCCTTCTTAGAAAGCCATACTCCACACTAGTTTATTACAAACTCTAAATAATTTTGCAACAAGAAAATCAGTTTTCCTCTGTCTTATCCATTATTTAAAAATTATTTTGACCTCTGAACCTCTCAGAGTGGTAAATTGCCTTCATGCAATGGTTATCGCAAAGTATGGTATTAGCAGAATATCCTCGAGGCACAGAGCAGAAAGCCTCACAGGCTAAATTAAGATGCTTGAACCATATGGTTTATTGAATTTAAAACATATAGCAAAAAGGAAAGGAAATAGATGGTTATATTAATACATAGGATACATGGCTGCTGATAAGACTCATCAGTTCATTAAAATTTATGTATTAAATTTGTTGTTTGTTTTATGATAATAGTAACAAATAATTAACATTTATCGATGGCTAGGCACTGTTCTAAACTTTTTATGTATACTTAACACAACCCTAATTGTGCATATCTTGTGGTGGGTAAATGAATAAAATGTTCAATTCACAAAATACACATTTGGTTTTATCCTAAGTCAATGACTTGAATAGCTAAATTAAAAAAAAAAAAGTTTATTTATTTTGATGGGAAGGGGCAGAGATAGAAGGAGAGAGAGAATCCCAAGCAGGCTCCATGCTGTCAGCGTGGAGCCCTAACTGGGTATTGATCAATCTCAAACCGTGAGATCATGACCTAAGCCAAAATCAGTCAGACACTCAACAGACTGAGCCACCCAAGTGCCCTGTTATATTTCTGATTTATAATTATCCCTGTAGATTTTCATAAAAAGTAAATAAATACTCAGACTTTGGGGGTTAAGATGCTGGTGAATTGAACACATGCATCTAATTTCACTCTGTGAGTTTTCGTCATTTCTTGGGTCTAGTGAGTTTCTAGTGTAACCCAGAAAAATGCAAGAGTGCTGTACTTATACTAGGGGAATTGAGTGAACCTATGCACACCGAAATCAAAAACCTCCTGCTTTCTTCTGCTACTCAACTCTTAGAATGTTGGCAGTCAGATCTTTACCCTATAGGTAGATTGAAATCATATTTGCTGGGAAATCTTACCAGTTTTGGAAGAAAGATACAAAGATATTGATACTGAAGGGTTTGTCAAACCTCCTGAAATGCCTCTAAACTAAAATAAAATGATTCTGTTAAAACAGAAAGGCATAAAGCCCACAAATAGAAATGAGGAAGAAAACAATATTTTGGGAGATGGATAGCAAATAGATCAAGGTTAACAGAATTAGCAAATCTAAGAAACATGAATTCTAGACTGGCAGTGGGGAAAAGCTGAGAGGCAACCTGGTTTACTTTGTAGAATCATCAAAAGGATTATAGCCGGGGACACCATGTATCTCTTGAGGTGGTCATAAAGTGGAAGGTATTAAAGGAGGATTGATGGAAAGCTATTTAAGAAATCGGTCCCTAGATGTACTCCCTCAACTCCACACTTCTGTGTCACTGCTCGTCCTCTACCTCAGTATAGAACTAGAGATTTAATCTCTAGAAATGGCAAGACATAGGTCTCTGGACTGTGGGATACCATTGCATTGTTTAATAAGGCCACCCAAGGATGATTTAATCATCTATGGAAATATAACTTTATTTGACTTTGATATTTATTTGAAGGACTCAGACTCTGGGAAGTTATCAATTGACTTGCAAATTTTACCCAGTAGTGTGCAAATAATTTTTCTCCAGTAGAAAAGATAACTTCAAAGGTTATAGTTTTCGTTGCCTAATTCGACACTAACCAGTTGTTTATCTCATCTAGTGATCTTATTCTAAAATTTCTTCTTAAATGACTCTAAGTTATGTCCAGTTCCTCAAAACATTCTTTGAATCTGCCTGACCCTAGATTGGTATGTGAGTCTTGTTTTTAATTTCGTTAACATTTTATTTTGGCAGTTTCTCAAATATTGGCAGTCAGACATCTACCCCTAGATAGGAAAATGAAAGGGTGTTCCCTGGGAAATTTGACCAGCCAAAGAGGAAGAACCTAAACATACTGACATTCAGTTTTCTAATAAATGGCCCAGATGGATCACGCTGTGTTTCTGATGACCAATTATTTTATTATACAAAGTAGGACGTTTTCGAGAATAAAAGGAAGCTTCATTAATAATTGTTCTGGGGCAACAGATATAACCTGAGACTGTCCTGGTAATACTAGGATACATGTTCATACTACTTATAGTGAAGCTCTTGGTTAACAATCTCACTCATGCTTTCAGAATTTCCAATCAGTTCTTTCCTCTGTCAGTATATTAGCAGAGAGCCAAGCATTACAACAATTTGCTGAAACCCTCTAACTTAGAAAGATAATGAAAAAAACAAATAATTGAAGGCAACATGGAGGAAACAGAGACCATACAGGGAGAATAAAATTCCTTGCTTCCAAAAAACACTACCATAAATATTATCAGAGCTACAATTTGTGTTAGATTTATGAAATGAGAAGACGATTATGTCAAAAGAGAAAAAAAGAGTAGAGGAAACACACACACACACACTCAAAACCCATTGGAAATTTAAAACATAATGGCAAAACAAAATTAAATGGAAAGGATGGACAATGATAAGATACAAAAATCTCACTGAAAGTAGAGCAAAAAGACAAAAGGTGGAAAATAGGAGAGAAAAGGTAAGAAAATTAAACGGCCAATCAAGGAGGCCCAACATTTAAATAATAAGAAATGCAGAAAGAGACAGATGTTACAACAGAGAAAATGAAAAAGAAGAAATTATCTGTGAAGTAATGTAAGAAAAATTTCCGATGGTGAAGAAAATGAATTTCTAAATTTAAAGGGTCCAATTAGTGCCTAACACAATGAATAAACATGAGCCCACAGCATGGCATATTATTATGAAATTTCAGACTATTAGGGGAAAAGAAAAGATTCCACAAGTTTTTGGTATGGGGTAGAGAAAAGTCACAAATAAACATCAAGAATGATTTTGGACTTTTAAACAGCAAAACAGGAAGACAGCAGATGATGGAGACATGCTTTTAAAAATCTGAAGAAAAAAAATATTTCTAACTAGAAACCCCAATTATATTACTAATTCCAGGAAAGTAAAACTTTGTGCAGCAAAATGAAAATAGTCAAAGATTATTACATTGGCATAATGTAAACACTGATCTAAACTAAATTTAATTATGTTGGGAGTTAAGAGAGATTGAAGATATATGTTTGTGGTAAGCAGAGAAAAGAAAGAATACCAAATTTTCATCTTCCAAACATGCAAATAGATAGATATGCCTAAAACTGAAAATTCTTGAATTAGCAATACAAGCATATAAATTTAGACATACTGTGATATGCATCAAAAGAATCAAGTGAAAGTATTTGAAAGTGGTTTCCTAATAGGAAAGAAAAATGGAATGAGGGAAGGGGAATAGGGATGGTTGCTTGGACTAACAAACCTTGTAGAATTCATTGATTTATTATAATAGGTACATGTATAACCTTGATTTTAAAAAATGAAAAAAGTAAAAGAAATAAAATATCATTTTGTTTGGGTCCTGGTTCAATAAACAATACTAGAGTTTGGAAAATTATGTACTTGGTTTCAGCTTTGTTGTTTATATTTTGATAAGAGATTCTGGCTCATGGACTTAATTCAAAGGAACGATGTAGAAATGGTTTTCTATTTCATAGAGTCTATTTCAGCTCCTGGAATCTTAAATTAATTTTTATAATATGTGACAAAAATTGTTTTGAGGTAGTCTTTTCTTAAATAATGTCCACTTAGGAAGAAAAGACTTTACTTTGAATATCTGTTCTGCCACTGAATGCTCTGCTATGTTGAACTAGTCATTCACCTTTTTTGGACATTAGTTTCTTCAGCTGTCAAAGGATATATTAAGAGAAGTTATGTCTACTATCATGTAGTGGGTCAATAGTCCTCTCTTCCAGAACACTGATCCCAATGACAGAGAGATGTAGAACTCTCATAGACAAAGACTGATAAGGGGGTAGCAAAGAATACTAGTGGATAGCCCATTTTGAGTTGGAATGGAATCTTAACCCTGCAGAGGAGAACTCAAACAGTCCCCCAGGGATGTAGCATTCCCAACAGGATCAGAAGCTTCTTGAATAGATCAGGATACAGCTGTTGAAAATAAAGCCACAAAGTCCCTATAGCAAGCCCATTGCCCTTTAAAATCACATAGGCTCCACAGAGCAACAGAGCTCTCCAGACCACAACTTAGCTCCAAACTAAGTAAATAAAATGCTTCTTTTGCTTTACATCAAATTAGTTTTTCTGTGCCTTCCTTATGCCTTTGTCCTACTGTGCTTTTGTCCTGGGACCCAATTTCTCATCTTTTTGTCAGGCCAACCCCACTTTGACTTCTTTTTTATCATTCCTGCCTTGCAGACATTTTATAACCTGCTCCCATGACCATATCTTTCCCAGAATTTGGCCTTCATCTCTGATCTTGATTCTCAACCAATCTAGTATATACCTCAAAAGGGTGAGTAGGTCGTCAGAAGAAACAATTTTGTGGGTTTTTTTTAATTTTTTTTAATATATATATATTTTTGAAAATCCTAGAGGTTCATAGTGATGCTTCGGGATCCAAAAAGTGGCTAGGGCAGGAGGTGGGAGGTTTGGTTCATAGAGTTCCAGGCTTTGTTCTCTTTCAGTCAGATCAGCTCCACATTTATTACATATGACATCTATATATAATGGAATATTAATAAGCCAGCAAAAAGAATGAAATATACATACATATGGCTTTTGGGCAAGAAAGGTTCATCTTCAAAAATTTTAATTAAATTTAAAAACCAAATGTTTGACTTAGTATATGAAAAAATATTACTTGGATTCAAATCCCACCTTTTTCACTTACTGATTATGATTATATGATTATGGGTAGGTCACTTAGCCTTCTCTGAGCCTCATTTTCACCAATTGTAACATACTATGTACATTATAACAAAGCAGGATCCAAAGGGATTACTTATTTGTTATTATTTTTGCATTCTCCCTCAACTTTCTCACCCTAGTGTCTCAGGTAGTTGTAACATTAAACAAACCTTCTGTCCTCTGCCCATGCCAAATTTATGGGTCAGCATGCAAGGTTCTCTAAACTGTGAACGGCCAAAGCACTTGGGTGGTTGTGTGTGGCACAAAGGAATCTTTGCCTGGATCAGACTGTAATCATTATTTAATGGCAAATTGCCACCTTCCGTTTTTCCTTTAGGGCATGACTCACAAGCACCTGGTATCCAGGCTTGTATGACTCCTCTCTTCACACTGCTTAATTCCTGACAGCTTATTGTGCCTCTGACACAAAAGAGAAATGTTGTCCCAGGTGTCATCAATTTAGCATATTTCAGTTGCCCACCCTGATCACAGAGTCACTCGAGCGCCTTAATTCTTTTTTTTTTTTTTAGTGTTTATTTATTTTTGAGAGACATAGAGGCACAGCGTGAACAGGGGAAGGGCAGAGAGAGAGGGAGACACAGAATCTGAAGCAGGCTCCAGTCTCTGAGCCATCAGCACAGAGCCCGACGCGGGGCTCGAACTCACAGACTGTGAGATCATGACCTGAGCTGAAGTCGGCCGCCCAACCGACTGAGCCACCCAGGTGCCCCTAGCACCTTAATTCTTAACTACTGAAAATTAATCGACACCTTCTGCACTCTCAGATGGAGACAAACGGACCCTGAATAATTTAAAGGGCATTTTCTTAAAGCATACAACAGAGTTGAAGTCTCCTGATTTTCCATTTCTTCTACAACCTAAGTCAAACAATATAAATGACAAATACTGATGCTTCCATTTTATCTAAAAACAGTGGCTCAGTATGCATGCCCAGTGATCATAATGTATTTGCTTATCAAAGTTGCAAATCCATGTTGGATAGCTTATATCTATGGACCTGCCTCCAGTTGTGTTCCTGACACTGAAGAGTGAGAATTGGTTCAGGTTATTCTAAACTGTTTCAAATGTGCTGTAGTTAAAAAGAAGGGACAATCACAGAGAGTGCACTAAATGAAGGCCAAGGATGATCTAGTAGTTACAATGGCATATGCCTGGGTTTTAATATTAATGTAATTCCTAATAACAGTTATCTTCATAGATTTCTTAAGTAACTCTAAATCGGAGAACCATAATATACATTGTTCAGGCATATTTTCAATGGATAGATTCTTCCTAAATATGGCTCATCCCTTAGAAGATCCAGAAAAATGTTACTCTCTGAGGGTGGGTTTTATTTTGTATATGTAGGAGTAGTTGCCTCTTTTTAACCCAGCATTCTGCCAAATTTAGACAAACCTTCTGGAAATAGACATTTTAAAGCCAAGTAAGAATTAGGAGAGGCTGAAGGAAAAAGAGTAAGGAAGAATGATATCCATCATACTGGTCTTTAATATTGTTGATTGCCATGACTAAGTCCTGGGTCCTCTCCTCTTTACAGTGTACAATCCTTTATAGTTTACCTCATCCTTATCAAGTCTCATGGCTTTAAATATCATCTCTATCTATGCTTATGGCTCTCAAATTTCTGTGTCCAATTTGATCTGAACTCCATATTCTATTATGCAACATTCCAGCTTGGGAGTCCCCAAGTCATTTTCAAATCAACATATCCCAAACTAAACTCCTTCTCTTTTCCCACCTCTGTTCCTATGCATAAAAACACACCATTAAGTATCATAGATACAGCAGTAAACATGTTTATAACTTCTGGGGTTTATATTTTATTGGTAGGGACTCATAATAAAAAATAAATGAACAAGTCCAATGGGTTTTTTAAAATATATAATCTGTACATTGAGTATATGGAAGCAAAGTGCACTAGGAGATACAAAGTAATGGGGAGCATACTGTACTTGATAGGGTAGGGTAGACCTCAAGGAAGGTCTCTTTGAGAAGATATTAATTAAGGAAAACTTGAACAAAAAGAAGGAATAAGCCATGTAGATATCTGAAAGGATATTTCACATGAAACAGCAAGTGCAAATGCCACAAGATGGGGTTATACTTGGTATGTTTGAGAAAAAGCATAATGGCTGGAATAATAAATAAAAAGAAAAATTTTGAGAAATGAGGTCATAGAAGTAGCCAGGAGCCAGATCATATATAGGCTTCTAGGTTATGAAAAGAAGAGTTTGATTTCATTCCAAGTATGATAAAAAGTCATCGTAGGGTTTTGAGGTGAGGAGAGGCATAAGTTAATTTAGGTTTTGGAAGGATCTCTGGCCGTTGTGATGAGAATAGACTGTAGGGGGCCAGAGTGGAAGCTGGGAGACCTATTCATTCTTCCAGTCTGCAAGCCAATAACCTAGGGTTCATTCTTGATTCTTTTCTTTTACTTTACTCCTACATATAATCTGTTGCTAGAATCTGTTGATTCTCTTCAGGTGAAGACTAGAAAAAAGAGCATTCCTGACAGAAAAAGAAACATGTAAAATGAAATAAAATGTTTAGTAGGATCAATTAAACCACAGACTATTGCCCAAGAAACTAATTGAAAAATAACATCTAATATTAAATATCACTACATAGAATGACCTTGTGTACCTCCTTCCTCAACCTAAATTTTGTTAACCCCATTTCATGCTCCCACAGTTCCTTGTCATTTTCCTTCATGACTCTTATCACAAATTGTGGGTACATATCTAGTCATTAGATTATTTAATGTTTGTTTATCTCACTATCCTAAAAGCTTAGGTGAATGCAAAGACTAAGTCTTACTTTGTATCTCTAGTGCCTAGCACAGAACCTGGCTTATAGAATATACTCAATGTCTGATAAAAGAATACACGAGTGAGTGACTATAAACATAGAAAGGTTATTATAAAGAGAATGCTAACAATCTTTTACCAGTGATTTACAGTACCAATGAAAAATGAGATTAGACATAAGAAAAAAATATCTTGACCAAAATATTCTTAAATCTTAGAATGAGTCTAAGAATAGTAGCATCACATTTCTTATAGTCAGCAAACAAGAGATTTCCAGTTACCAGTACAAAATAGGTTTGTTCCTACTTGGACTAAAAGGTCTCTAAACTCCATTCTAGGAGTATAAGATTCTGAGAAGTATAACTGACAAACCACTAATCTAGGGAGCATTCACTGACTTATTGTTTTCACAAAAAAATATATTGAGTACCTACTCTGTACTGGGCACTGGACTTTGTGGACATTGTGGACTCAACATTGATTCACATTCCCTGCTTTTAAGAGCCCTGCATACTAGTAGGGACATGCATTCAAAAGATATGCATGGTATAAGTGGACATGATTCCTTTCTTCCAGGTATAGGCTGTAAGTGTGACATCTTAAGGACTGACAATAAATTGGCCCATGTGGTTGTCACAGTTTTCTGATAAACAGATACCAGGATGAGATTTAATGTCCAAGGATTTTATTAGGGGAAATGCGTGTGAGAGAAAATAGGGGAAAGGGCCAGCAAAGGCTGAGAGAGCTGTCAGACTACAATTTAAGTCTGACCCTGAGTAAAGGAGACAGGAAAGGAAAGTACAGTGAAGTGTCCTAGACTTCTGAGCAGTCTAAAGAAGGGTTGATGAGGCCTTAGGGAGTTAGTGATCAAAGGAGTCCTGTGTCCTCCAGGAATGAGACTGCCTAATTTCTCTGCCACACTTAGTTGGGAGTAGCCTGTAGGTAGTATGACTTGGGAACAAATGCTGTGATGTATTTCAGAAGGGAGCAGCTAAGGCCTTTGGTCAGTTATGCTTATTGTAGTTAGGTGTGTATAAGATTCTTTCTCATGGATGCCACAGCCCACTCTGGAGTTATGATGACTTATGTAGACCACGAATATTTACTTGGAAAATGTACAGTGAATAGTTTCCCAGAGAGAACATTAGAAGTCCACTTTAATGGCAAACAACCAAAAGAAATAGTGCAACATAAAAATTTGATTACCAAGTTGCTAGTGAAAAAAGCACTCAAGATTAGCTCTCCTGGTTTATATGTTCAATGGATCTATGTAGATATATGTATACAGTTTTATTGTACTGGTGTTCGTTTGTTTTTACTGACACTCTATAATGGAGATGCTACCTACTTTGTCGAGGTTACTGTTATAGCCATGATTGATATTTAGCATTGTTTCCCCTCAAGTGTGCTCAATTTCAGCTTTCCAAACCCCATTAGTCAGTTAGACAGCCATTAGTAAATACATAGCAACGAATGAAAAGGAGAGTGGGATGCTGTTTTCTTATTTTCCACTTTTAACTCTATCAATCAGGATATGCTAGATTA
The DNA here is from genome assembly GCA_030068075.1 of Paguma larvata. NCBI lineage: Eukaryota > Metazoa > Chordata > Mammalia > Carnivora > Viverridae > Paguma > Paguma larvata. Next base: position 86,739,785 of record CM057830.1, read on the forward strand.
TGCTGCAGTAAGAAATAACCTGAAAAATTACAATGGCTTGAATTGTCAGAAGTTTATTTTTCATACTCCTTGTGAATTGACTGGGGCTCTTCTCTATGCCATCGTTATTCTGGGACTCAGACTAATGGAATAGACATCATCTATAACATTGCTGCTCTTCGCTCTAGAGGGAAAATAACAGGTAGTCACACATGCTGTAAGTCTTTTAAATGTTTATTTATATTTGAGAGAGAGAGAGAGAGAGAGAGAGAGAGAAACAGTGAGAGACAGAGACAGAGCATGAGTTGGAGACAGGTAGAGAGAGAGGGAGTCACAGAATCCGAAGCAGGCTTCAGGCTCTTAGCTGTCAGCACAGGGCCTGACACAGGGCTCAGACCCACGAACCGTGAGATCATGACCTGAGGTGAAGTCGGATGCTTAACCAGCTGAGCCACCCAGGCGCCCCCATGCAGTAAGTCTTAAAGCTTTTGCCCATAAGTGGCAAGTATGTCATTACACTGATCCAAAAAAGTCAAATGGCCCAAGCACTGATTTAAGGAAGTGGGAAGTAGTGTCCTTCTGCAGGGAGCTGATCCTCATGTTAGTGATCACTAATATAGAGTTTCACTCTGGACAGTTTTGTCTGTATCCCTGATACCTAGAAGGGTACTTGGCACATAATTGGTGCATGTAAATTGAATGAATGAATATAACTTAAACCTGAACGTGCATGACCCTTCAAGTTCATAGCATCTCCTCATTTCATCTCTTGAAATAGGGGTTATCTAGTTCAACAAGTACAAAGGCAAAGAGGTATAAGAAACAATCTGGATTGGTAGGAAATGATCAGGGAGTCTGATAAGTTCTAGTCAGGAAATCCTTTTCAGGAGTTGAACAATAAGAGAAGTGATGCCCATGTGCCCAAAGGATTATAGTTTCTAGGCTTGACTCAAAATGTGCCTTCCAAGTCAGTGAATGTTTATTGAAAGCCAAGTTTGTGGCAAACAAAAACTGAGGATTACAGTGGAGATAGCATGGAATTTATAAGTGTTATAAGGGTACCTGGGTGGCTCAGTCAGTTGAGCATCTGACTCTTGATTTTGGCTCAGGTCATGATCCGAGGATTGTGAGATCAAGCCCCACATGGAGTCCCGTGTTGTGCTCCACGCTGAGCATGGCGCCTGCTTAAGATTTTCTCCCTCTCTCCCTCTGCCCCTCTCCTCTGTCCATGCTCTCCCTCTAAAATATAAAAAAACAAAAATAAAATAAAATAAATAAAAGTATTATAAAATACAGATTTTGCCCTTGGAAGTTTATAGTCCTATCGGGAAGACAAAACATAAATGATAAAAAACAATTTGAATAAGCACTGTGTAATGGAAAGAACACTGACTTGATGCCACTTCAATCTGGGTTTGAATCTTGGATTTATTACTCTGTTTTGTAGAATTTGTACAAAGGTTTTAACTTTTCTAAGTTTTATTTTACTCATCTGTGAAATGGGGGGTAATAACAAAGCCTATGTCACAGGATTGTTGTCCATATGAAATGGGATAATGTATGTTACAAGCCTAGCACATAATTAGCAGGCAAGAAATAATAACTAATATTCACTGAACATTTACTATGTGATTGTATAATTCTTCTTAAATTTTTTTAATGTTTACTTATTTTTGAGAGAGAGAGACAGATAGTATGAGTGGGGAATGAGTGGGGAAGGGGCAGAGAGAAAGGGAGACATAGAATTTGAAGCAGGCTCTAGACTCTGAGCGTCAACATAGAGCTCAACACGGGGCCTGAACTCACAAACTGTGAGATCATGATCTGAGCCAAAGTCAGATCTTCATCTGACTCAGCCACCCAGGCTCCCTGGTGTGATTGCATAATTCTAAGTGCTGTGTGTATATGTATGTGCATATGTTACACACACACACACACACACACACACACACTTCGAATGTTCATTCCAAGGTGTATGTGTGTGTGTGTGTGTGTGTGTGTATATATATATATATATACACCTTTAACCTCTACCACAATCCTATGAGGTAGGTAAGATGGGTACTATTAATTATCCCTATTTACAAGTGAGAAGGTTGAGGCAACTTGTAGCCTACCCAAGGTATACAGCTAGCAAGTGGGACTTGACTTTTGAACTCAAATAGCCTGATCCTGATCTTAGGGACTGTACTCTTAATCACAATGCTATGCTGTAGGTAAGCATGGAACATGCAGACAATATTAAATAGTTAAGACTGTACATGGCATAAGTGTATAGGTCAGAGAGTAGGTTATGGAACTGGAAGTAGGTCCAGAAATATTGTAGAGTATTGGAAATACCACGATTATTAAAGTTATTGTCTTGGAATACAACGAAGTCAAAAAAAAATGAAGGCAATTATTAACTGTAATGAGTAACTAAAGAACAATTTAAGAGTATTTATAAACAAATGCTACATTTCCTGGTAGAGACGAGGCTTGAAGGTCTTCAAAAAAGGAAGCTGTCAGTACAGAGTGAAGTTATGAGGAAAGTCTTCATGGAAGAGGTGGAAGCTGAAGATTTAAACTTTTCAAGTAGAAAAATGAGCCAAGGCATGGGATGTGGAGAGGTAATGACAGTGACAGATAGTCCTGACTGAAGAGGAAGGGTTGTCTTAAGAAATCATGATACAAACTGCTCACACAGTAATAAAATAGGAACAGTGGCATTAATACTTTTTATGAGTGTTGCACATTCCCGTTTGTACCATTTGGTAGTGTGTGGTGGTAAGAGCACTGGACAGGGAGTCTGTGAACCTCTGTTCATACACATCTGCTATTACATACTAGCTGGATAACTTTGGGCACATAGCTGACCTAGGAAGTAGGCACTGTCAGTTTCATTTTTGAGCTTTTATTTTTCAGATAAAGAAATTAAAGTTTAGAGAAATGAAGTGATTTTCCCCCAAACTACATGGCAATTAAGTGGTATAGGATCATTCTGACTTCTAGTCTAAAATGAATTTCTCTGTCATTACATTTTCAGTAAGACAGCTGGGTCACAGCATCATTTCGTGGGAATAGAACCAAAGATAGGGACATTTTACATAAGGAGGAGGGAGGCAGGACCAGCTATGAGTCGGTCCTTGCACGGGAAAAGGGTATTGGAAAAGGCCTGTAAGTAGTCTAGAAGCAGCATGAAGGGCCCGGTGGTGAGATAGGTACCCAAATAGGTAGTAGGATGTAGAAAGTGTGGAGAGCACCACTGAGCAATATTTCTTTCCTCAGTTTGACCAGAACTGGTTTGACCAGGATGAGGGTTGGCCCAGTTTCTTAGAGTGTGCATTTTGGAAAGAGGATTTGAGCCAAATTCATGAATATAGATATGTGTATATGTGCAGATGTGCGTGCGTGCACGCGCGTGCACACACACACACACACACACAAACACACAATGGTGCGGTGGTGGGGAGAAAAGGACAGGAGTGATGTTTGGGATTTTTTTCAGCAGAAACATTAGCATGTAAAAATGGGGTCCATAGATCATTACAAAACATCATAGAGCAAAAGCCAGAATAAACACCATTCACCAGCAAGTTCCTGACCTAATTAGACACCTGCTAGTTTTACCAACCACCTCTCCCTATTTTTCCCTCCTGCTTTTCCTCCCTAGGATCTGGACTGCCTCCTCCCCCTACTTCTCCTACACTTGCCAGTTGCAGCAGGGTGATTTCTGGAGAAATTGAATTCATCAGGATTTTTATGGATAATTTTAGTTGCAATATGCTTCGAGTCATTTTATTAAAGCAGTTATGAGGTAATTAATCTTGTCAATAACCTCTGGAGTGAATGTGCATTTTCTGTATTCTCCATGCTTTTTGCCTCTGTTCAAGTCTCTGAAAATATCCAAATGTGTTTGCCACTTCTGATGCTTCCACTGCCACTCCAAAGCTGAAAGCCAGCCAGGAGCCCAGACCATAATTATTTTCTTGGCCAAAGAGATATAAGACAGAAGACCTTTAGTTGTCCTTTGCTTTTTTTTCTGTTCTTTGCAATTTGACAGTGAAAAACTATCTATGGTCTGGTATCTCTCTGTGGCCCTTCTCCCCAGATTAGGGGAACTGATAGTGCTTCTGGATAATGCCTAGTACTACAAGGGCCTCTGAAGCCCATTCCCCACATTGAATACCAATGTGGTATTTTGCTTATCCAAGAGAACCCTATAAGGCAAAATCTGAATATATGGTACTATGAAATGTGGGTGCTTGGCATCACAATTATCAAAAGATGATTCCCGGCCCAGAAGTTTCCTTTAAATAGGCATTTCATATAGGATCTAGTTGACAAAAACAACTGTATAAAAATTCCATAAAGTGAAAATTTTAGAAAATGTAGTTTGCTCAATTCACAATCTAAGTACTTCTCAGTGTTTATTTTTGTTGGACTGTGAACCAACCTAAAGATTTTACCCCTTGAAGCATGGAGCAAAATAGCTCAATCCAGAATACATATATTCTGTTCAATAAGAAAAAATCTAAATATATGTTATGTAATGTGTATATATATATATATATATATATATATATATATATATATATACACACACATATATATACACACGCACACATATATATATCATATAATTTATATATATAATTTTTTAATAAGGACCTTAGTAGAAAACCAAACATTCTTTTAACAGAACCAACTGTTCATTGACTCATTGACTTTCAGTCTTCAAGTTACATCTGACTTCCCAAGAATACATCTCCTGCATAAAGAGGGCACCTTTGCTCTTCCTACTGTGCTTGTGAAAGCATTCTGTCCTAAGAATTGCTAATAGCAACACAGGCAGCCTGCAGAGAATCAAAGGACAAGCCAATCTGGACCTCCAGCAGCTCTTTGATTTTCTTCTTCTTATAACTCTTATTTTCTGTAACTCAAAGGAAATGTCAGGGATGGTCATTATTGCCATGTGGGCAAGATGGCTAAGGAGATAGATATGACAAGCTGTTTCCTCTGTTAGGAGTACTTTCATCTTCCTTCTGTAGCTGATTGAGTCATAGAAGATCTCCATTAACAGCCCCCATCTATAGTCACATACCCAATTCTGAAAGCATGCACACCACTAATAGATATGTTCCTCACCTTCCCCAACTTTTGCTTTATTCTTGTCCATTAGTTACCAACTCTAAAGAATATGGCATACGTTATCCATTCAGTTTCTTAAAATGAATCGTATACTTCTAGTGAGATTTCAGGGACGATATGATTACCTGCCAGTATTGCCTGAACATTATCTGCTCATAACTTTTATAATCTTAATACAAATGAAGAGACAGTCTCCATGCAGTCACCCGAATAGCAGGATGTCTGGTGAAACTATGCCTACCTTGAGATAGAACGAAGGGAATTAAAATGATTCTCGATTAAAATTAATTTCCTTTCTGGGGCGCCTGGGTGGCTCAGTTGGATAAGTATCTGACTCTTGAATTTGGCTCAGGTCATGATCTCAGGGTTGTGGGATCAAACCCTACATCCAGCTCCACACTCAGCATGGAGCCTGCTTGGGATTCTCTCTCTCCTTCTCTCTCTGCCCCTCCTCTGCTTGTGTGTGTGTATGTGTGTGTGTGTGTGTGTGTGTGTGTGTGTGTGTACACGCACATACACTCACGCTCCCTTTCTAAAAAAATTAAAAAATTAATTTCCCTTCTGACACTAAAAGAAATCTTATTGACCAAAAGTACACTAGTTTCTAATCTATAATATTCCCTGGTCACAAAACTGTTGCTAAGGTTATATTATTTATAAAACAGCCTCCTAGTGTTTGGACATGGAAATTGTACCCACAGGGACTTGGTGGTTGTTTGGACTATTGGACAAAAGACTAAATTGTGACTTAGCCAAATACCCTAACTCTATTAGTTTTGAGCAGAAACTCTAAAGTCAGTTTCCTTATGTGCTGCCCTATTGGTTAAGTGTCTAGAACTGAATGATAAGTATAAAATAGCAATTGCTAATACTCAGGAAACCTTACTTCCTAAACAAAATAAGTCTAGAAGTGGGTCTTCATTTTGGGGGAGAGAAGGTCTTTGACCACTTTGGCAATGACCTAAAAGCTACTGATTCTCTCCAAAGAAATATCTATAGGTACATATATTGTAGATAATTATGGGAGTTACACTGATCTTGTAAGTGCCGGTTTAGATAATCCATAAGCCTAAGGAGGCTTGGGCCCACAACATAGTTAGAACTTTGGGAAATGGGGGCAAGTGGATCAAATGTTTTCAGCGTGTTCTAGGATTTCCCGAAATAGCAACCATTTGTTCCTCAGAACTTTTGTGTATCCGTTGCATAGTTTGATATCTCACACTACATTTAACTTTAATACTTTAACTCAGTTTTAGCTTTCTGGGAATATATAGCATGTTCATTGTAGGTTCTCTGTTTTTTTTTTTTTTTACATGGTTAACATCATGGGAAGTTCATTTCATTAATAATTAGCAAACTCAATATCCGGTTGGACTGCTGAATACTAGATGGCCTCTCTAATGTACATTCTAGTAGATCCATCAGCATACCAGCCGATCTTTGAGCAGGAAATGGTTTGTCCACTCTAATTAGATATTGCTACAAATACTTTATATATATATATATATATATATATATATATATATATATATATATACACACACACACACACACAATGCACTAAAGTGCATTTTGTCTTCAAGGGCTATCCCCTAAAATAAGGGCATTTGAATCTTAGTATGTCGATGAGTTTCGGTAGAAGATTTTATGGAAGCAACATGAGAGCTATTTGCTCTTTAAAAATGATTTTATTACTTTTAAGTGTATCCAAAAGTAATCATCCAAAAATCATCCAAAATACATGATTTTGGAGGCTCACAAAAGTCTTGAATTAAATATCTTCAGACAAGAACTGATGTGTTTTTTCATCTCACTTTATGGTCTCCTGCCACTGAGACCCTCAGCTCTCCATTTAATATTGTTGCCTTCTTCATCCTCCTAACATCTCCTGGATTCCTGGCCATTAGTCTTTTTGGTATTTCCCACAAGGTTACTTTCTTCATGCCCCCTTGAAGTGTAGACACTCAGCTTCTCTCCTCTTCACCTATTGCTCTTATGTGAATTCAATAAGCCCTAATCCTCAAAGGGTCAAACCAAGCACATCACTGCAGAAGCCTGCCTTCTAGGGGCATGATATAGGAACATCAGGGGCCACAGTGACAGCTCACACATGCCAGTGGCACATACCAGAGCCATACCCCTTTTCGTCCTGTCCCTCTGTAATTCTGAGCATCAGAGCCAAATTCAGTACCTTGAGCTTCTGGGGTTTTATAGCCAATCATTTTCAGCTGTGGCTGATGGGAAGCATACCAGAAAAAGTGAGCTTAATGAGTCTATTTCCATTCCTACCTTCATTGTCTATAAAGCCAACTTCATCAAGCACTCCGAGTACAGCTCATTAAGTTTGCATTCTTTTTTTCCATTGGAATCACTGTGCAATTTGTCTAGAGTGTTTTATATCGAAGTATGTGAAGACTGTACCCAAATGCCACAATTCCAAAATCAGGTAAGTGACAATAATCACAATATTACATTGCTGAAATATATTACCAAAAAAATGATGCTGAAATATATTCCTTTATACTGGAATGTATATATACTGGATGTGTGGCTATTTCCTTGCTTGTCCTTTACCACACTACAGAGGGGTGGAAGGATAAAGTGCTTTTCCTTCAGAGAAGCCAAGGACCTGTGGAGGCAGGCTTTATCTTACCATTGGGCCTCCCTCTCTACCCAGTCTCATCTTCCTTCACTTCCCCTATCCATGGTAAAACAGGCCACACCAAAAGACCTGAAGTTCACCAACCCTGTTATTCTCTGAGTTGCCTTTGTGCCTTAATTCATGCTATTGACCCATTGTCCCTTTACCTGGATAGTACCTATGTGTATTTAAGACTTAGCTTGAACTTTGGTTCCACTCTAGAATTCCTGTGTGCATCTCAGGAGTTAAGGTAGAACCAAGTAAGTCCCTTTTAGCCTTACTCCATTCTATATTTCACTACCCCCACCATTGACCTTGTAGAGATACTGTGGCCTCATCCTACAACACCTCTCCCACCCACCTCTTAATATGACCAATATGACCTCAGAGAATCCTTCCCTCCTCTCTTTTTTTCTTTTCTTTCTTGGTTTTCCCCTCTTAAGAATTCCTTTTCTGGGGCACCTGGGTAGCTCAGTTGGTAAAATGTCCGACTTCGGCTCAGGTCGTGATTTCACAGCTTGTGAGTTCAAGTCCCGCATCAGGCTCTGTGCTGACAGCTCAGAGCCTGGAGCCTGCTTCCGATTATGTGTCCCTCTCACTCTGCCTCTCTCCCATTCATGCTCTGTCTCTCTCTCTCTCTCTCTGTCTCTCATAAATAAAACATTAAAAAAGAAAGAATTCCTTTTCTTTGCCTTCTCTTCCTCAGTCTTTTTTCTACCTAAGATATTCTTAAGTTGAAAAAGTATGATTTGAGGGATTGGGAAGAGTTATTTTGTTCATCTTTGTTCCTTTTCCAGTGGTGATTGCCTTTTCTTGTATTCCAGAAAGCTCTGTCTCACTTGCCATAAGAATTCTAGAAAATGAGATAACATCCTCCATGTTACCCATTTTCTATCTTTCCTAACCCCAAGTGGAATTAATCACTTCCTCTTGTGCATGCCCACAGCAAGCTACAGAGGCCATATTGCAGTTACTGGTTTCTAGGTCTATCTTGCACCAGACAGAAGATCTCAAGTTTTTTTACTTTTGTTGTTGCTGTTTTGTAATGTGATACATATGTTTATTTGTCCTAGACTTTTCATGTGTCTACTCCACTTGAACAATATAGAAAAGATGAACTATGAGTTCTGTCTATAACATAGACATCTATAACATCTATCTCTTCTATAGCTATAACATCTGTCTCTTCTCATAACTGAGACCTGGCTGGGATTTCTTCAGGATCAGGCCTGAGACTTTATTATGTCTGTATCTGAAATATGTGAGATTGAATAGGTTTCTAGAAACATGTTGGTTAGTTGGTTGGCTCATTGAAGTAGATAAAATAACATAGCATAGTACTTTAGAATCAAAGTGCCTGCATCCCAGCTTTGCCGTTTACGTTCAATGTGATTTTAAGCAAGTTATCTTATCTCTCTGGGCATAAGTTGTCCCAAACATTAAGCATGGATAATATTATATCCACCTCAGAGTATTTTTTGTTTGTTTTAGCTTGCATTTATTGAGCGCCTATTACATACTAGATACTGTCCTCACTGCTTTACATGGATTAACTCATTTAATCCTCCCAATGAGGATGGAATAAAGCATGTAAATAGTCTAGCATATAGTAAATGCTCATAAATGTTAGTTATTATGACAGAAAGACAGCCTAGGCATAGCTATGATGTTCTATCTCTAAAACATAGCCTGAATAACCTTAGAGGTTCAGCCTAGCTCTACCTCTCCAATGTTACAAGTTAGGCCTCTTCTTCTCAGGATCCCTTATCATGTAGGCAACTTTATTTGAGGTTTTAGGTTCCTATTCTTGAGATTTTTCCTTCTACAGGATCTCCCTATATTCCTTATTCCCTAGGAACTTGAGCCAATGTTTGGGCAGAAAGATGTGGTCTGGGTCTCAATAATTGCTCCTCTATTTGACAGTTGGCTTAGTGTTCTTGATCACAGACTTTTCTTGGCTTGGATGAGCCTAGCTCTTGCAGTCCTAGTGACTGAGTGCAAACCCCAACTTGATGAGAAGTGGGTTTCTTCAGGGACTCTCTTCTGTGCGAGATCTCAGAAGCAAGGTGAGCTTTCACTGCATGGTACCAATGGCAAAAGAAGGTTTTTAACCTTTGCTTCAACTGATGACTACATCAACCAACCGTCAGTAGACTGATGCCCGTGATACTCTGTTCTGACTGAGTCATGTAAGTGGGCTCAGCTGTCTTTGAGTCATTGAGTTCTCAGTACATTTTGTGCCCATTCCCTTTTTGCAGACTTTTCTTGTTAATCATAGGACATTCAAGACAGGGCACTCAACACTGGCTTTTTAACTTTGAGTTTTAAGAGTTGGTTACTTTAGTCCTTTAAACACTGCTTTCCAACTGGTAAATTGAGACATACTAATATGCCCTTAGTGAGTTACAGGTGTGCAGAGCTATTCATCCTTCCAGGTGGTCTGGTAGTTACTAAGGCAACCAGAGTCCTTGGGCAGATTTTTCCTCCGGCCATAAGCAAATTTAACCATTCTACTTTGATGTGCCATACAAAATCTATCATTTTTCACCTGTGCCATGCCTGGGAAAATCAGGAAGTATTGTGTTTAGAGTATTAGTTATCAAATGCCTTTTTTAAAATTTTTTTTATTGTCAAATTGGTTTCCATATAACACCCAGTGCTCATCCCACCCTGTGCCCTGCTCAGTGCCCATCACCCACTCTCCCCCCTGCATTCTTCTATGCTTTTTTCAAGCCTAGCGATTAGTTTTATGTTTATCATTCTATATTCATGTTCTGTTATGTTGCTTATATCTGTTTTCATCAATTCTTGAGCCATCACTACTTCCTGTAATTTCTTTTGAGGAGAATTCTTCCATTTCGTCATTTTGGCTAGGTGTATTTTGGTTTGTTTCCTGAGGTCACCCTGGAAAGGAAAACAAACAGACAGACAAACAGAAAACAAAAACACTCAAACGTACCAACAAATGATACAGACAAGCAAGTCATAACAGAAGAAAGAATAACAAAAGACACTCGGAGGACATGTGACCTGAAGTACCAGCTACACATTAAGGACAGGGCGTGTGCTGTGCTGATAGCAGAGCATATACAGAGAGAGTAATGACAGGTGTGGGGGGAAGAAGAAAATGAACTTTGACCAGGTAGAGAGACTGAAGGGCTTAATCCAGAAAGAGAGAAATCAGAATAAGGAAGGATGAGAGGAAAAAGAAATGAAGATGGCTGTTACCCAGATGAACTATGTGGCCTGGTTATTCCAGAGAGAGAGATGGAAAGTACAGAAGGAGGTGTAGAACCTGTGTTGAGAGTGTGGTTAAATGTCTGTTTAAGCCAATACCCCAGATAACCAGCTCAGCGGTGGGGATTGGTAAGAAGGAGAAAGGGGAGCATATATTTAAAAAAGAAGAATTGACCTAAAGTTACTCCAGGCAACAGTCTGATCTCTGCATCTATTGCTCCCACAGAAAGGAGTCTCTCCTATCAGGAGGGGCATGGTTTGGTGTAGGCAGGTCCCGCCTCCACTGCCACTGCGGACGGATTCCTGGGGCCGGTTTTTGTGGGTTTGTGACACAATGGCATCTTCCCAGTCCCGGAGTCTCAAATCTCCCCTTTGTTTCTGTCCTTAGTCTGCCTGGGACGCAGGCATAGTGCGGTTTGTTGGGCAGTCACATGCCCCACGTTTATCCGCGTTTTTGACTCTCTTCACCTGCTACACCCGGTTTCACTGTAAATTGTGTCCCTGGGGTAGAAGCAATCCGGGGGCAGCTCCGCGCCTCTGCGTGATGTGGGCTGACTGGGCCGCCACTGCCGGCCCCAGTGCAAGGAGAGTTCTGCTTAGATTTTTGCTGTTAGCAACAGAACTTCTCTTCAAAAGCCCTGCGGTTAGGGACTGGATGGTGGTCTCTCCCTCTCCTGTTTTTCTCTCGTTCTTATATGGCCTGCTCTGTACTTTCCCAGATTTCTCTTCCTTTTGTTTTTCTGAAGAAGGCTCTCCCTCTCCTCAACTCCATACCCCCGCAGTTCATTTTATCTCCCCTAGATTGCACTCATGCTTTGTGGGATGTTTTTTGGGTTTCATGTTCTATTCCTTGTAGACTCCAACACCTTTCCTCCCAGACTATTGGGGTTGAGAGTCCTTTGGTTTTGATCCTTCTTAGTTTGAAAGACACGGGGAATACTGAGTCCCCCTACTTCTCTGCCATGTTCTACATAAGCTCAAACGCCTTTTAACTATGGAGCCTCAATATATGAATCAGGTTAAAATGAATCTGCTTTCTTAATATCAGTGAGCTTCATGCTCAAAAATGTTTAAGATGGTAAATTTTATGTTATGTGTATTTTACCACAATTTAAAATTATTTAAAAGGTGAATCTGCTTTGAGCAAAATGGCAGCCAGGCAGTGGAATCTTGGCATCTCTCTCAGTACCCTTTGAGGGCTTCAGGGAACACAGCTGAGAAAGCATTGATTTAGAGCAAGAAACGGAAGGCTTCACTCTCCCCTTGGGCTCTGGTGTCTGCAATAGTGGGTTGATCCAGGAAGTCAGCCTTCAGCAACTCTACAATGGAGCAGAGTTGCCTCCTGGGCCTTCCCAGGGGATATGTTTACTCTTCCTGACAGTGTGTCCTCTATCAACCTTCTTGGGAACTCAGTTCCAATGTAACTTGTCCCTGCCTTTCCTTCTCCAACATTTTGAAAATCTCTTATCATAAATATGTATACATATTTAGTGACAAGGTTTTTCATCACCGTACTGTATATATGTATATATATTGCACAAGACAGAAGATTCAATTCTTTTGAAAGGTATAAAATTAACAAAACAAAAAGCCTCTTCCTGCCCATTTCTAGTCCTTTGCCTCTCCAGGTAAAATCATTGATAACAGTGTTGTATTTTTTTGTATCTATATGTCTTTCCAGAAAAATCTCTGCACATAAAACCATGTACTCAAATTAGGTACAGGCCATTTTTACACATGTGATCTTGCAGCTTTCTCTTTTTACTAAATAATATATCTTGGTAATCACTCCATATCATTACTTAGCATTCTACATGAAGCTTCATAACAGTTGCATAGCATTCTATTGAATGGTTGTACCATTTTTATTTAATTACTCCTCTAGCAATAACATTTAAGTTGCTTCCAGTTTGTCTGAATAGCAAAGAATTTGAAATAATCTATATGTTCAATATTTTAAAAATACATTAAATCAACTCTATTGTATGCTATACTATGATGTAGTCTTTTATTTTTTTTAATTTTTAATGTTTATTTATTTCTGAGAGAGAGAGAGAGAGAGCAAGTGGGCGAGGGTCAGACAGAGAGAGAGACACAGAATCTGAAGCAGGCTCCAGGCTCTGAGCTGTCAGCACAGATCCTGACGCAGGGCTCAAATCCACAAAGTACAAGATCATGACCTGAGCTGAAGTCGGACACTTAACCGACTGAGCCACCCAGGTGCCCCTGATGTAGTCTTTTAAGAATGATATTAAAGCACATTCAGTGCCATGGCAAAGTATTCACTATGTCTTTTTATATGAGCAAGTTACAAATTAGTTTGAATAGTTTGAGCTCTGATGGATAAAATCTGGGTAAAATCTATGAGCACGCATGCATAAAACTGTTAAACTCTTAACAAAAATTCTCTTTATATGGTTAGATGACAGAGTTTTAAGTAGTTTTCTCCATTTTACTTATGTATGTTTTCTAAGTTCTTAACAGTAATTATATATTGTTTCAGTGACAAGAACAACAAAAGATTCACCTGCACCATGTGGCACTGCACCCATATTCTCCTACCTTTACTGTACTTGTGGCACTCTACTTAATGGTGAACAAATAACTATCAGAACCAGCTGTAGGGGAAGAAAAATAATTTTCCTTCTACCTTACCAGGTTCTTGACTGCAACTGTCTTGGAATAAAAGCTTAGCAGGAGAAAAAACAAGCAGAAGTTTAATAGCATGTATACCTCCTGTATACATGGGAGGCACCTAGAAAAACTGAGTAACTCCCCCAAATGACCCAAGACAAAACTGAATAACTCCCCTAAATGACCCAAGCCACCACCTTAAGTACCATCTCCAGTTAAAGACAAAAGAAAGACGTTGAGGGAGGGAATGGGGAAATAGTTGTTGGAGGTTACCAGGAAAAGCACAGTAAACAAGGGTAAGGTCATTATGCACATTTAACTCATTGTCTTCTTCATTGATAAGAGTTTCTAGAGATTTGGTCATCCTCCTCTTTCTGGTACAGAGAGAGAGAGAGAGAGAGAGAGAGAGAGAGAGGAGAGAGAGAGCCTTACAAATGAAAAATTTTTTTATAAACGTCCCTTACAAAAGAGCAACTTCTTTCTGTTTTCAGACCTTTTCCTGTGTCTGCTGTTTCTTAAAAATAATTAGCTTAATATAACCCTAATGCCAAAGAGGCATATTTGGTGGGGGGATATTTTGCTCACCTTCACAGTGAATCTGGATCTTGCACTACATGAGCTCCCACTTCAGCCAGTGAGAGCACGGAAGGCACCTACACCAGAGAAGCCAGAGACCAGTGCAGGAGAAGTAGGAATTGACAACTCTTTGAGGCTCACACATGCAGTGCTGAAGGGAACCTATCAGAGGGAGCAATCAATGAGGAGTAAAACAAGAGTCAGGGCAGGCTTCATGGAGGAAGTGAAAATCGGGTTGAGTATGGAAGAATAGTAGGATTTACAAAAGCCAAACATGAGGAGGGTGGGATTTCTTCAAGCTCTGACAATAGTTGATAAGGCAGCAGTAGTAAAGTCTGCTATTTTGTCATGTGGACTTGCATATTAGCTAGTCATCAGTGGTGTGGTAACTGACTGAGATCCTGTGCTCTGTAATCTGACACACTGACTCCAAATTTCAGCTCTGTCATTTACTGGATATTTGTCTAGGAAAGTTAGTTAACTTATCCAAGTCTCAGTTTCCTTATCTATAAAATGGGAATTATAACAGTCCATATACTTCATTGGGTTACTGTGAAGGTTAACTGCAATGATGGATATTGATAAAACACAAAATTCAGTTGAGTAAATTTGAAGATCTAATTGACTTTGTTAATTAATTGGTTCGTGGATCAAGAAGCATCCCATCTAGCAAATAGAGGGGATCTCCAAGTTGTACAAAATGGAAGGTTTTTATAGGAAGGAGGGTGAGATAAGAAAGTTATTAGCAAAAGAAAAGGATTGTTGCAGGCAAGGTCACTTCCCTTAGAAGAAAGAACAGAAAGTCTTTTATCATGCAAATTACCCCATCTTCCCTTGGAGGATAGAAAGGGTCCATGTGGCAGATTATTTCATTGGTGCTGATCAGAAAATTCCTGACTGACTGGTTAAAACTACTTCTGGGGATGGTTGAAACTGCAATTAGATTAGGTTTTAAGCATCAGTTTGCTGATTTGGCCTAAGTGACACCATTTTGGGCCTGTGGTTTTCTTTTCAACAATAAAATACTCTATAGCACAGTGCCTGATTGGCACATAATGAAGTCTCAGCATTTGGTAACTATAATTATTATTGATGCTAATAAAGAAAACAGAGTACGTCATAGCATTTAAAGTCTCAGCCTAATAGTATTAATGAAATCATGTGCAGGATATTCATAATTCTCAGAAGCAGATGTTTTTTTTTTTCAAGGTCTCTGAATGAAGAGTCAGAAAATTCTTTAGCCTATAGAACAAAACAGGTATCTTAATTTTTAAATGAAAGAAGAGAATCATGTATAGGATGGCAGTTAGAAACATTGGATTTGGACTCAGTAAGACAGAGGTTCAAGTCCCTTTCCCTGACACATGTACTGTATAATGTTGGCCAATCTCCTCTTTAATTCTGGGCCTTAGTTTCCTCATCTGAAAAATGGGAATAATGACACCATCTACCTCATAGGGTTTTTAGCATTAAGATTCAATGAGATAACACAGATAAATTGCTTAGTGTCTGCTACTCGTGCTCAATTAATTCATTGAACAAATATCTGTCAAGCATTTACAATGTGCTGAGCTTTGAGCTCAGACACTGGGAATATATTGCTGAATGAAACAAACAAGAACCTTGCTCTTAAGTGAAGTTTTCAGTAAATCAGAACTACCACCACTACTGCTACTACTCCTATATAGATATCCCATGCAATCTGAACTCTCACTATCTGGATAATCATTATAACAAGTTACAAAAATGTTTACCCAAAATTCACCATTCAAAATGAAAGCACTCAAATAAAACATTTGGGTTGTATGGAAGTCCCATCCAAAGGACATAGAATACAACCCCCTCTGGATAAGATGGCATCTTGGATTTCAACTGATTGAAAGCATTGTACTAAAAGCATCACTATCCTCTCCCTCACATTTTTCCTTAGAGTTTCTCCCTCCATGATTTCCAGTATTTGCTTATTTACAGTGCTTGGGGATGCTGTCAACCAGGGTCCCTGTGGACAGTATCTTGAGAATCTCTAACCTATCATTTCATTGTATATTTGAATTACATTATATATGTTCATTGCAGTTTAAAAACGAAATAGGGGTACCTGGGTGGCTCAATCAGTTAAGTGTCCAACTTTGACTAGGTCATGATCTCACGGTTCATGGGTTCAAGTCCTGCATCAGGCTTTGTGCTGACAGCTCAGCTTCAGATTCTGTGTGTCCCTCTCTCTCTGCCCCTCCCCTGTTCACACTGTCTCTTTCAAAAATAAACATTAAAAAAAGGAAATATAATTTGTTTCTGAGATTGTAAATTATTGTATACCAAACATAAAAATACCTATTGATGAGGGGAGCCCGGGTGGCTCAGTTGGTTGAGCATCTGACTCTGGATTTCAGCTCAGGTTATGATCTCACAGTTCATGAGATCAAGCCCCACATTGGGTGGCATGCTCACAGTGTGGAACCTGCTTGGGATTCTCTCTTTCTCCCTTTTTCTCTGCCCATCCCCTGCTCGTGCTCTCTCTCTCTCTAAAAATAAAATAAACTTTTAAAATACTTATTGATGAGTTTATAAAGTGTCAAATAGATATTGAATAGATATTAAATAATTAGATAATTAGATATTAAATTTATTATTGATAAATACTTTGTGAATTGATATATAGTTATTTAAGAGTGTTTAAGTAATATTTAGGAGTGTTTTAGTAATATTTAATACTGGTTGGGGCTTTGGGATGAATTGGGAATGTATTGTTATATTCTCATTCAAAACAATGAAATATAATGTTGCACTTTATGTTAATTCACTATATAACATGTTCTGAATAATGTTTTATATTTCAATATGCAGGGGTTTCTGTCCTACAACCACTACTACAATATTACTTCCACCCACTAAGTAACACTGACAAAGTAATAACTGTTACCTGTTAAGTTCTACCAACTACTAACCCCAGCATTATATTTATGGTCTTTACAAATACTAATGTTGCCCTCTTCCTCCTTTTTGAGTATGGTCATGTGGTTAGGTGTAGAATCTAGACCTCAAAGTGAAGGATCTGGACCTTGTTTTGGCTGATATCCAAGGAAGGTTGCCTAAAGATAAAGTTCACAACTCCAGTCATATCTTTTTGTGGCTCTGAGGCCATGCTAGGAATACACCAATGCTCAGAGCCAAGGGTGTTAGCAATGGGGAAGGAAATGTCACTTCAATAGGTGGCCAAGATACCTTCTCCAAGGTACCAACCAGCCTGTTGTGTGTGTGTGTGTGTGTGTGTGTGTGTGTGTGTGTATGTTGTCTCCTAAGGTATTGCAAAGGTATGTGGTTGTTTTGACAGGTGTTGATAAGCACCTGAATGGATAGATGGAGAAATATTGCACAAGAATGCTGATGCATAGGGGCACGTGTACCCCAATGTTCATAGCAGCACTTTCGACAATAGTCAAATCATGGAAAGAGACCAAGTGCCCATCAACTGATGAATGGATAAAGAAGATGTGGTACATATATACAATGGACTACTACATGGCAATGAGAAAAAATGAAATCTGGCCATGTGTAGCAATATGGATGGAACTGGAGGGTATTATGTTAAGTGAAATAAGTCAGTCAGAAAAAGACAGATACCATATGTTTCCACGCATAGGTGGACTTTGAGAGACTAAGCAAAAACCAGGGGGGAGGGGAAGAGGGGAAAGGAAAAAAAGACACAGAGAGGGAGGGAGACAAAACATAAGAGACTCTCAAAGACTAAGAACAAACTGAGGGTGAGGGGGGTGAGGAAGGGGGGGAGAGGGGGTGAAGGGCATTAAAGAGGGCACATGTTGGGATGAACACTGGGTGTGGTATGTAAACCAATTTGAAAATAAACTATTATAAAATAAAAAAAGATTTTAAAAAGACCTATTCCTGATGAAAGGACAAAGAGCAGGTTCCCTAGTCAAAAAAGTGTGGGGGAACACTGTATAGAGTATCTCATGGGGATGTGGTCAACATATAAAAGACCCCAAGTAGTCCTGCCATAAAGAAACCTGATTGCATTTTACTCAACAGAATTTTCCCACACTATTTTGACTCACAGAAATATTTCATGTGTGGCAGCCCAATGAACACTATTCCACAACACGTTTTAAGAAACACTCTTGAGGTTGTTCTAGAACAAGACATAATAACTGTTAGTAAACTTTCTGACCCTCCCATTATCCTCTTATTTCCTCCTACCCCCCTCTCCTCATCCTTCTCATCTCCCACCCTGCTCTTTCATATCTCCTCCCCTATCTCTCCTTATTTCCCTTCCACGTACACTGACTCTGACATCACTGAAAGCATTTCAAGAATTCCTTTTGTATGAGGAATAATGCCAAGGGCTCTCAAAAGGTGAAAAAAAAATACTCCCTGCCCCTCAAGAGCTGTTAGTAGCTCCTATATCTAGGCTGGGTAGATATGGAGATTCTCGATAACATAAATAATCTACATTCAAGCAAATGGCTGAACACATGGTATGTTCATGCAGGGATGGGGAGTAGTCTTAGTGAATTACAGCTACACCTTTTTCAGTACCAACAACTTGCCAAATACAGCTCAGCAGGGAGAGAAGAAACACAATTGTTATTCCATGTATAATATATGCCATTGTACAGCCAGTGCTGTACTCTCAGAGGGACATTGTGCAATTTTCAGATTTTGTCACATGATGCCTCCTTTGGAAAGCTGCACAAGAATTAGGGACATTGGTTTCAACTGCCAGCTCAGCCATGGATTTACTGTGCAAACTTGAGCAAGCCACTTAGCCTCTCTGGGCCTCAGAGAAATTTTCATTAAATGACCTAGAATGGCCCTTCCCTTCCCAGTCTGAAATTCTGTGATTGGTCTGATGAGACTGCCACCCCTTTGATGGCGGCTTAGAGGGAGGTGAGGTGGGAGATGCAGAGGAGATATTTCCCTTCAAAACCTATTGCTAGTTTTCAAAACCCCTTGCCAAATGTCATTGGGAGGATAGAGAATGACAGATTTGTGAGAGCTGATTATGAGTGGGTTTTTGTGTGTCCATCTTGATACCTTTACCCCCTTCCCCAAATTCTAGCATTGTCTGCTCAATGAATATTTGATTTTGAAGCATATTTGTTCAGATCTAATTTACATTCTGGGAGTGAGCCATGATGTGCTAGTCAAGAGAACAATGTGTGACAATCAAATAACCATAGCAATCACTTATCTAGAACTCAGACATATGCAGGGCTCCAGGAGAAGAACATAACATGTATTATCTTACTCAAGCCTCACAACAATCCTGTAAGGAAGGTCAATTCTCATTATTCTTATTTTACAAGTGAGAAATCCAAGACTTGGAGAGATTCCATGACTTGTCTAAGGTCACACAAGTAACTGGAGAAGCAGCTTTCAAACATAGCCAGGCTGACCTCAGAGCTCTTAACCAGCATGTTTTTCTTTGACATGGATAAAACAAGTGTCCTGGGAAGCAATCAGTTATGAAGAGGGAAGGGACGGAAGGAGGGAAGCAGAACCGCTTGCCCAAGTTGGGTGAGCCCTGCGTTTGGCAAACGTTTTCTGTCTTATGCTGGCTTTATGTAAAAGCATTGGATGCAGTGGAGACCAGAGTC
Source organism: Paguma larvata (assembly GCA_030068075.1). Lineage (NCBI taxonomy): Eukaryota > Metazoa > Chordata > Mammalia > Carnivora > Viverridae > Paguma > Paguma larvata. The sequence goes on from CM057830.1 coordinate 86,759,597, forward strand.
TCCCCAAAACATTTTGTGCTCCCTGCCACCTCTGTTGGAAATTATACTCCCTGGGAGGCTGGTGGGAGCAGAGTGGAAGAGCTTGTGCAGTGATCATATCAGGAAGCTTGTCCCAGGGCTATCTGTACACATGACTGGCCAAGAGCTAAGTCCCGAAAGGAGCTTGTACTTGGCACTTTTCTGTGCTTCTTTTAGGGTCCCTGTCCCTCCCTGCTCAGCATCTATTAGAAACCTTGTGTTGTATGTGCCACCTGTGGGATCCCAGGTCCCTTCATGCTGGCACTCACGTCCTCAACCTGCCTCATTCAATAGTTCTCAGGGCTCCAGATCTATCCATCCTCATCCTACAGTTAAAATCTCCTGATCCTGTTCCTATCACTGACTAAAGTGGTAGTAGAAAAAAAAACACAATGATAGCCTACATTTATTATTTTCTACGTGTGAGGCTCTGTTCTAAGCATTTACATGCAGTATCTCATTTAATTCTTACAAGCCTGTAACCTCTTGATAGTTGAAGATGCTGAAGTTTAGGGTTTAACTTGTTCAAGTTCACCCAGCCAATAAGTCTCTGAGAAAAACTCACACCCAGGTTTTTCTAACACAAAAACCAATGCTCATATCCATGGCTACTAGTCCAATATTACCTCAGAAATAGTATGTCAATATTCTACATCTCCAGTCTGCCTGGTTGGATGTTGCTTTCTCATCTGAGGAATTAACTTCATGGCAAATCATCCCACTGCAAATGATCCCTTTTCAATGTCTTTGGGCTATTATACAGGCCTTATAGGATACACATAATAAGATTCCTTAGGATTTTTAAAAAAAATATCTCTCATTTTCCTTCCATTTCTCCATTTTCTTCCATTTCCCTCCCATCTCACCCAAATTCCACACATTTTTCTGGTTGCCTCCTGAGTTTACATTCACATGTGATCCTCACTGTGACATAGCTTGGTTAATTTGAACTTTGAGGACTGTTAATGTCTTGTAATCTTGCCCTGATACTCTTTCTGTTGCTCTTTCATCTTTGTTCTCTCAACAAGAACTGCCTGGTATCTGCCCTCACAATTCTCTTACTGGCATCTCCTTTTCCTCATCTTCACTCACACATAGGTGGACTCGCTCCATACTTTCCATGTGAGGCTGGCATTACTCCTTATATTGGCCACATTTGATAGATGATGAAGCTGAAGCTTCATTGACTTACAGGGATCACAGTCTCTGCTCCAATGAGAACACATTCCCTAGTACTATTAGCTACAAACAAAAGTAGGTTTGGGGAGTGTCTGAGATATGTGGAGGCTTTTAAAATACAATTTTGACTTAAAATCATACCATATTCAGGGGGTTTTTGCTAAAGAACTAGGATTAGAATGGAGTAAGCTGGTTTAGAGACCTCTAAGAAGTCTCAAATATGCTACTCAACTGGGAGAAGATAAGTTTGATACTTGGAGTATCATTCAAATATAGCAAAATAAATCACCTGCTACTCTGAGACAAAGCCAGAGTAAGACTTGGTAACTTTTTTTTTTAATGATCTTTTTGTTCCTGGGTTGAATCTTCCTGATACCATAATGAATGCAAATATTGAAGGCAAACACATACCTAACAGTTTATACAAATTGGCGTTGTGAAAAATGAGCTATTGTGAAGAGGGACCCCACTTTTTCTCAGTACTTAGCTTCACAATATTCTATAAGTAGCAATTCTGGTTCTTTTATTGGATAAAGGGCTAATAAGTAGAAAATTTGATGACAGGTTGAGCATAGGGAAAAAGAGCATCTTTCTTTTTCTTCTGGATACCAGTCATACCTTCCTGGTCTGATTTCCCTGTTTAAGATTCTGTTTAAATTCTCTCTGAATATTCAATATCTGGACTATTGCTTGGCACATAGTAGTTAAACATTAGGTAAACAATGGTTGTCTAGGTGAATGAGTGGATTTGTGCAGTAGTCGTGTGTTTGCTTATTCTGGATCAATCATTCAATGTGCTAGCCTATACTGTTCTCATCATGGGCTCGTTGGAGCCAGTATTACCCAAACCCTAGATGGAGTAAATCACTTCACATTGTATGGAAATTCAGGAGGTTTAGGATTATAATAAACCCAAAACAAAACCTCCTCCTACTTTCAGTATCTTTCAAATCCATCTCTGAATAACCACCACATTGAGGGGTAGGGATTTAACAATATGAATTGTATGGGGGTTGCAATTCAGTCTCTAGCAATATCTAGTAGACTGAGATTTATATAACTTTCTTTTGTTTTAAAACAAAAGCAGAGATAGCAAAATAATTCCAGTCTCACAACAAATCATTTTGGGCTATACCTCTGACATTGCCCTGGGGGCTATTTTTCCTTCTCCTCTGCCTAGGGGTGCTCAAATTGAGTTTTAAGAAGCACTTGTCAAGGCTGCCTAAGTTGCTCCATTATGAATGGTGCCACTTGAAGTTGCATCCTGAAGAAGCCTTAGGATCTGTGAAGCTGTTAGGAGTAGGCTATATGTGGATGTGAATGAAAGATCTGAGAGGAAACCTTGGTGACCATGAATGGAAATGTTGTGATAAGGCTGAGAACAAATGAGCATCAAAGGAGAAGAAGGGCCAAAACTGAGAACTGAGAAGCTGGGGCCCATGATGATTCTTTTCCTCAGTTTCAGTTTGTTGAGGGGAGGGCTGGCCTTCCTGTGACCTCTTTCCCAGATGAGTTCTAGGAAAACATGTTAATCCTTGGATCTGAACAGGTTTCATTTGTGACAGTAGGAATGAGGAGCACTAGACAAGAATTCTGATGTAATAATCTTGTTTAAACTTTCTACAAGGCACGTGTGGTCAACACCACTGAGACTTTTTTCTTCCTCCCCTCCATATTTAGAAAGCAATATCTAACGAGCTCACATTCCTTCCTTTACACTATGTAAACCACAATTAAGTACAATTTAAAAGCTATTCTCCACCCACTAGTGTATTTAGAATTTCCTGAATTTTACTTTAAAAATCTTTCTTGTAGGTGATCTTGTCAGCCTCCTAATTCACCCTACTTCCTTGATTTGTCCAAGTTTTCACATTCACTTCCATTCTGTCCCTTTATTTCCTTTCTGTACTTTCATAGACACCTTCCGCTTTAATACCCTTGTGTATTTGGAAGACTTCTTGCTCACCTCAGAGTGTTTGCTCTGACCTTTCCAACTCAAACCAGTTCCTTGTAAATTTAATTCGCTAAAAATAACTAATACTAGACGTATGGTACCTGATCTGCAACCAGTGTTACTCTAGTTCACTTGAATGATCTGATTCCTTTATAAAAATCCATTCACTCTCTTGGCAATAATATTAACAAGGCAACAACAGCCACCATTCATTGAGCACCTGTACTGTTACATTTATTTTCACATTTAATCATTCAGACAACCTTATGTGGCAGGTATGAGTATTTTCACTCTAAAGTTGAAGAAATCAAGGCTCAGAGAGAAGAGATTTACTCATGGTTTCTGCTAGAAATAGTCACCTACTCAAAAATCTATCTGTTGCTAACTTGGGACAGAGTCATTCCTTGAGTATATAATTAAAATGTTTATATTCTCAAGATATGTAACCCGTTAGTCTCTTCGCAGGCAGTAAAGTGTAATAATTGAAAACACAAGTCATGGCATTGGACAAATTTGGGTTTGAATTATGGCTCTGCTATGTGACTTTGGAAAAGTCACTTCAACTCTTAATCTATTTCTTTATCTGTAAAACAGAGACAATAATTCCCACGTAACAGAGTTATTATAAGAACTAAATAAGATTGTATCTGTAAAGTGCTAACAGAGTAAGTGTTCAATAAATGACAGCTTGTCATTAAAAATCTAAGATTCGGATTGTAAATGATACAGATTCTGCAAAATAAAGAGCAGCGTTTGACATCCAGCTGTAGAAGAAGTTAATGCATTTTGAAGAAAACACCTCAGGACTCCTGGGAGAATTTTGGAAAGATTTCACAGTTAAAGACTGTGTTCTTAACCTTATGGAAAGAGACAGTGGGTTTAGAAAACAATTTGACTTGGTTTAAGAGATATTACTATATAATTTGAATAAAGCCGAGTTTCATCATGGCCCCATCTCTCACAGTATTATAATCAAAGGAAAACAAGTCCCACATCGAAACTAATCAAAGAGCAGCTGATGTCTTCACAGAAAGTTCTTTCTAAAGTTGCAGTGCCAAAGACATAGTATATTCATAAGGAATAGAGAGAGTTCTTCGAAATCCCCTTTGCTATTTCCTGCACTGTCAGGATTTTCCACACACCATATCTGCCCCCAGGTCCCATTACTCCCCAGCTGTGTCTCCCTAAGCCTTTCTCCCAAATGAAACCCGTGGAGACTCTTGTCTTTCTGTCCTCCCCACCCCCCACTTAACTAGGTCAGTTCTTTAGTGTGTATTTTCTTTTACCTAGATTTCTACATCAAAAAGGCGAGCTGATGAGATGCTCTTGAAGGCCTGATCACACCTAGGAAGTGTTTTTGTGGGGGAGCACAGAGGGGAGCATAGTTTGGGAAGTAGATTGTGAACACTTATCATTTAATGGCTTCGAGATTTGGAGCAATTTAAGTCAACTGAAATTTAACATTTACTCAAGATACCTCTCCTCAGACTAAAAAGTACCTTTTCTTCTCTTTTGGATAGAAATTTAGCAATTCAAAGGTATAATACTGATCTTTGGAACTATTCTGATTGGTAACTTTTTTTTTTTTTAGAAAAGCATAGTTACCTTATATATTTCAGTACAAAAAAAACATCAAAACTCAGGTTCCAGAGTTGTGGTGGTTGAGGAATGTAATAAGATGAGCTTTGTAAGGAGGTAGTAAGATGGTAAAATTTTGGAAACCTCTGATGTGGTTCCTACCTTACATATGATCTTATTCAGTCCTCATTATGTCCTGTAATGTGAGTGTCATTATTTATCCATTATGCAGGTGAGGAAACTAAGACTTATGCAAATGAAGTCTGTTGCCTAATGTCACTCAGCTTAGAAGGGATGTATTTGGAACTTGGTCCCGGAGCTGTATGATTCCAAAGTGACCAGAGGAATAAAGCAAATTTGCCCATAAAGTTTTTCTCCCTCTCCCTTTCTCCCCCTTTCTCTCTCCCTTTCCCTCCTCCTCCTCCCCCTTTCCCCTTCCCCTTCCCTTTTCCCTCTTCTTCTCCTTTATGCCTCACTTCCCTCACCTTTCTCTCCCCCCTTTAGAAAATACAGGTCCAATCTGAGAGGAGTAAACTGAAAATAAGTATGGTAATATGAAGGCCAAACAGTTATAGAGCTTGCAGATAACATTGCTCTGGAAAGAATGGAGGAAAAAGAGAGTGATTAAGGTGAATAAGAACCTGCAAAATTTGTCCAAATGACAAACTCATAAAGATGGATGCTACCATAGCAACCATTTATGTACACATTACCTAGTGTAAGAAATAAACATTAACAATATATTTGAAGCCCCTGTGTAACCCTGCTGCCATCTCAGGAATAAACACTATACTGAATGTACTTTTTTTTTTTATCATTCCTCCCTGAAAAAAAAAGATGAATACCAATGGGAAATTTGAACGCACCAAAGAGAATGGGCAGAGAGGTAGAGTAGGTGAGTATTTTCAGCATGTAATTTAGAGGGAAAAGAAGTACCAAAAAGAAAGTGGTCAAAGTTTGAATGTCTCCATACACCAAACACTATAGTATATATAAGTAAAGCTTAGACTATACTAATAGCTTATCCACATATTGCTTATCTCACTACAATCCTGCAAAAAAAAAAAAAAAGCTTTGTTCATTATCATTTTACAGATTTTAGTTCTTCAGACATACAAATGCCAGCTATATGCCAAGCACTTGCTAGTGTGAAGAAACTGAGATTCAGAGAGATCAGATTATTTGCTACTCTATGGCAGAGCCAAGCCTTGAACTCAAGTCTAACTGGTTCTAGAACCTACTTTCCAATACCTACTGAAGTCTAAAAGTTGAGAAAATAGGATAAAACCCTTCAATCAACTCCTGATGCTACTTTTCCTGGAGTTATATACAACTCCCTAAAACCATGTGTGATCCTAGTGGTGGGAACTTTTTGGCTCTGGTTGATAGGAGCTCATCTCCCTTTATTGTTTTGTTGGAGGTTAGGATAAATACTATAGAATGACAGAGATGCTGATACCTATCAAATGAACAAAAGGGCTGAGAAAGTAGATGATTCATTAGTGATGAGGGAGGTGATCCAGATGAAGGATTTTTGAGATTGTTGTGTTATTGAGAAAATGGTAAATGATGATCTGTTGGAAATTTTATGAGCTTTGGCAACTAGACAGAATGTAAATATGAAAATACTTAAATGCTACAGTTAGCTTGGAACTTAACGCTACTCCCACATCTATTCTTTCATTGGAGCCTCAAAAATTGTTCTTTCGTTTTCCTCATCAATGTGCTTTTTATAAATATAGGACATTGTTACTAAAGAACCTGTCCCACTGGCCCAGCTTTTCTCACGCTTTTCTACAAATTTTTAGGCCTTCCCAAGTTCTCCTATTCCATGCACACTCCATTTCTGACCAAGGTCCTTTGGATGATCATAAAAGAGAGGAGTCCCTGTTTCTTCTGTCTTCCTTGTGCAGCTTCAGATGTTTAATTCCATGCCCCCAAATTCTGTGCTCTGCAGCTTTAATAACATTCCTTTTGTTTTGTAAAAATGGGAAGTTGTAAAATAATTGTGGACTGTTATTGGTTGTAATTAATATTTTCCTGTTCCCTGGGAAGTAAGTGAATACAGAGTGGCAGCCCTTATAGGAAACTCGCCTGGGATAAACCAGTGGGAAGCAGAAGAGGCCTTCATTCTACTGAGAAGAGAAAGCTCCAGAAGTCTGAACAAAGGTGGGGACAAAAGTGATCAGGGCAGACAGCTCAGGAACCAAATAACAAGGAGTTGGAAGTGGGAATTATAGAAAGTAGGTCCAGCAGGCTCCTTTGGCTTAAACATCTCAGGGAATGCTGAATAGAAAGTTGTTAGTGAAGACACCAAAGTGGAGCAGTTTGATCCATGGTTACCATGGGAGGTTCAGAGCCTCTCAAATTCTTCCACCAAAGAGGCCCTAAGGGCAGAACTAATAACATCCTCCATGCAGCCCCATCATTATACTCCACAAGATTGGAGACAAAGTCCAAAGTGAGTCTCAAATAGAACATTTATTTGAAATTTACAGTTTTCTTTTAAAATGTATGTGAATCTGGCATTCTATCTCTTGTTTATTTCATTTTAATTTTATTCCCCCTTTAGCCTCCTACCCCCCTTCCCATTTTCTTCCCCCAACATATGTAACCATGCTCATGTGTTTTTGGGTATCTTTTTATTTGAATGTATTCTTCCAAATGTATTGTTTTACATGCATGCATTTTAATTTATGTAAATGATATTTATTATGTATCTTCTTTTAGTTACTATACTTTTTTTTTCTCTCAACATTATGGATGTAAGAGCCATCCATGCTCTTTGTATGCATCTAACCTGATGCTACTCACTGGGGCATTACACTCCAGTATGCACATCCATCACATTTTACCACTCCACTTTCCCAGGAATGAACACTTAGTTGCCAGTTCCCTGTCTCCCTGGGCATCGATGCAGGGAACATCTTTGTACATGTCCCCATATGGACCCATGTGAAAATTCATGTGGAGTATATACCAGGAAGAGAATTGCTGGGCTATAAAATATGTGTTTTTATCATTAGGTTAAGTTTTGCCAGATTGCTCTCCAGAATGACTGCACCAGCTTTGACTCCCACCAGCAGTGAAGGAGAGTCCGTTCCTTTTTACCCACATCCCTTCCAATCCTTAGCAATATCCAAATTTGTGTTTTCTGTCAGCTTGAGACGTATGAAGTGATAGTCCAGTGAATATTTTAATTTGCATATCCTGATTATGAATGATTCATGTTTATATTAAATGATCAATCCGTGGTAAAGCTGATGCACTAAGAATCAAGAAAAGTCAAGTTAATCTTGTTCCTGGTTCCCTTCGCACACCTGAACCTGCTTACTGGGTTAGGCCTATATCATTTGGGGGAGCACAGTGACTAGCTGTGTGATGTTGGGAATATTGTTCCCTTCTCTTGATCTCCATTTTCTCCTCTATAATGGAAGATTGGACTAGATAATCTCATAGAGCCCTTGGAAGTCTAAAATTTTGTGATTCAATAATGTCATCTTGAACCATCAAACACTGCTAACCCCTTCTGTATTAAACACTCCATCAAACAAAAAAAATCCATTCAGTTCATTTTTCTATATAGTAGCAATTTACTCTCCACTAACAGTCCATATCTTTCCCTCCCACTTCTCCCAACTAGAGAAGTAAACTGCCTCTTTACACTCTCTCTCTAGCATGTGAACAGAATGGCACCAATTTGTTCCTGCTGTTCTTTAGTCTCCCTCACAGCATTTGCTCAAATTACAGACCTATCAAACTTGGCTGCCCCCAGTCAGAACAAGAGGAAGATAAAAGACAAGCTTGAGTTCAGCCACATGCCGCTGTAAATATGAAATGCACAAAGCACTAATAATATGACATTACTGTCTGACAGTCACATGGTACTCATCATTCTCGGCACCAAATAAACATTATTTATGCCCTTATTTTGCAGGGGAATGGGGAAGAACAAATAATTTCTAAACCTCCCCTGATTCAACCCTTAAGGAAAGAAAAAAAAAACTTAAAATTCCCATAAAAATCGGTAATGATGTATTAGGTTGAATGCTGTGAAATTGCAATTTTTGTAGGTAAAAACCAGTCAAAATCAGAAAGTTCATATGGTTCAACTTAGTAGATGTTGCATAATCAAAAATCTCTTAAAAATCTCCAAGGAGTCATTATTAATGATTTCATTGGTACTACCCTCAACCCTTTCCAACTAGGACTGACATATACCCTTCGCCAAGTAGGCAGGGCTTAAATAGAGCAAGCAATCCTTCCCCCAGCTCACTGAACCATGGGTTGTCCCTTCCCTTGCAAATTTTTGAGTGTTTGCAGTCCATGTTGCTCACCATGGCACTGCCCTGTCCCACCCCCCTAGGCTGTTGTGTGAATCAAATGCAATGATGTCAGGTGAATTTGTTTATTTAGTTTTAAAGCACCAGGCATGTGCAAAGAATGGGGGGGGAGCTACTATTTATTAAGTACGTGTCAGACTCAATGCTTGGCATTTCACATGCACCATCTATTATAATGTTTGCAAATGCATGAGAAAGTCACTTTTATATTCATGTTATAAATGAAGAGGTTGAGGCAGAGATTAAATAACTTGCTAATGGTTGCACAACTAGTAAATAGCTGGTAGAATTGAGACTGAAATTGATTTGTCTGACTGTACAGTTTATGCTCTTTCTTATGCTGTGTTTCACCTCTGAACACACAGTCTTCAATAATTTCTAACAACTTTATTTGTGGATATTGCTTCAACAATACATAGGAAGCTGCTAAAGGGTGAGATCTCTTACACCTGAAATCAGCTGACCTTTGGTGCCTATTGTAATTACGCACAGCACTTATTTTACAAATATTTCTTAAGTGACTAGGTATGTCAAGAAAAACAACCAACAAAAACTTGTACAAGCAACCCTAACTTACAAATATCTTTTTGATTTGGGTTTCATTTTGCCCCTGTCCCACTGCCCCCAGGATGCTTTCTGCCGTGTATACCAGAATTTGTCACAATCTTCCTCAATGCTGTATCTCAGAGACTAGAAACTTTCTCTTCCAGTCTCTGGAACATTCTTTCCTTCAGGCCAAACGTTACCTCATCAGAGAGGCCTTCTTTAGCCACCCAATCTGATATAGAAGTCTCTGTCACTTCCTCTCTTCTGCCCTTCTTTATTTTTCTCCATTGCAGTTACCAACATCAGATTTGTACAATGTCTATTTTGTTCAACATGTATTTCCAGCTACCTGAAGCAACCCCTGGCACATAATAGATGTTCAATGTTTGTTGAATGAATGAGTGGATAGTTTTCACAGTTGAAGGAGATTACATGTGCCATCATCATTTTGATGAGTGAAACAAAATATGTGTGATTGGGTTATTATATAATATTAGTAATGATCTCAGATACCTTTTTTAAGAGCTATTTTTTCCTTACTGAAATGCCTACACTCCAGCTTCTTCTTACTCTTTATATGGCTTCTATGTTACCAGCTTCTCTAAGTAAGACACTTGAATTACATGGTGTACTCATTATAGAAGATGTGATCTCATCATCACCCCCCCCAATTCAGACACTGTGCCTTAATTACTCTTTATAAAAAGCACACCTTTTAATATCTACAAAAGATACTTTTCTTTCAGAAAGTTTAAAGCCCTGAGTTATTGATTACTGACAGCCAGATATCATAACAATCTATAAATAGGGAACTGAATGAACTTAATATGCCTATAATCAGCCTAAGAGCAAAAACTGAGAGGAAGGAGAGAGGGAGAGAACATTCTAAAGTCGTCTTTGTTCTTCTAAAGGTCAGCACTATATACTAACACCAAGAGTTCCTAATGAGAGCTCAATAAAGAGTTACTGCAGGCTTGAATGGAGCTAGGCATGTGCATGGGACCTATGTGTGGGTATTTTTTGTGAAGGCAAGGATCCAAAAATCAACTTTTGTAGCCAGATCCAATCTTTTCAGTCTAACAGCTTATTATAAAGATACCTAATCTTTGTATGTCTCTTCTGGCCCCATGAAGAGTGAGAAATAATGAAGTCTTAGAATTCATTCAGTCTAGTTCTCTCTTTGTACAAGGTGCAAGTACCTGCTATTTAGTCAGATAATAGATTCCCTTCTTCCTTCCCTACCTTTCTTCTTTTTCCGTTTACTAATCTTCTTCTTCATTTGAATGACCATTCAACAGCATAGAAAAGGTTAATGGACATACTGAAGTGGCTGTACACTATGCCCTTTACTCTATGTTTAGAACATTCTCCATGGTGATAAAGGTCAGGCAGAAAAACTTTAGGGAAGCCATTAAGTAATTTGTTTTTTGAGTAACAAAATGATATCTTCAGACAAAATAGATGTGATTAATGTTGGAGGTAGAGAAAAAGAAAGAGTGAGGTGATTAGATGGGTAGAAGCTACCCAAAGCTATTAGTTGGAATGTGTCTGGAGTTCAAAGTAATATCTTCGTGACTCTAACTATACCTAATAAGCTTACTAACTATAAGCTTCAGTGTATGGCATCAAATTCACATTTACACAATTGTCTTAAACTCCAGTTACCTGTCTCCTAACCTAGCATCTATGAAAAGTCAAATCTTGTCAAATGTACTAGTTTAACTTGTCTTTAAACATCTCCAAGTATCTAATAGTGTAGAAAAGAGTTTAGCTTTATTTCAAAAAAAGGATGGGAAACAGGGGCATGAGTGCAATACAGGGAAGGTAATGGTTATTACAAGTCATTAAATAATGGAGGAATATTGAGGTTGCTATCAAAACTGTGCCCACCTAATTGTCCAAATCCAGTGTTTTGGATTTGTAAGACCTACTATCAAAGAGCTATTTGCTTCCCTCTATGTACCATGGTGACTATTTGCTGGATGGTATTTTCTGGGGATATGGACTCACAGATTGAATACAGAAACTTCCCTACATATATTGAAAAAAAAATCATCAGTATGCTTTGCCACTCATTTGACACTCCTAAACCTCCTGCCTCCATTATAACATTTTTATTAAAATACCAAATGAAACTAACACCTATTGAATGCCTGCAAAGACAAAGATATTGGGCTGCTTTTGTATATGGCATCTCATTTAATTCTCCAATAACCCTATTAAACTCATTTTTTGATGAGGAACTCACGGAAAGAGAGATTAGTAACTTGCTCAAAGTCAAACATCTAGGTAATATCAAAATTGGGAGTGAGCCCAGAAATTTTTTTTTAACGTTTTTATTTTATTTTTGAGAGACATAGAGACAGAGTGTGAGCAAGGGAAGGTCAGAGAGAGGCGGAGATACAGAATCTGAAGCAGGCTCTGGGCTCCGAGCTGTCAGCACAGAGCCCGACAGAGGGCCCAAAGTCACAGATTGTGAGATCATGACCTGAGCTGAAGTCAGCCGCTTAACAGACTGAGCCACCCAGGTGCCCTCCAGGAATTTTGAGTCTAAATCCCATACATTGTCTTTCCTATACAGTCTCCTGTTAAGCAACATGTCTCAATAGATTGAACATTTAACATTTAAATGAATAAAAACTCTAAGCCACAATCAGAAAGTGCATCATTATATCAACAATGACTCTTTAACTGAACCATGGTTTCTCTTCCAGGCTAAACTATAATACTTCATCCAAACCTTAATTTTATAGAATATACAGGATTCTGAGGGACTGCCAAGTAACTGGAAATCAAAATCTTGAAAGTTGTAGCTTTTCCTACCTGTTAGCTTTGGGGCATTTTCAGTTATTAAACAAGTATAATTTTCTAGATAAGTTCTATTTCAAGCTTCTTATTATATCTACAATCCCTCCAATCAAAATCATTCTCCTCCAACCAATTCCAATATCATAACATCAAAGTAAAATAAGGACGTAACATTTTTACTAATGACTTGCTTGAGGTTAAGGTGTTTTCAGTTTTTTTGTTGTAGGAGGTTTCTTAGAATGATTACATATGTCTCCTTATTTTGTACTATTAGAGTCTTATAGTCTTATAAAATAATGATTTTTTAAAAATTTTTAATGTTTATTATTGAGAGAGAGAGAGAGAGAGCGTGAGCAGGAGAGGGACAGAGGGAAGGAGACACAGATCTGAACCAGGCTCTAGGCTCTGAGCTTTAGGACAGAGCCTGACGTGGGGCTCAAATTCACAAACCTGTGAGATCATTACCTGAGCCAAAGTTGGACGCCAAACTGACTGAGCCACCCAGACACCCCAATAATGATTTTTTTTCTAATTTTTATGATCTTTTCAGTTCACAAAGCAAACTAAATTTACATTAGCTTTCTTACTTGACCCTCAAGCCAGCTATGGTAAATAGGTGATTTGTCCAAGGTAACAGCCAGGTCTTCTGATTATCAGTCTCTTGGTATAGTTCTGCTACCATATATCAAAATGAAGACCCTATGGATAATGATAGCTAATGTGTATTCAGAGCTCACTATATGGTTGGCACTTTTTTCTAGCAATTTATATCTGGTTTAATCCTCAAAACAATTCCATAAAATAGGTACTGTCATCTTTCTTATTTTATACATGTAAACTAAGGCACAGAAAGAATAGGTAATTTAATTATGATCACAGAGCAAATAAGTGGCCATGCTTAGATTTGAAACCAGTACACCTGATCATAGCACCCAAACATATTGAATGCTTGGAAATACAGGAGGATATATTTAAACATTTTAGTAAGATTTTTATTAACAAATATTTATATATATAGGGGTGCCGGGGTGGCTCAGTCAGTAAAGTGACTGATTGGATTTCTGCTCGGGTCATGATCTCACAGCTTTTGGGTTGGAGCCCTGCATGAGGCTCTGTACTGACAGCATGGAGCCTACTTGGGATTTCTCTCTCTCTCTTGTACATAAACATTTAAAATATATAGATGCATATATAGTTTTATACAGACGTGATCATAATCTGCAAGTTTACTTTTCCCCTTTTTGTTTGCTCTCCATTCTCCTCATTTTTACATTCTATCAAGTAGCCCATGTGACTCTTAATATACATCTTCCCATATTTTCTCATGCTCATTCATATACACATGTATATGGGATTTTGTCATTATTTAGTGGGATTATATTATACATACTATTTTGCATATCGTTTTTCTAAATCCAGGATGCTTTTTGAAAACTTTTCTAGTCATCTGAAGAAGCATTACTACATTAATTTTAATTGTATAGTATTTTGTGGAGGAGATATACAATAATTTATTGTCTTCCCTATAATACAGGGCATTCTCTAATTTGTTTTTTGCTTTTGTCAGTTTATCAGCACAAACAATGCTGCAATAAACATCTTTGTACATATGCCTTATTACAATGCAATAAACTATAAACAATGGGACTGCTGAGTTAAAAGCAAACTAATGTTTTATTCTGATAGAAGTTTCAAAATGGCTGTAATACATCACATTTCCACTAGCAATAAATGGGTAGTATTGGTCTTTAAACTTTGCCAGTATGATGAATTTAAAGTGTTACCTCATTTTTACTTTACTTTGCATTTCCCTGACTGCTAGTAAATCTTTTTGTCTTACTCTTCTATGAGTCGATTATTTACTATTACCTTTACCCATTTTTCTATTAAGTGGCTTGTTATTTTCCTTCCAGTTTAAAAGAGCTCTATGTTTATAGATAGTAATCCTCTATCTTTCATCAGTGTTATGAATTTTTGTTTATGATATTTTTATGTATGACATATTTTATCATAAAGGTTTTTAATTTTAAGTGATCAAATTTATCTTTTAATTTAAAAATTCTAGCTTTCCTAGATTTCTCATATACTTTCTACATTACAGCGTACAGTACCCTAGATTTTTCAGAAGATTTTCATTATAATATTATTATTATTACTATATTGAGATATAATTCACATACCATAAAATCCTCTCCTTTAAACTGTACATACATAATGTTTTCAAAATTCATCCATATTGTGGCATGTATCAGTACTTCATTCCTTTTTATGGCTGAATTAATATTCCATAGCATGGATTTGTTAATCCATTTCTCATGGATATTTGTGTTATTTCTACTTTTTGGCTATTATGAACAATGCTCCTATAAATATATGTATATGAGTTTTTCTGTGAACATATGTTCTCTACCCTTTTGAGTATATATCTAAAACTGAAGCTGCTAGGTCATATGGTAACTCTATAGCTAATAGTTTGAGGAACTGCAAAACTTTTCCAAACGTAGCTGGACTATTGTACATTACCACCTACCAGTAGTGTATGAGGGTTCCAATTTCTCCACATCCTTGCCAACACTAGTTATTTTCTGTCTTTTTTTTTGTTTTTTTAATGTTTATTTATTTTGAGACAGAGAGAGACAGAGCATGAGTGGGGGAGGGGCAGAGAGAGAGGGAGACAGATGTGAAGCAGGCTCCAGGCTCTGAGCTGTCAGCACAGAGCCCGACGTGGGGCTCGAACTCACAGACTGCGAGATCATGACCTGAGCCAAAGTCGGACACTCAACCGACTGAGCCACCCAGGCGCCCCTATTTTCTGTCTTTTTGACAAGCACACTTAGTGATTGTAAAGTGGTATCTCATTGTGATTTTCATTTTCATTTCCCTGATGACAAATGATGTTGAGCATCTATTGATGTGTTTATCAACCATTTTATTTTTGATGTCTATTGAAATTCTTTGATCATTTTAAAAATTCTTCTTCTTATTATTATTATTGAGCTGTTTTCCCTGACACTCCCCAGCCTCCAACAACCACTTTATAATCTGTGTCTGTGATCTTGACCCTTGACCTTTTTGTTTTAGATTCTACATATAATTGAAACCATGCAGTATTTTTCTTTCTTTATCTGGCTTATTTCACTTAATATAATGCCTTCGAGGTCCATTTATGTTGTCACAAATGGCCAAATTTTCTTCTTTCTCATGGCTGAATAATATACCATTGTATAAATATACCACATATTCTTTATCCATTCATCCATTGATGGCCATTGTTTCTGATATCTTGGCTATTGTGAATAAGACTGCAATGAACATGAGAGTTTAGATATCTCTGTGGTATCTTGGTTTCATTTTTTAAAGAAATATACCCAGAAGTGGAATTGCTGAATCATAGGGTAGTTCTATTTTTAATTTCTTGAGAAACCTCCATATTGTTTTCCATACTGACTGTACCAATTTACATTCCCACTGACAGTGTAAAAAGGTTCTCTTCTTCACATCTTCATCAGCACTAGTTGACTCTTGTATTTCTGATAATAGCCATTCTAACAGGTGAGAGGTGATATCTCATGGTTTTGATTTGTATTTCCCTGATGACTAGTAATGTTGAGTACCTTTTCATATTCCTGTTGGCCATTTGTATGTCTTCTTCTTATTGAGATTTAAGAGTTCTTTATATATTCTGGGTACTAGAATATTATTGGATATATGATTTGCAAATATCTTCTCCCATTCTATAATTTGTCTTTTCACTTTCTTGACAGAATCCTTTGAAGTTCAGAAATTTTAATTTTGATGAAGTCCAATTTATTTATTATTTCTTTTACTGCATGCTTTTGTGTTATATCTAAGAAACCATTGCCAAATCCAAAGTTACAAAGATTTACACAAATCTTCTTCTATAGTTTTATCATTTTAGCACTTGCATTCAAGTCTTTAAATCATTTTCAGTTAATTTTAGTAAATTATGCACAGTAGTTTAACTTCATTCTGTTATATGTGGATATCTAGTTGTCCCAGAAACATTTGTTGAAAAGACTACTCTTTCTCCCATTGAAGAGTGTTGTCACCCATTCCAAAAATCAACTGATGATAAATATTAGAGTTTATTTCTGGGACTTTCAAATATATTGCATTCACTTATATGTCTATCCTATGTCAAACCATGCAGTTGTAATCACTGTAGATTTTTTAAGTTTATTTATTTATTTTGAGAGAGAGAGAGAGACTACACACATGCAGGCAGAGAGAGAGGCAGAGAGAGAATCCCAAGCAGGCTCAACATGGTCAGCACAGAACCTGATACTGCACTTGATCTCATGAAATCTGAGATCACAACCTGAGCCAAAATCAAGAGTTGGTCACTTAACTGACTGAGCCACCCAGATGCCCCTCACTATAGCTTTGTTGTAAGTTTTAAAATACAGAAATAACTTTCTAGTGAGTCTTAAAACTTTGTCCTTTTTCAAGATTATTTTGACTATTTTGGGTTTCACATGGATTTTAAGATGAGTTGTCAATTTCTGCAAGAGTAAACAAAAAGGCTTTGGAAAAGATTAAGTTAAATTGGTAGATAAATTTTGGTACAACAGTATTGCCATCTTATTAATAAATAGTAAGTCTTCCAATCCATCAACATGGGGTATCTTTCTATTTATTTTTATCTTTTTAAATTTCTTTCAACAATGTTTTGTAATTTTCAGTGTACAAATCTTGCACTTCTTAAAATTTATTAATAAATATTTTATTACATTTGATACCATTGTAAATGGAATTATTTTTCTTAATTTCATTTCCAGGTTGTCTATTCTAGTGTATTGAAAGACAATTGATTTTTATATGTTGGTCTTGTATCTTTCAATTTTTCTGAACTTGTTATTTGCTTTAATATTATTTTTTGTGGATTACTTAGGATTTTCTCTACATAAGGTAATGTCACCTGCAAATAGGAAAAGTTTCATTTCTTCCCAATCTAGATATATTTTGTATCTTTAACTTGTCTGATTACCCTGACTAGAACTTCGAGTACAATGTAGAATAGAAGTGGTGGATGTAGACATCCTTGTCTTAGTCCTGTTCTTAGGGACAAAGTTTTCAGTCTTTCACCATTAAGTATGATGTTAGCTGTGGGTTTTTTGTAGATGGACTCTTTGTTAGGTTGAACTTCCCTTCTATTCTTAGTTTGTTGTTATTATTATGAAAAGTTGTTGGATCTTTTCAAATATTTTTCTAAGATTATGTTTTTTCTTTATTGCATTAATAAGGTATATTGCATTGATTTTCATATGTTGGATCAAACTTGCATACTTAAGATAACTCCTACTTCATCATGGTATTTCAGAGCAATGCTGGCCACATAGAATAAATTGGAATGTGTTATTTTTTATCTTCTATTTTTTTAAAGAGCTTTTTTTAGCCACTTTGGTGCAAGGTGGTATCTCATTGTTATTTTGATTTGTATTTTCCTGAAGATGAGTGATGTTGAATATCTTGTCATGTGTCTGCCATCTTGATATCTTCTTTGGAGAAGTGTCTATTCATGCCTTCTACCCATTTCTTAACTGGATTGTTTGTTTTTTGGGTGTTGAGTTTGGTAAGTTCTTTATAAATTTTTGATACTCTTTATCCAATATGTCATTTGCAAATATCTTCTCCCATTCCATCGGTTACTGTTCAGTTTTTGTTAACTGTTTCCTTTGTTGTGCAGAAGTTGTTGTTGTTGTTGTTGTTGTTGTTGTTGTTGTTTTAATCTTATTGAAGTCCCAATAGCTCATTTTTGCTTTTATTTCCCTTCCCTTAAGAGACGGGTCAAGTAAGTTCCTGCTGCCAAGGTCAAAGAGGTTGCTACCTGTTTTGTTCTGTAGGATTTTGATGGTTTCCTGTCTCACATTTAGGTCTTTCATCCATTTTGAATTTATTTTTGTGTATAGTGTAAAAATGTGGTCCAGTTTCATTCTTCTACATGTTGCTGTCCAGTTTTCCCAGCACCATTTCCTAAAGAGACTGCCTTTTTTCCATTGGATACTCCTCCCTGCTTTGTCAATGAATAATTGGCCATATATTTGGGGGTCCACTTCTGAGTTCTATATTCTATTCCATTGATCTATGTGTCTGTTTTTTGAGCCAATATCATCCTATCTTGATGATTACAGCTCTGTAATACAGCTTGAAGTTCAGGATTGTGATGCCTCTAGCTTTGGTTTTCTTTTTCAACATTACTTTGGCCATTCAGGGTCTTTTGTGGTTCCATACATATTTTAGGAACATTTTTCTAGCTCTGTGAAGAATGTGCAGCCACTCGGGAAAACAGTGTGGAGGTTCCTCAAAAAATTAAAATTAGAACTACCCTATGACCTAGCCATTGCACTACTAGGAATTTATCCAAAAGATACAAAAATGCTGATTTAAATAGGCATGTGCACTTCAATATTTATAGCAGCAGTATCAACAGTAGCCAAATTATGGAAAGAGCCCAAATGTCCATCAACTGAAGAATGGATTAAAAAGATGTGGTATATATAAATATATATATATAATGTATTCTATTGTGTATATATATATACACAATAGAATACTACTCAGTGATGACAAAGAATGAAATCCTGACATTTGCAACAACGTGGATGGAACTGGAGGGTATTATGCTAAGTGAAATAAACCAGTCAGAGAAAGACATATATCACATGATTTCATTAATATGTGGAATTTGAGAAACTTTAGCAGATGATCATAGGAGAAGGAAAAAAAAGATAAAAACAGAGAGGGAGGCAAACCATAAGAGACTTAAATACAGAGAACAAACTGAGGGTTGATGAGGGCGGAGGGGGGATGAGTGATGGGCATTAAGGAGGGCATGTGTTGGGATGAGCACTGGGTGTCATATGTAAATGATGAATCACTGAATTCTACTCCTGAAACCAAGACTACACTGTAAGTTAACTAGCTTGAGAATAAACAATATATAAAAAAAGAGTTTGTTTTAATTCTTTACACTTTTGGTTAAAGTTAAAAAGGAAAGTCCTCAGTCCTGGGCTTTACTTTGTGGGAAATTTATTGATTACTAATTCTATCCCTTTACTTATTATTGGTATATTCAGATATTCCATTGCTTCTTTAGACAGTTTCAGTGGCTTGTGTCTTTCTAGGTATTTGTTAATTTCATCTAGGTTATCCAATATTTGTCATAAAATTGTTCATATAATTTCTTTATAATTCTTTTATTTCTGCAAGGTTGGTAGTAATGTCTTCTATTTCATCCCTAATTTTGGTAACTGAGTCTTCTCTCATTTTGTTGTGGTCAGTCTAGCTAAAAGTTTTTCAATTTTTCATTTTTTTTAAGGAGCCAACTATGGGTTTTGTTAGTTTCCGCTATTGTTTTTCTATTTTCTATTTCTTTTTTTATGCTTTGCTTATTGTTTTTTATTTTCTTCTTTCCACTTACCTTGGATTTAATTTGCTCTTATTTTCTTAGTTTTCTAAGGTAGAGGATTAGGTTATTAATTTGTTATCTTATTTTTATAATATAGGCCTTAATAGTTATAAATTTCCCTCTGAACACTTTTAGTTCTATCCCAAAAGTTTTGGTATGTTGTGTTTTCATTTTCATTCATCTCAAATTAGTTTCTAATTTTCTTTGTGGCATCTCCAGTTGAGGTCAGAAAATATACTTTGTATAATTTCAATCCTTTTAAATTATTAAGATTTGTTTCATTTTCTAGCATTTGGTCTATCTTTGAGAATGTTCCATGTGTACTTGAGAATATGGTAAATTCTGCTATTCTTAGGAAGAGTGTTGTATAGATGTCTGTTAGTTCTAGTTAGTTTATTGTGTTGTTCAATATTCTATTTTCTTGTTGATCTTCCATCTAATTGTTCTGTTATTGAAAGTGGGGTATTGAAGTATCCTACTGTTATGTATGGCTCAATTGTTTATTTCTTCCCTCAAGTCTGTCAGATTTTGCTTCATTCATTTTGGTGCTTGGTTAAATGCATATACATTTATAATTTCTATGTCTTTTCAGTGGATTAATCCTGTTATCATTTTAAAATGTCCTTCTTTGTCTGTAGTAACAAATTTTGCCTTAAAGTATATTTGCCTGATACTAGTATAGCTATTTCCTTCTCTTTTGGTTACTGTTTCAATGGCACGCCTTTTTTCCACCCTTATACTTGCAAACTATTTGTATCCTAGAATTAAAGTGTCTCTTGTGGAAAGTCTTAAATACAGAGAACAAACTGAGGGTGGAGGGACGGGGTGGGGGAGAGGAAAAAATGGGTGATGGGCATTGAGGAAGGCACTTGTTGGGATGAGCACTGGGTGTTGTATGTAAGCCAATTAGACAATAAATTATAGTCATAATAAAAAAATAAAGTGTCTCTTGAGATAACATATAGTTGGAGAATATTTTTACATATTCTCCCAATTTCTGCCTCCAATTGGAGTGTTTAGCCATTAATATTGATGTAATTACTGATAAAACAGAATTTACATTTGCCATTTTATTATTTGTTTTCTAATATGACTTAGGTCTTTTTTGTTCTTACATTCCTCCATGAATGCCCTCTTTTGTGTTGAATAGATATTTTCAAATGTATCATTTTAATTCTCTTGTCATTTATTTCAGTATATTTTTTGAGATAATTTTTTAGATGGTCCCCATTTAATAGTGTAATTCATAGCAATCTTGTTTGGATTGTCAGCTTAGGTCGAATTGTATGCAAAATCTTTTCAAATATTGTTTTTATCAAATTTTAGAATGGAAGTTTTGCTGACATTATAAAATCGATTGGAGAGCCTTCCATTGTTTTCTATGGCCTGGAATTATTTATGTCATAATAATATTTAATCTTTAAATGTCATATGAAACTTGGTGGTAACTCCTGTGTTCCAGATGAAGCCTTTTTCAGTGGCAATGCATTTACCTTTTCAATTTTCCTCTCTGATATTTGGTCTAGTGAAGTTTTTAAGTTCTTTTTGGGTCAATTTTGGAAAGATTTTCAATGTTGTTATCATAGAGCTTCATTATTTCTCTTCATGATTATGTTTGTTTCCTATTCCTACACATCTTTTTTGGCTGACTCTCTCCCTCTCTCTCGCTTGCTCTCTTGCTCTCTCTCTGTCTCCCTCTATTTCTGAAATAGGAACATTAAAAATGTATTTTCCAAAAAAAATCAGCTTTGGATTAATTTGCCTTTTCTTTTTTGTTTTTTTTAAAAATGTCATTAATTTTTAGGTTTTATCTCTAATTTCTTTTTTTTTAATTTTTTTATGTTTTATTTAATAATTTCTTAAACTTCATTTTGTTATTTTTTACTTTTTGAAGATGAGCAAACTTCTTTATTTTCATTCTTCCTCTATGATGAAGAGATTTAGAACTATATATTTTCCTCTGACTACAGCTTTCAGTATCTTATAGATTTTAGTATAATGTGTTCTTCTTTCCATGCCATCTAGGGATTTTATAATTTCCTTTTATATCCTCTTCGATCTAAGCATTATCTACAAATATTTCTTAATTTAGTTTCCAAGTCATTAATATTTTTATGTCCAAGTTTTCATGTTGTTAGATTATGATCAAGGACTTCAACCAGTGAAATATTTATTTTCTCCCTGTTTTGTGGTTTTCCTTGTGGGTACATATCTGATCAATTTTGTTAATGTTCCATGGTCATATCAAAGAATGTATGTTCTTTCTTTGAGGTATAAAGGTTCTTGTATATAATTAGTTTACCAAGTTTGTGGATTGTTTCCTTCTATTTCTTTATATAATTTTTATGTTTACTAGGGCAATTTGATCTGAAAATGGTATATATGATATCCCAGTATAATTTTATTTTATAAAGTTTTTCTTTTATTTCTAATAGTGTTTTATGTAGGTCTATATAAACACGTGTGTGATTTTTATATCCCTCTTATTCTGTTTTGTGCATTAAACCTTAAATTCACTTTTCATGATATTATAATTTCCAGTTCTGCTTTTCTATTTTCTCACTACCACCATTACCACCATAATGCCTAGATTTTGCTTAAATTATTTTGTGTTTTTTGTTCCAAACTTGTGTTGCCCAATACATAGCCACTAGTCACAAACTATATGTGACTATTTAAATTTACCATAATTAAAGGTAAATAAAAATAAACATTCAGTAACTCATTTGTTCATATCAACTGCTCAATAGGCACACATGGCTAATGGCTACTGAATTCAACAGCACATTTATGGAAAATTTCTCTCTTCACAGGAAGTTCTATTGACAGCATTTCTCTAAATCAGGGATTGACAAAAGTATCTGTAAAGGGCAAGACTGTAAACATGGTAGGCTTGCAGGCTTTATTGTCTTTATTGCAGCTACACATTTCTGCTTTTTGCACAAATCAGAGATAATACATAAATGAATGAGTATAGCTGTGTTCCAATAAAACTTTATTTTTGGATGCTAAAACTTTAATTTCCTCTAAGTTGCTCATGTCATGAGATATTCTTTTTTTTAATATATATTTATTTTTTAAACATTTTTTAACGTTTTTTAAATTTATTATTGAGAGACAGAGACAAAGCATGAGCAGGGGAGGAGGGGCAGAGAGAGAGGGAGACACAGAATCTGAAGTAGACTCCACGCTCTGAGATGTCAACACAGGGCCCCATGCAGGGCTTGAACTCACAAACTGTGAGATCATGACTTGAGCTGAAGTAGGATGCTCAACCGACTGAGCCACCCAGGCACCCCTAATATTTATTTTTTGGGAGAGCACAAGAGGGGAGGGGCAGAGAGAGGAGTCAGAGGATATGAAGCAGGCTTTGCACTGACAGTGGAGAGCCGGGTGTGGGGCTCAAATTCATGAATCACGAGATCATGACCTGAGCTGATATTGGATCTGACTTGTGGGCTGTAGTTTGCCTGACCTTGCTCTAGACTGTTAACAGAGTTTCTTTTAAGGTACGTCCCTTTTTTGGTTAAGTCCTTATTAAACATTTTATTTTATTTTATTTTATTTTATTTTATTTTATTTTATTTTATTTTATTTTTTGGGGTAAGAGAAGACCTGAGTTTCTATTAGGGCCCAGGAGTTGGAATGGTTAGAGTTTTGTGGGTTCACTCTTTATTGGTAAATTTAAAACAGAAATTAGGATACTTACCAAACATTTTAAACAGATTCCCAGTCCACCTATCCTAATGTATATATGCCAATTCATGTCTTAATAGTGACCATCTTCTGCTTCAATTTATTTACAGAGTTGGATACATGAAAAGTATTCTTTTTTATTCCTGAAAAATGTTTTCCTTACTGCACTTGAAACTTCTTCAGTACTTTTATTTTTTATTTAAGTTTTCATCTGTTTCTTCCATCAGCTCTATTTTACTGTGCATGTATTGAGTTTCTTTTGCTTGATCTTTCTCTTTTTAGCTGTATGGTACCTTCTACTGTCATCTATTTGGGATTCAGCTCTGGTCGATGTCACGTCTTATGTGTCAACAATACTGTGGCAAATACAACGTGCTCTCTATCTCTGTAAGCCAAGAGTATAGAAGTAGGTAGAGTGCTAGTCTCCTACTAAGGCACTTGGAAGAAGTCTCCTTGCTCTCTTATTTTCCTTGTACTCTTTCTGACTCAGGAAGGAAGAACTTGAATCACTTTCTTCCATTTCTTCTTTGAATTTTTAGGAGGAAGTGTGACCTGGAAATCTCATGTAGGGCCAATATAAACTGTCTCCATAAAGATTCATGTCTGTAAAAGTCAAGATCTAATAATTTACAATCTTGATCTTAGCAGATATCTGCTGCTGGTTTTTGTACACTTACACAGTATACAGGAAGGGAGAAAACGCTATCTCAGTTTTCTCACTAGGACCTAACAAAGCCCCAGGTCTTCTTTGTACCCAGATACCATGAGGACTAGTTCTCATTTTGCTAAGGAGAAGCAAAGAGCTTGTAGTTAGGAGTTGAGAGGAAAGGTGCTATATACTCAGTTCATCATGCTCCCAGAATCTTCCTCTCCTAAAATTTAATTAACCAAATCAGTTCATTATCAGAACATATGTGTTTATTATACACATAGTCCACACCAAATGAATTTTTTCTCTGTCTCAAGAACACAGTTTGGAATAATTAAACTAAACACGCCATTAGAAAGTCAATTTGAGGGGCACCTGGGTGGCTCAGTCGGTTGAGTGTCCGACTTCGGCTCAGGTCATGATCTCGCGGTCTGTGAGTTCGAGCCCCGCGTCAGGCTCTGTGCTGATGGCTCAGAGCCTGGAGCCTGTTTCGGATTCTGTGTCTCCCTCTCTCTCTGCCCCTCCCCACTCATGCTCTGTCTCTCTCTGTCTCAAAATAAATAAACATTTAAAAAAATTTTAAAAAAAAGTCAATTTGAGGTTGATAATTGAGGATAAATTCAGGTAGTTCTATGGAATATATTACTTATCCTAATCTATGTTGTACAAATCATGTTTTGAATATAATACATTAGCTCTAAGAAGTCATCCAATCCAACATTATTTCTTCAACAGATGTGAACACTGAGACCTGAAGTGTTTGGTCTTTGTGAGGGATTCAAGAATAGAAATCTCAGTCCCGTGGCTTGTATTGCAATACTTTTCCTATTACACCCCTCTGAGAATGAAAACTGTCAAGCCACTCAAACTGAATGGATGAGCCTCAAAAATCATTTAAAAATTAAAGATTTGTCAATAAAACATCCTGGTAATAGCAGAGATGGGTTAATAGAATTGTCTATGTTCTTATCATTTAGTTTTTAAAGAATATATCTCCTCTTCCAAGATATTTTTCCCATGTCATGATTGTAGATAATTATGTATCTATATGTAAATCAAGCAATAAATCAATACATATGCATAAAGCAATTTATGTATATGAGAGATAGTCTAGGAGCTTAACAGATACAAAATATATGACATAAACACTAGGCAGCCTACCACAATGAGACAAAGGGATAAAATATTGTGGGGCCAAGAGGCTTTATTGGTGCCCAGCTGACCCTTTCCTTAGGAGGCCCTCTCTGACTTATCTCTACTGGAAGTAAGCAGTACAGATAAGCTACTGTCCCACGTGGCTTATCACTGCCTTCCCTCAGCTGCAGGAGTGTGTACTCATCTTATGCCACCTTTATAGGTGCAGGGCTGGTCTTAGCATAAATGGGATTCAATTCCTGCTTCTCAATGGAAGCAGTTCTCACTCCTGGGCACATAGAAAGTGCTCAATACACATGTGTAGAACAGAAAAAAATATGGCATGATTATTATCTAAAGAGAGCTTATATTCTGAGGGTCAATATTACAAAAGTAAAAATACATCTAGTTTAAGACTCTATATCTTAACATATGAGTGTTCTAGATACTAAGAGAACTTGAAAGAGGGAAAGAGCTCTATAGATTAAAGATATCAAAGGCTTCATGGAAGCAATGGAGTTGGAAATGATCCTCAAAAGAATAATATGGCTTATAGCTAGAGTAACCATATAATTTCTTGTCCAGTCTAGGACATGTTTGAGAGTGAAAGGAGGCACCGTTTTGTTACATAAAGATAACAAGTGTAAACTGAGATTGTCTGAAATAAATGTGGACAAATGATCTCCATGTTTGTAAAAGGTGAGAGGAGAGTTCAGGGCATTTCAAAAGAAGGAAATAGTTTAAAGGAAAATGCAAAGATAAAGATGAGCTGGGTGTGTTCTAGATAAAGCAAAGATGATTCATACAAGGAACAAGTAAAAAGATTAGAAAGAGCCTTCCATGCCAGACTGAGGAGCTTGATTTTATTCCACACAGAGAAAAACCATTTAAGCAAAGGTTATTTTCAAAATACTTAACAACCAACATGGCATGGGTACTAACATTAAGTAGAGTAAGGTCATAACAGTGCATACCAGCTGCACATCATTTGTGCATTTAAAATTTTTATGCAGGAGAGTGACATGATGAAATTGGTATTTTAGAAAAATGAATGTGGCACTGACATACAAGATCAATGAGGAAGAGATAAGAACAAGGGCCAACAAATGTATTTTGTGAATGTCTAGGTAGTATATATTATAGATCATATGGTCTCTGTTGCAACATACGACTCCACCATTGTAGTCTAAAATCAGCATTAGTTGATATGTCAACAAATTAGTGTTGCTGTATGACAATAAAACTTCATTTACAAAAAGAAAGCAGGATGGATTTGGCCTGTGGGCCAGAGTTTGCCAACCTCTAAACCATAGGTAGAGAGACTGGCTAAGTTGCAATTGTAATACTTCAGGCCTTTAGCCTTAGCTAGGTTTGTAATGGAAGGGATCAAAATATATACATTTATATATATGAGATATAAAATCTCAAAAAATATTAACTAGTTATAATTGTCTGGATAATATGGGCAAAATCCATCTTACCTATCTGAAAAATCCAAATAATGGAAGACAAAGTGTTTTTACCTGTATTATCCAAATTGGTTCTTTCCTTTGCTTTCTGTTCATGAACACAAGTCCTAGCCTTCAGAAAGGATGCGCCTGTACACATATCAAAGGGATCGAAATGAATAAAAGCAAATAATTAACTCAGTCACTTAAACAGATGCCATACAATCAGTTTAACTGAAATTTTCACTAACTTGAATTATGAATTCAGTGAGGATTATGAAGACATGACTACAAACCAAACGAATCAGTATGTTGAGGGTATCAAGTAACAAAATTTAGCCAGAGGAGGTGGATGAAATGTCTGAGAAGCTAGAGCAACTTTGAAACAAAGACCCAAAAGAATAGTAATGCTATATTATTAGGAGGAGGTGGAATTTTTAAGACATTAGTAAAAGAGCAAATAAGAGCATTTTAAATGGCACTAAGTGTGTGTTGTTATATGAATTGAACTAAAGAACACACTGATTTTTGAAATATTTGATAAGGGCAAATTTAGGTATTTAGAGCACAGAAAAAGATACTATCATTGAAATGTGACTGTGTGGGAAAAAATTCAATTGTCCAATGACAGCCAAGCATGGCTAAGAGAGTTAGAGGTGAATAAGGAGTGACACAGTAGATTCTGGCAATAAAAGAGCTTTATTATCACTTCTATCCAACCTGTATCCACTGGAAACCTGAAAATGTCTACTAAGAAGTTAGAATGTCAAACACCCATCCAGTGGTTTAGTCAGTGGTCAAGTGATGGATTGAGGAGATGTCAATGAAATTGACAACAATATTCCAGAACTTATGGCCATTTAGGTCTCTCAAATATTGTTCCCCGGTGGGGCTGGGAGGACAAATTGCTTTTTTGTTGTTTTTGCTAAAATTCATTAGGTTGATTTCATTAAATTGGCTGACCAATTAATTGGTAAGCATTTTGATAATTGGGTAATTTGGCAGCCTATGTAAGCACAGCCTGCATTACTTGCTATTTTAACTCTAATTGTTTAGAGGAGAAGACTCGAAGAAATTGTTACCATCAAAAAATAGATCCCTTATCCCAGTTCTTTATAGGATACCAAATATGCTATCACCAACAGGGACAAAATAGATTAAAATGACTCAGTTAGTTCACAGGAAGCAAATGTAGAGGGGTCAGATGAGTAATCTTAAAACTGAAAAGGGAGGGCAATGGGGGAGTACAGAGAAGGAAGACAGTAAACTTTTGATGCAATTCTTGGCATAAAGTCTGAGTAAGTAATGTTTCTTTCTATGTACTCTCCCTTCTCCTTTCTGGCCTTGTTAGGTGACAGGCTGATCCATTAAACAACATGGTGCCAGTGACTAATAATAGCTTTAATGTACTCTGTCTCCAGAGGGTATTTGCATTTTAAGAGGGAACTCTGGAGAGCTAACATAAAAGAATACATCTCTAATAGGGAGAATTTCTAGCACAGTTGTTAGTCCAAAGAGAATCTAGGGACTTAAGAAGGGCACATATTCCAGTGCCCTCCCCAATCATACCATGCTGGCAGACTCCTACTCTCATGGAATATAAATCTGGCATGGACTAATGAAATCAGGGGATCTACCATATTAGGATCAGCATTTTTAATGAAGAATTTAAAATATCTAAGCCAGTTATTCTCAACTTTGGTTGCATATTAGAATTACTTTTGGGCATCTACTTTTGATGCCTAGGACCCACCTTTCAGATTCTGATTTTATTCATCTGTAGGGAAAGCTAGGCATTGGCATTTTCAAAAAACTTCCCATGAGATTTTAATGTGCAGAGAGATTTGAGAACCATCAACCTAATTCTAGACTCAGGGTTGCAAGTCACAAAGACCAATCTCTACTTCGTGACAATCTTGCCAAGTGATTACTACTTTCTGCTTGCACATCTCCAGGGAAAAGATGCCTCCAGGAAGCCCTTCATCTTTGGACATTATTTTCTCATCAGCTACAGCCAAGACACTCTCCTGGGAAGCAAGAGAAACTATGAGAATGTCTCTACTTTCTCAAGTCAATGATACACCCCAATTCTCAGTAACCAGGACTGAAACAAGTTTAAAACTAAAAAAAGAGCACAGTTATGAAATAAATAGAGAGAAAGATAGATATAGACATGGGGGGAGAGAGAGAGAGAGAGAGAGAGAGAGAGAGAGAGAGAGAGAATGCTTTAGCATCAGGAGGTCCAATAAAAAAGGTGCTTTGAGGTTTATTTACTCTTGCCCTTCAGCTGAAATGGTTATTTGTTCATCAAACCTAACAACTCAAATGCCATATACATCTTAGCATGGGCTAAAGGAATTAGAAATCGGTATTGGTTTAGAACTGTTTTCCAACCATGACTCTTTAGCTTTTATAATGCTTTGTGTCCATTCCTTCACCCTTTCCCTCTTTAATGACAGCAGTTTGTACTTAATTCCAGAGACCCTTACCCTGCTTTCTCTGCTTATTATCGCTGATTTTTGGAGGTTTCGATAGAAAATTTAAATAGGTTACTTTTCTGTAGTGGTATCTTCGATAGTATGTTCTCTAGCACACTAAAAGTATTTATTCAAAAACGATTTATTCAAACAAAATTTCCATAGTCAAATTGTTTTTAGAAATGTTGGATTAAACAACATTAGAACTGATTTATTTATCCCAGGGCTTTTCAGAGAGTTTATTTTGCTAATATGCATTATGAATCTCCACGAGAAAATTGCAGCACTTCCCAACTTTGACTATGGAAATCTTTGAAAATGAAGCATCTTCAGGACTAATGTATTGCAGAACATTCTTTAGGATAGATGAACTAGTCATTTTTGTAATCTAGGTTGAGGAGCACTAGGTTGGAAAGCATGGTCAGAATTGGTAGAAAATTTGGTGATAAGAGATAGCTTGTCCCCTTGCTTATTCCTATTTTTTATCTTTCCCTCTACCTGCAAAACTTCTTCAACCTTTCTTGCCAATGATGATGATCTCCAACTTCTCTTCTTTGAATACCTACATGTTCACTGGCTACGGTGCTCTAATTCTACACACTAAGAAAATGAGTATCTTTTTCTAATTGTTTTGTTTTTCTTCAAAAAAGGAGTAAGCTCTTTTAGGGCACGGTGATGCATTCTTCTTTCCTGTGTCCTACTGTGACTACCCTGGTGCTGGCCTGAACAATTTTTTAATTAATTGAATAACTGTCTACTGAATATCTGCTATATCCCAGGCTTGAAAGTTAGCTTCTTTGTACAGTAAAACTATATGCCATTGTAGTGCTCATGGCCAAATTCCTCAATTAATCCATATTCCAGCACTCCAATAACCCCACTTCTTTCAACCTGACACTCACCTTTTTTACCAAAGATATATGTGATTTGAAATGTAAAAAAAGGACTATTTGACCATATTTTACCACAAAAATGGAAATTTCCATTTTCATTTGGTTCTTAAAAAGTTACCATGCAAAAGTGTTCTGTATCCTCAGCCCAGCCTCCTACTCTTCTTTTATGTCCATTACTGGCTAGTGATTGCTTATGGTCCCAGCAATGACTTGAATCCTCTTGCCTTTAATCGACAAGTAGAGTTTCTATGGCGTTTGCTGTTACAGCTATAATGGCACACTAGACTTCAATTTCTTGAGTGTAATCCCTGGACTATGTAGAGTTCTTATTGCACTCTTACTTGCCTTCACCAAGACTGCTAATATCCAGACAGACCCTCTCCAAGGACTGCTTGTCACATTATTGTGTTGATCTGTTTCTGATTCAGATCCTGAGTTTCTGTGCTTTGTTCTCCTATATTTCCTATTTGTTTATCTTTGTCTTGAATACCTAATCCAAACTTATGTTTGTACGCTCAGACTCTACACTGCCCATTTGCTTACGTTTAGCCTTCAGGGCATTGATCCCTGACCTCTGACTCTTCCTATGCTGTGCCTCCAACTAATCTGGACCTCTCTGAGTATTACTCTCAGCCCATATCCTATAATTTGGAACTTTGCTTATGTTCTTTCTATCTCTTCTGATTCCCTGGATACAGTTCCCAGCTTCATCCTTATGACTTACTTTGGTGTGTGAGCCAAGTACCAACGGGACTTTAGTTAGACTATTAGCTAACTAATAGCTGGTCCAAATTGGCTCCTATTCTGGTCCTTCTTTGCTTGTCTTATTTTTCAATAATCCTTGATACAGATATGGTAGTCACTAGACTCTTTTTAAAAAAGAAAAAAAAGAACTTAATTTAACTACTTTATAAACTTTTCCAACATCATATTTTGTACAAAGGTATTTAATGAAATAGGAAAAAATATTCATCATTATTACTGATATGATAAAAGTCAAGATTCAAAATCTTGTGTATGGTGTTGTTCCATTTTAAAAAAAATATGTCACAAACACACACAAAATTGCATAGAAAAAAAAACTGAAAGACTGTATATAAAAATGTTGACAATGGTTTTGTTTAAATGATGCGGTGACTAAGGCATTTTTTGGTAGTTTTTTCTTCATTTTCAAGTAATGTATAATGAGCACTTTATATTTTGTACTTGAAAAATACATTATTTTAAAATAAGTTTTATAACAAAAGAGTTAAAAATGTGGTTATCAGGGCACCTGGATGGCTCAGTCGGTTAAGCACTGGACTTCAGTTCAGGTCGTGATCTCATGGTTTGTGACTTTGAGCCCCATGTCAAGTTTTGTGCTGACAATTCAGAGCCTGGAACCTTCTTTGGTTTCTGTATCTCCCTCTCTCTCTGCCTCTCCAGGGCTCGCACTCTGTCTCATCCTCTCTCAAAAATAAACGTTAAGAAAAATTTTTTTTTAATGTGGTTATCATCTTAGTGTTTGATCAATGTGGCCAAAGGCATACTCCTCGTATAGGTAATCTCACCGAGTATTCCTTTTTTTTAAAAAAAACAACAACACATTATTATGTTTATTAGCACTTCCAAAAAGGACATATTTAGATATAAATCTAACAAAATATGTACAAGATCTATATGAGGAAAACTGCAAAACTCTGATGAAAGGATATCAAAGAAGTTAATAAATAGAGAGTTATCCCATGTTCATAATTTGAAGACTCAATATTGTCAAGATGTCAGTTCTTCCCAACTTGGTCTAAACAGATTCAATGCAATTCCAATAAAAATTCCAGCAAGTTATTTTATGGATATCAACAAACTGAATCTAAAGCTTACATGGAGAAACAAACGACCCAAAATATCCAATACAATATTGAAGAACAAATTTGGAAAACTGACTTCATTTCTTCTCTGAATGATTGGTGGACCCATTCATCTTTTAGTAGGTTGTTCTTTAGCCTCCATGTTTTTGGGGATTTTCCAGACTTTTTCCTGTGGTTGATTTCAAGCTCCAAAGCATTGTGGTCTGAAAGTGTATGTGGTATGATCTCAATTTTTTTTATATTTATTCAGCGAATCCTTGTAACCCAAAATATGGTCTATCTTGGAAAGTACCGTGTGCATTTGAAAAGAACGTAAATTCCTTTGCTTCTGGATGAAGGGCCCTGAAGATGTCTGTCAGGCCCATCTGTTCCAATGTGTCTTTCAGGGCCTGTGTTTCTGTGCTGATAATGTGTTTAGTGGATCTATCCAGTGCTGTGCGTGAGGTATTAAGGTCCCCTGCAATCAGCACATTTTTATCGATAAGATAGCTTACGTTTGTAATTAGTTGCTTTACAAATTTGGGTGCCCCAGCATTCGGCATGTAGATATTTATAATTGTTAGCTCTTCCTGCTGGATAGTCTCTGTGATTATTATATAATGCCCCTCTTCATCTCTTATTACATGTATTACATTAAAGTCTAGTTTGTCCAATATAAGCTTGGCTACTCCAGTTTTCTTCTGACTTCCCGTAGCATGGTAGATTGTTTTCCATCCCCTCACTTTCTTTTTTTTTAATTTTATTTTTTAATATAATTTTTTGTCAAATTGGATTCCATATAACACCCAATGCTCATCCCAACAAGTGCCCTCCTCTGTGTCCGTCACCCATGCTCCCCCCTCCCACACCCCCTTCACCTCTCTGTTCTTAGTCTTTGAGAGTCTTTTATGTTTTGTCTCCCTCCCTCTCTATGTATTTCTTCTCTTCTCCTCTTCCCCTCCCCCATGGTTTCCTGCTAAGTCTCTCAAAATCCACCTATGCATGGAAACATATGGTATCTGTCCTTGTCTGCCTGACTTATTTCACTTAGCATAATACTCTCTAGTTCCATCCATTTTGCTACACATGGCCAGATTTCATTCTTCTTCATTGCTGTGTAGTATTCCATCGTATATATATACCACTTCTTTATCCATTCGTCAGTTGATGGACATTTAGTCTCTTTCCATGATTTGGCTATTGTCAAAATGTTGCTATGAACATTGGGGTACATGTGCCCCTATGCATCAGCACTCCTGTGTCTCTTGGGTAGATTCCTAGCAGTGCTACTGCTGGGTCATAGAGTAGCTCTATTTTCATTTTTTTGAGGAACCTCCACACCGTTTTCCAGAGTGACTGCACCAGTTTGCATTCCCACCAACAGTGTAGGAGGGTGCCTGCTTCTCCACATCCGCGCCAGCATCTATAGTTTCCTGATTTATTCATTTTAGCCACTCGAACTGGTGTAAGGTGGTATCTCAGTGTGGTTTTGATTTGTGTTTCCCTGATGATGAGTGACTTTGAGCATCGTTTCATGTGTCTGTTGGCCATCTGAATGTCCTCTTTGGAGAAGTGTCTATTCATAAATTCCGCCCACTTTTTCACTGGATTATTTGTTTTTCGGGTGTGGAGTTTGGTAAGTTCTTTATAGATTTTAGATACTAGTCCTTTATCCGATATGTCATTTGCGATTATCCTTTCCCATTCAGTCGGTTGTCTATTAGTTTTGTTGGTTGTTTCCTTTGCCGTGCAGAAGCTTTTTATCTTGATGAGGTCCCAATAGTTCATTTTTGCTTTAAATTCCCTCGCCTTTGGAGACGAGTCGCATAGAAAATTGCTGTGGCTCGGGTCAAAGAGGTTTTTTCCTGCTTTCTCCTCTAGGATTTTGATGGTTTTGTGTCTCACATTCAGGTCCTTCATATATTATGAGTTTACCTTTGTGAATGGTGTAAGGAAGTGGTCTAGTTTCATTCTTCTGCATGTTGCTGTCCAGTTCTCCCAGCACCATTTGTTAAAGAGGCTCTCTTTTTCCCATTGGATACTCTTTCCTGCTTTGTCAAGGATTAGATGGCCATATGCTTGTGGGTCCATCTCTGGGTTCTCTATTCTATTCCATTGGTCTATGTGTCTGTTCTTGTGCCAATACCATGCTGTCTTGATGACTACCACTTTGTAGTAGAGGTTAAAGTCTGGGATTGTGATGCCTCCCGCTTTGGTTTTATTCTTCAGTATTATTTTGGCTATTCGAGGTCTTTTGTGGTTCCATACAAATTTTAGGATTTTTTGCTGTAGCTTTGAGAAGAATGCTGGTGCAATTTTGATTGGGATTGCATTGAATGTGTAGATTGCTTTGGGTAGTATTGCCATTTTAACAATATTTATTCTTCCAATCCAAGAGCATGGGATGTTTTTCCATTTCCTTGTGGCTTCCTCAATTTCCTTCATAAGTGTTTTATAGTTTTCAGCATAGATATCTTTTACATTTTTGGTTAGGTTTATTCCTAGGTATTTTATGGTTTTTGGTGCCATTGTGAATGGGATTAGCATCTTTTTTTCTCTTTCTGTTGCTTAATTGTTTGAGTATAGAAATGCCACCGATTTCTGTACACTGAAAATATATCCTGCAAGTTTACCAAATTCATGGATCAGTTCTAGTAGGCTTTTGGTGGATTCTGTTGGGTTTTCCATGTAAAGTATCATGTTGTCTGTGAGAAGTGAAAGTTTGACTTCATCCTTGCCTATCCTGATGCTTTTATTTTGCTTTGTTGTCTGATTGCTGATGCTAGGACCTCCAATACTCTGTTAAATAGCAGTGGTGAGTGTGGACATCCCTGTCATGTCCCTGATCTCAGGGAGAAGGCTCTCATTTTTTCCCCATTGAGGATGATGTTAGCTGTGCGATTTTCATAAAAGGCTTTTATGATGCCTAAGTATGTTCTATCCCGACTTTCTAGAGGGTTTTTATTAGGAAAGGATGCTGTATTTTGTCAAATGCGTTCTCTGCTTCTATTGACAGGATCATATGGTTCTTATCCTTTCTTTTGTTAATGTGATGTATCACATTGATTGATTTGTGAGTATTGAACCAGCCCTGCAACACAAGGATGAATCCTACTTGATCATGGTCAATAATTCTTTTTATATGCTGTTGGATTCGATTTTCTAGTATCTTGTTGAAAATTTTTGCATCCATATTCATCAGGGATATTGGCCTGCAATTCTCTTTCTTTGCTGGGTCTCTATCTGGTTTGGGAATCAAAGTGATGCTGTCTTCACAGAATGAGTTCGGGAGTGTTCCTTCTATCTCAAATATTTGGAACAGCTTGAGGAGGATATGTATTAACTCTGTTTTAAATGTCTGGTAAAATTCCCCAGGGAAGCCATATGGTCCTGGATTTTATTTGTTGAGAGATTTTTGATAACTGATTCGATTTCTTCTCTAGTTATGAGTCTGTTCAAGTTTTCTATTTCTTCCCATTTGAGTTTTGGTAGAGTGTGGCTGTTTAGGAATTTGTCTATTTCTTCCAGGTTGTTCAATTTGATGGCATATAATTTTTCATAGTATTCTCTGATGATTTATTGTATTTCCGAGGGATTGATTGTAATCACTCCATTTTCGTTCGTGATTTTATCGATTTGGGTTCTCTCTCTTTTCTTTTTGAGAAGCCTGGCTAGAGGTTTATCAGTTTAGTTTATTTTTTCAAAGAACCAGCTCTTGGTTTCATTGATCTGTTCCACTACTTTTTCTGTTTCCATGATTAATTCCTGCCCTGATCTTTGTTATTTCTCTCTTTCTTCTGGGTTTGGGTTGTGGTAGCTGTTCTGCTTCTAATTCCTTTAGGTGTGCTGTTAGAATTTGTGTAAGTGATTTTTCTTGTTTCTTGAGATAAACCTAGACTGCAATATATTTACCTCTCAGGATTGCCTTTGCCGCATCCCAAAGTATTTGGATTGTTGTATTTTCATTTTCCTTTGTTTCCATGTCCGTTTAAATTTCTTCTCTAATTGCTTGCTTGACCCATTTGTCTTTTGCTAAGTTGTTCTTTAGCCTCCATGTTTGGGGGGATGGTTCCAGACTTTTTCCTGTAGTTGATTTCAAGTTTCAAAGCATTGTGGTTACTACATCCTTTACATTAAAGTCTAGTTTGTCCGATATAAGCGGCTACTCCAGCTTTCTTCTGGCTTCCTGTAGCATGGTAGATAGTTCTCCATCCCCTCACTTTCAATATGAAGGTGTCCTCAGGTCTAAAATGGGTCTTGTTTTTAAATTCATTCTGTTACCCTGTGTCTTTTTATTAGAGCATTTAGTCTGTTTACATTCAGTGTTAATATTGAAAAATATGGGTTTACAGTCACTGTGTTATCTGTAGGTTTCATGCTTGTAAGGATGTCTCTGGTACTCCATGTTCCTTGTGACCTTTCCTTCATAGAGTCCCCCTCAGGATCTCTTGTAATATTGGTTTATTTGTGATGTAGTCCTTCAGTTTTTGTTTGTTTGAGAAGACCTTTATCTCTTTTTCCATTCTGAATGACATGCTGGTCGGATAAAGGATTTTTGTCTTCATATCCTTCCTGTTCATCTCCTTGAAGATTTCCTGCCACACCTTTCTGGCTTGCTAAGTTTCTGTAGATAAGTCTACTACTACCCTAATGTGTCTGCCTTTGTTTGTCAAGGCCCGTTTATCCCTAGCTGCTTTCAGAAT
The DNA here is from genome assembly GCA_030068075.1 of Paguma larvata. NCBI lineage: Eukaryota > Metazoa > Chordata > Mammalia > Carnivora > Viverridae > Paguma > Paguma larvata. Next base: position 86,796,278 of record CM057830.1, read on the forward strand.
TCTCTCTTTGTCTTTGTATTTTCACTACGATGTGTCATGCTGAGGGTCTATTCAGGTTACATCTGAGGGGAGTTCTCTGTGACTCTTGGATTTCAATGTCCATTTCCTTCTTTATGTTGGGGATGTTCTCAGCAATGATTTGTTCAAGTACCCCTTCAACTCCTTTCTCTCTCTCTTCCTCCCCTGGAATTGCTATAATATGGATATTATTCCATTTGATTGCATCGCTCAGCTCTTGAATTCTCCTTTCCTGTTCCTGAATCAGTTTCTTTTTCTCTGCTTCCTCCTTTTCCATAATTTTATCTTCTAATTCACCTATTCTCTCTTCTGCCTCTTCAATCCGTGCTGTGACTGCCTCCAATTTGTTTTGCACCTCATTTAAAGCATTTTTTTAATTCCTCCTGATTGGTTTTTAGGACCTTGATTTCTGCGTCGAGTGCCCCCCTGCTTTCTTCTATGCTTTTTTCAAGCCCAGCGAGTATTTTTATGATTATCATTCTATATTCTTGTTCTGATAAGTTGCTTATGTCTGCTTTCATCAGTTCTTGTGCTGTCACTATTTCCTGTACATTCTTTTAAGAGGAGTTCTTCTGTTTCATCACTAGGTGTGTATTGGTTTATTTCCTAGTTCTCCCTGGAAAGGAAAATGGTCAGACCGACAAACAGGAAATCCAATCTCACAACCGTACTGACCAATAACACAGACAAACAAAACACAACATAAAAAAGAATAACATCTGACCCTCTGGAGGCATGCAACCTGACATACCAGCTACAGGTTAAGGGTAGGGTGTGCGCTTTGCTGATGGCAGAGTATACATAGAGTAGTGACAGGTGTGGGGAGAAGAGAAATTGAATTTTGACCAGGTAGAGAGATTAGAAGACTTGATTCAGAAAGTGAGAAATCAGAATAAAGAAGGTTGCGATGAAAGAGAAATGACATTAGATGTTCCCCAGATGCACTACGTGGCCTGATTGCTCCATAGAGAGAGATAGGAAATTAAAGAGGAAGGTGTAGAACATGCATTGAGAGAGTGGGTTAAATGTCTGTTAAAGCAAGCCCAAACCCCTGGGTGACTGGTTTAGAAGTGGGGAGAGACAGGAAGGAGAAGAGGGACAATATATCCCAAACAGAAAAATTGACCTAGAATTAATCCAGGCACTGCTGGATTTGTGTCTCTGCGGCTATCAGTCCTGCAGAAAGGCGTCTCTTATATGAGGAGGGGTGTGGCTTGGTGTAGGTGGGTACCTTCTCCACCGCTGGTGGATTGGAATCCTAGGGTTTGGCTTTGTGGGTATGAGCGACCACAATGACGCTCCCAGCTCCCTCTCTACTGACCCATAGTCTCAAATCACTCCTCTGTTTCCGTCCTCAACTCTGTCCGGGTTGCAGGCACCATGCGATTTGCTGGGCGGTTGCGCCCCACGCTCATCTGAATTCCTTTTACTCGCTCAGACTGCTGTGCCTTATGTAAATTGTGTCTCTGACTCAGCAGCGGCGGGAACACCATGGCGTCCCCCTAGCCTCTTCTTTAGGGACCCATAGTCTCAAATCACCCCTCTGTTTCCGCCTTCATTCTGCCTGGGTTGCAGGTGCACTGCGATCTGCTGGGCGGTCACGTGCCCCTTGCACACTCGGTTTCCCCTACATAAATTGTGGCACTGACTCAGCGCAGATCCAGTGATGGCTCAGCACCTCTCTGTGACACGAGCTGTGTCAGGGTCGCTGGCTCCGAAGTGAAGGGAGCTCTGCCAGCTCCGCCGTGAGCAATGGACCTTCTCTCCAAAAGCCTCATGGTTAGGGACTGGATAATAAGCTCCCTCTCCACCCTGGTCCGAGGTACTTTCCCCACTGCTGCTCTTTCTCTTCCCCTTGCCTTTCTGCAGAACGAGCCTGGGGCCCGCTCCCTGCTCCTCTGCACCTCCGTGGCACTCTTTCTTTCTCCCAGATTGCACTTACTCAGTCTCCCAGGATTTTCTGGATTTTGCATTCTCTTCCCCGTAGCCTCTTCCTGCAGATCTCTGGGATTGAGAGTCCCTTGGTTTCAGTCCTTCTTAGTTTGAAAGACATGGGAGAGTACCGGGTCCTCCTACTCCTCCTCCATGTTGGCCCCTCCAATCTCACAGCGTATTCCTTCTGTGACCCAAGATGCATTATGCCACCACTATCTTCAACTTCTTCTGTAAGCACATTTCTCCCTGAGAGGCTATGGCAAGGAGCTAGTGATATGGGAAAGATATCCAGAAAGGGAAGGGAAATCTCAGCAATGGACTCAAATGCCATTCTCCCTATGAAGACATAAAGATCATACCATTGTGATACCCACTCCCCTTTTTAATATACTGAACATGACACCAAAATGCTTGAAATTCAAGCCACTCTTTGTGACTTCTATGAGGTAAAAATGCCCTTTTTAGTATGAAATACAAAATGGTATCTTCTCTAAAGCAGCAGAGAACATTTAGCAATCAAAACAGGTAGGCTCACTAAAAACTAAGAATGTGTACAAAGTACTAAGGTATGCAGTGAGCAGTCCATGCAGAGAGAAACTATGTCTTTTATATTCTAGTCAGGAGTCACAAAACAAAAACATATAAACAATCGGATATAGAAAGAGCTAGCAAGAATGGATATCAAGGAACTCTGTGAGCATAAAAAGCTATATAAATTCAAGGGAATTGCTACTAGTAGAATTTTTAGAGTAATGGTTCTCAGAAACTTCAGTGGATAGCCAAACTTCCAAAGGGCTAGAAAACATTCAGGGATTATCCCTCAGAAAGTTTAAGGTAAAGCCTAACAACCTATGTTTGGGTGATTTTGATGCCTGTGGACTGCACCCTGAGAAACCATGATATAGTGATTAAAAGCCTGAAAGATGGAGATGGGAAAAAAAATCTGTTTGAATACTGGCCCTGCCATTTATTAGCTATGTGACCATGGCCAAGTTTCCTAAACGCTCTGATCCTGTTGCTTCATCTTCAAACAGAGATGCCAAGAACCTACCTCATAAGGTGGTGGTGAAGAGTGAGAAAATTAATCAAATTTTAGTATTTTAGTATCAAAATTAGTATAAAGATGCATTTAACAAATTTTAGCTACCACAGCCACTACCACTACCACCATCATCAGTAAGACATATTGTAACTGTTAAAAGTGTGGCAAATATATTATATGCTATAGGTGTTGGAAGAGGTGAGTGATGACTTCTTTATTCCAGAAGGGTCAAAAACTCTTCACCAGAAAGATGCAGCTTGAACTGAGCCTTGAAAAGGTAAGAAAGCTTTGCAAGGCAGGGAAAAGAGAAGATACACAAAGACAATGTGGAGGGGCGCCTGGGTAGCTCAGTCGGTTAAGCGGCCGACTTTGGCTCAGGTCATGATCTCACGGTCTGTGAGTTCGAGCCCCGTGTCGGGCTCTGTGCTGACGGCTCAGAGCCTGGAGCCTGCTTCGGATTCTGTGTCTCCCTCTTTCTCTGCCCTTCCCTTGCTCATGCTCTGTCTCTATGCCTCTCAAAAATAAAATAAAAATGTTAAAAAAAAAAGACAATGTGGAAGTCAAACTTCACCTACTCCCTAATTGTTGCAAGATCCAGCTCTGGAGAAAAGCAGAACTCTTAGTCTTGACAGACCTAGCAACAGTCAAGGAAACACCCTAGCCAAATCTGTAGCTGTTGTTATATGGGGAAAAGGAACTCTGAGATTTTCTATGCTGTTGATTGGAAATTATATCTAGGACCAATTAGACTATTTAGGCAGGACTGAAGGTAAAATTCTGTGCTATATGACTGAATGGCTTATTACCTACTAAATAAAAAGTCATCGTATCTGACCTCCTTTGAGATTTTTCCAATGTAATGGAGGGGTGAGGTGACAGGGCTAATCTAACTACTAGCTTTGCTGCTGACCAGCTGTGGAACATTTTGGACAGCCATTAACCAATCTTCAAACTATTTCCTCAAGTGCAAACTGTGGCTGTATAATCTGTCATGACTATACTTTTGAGTTTACAGGTTTGACACCCAAGACTCTTTCTTGCCTAATTATTTCCCCATAGTTAGAAATTTTAGAGTAATTTTGCAGTATGTCCATTAATTTATATGGTTTTGTAAACTGAATTCCAAGCCATATATTTTATTTAACATACAGATAGGAACCAGGAAGTGTTCTGTGATCTTTGCTTTTCCAAAAAGGTATAACTTTCCTGCATTTTAAATATAATCTTACAGAGCAGGTGTAAATAATCAACACCTAGGGACACTTTGGTATGTATCTCAATAGTTTATATTCAGTATTTTTAAGACCCGATCTTATGTTTTTATTAAAATGCTCTATTCCTGATTGGAAATGGTCCTAGAATTAGTTCAGGTGCTAGGATTTCGTTAGGTTGACTCTTGATCAATTCCTTTATAAGCAGTTAGAGCCTTTCTTCCTCTCTCCTTGATGAGTAATATAAGCACTGTATTTTGATTGTTAAAATAATTAAACTGATAAATTTAGTTCATACTTTTACTGTTCCAGATTTTTTAGGTCATATTTGCTATTCTTTTAGTCTCTTTTTCTCTCTCTCTCTTTTTTATACAAGATAAACAGCAAAACTCACAAAATAAATAAGTAGACAACAAAAAAGGCACAAAGCAAGAACAGACCACATAGCTGTATCTCTCCTGATATTAACATAAACCTAACATGACTGGATTGTTGCCATCAGAATGAGGCACTTATCTACTTTTCAGACAGATCCGACATTTGAATGTACAGTACTCTGTTCCTAGAGAATGTGTCTTAAAGTAGGTCCCATATGGCAAATTCTTGTCTGCACATGTGCCAAAACCTGACTGTATGTGCCGTTGCCTTTTTTCTGTTTGATCATGACAGAAACCAAGGAACAAGTGGTTAAAGACAATTAGAATTGAAATTACGTCAGTGGCCTGAGTAAATAGTATGGTAGAGAATTTGGGGATGCAAAGAGAGATAAGAACTCCCTGTATTATTTTTCCATACTACTACTAGTACTACTACTAGTACTCCTACTCGTACTCGTACTCCTACTCCTACTCCTACTACTACTGGCTGATACATATAATGCTTACCAGACACTTTTATAATACCTTTAAATGTATTTGCTTGTTTAATCTTCACAACAATTGTATTAGTAAATACTGTTATCACCCCCATTTTAGAAATCAGGAGACCAAAGCATAAAGTAGTTTAGTGACTTGCCCAAGGTAATAGCTGGGCAATGCACAGGTAGCAACAGTGAAATTACTTAAAGAAATTAGATTTCAACATAAGAAGTCTGAATCCAGAGTATAAATACTATACTATTTTCAAGAAAAGTAACTGCATTCAGTTAAAATATTTATATACAATGAACTATAAAGTATGCATAGTAGGTTCTGATATCAACTTGTCATTTTCCCTCTCTAGAGAAGGAAGGTGACTCCATGCGTTCTGTATACCTGATATTATTCTTGCCTTGCTCTGTCTCCACAGGGATGCCCTCTTTCAGCTTCAGTATTTGTTATCAAGTGGCCTAACCAGTTAAAGATGAAAGGCATATAGCGTTTTAGAAAGAAAGAGCTCCATTCCTCCATCTTTTTTATTCAAGCAAAGAAAGTAATTGACTAATCAAAGAGAGGTTTAGTGTATTGTGGAGGGGATGTCCAAGGAATGGAATTTTTTTTTATTATAATAGTTTATTTTCAAATCGGTTTACGTATAACACCCAGTGTTCATCCCAACATGTGCCCTCTTTAATGCCCGTCACCCCCTCTCTCCCCGCCCTCACCCTCTTACCCTCAGTTTGTTCTTAGTCTTTGAGAGTCTCTTATGTTTTATCTCCTTCCCTCTCTGTGTCTTTTTTTCCTTTCCCCTCTTCCCCTCCCCCTGGTTTTTGCTTAGTCTCTCAAAGTCCATCTATGCGTGGAAACATATGGTATCTGTCTTTTTCTGACTGACTTATTTCACTTAACATAATACCCTCCAGTTCCATCCATGTTGCTACACATGGCCAGATTTCATTTTTTCTCATTGCCACGTAGTAGTCCATTGTATATATGTGCCACATCTTCTTTATCCATTCATCAGTTGATGGGCACTTGGTCTCTTTCCATGATTTGGCTATTGTCGAAAGTGCTGCTATGAACATTGGGGTACATGTGCCCCTATGCATCAGCATTCCTGTGTCTCTTGGGTAGATTCCTAGCAGTGCTACTGCTGGGTCATAGAGTAGCTCTATTTTCATTGTTTTGAGTAAACTCCACACCATTTCCATAGTGGCTGCACCAGTTTGCATTCCCACCAACAGTGTAGGAGGGTGCCTGCTTCTCCACATCCTCGCCAGCATCTATAGTTTCCTGATTTATTCATTTTAGCCACTCTGACTGGTGTGAGGCGGTATCTCAGTGTGGTTTTGATTTGTATTTCCTTAATGATGAGTGACATTGAGCATCGTTTCATGTGTCTGTTGGCCATCTGAATGTCCTCTTTGGAGAAGTGTCTATTCATATCTTCTGCCCATTTCTTCACTGGATTATTTATTTTTCGGGTGTGGAGTTTGGTAAGTTCTTTATAGATTTTAGATACTAGTCCTTTATCTGATATGTCATTTGCAATTATCCTTTCCCATTCGGTCGGTTGTCTATTAGTTTTGTTGGTTGTTTCCTTTGCCGTGCAGAAGCTTTTTATCTTGATGAGGTCCCAATAGTTCATTTTTGCTTTAAATTCTCTCGCCTTTGGAGATGTGTCACATAGGAAATTGCTGCGGCTCAGGTCAGAAAGGATTTTTCCTGCTTTCTCCTCTAGGATTTTGATGGTTTTGTGTCTCACATTCAGATCCTTCATCCATTTAGAGTTTATTTTTGTGAGTGGTGTAAGGAAGTGGTCTAGTTTCATTCTGCATGTTGCTGTCCAGTTTTCCCAGCACCATTTGTTAAAGAGGCTGTCTTTTTTCCATTGGATACTCTTTCCTGCTTTGTCAAAGATTAGATGGCCATATGCTTGTGGGTCCATCTCTGGGTTCTCTATTCTATTCCATTGGTCTATGTGTCTGTTCTTGTGCCAATACCATGCTGTCTTGATGACTACCACTTTGTAGTAGAGGTTAAAATCTGGGATTGTGATGCCTCCTGCTTTGGTTTTATTCTTCAGAATTACTCTGGCTATTCAGGGTCTTTTGTGGTTCCATACAAATTTTAGGATTGTTTGCTCTAGCACTGAGAAGAATGCTGGTGCAATTTTGATTGGGATTGCATTGAATGTGTAGATTGCTTTAGGTAGTATTGCCATTTTAACAATATTTATTCTTCCGATCCATGAGCATGGGATGTTTTTCCATTTCCTTGTGTCTTCCTCAATTTTCTTCATAATTTTTTTGTAGTTTTCCACGTAAAGGTCTTTTACATCTTTGGTTATGTTTATTCCTATGTATTTGATGGTTTTCGATGCAATTGTGAATGGGATTCACTTCTTTATTTCTCTTTCTATTGCTTCATTGTTGGTGTAAAGGAATGCAACCGATTTCTGTACGTTGATTTTGTATCCTGCAACTTTGCCAAATTAATGGATCAGTTCTAGTAGGCTTTTGGTGGATTCTGTTGGGTTTTCCATGTAACGTATCATGTCGTCTGCAGGAATGGAATTTTTAATTCATCAGTTAAAGGAATAGAAGATAGTGCCTTAGAGTTGGAGCTGAAGTTGTTTCCGTGACTCTGACCACTACCCATGGGCAACCACAATTATTCCATTCCTCTCTGCTGCCAGCAGTTTTTTCTCATACATAGAGCAGTGGACTAAGGTGTACATAATTCTGCTACTGGAAGCTTTCTTTCCAGAAGTCCACAGATGGTGAGAAGGTAGCACTGAGAGAGGAATTACTTGGGAAAGCATCAGCTTCTCAAGGAGATGTAGTTGCAGCAGCACAGCATTATGGTATGGAGCATAGAATGGAGCCAGGCTGCTTAGGTTCAAATCCAGGCTCTGGGACATACTGGCTGCATGATGGTGGTCTATTTGCATAACTCTTCTTTGTCCCGAGTTTCTCAAAAGTAAAATGCTGATGGCCACATAATATATCTAACTTACCTGTTTGGCTTGTTATGAAGATAAATAGATTAATATTTGTACAACTGTCACATAATAATTAGCACCATGAGAGTGTTTATTAAAATATAAATAGAGCCCCATAAAGTTGATTTCCACACCAGCTTATTACTCAATTTTTGCTCAATACATAAAGTGTTGTCTTTATGCACTGATAAAAGTGAAAAAAACCTTTGTATTTCTCTAACATTGCGAATGATGTTTTTTCATGCTTTAATGAAGAGAAAGCCCCCTTTTTCAGCATTTTCTTCCTGCAGTGGTAATCATGTAGGCTTTTTATTTCGGTAACTGTTTTAGTTAGAAAACTGCAATTAAAAAACAAAAAATAAAAAACAAAAAAATTCTAGTTACAAATTCAAACTTGTATCAGAACAAAAGGGAGGTCCTAGATGTGAAATCACTTTAAAACATTAAAAGACCCTGAAATTCTGGTGTGAAAGCCTTTTTTTTTTAAGATTGAATCTTTGGATGGCCAGTTTTTAAGGCTATCTTGAGCAGCAAATGTGAATGTTTAAGACTAATAGTAATAATAATAATAATAAGGTGAGTAATTAACACTTACTGAGTCCTCGCAATGTACCAGGAACTGTGCTAATGCTTCACATGCATTATTTCCTGTAAATGCTGTTTGGTGCTGCTGCTTCTACTGTTGGGTCTCTAAGAACTGGCTTATTTCCTTTTCTTCTGCTAGGAAGAAAAGAACTAAGACTTCACAAGAGAGGAAATCAAGTTGGTTTTAATTTTTCTGACAATGCGGGGGGGATATTCACTTTCCCCTTCTCTGCTTCAAAATTGTTTTAATAATGCTTTGGATTATTAATCCCTTATGTAACCTTGGTAGAGTAGGCATTTTAATAACAACAACCTCATTTTAATGATACAAAAAAGCATACTCCTTAAAGAAAAGGAGGGAGAGAAAAAAAGAAAAGGAAGGAGGAAGAAGTGGTAAGGAAGGGAAGACATCTCTGTGTCCAAATGATTTGAATCACAGTCTAGAAAATAATATCACCAATATCTAGGACATCTATTCTCTCCTCTCTCTCTTTTTTCCTCTCTGTCTCCTCTCTCTCCCTCCCCTCTCTTCTCCCCACTCTCCCTCTCCTTTCTTTCCTGCCCCCTCACTTTAAGTTAGAAAAAAAGAGACAGGGAGTAAAAGAGAAAATCTTTGACTAAGCTCTGTAATCAAAGAGAAAGACTAGGACCTTTCATGCCAACCAAAGTCACCGTTTTAAGGTTGTTGATATTTCTCCAAGATTTGAGCTTCTGGGGAAGCTCACATGAAACCCTTTCTTTATTTCCAAACAATCTCTCACTGGCCCCACGAGTCACTTCAGAAAATAATTTAAAAGAGATAGTAAGTGAGACATGGCCAGGACTACATTATGTTTCATTTTCTCTGCCCTGGAATGGGATCACCCTAAAGATTCATTGACAGCCTGGAAAATGACCTTGAGTTAGTTGGGGGAACCTGGATTCTATAGAAGGTGTTTGCTTACTTTGGCCATGTGATCCCATCCTACCAGGCATCTCTGGATCTTTTTCTCTCCTTAGGAACATTTTGTCCTGCTTTTTCTGTCTGGCTATAGAACAGACCAGGAACAGAATAATACCATGTTTTAAGGCATTCATTTTCAGACTGTTTTAATTTACCTCATGTAGGACAATGAGAATCATCTGTTCTCCCTTAAATCTCAGACATAATCCCTTAACCATTTAAAATTAGCTGGCAAGGTGCCTATGGCATGCAAACTGGATCTAGATGTTGATGTTACCACAGTAGCCTTCAGAATACACAGAGTTCATTTATTGATATGCACAATGCTCATTGATGTGTACACAGAGAGTAATTGAGATGATAATTTAAACATTGTTATAAACACTTGTGGGGGAGATCTTCCCTAGCTTCCATGCACAAGGAAGCCAGTCCACAGATTTTTAGGCTTCAAATTGAGTCAAGCAATTGAGGCTTAACAGGTGGTCTTCTTTATGTTCAAAATTCATGCCACAGACATCCCACAGTCTTCTGCTTTTAACCCTATTTCCTCTAGTCCAGGTAGGTTTGTAGTGAATTTTCCTCATCCTCAGGCATAGTGCTGGGATCAGTGTGTGAAAGAGGAAGCTGGTTAAAGAATAGAAGCCCACTCAGGCTAGTTTAAATTAAAAAGGGAAGTTGCATTAGAATGATGAAGTTGGGGCAAGGCTCTGGAAAGAATGGATTGAAGGAAACACTATATTTTGTATAGAAAATCATTAGGCACCTATATATTCCTTTTTTTTCTTTGTGCTACATGGTCTGTTTATATGTGCTGTATTGTACTGTTTTCTCATTACAGATTAGCTTTCTCTATTCATGGGTTCTCTGCTCTCCCAAACTATGGCTTGTAAGTGACTTTGTCTTGCCATGGCACCAACCCTGACCCAACTGGAGATAACCTTATAGCTAATTCATTCAGTCACTGTATCCAATAATGGCCTCTTCATAGCTTATGGATTGGTAACTTCTGGGTCAAGTGTTCACCCCAATCCAAAACATGACCACTCTTCCTTCATCGGGGACTAAAACTATGTGGACAGTTTCAATAAGAAGGCTTTGGCTAGGTGACAACTCATATCAACTGTATATGCCATTTATGGATTTCAGAGAAATAAAGGTCTGCATTAGTTAGGGCTCTTTTGGTGACAGAAAGCACAGTTCAAACTAGTTTAATAGGGGTGCCTGGGTGGCTCAGTCAGTTGAGTGTCCGACTTCGGTTCAGGTCATGATCTCTCAGTCTGTGGGTTCGAGCCCCGCATTGGGCTCTGTGCTGACAGCTCAGAGCTTGGAGCCTGCTTCAGATTCTGTGTCTCCCTCCCTCTCTCTGCTCCTCCCCTGCTCACATTCTGTCAATCTCTCAAAAATAAAATAAAAACATAAAAAAATTAAAAACCTAGTTTAATAAAGAAAAGGGAATATATCAGGTCACATATGTGAAAGTTTCAGGAGTAAGGCTGACTAGAGTGGGGAATTCAAATAATATATTTAGGAATCTCTTGAGCTCTACTTCCGTTTGTGTTGGAAGCTATCTCCAATGAAGTGATGAAGAAGACAGCATCTCTAAATTTACATTCTACTAGAGAAACAACATTAGCAAACAAACAAACAAAACAAAACAAAAACCCCACAAGCCCCTCATCTCTAATAATTTCTATAAGTGTCAGGATTTTCTCTTTCAACTCTTTTGGATATCTGCTCACTCCCAAACCTGGACGATATTGTCCTTTTATTGGCCAGTCCTGGGTTATTTGCTCATTTTTAGATCTGGAAGAAGTGATTAAGCCAAAAGGAAGAGGTAGGCTCTTTAACCAGAAAAGAAGATGTTGGGCAAGTAAAAATAACTGATGCCCACCTCAGTGACACATAGAGAATTAAAACAATGCCCTTAATCTCATCTGTATTCTTCTCAAATCAATAGCCACCTAGCTTTAAGGGCAGTAGGTTGGTTAAAATATCAAGCATGCTGCATTGATAGCAACTTTCTTAGTAAACCATCTATATATGCAAGGAGGTTATATGTGTCTATACTAATAATATTGAGATGGTATGTTCAAATACAAACAACACTGATATAATCAAGGTGTGTTTGGCTACTACTCTGTGGACTGTTCATCCTCCCCCTGAACCTCAGCTTACCTATGTACAAATTGAAGTGGTTGTACTAAACAAGCTTACCAAGGACCTTTCAAACACTGACATACAACTTAACTTCAGGTGCTCAGAAAGTAACCACTTGGGAGACTCTAAGATAAGCATTTAAACATGAACAGATCCTCATGTACAGAGTTCCAAAATAATAGACAGTAATTAGATCTTTGGTTATACAATCAATACTTTTCACATGCCCTGAACATAGGCCTTGTGCTTTAAATTTTTCTTTGAAGTCATAGGAAATAGTTTCCACTGAATCATCCAAACTCACTTTCAACCACTTCTGGGATGCATCTGCGAAACAGCTGATCACACTTAAGTGGCAAATAAAACATGATCAAAGCCAACTGGCCCATTTTGTAGAAAGAAACCAAGATAAAACTAATTTATCCATTATAATTCTTTATGTTTTCAGTGACTAAAAACCTAACTCAAAGTAATTTATATAATAAAAGGAATATGTAGAGGAGATCCATATAACTTAAAATTCTAAAGGTAAAAAAAGCTTGATCCAACAACTCAAACAATGTCACTGACAACCCAGTCTCTCTACATCTTTCCACTCTGACTTCTGTGGTACTGCTTTCATTCTCATATTCCACTTGGTAGATATTTGGCAGTTCTAACCTTTTCCATCTCATGGTAACAAAATGGCTAATACCAATGGCTGTAATTCCAGACTTCCCATTTTCCCTATCCCGTATAGGGGAAGATAGAATTTCTTGCAGTAGTTTCTGCCCTAGTCCTATTTATTCTCCATGATTAACATAAATTCAGTCTAATATTCATCCTTGAACTAATCAACTTGGCCAGGTTGATGAGATATGCTGATTTGTTTGCACCAGTCAGTGCCCATCTCTCGATTTAGGGGAGGGATGGAATCAAACCCATCCAAACCATAATGACTGAAACCCAAGGAAGAATGAATTCCTCAAAGGACAATCAGTATCTCATTGCTAGAAGAATAGAATATGGCTTCTGGAGAGGCAAACAAGTGTCAATGTTTAGATGAATATATTAGATCGACAATATGTCAAACCAAAGAACTATGCCCTTTAGTTAAATATCAGAAATACCTTATTTTTCTATGAAGATAATTAGATGCTATAACCAGTTACTTAATAATAACCAGAACTTGAAGAGATCTAAACAGGAAATAGCTTTATTTTTTTCACCCCGTATCATCTTAAGTCATGCTATTGAGACCTCTTTTCTTGCCCTACAAGGACTCCTAGGAAGAGTGTATAGCTTTTCAGGTGCTTTCAGCTGTAAAGATTGTTTCATCTCGAACATCAAGACTTTTTTAGTTACTGAAAAATCTATCTAGTGTAAAGTAAAACTTCAGTCTGCAACGTTCTCCCTTTCTCTAATTCAAGGATCTACAGTTAGGAAGTGGGATGGTCTTTCTTTCTTCATTCCTAATGGCTCTTATACTCCTGTTCTTTCATCCTCCTATTGACTGGAGCAAAAGAAAAAAAATAAGCAAGTGTTTGTTTTTACTTAATTGGTGCTTCTGACAGTTCTCTCTTGGCTAACATTGAGGGCCATTGTGACTGGCATTGAAATCCAGGCTCTTTAATGAAGCATGTTTTTGAGTTCTCTGAAGCTGCTTCTCTAGATGGCACAACAGTATACAGTTTCCTAATGCAGGCAATATCAGCTCTCCATAACCAGAGCTAATGCACATTTTGAAAGCTACAATTTTCAAATGGGAGCAGCAATTTACTAAATCGGAGTGAAGTTCTTGTAGGAACATTGAAAAAGCCTAGAAGTTCTTACACGGTTAAGAGAAAATAACCATAATGATAGCAATTGAAAGTAAAACATATTTGTTATGTAAGCATCATATTTTTGCCTTTTTTTCACTTGAGTTGTATATAAAGCCTATTCTGTCTGAGCCTCACCGTCTGGATCATATTCTGTCCTCTTTCATATTTCCTGTCCCTTATTCACTGCTCATTTTTTGGCAGATATTCAGTTCTCATACTGATCCCCTTTATCCTTGGGCCTCTTCTAATATTGACTCCACCCCACCCACATCCAGGGTCTTTTTAAATCAAGTTGTGGATTGTTTTTAAAGAGTAAGATAATAAAATATAGATAAAAAACTTTAGAAACTCCAAAGCAATACAGATTCCAGTCCAACATTGTTTAGTTATTTACCAAAAGACCTAGATCAATCAGAATAGGGATAATAGGAACTCTTTCAGAGCATAAAATACCCAGTTTAAATGTTTACTTTGACACTTGTATATATTAATTTGAAAGGTCTTTGAACTTTTGGTTCTCCTTTCTCTATCCTCATACTATGTTACTATATATGTCAGCCTTCTGTTCTTTCATTCCCTTTCCTAAACTCATTTCAAAATTTGTCTCTGGCCTTTTGTTCACAAGAATATTACGGTAAGTGAGTTTCCTCATTCCTTTCCTCTCTTGGTAATTTTGTGTCATTTTTCCTACTCTGTGCTTATTAAAAAATGGAGAAGAAGCATTTCATTAAACCTGATAGGCACAATGAGTCATTTAAGATAGTTATGAAACCCAATTCATAATAGTATGACTTATTCCAATGTCCCTGGAGTTATTTATGGCCTAGGGAGGCAGAGTACTCTTTGTATTCCAGAGAAGAAACAGAGAAAAAAAGAAAAGAAAAAAAAACCTTTAGATGTTCTAAATCAAATCAACTTTGAATTAGCCAGCACATAACAAGGGAAAAAATATTCATAGTCATGGCAGTTAAATACATACAATTGACCATAGAACAACATGGGTTGAACTGCATGGGTGCCCTTATACATAGATTTTTTTTTTTGTAAATACAATAAAGTACTGTAAATGTATATTTCTCTTCCTTATGATTTTCTTAATAATACTTTTTTCTCTAGCTTACTTTATTGTAAAAATACAGTAAATAATATCTATAACATAGAATATATATGTTAATTGACTATTTATGTTATTGGTAAGGCTTCTAGTCAACGGTAGGCTATTAGTAGTTAAGTTTGGGGGGAGTCAAAAGTTATATGCATTTTTGACTGCAAAATGGGGCAGGTCAATGCCCCTAACCCCCACGTTGCTCAAGGATCAGCTGTACACACATAATCTCACACACAAATTACTCCAAAGTTTGCCTGAGAGCTTATTTTCCCTATTTCAGTGTTTCCTTTCTTTAGGAAAAACACTCTTCCCCAGATAAATTGCTATTTCAACTGGAAAAAATTGGACAAGTATATGCTAATACACATGTGTGTGCTTACACACATGCCCACACACACATACACCCAGAAATTTACAACTGTTTTAGTGTATAGCTTTAGAAGATCAACTAACAATCTCCAAGCTCCTATTCTAGTACCTAAGGTCTCTGTTTCAGCCATTCCCTTCTTTGTCTCTCATGGCCCTCTCTGCCCCCTGCCCTCCATTAACTCTCACAGCTTATTTATTGACTTTGATCTCCAAGAAGTTCAAAATACAACTTTATAATTTGCCTTTTATTATTTTTTCCTTCAAGATTGAGTGTTCCTGACTGCATTATTTAAGATTTTGATCAGATAGCTCCCTCTTCAGAGAAAACTCCAAGTATTTTCTATAAGCAACCTCACAGTGCCCTCTGCTTCCTCCTTACTCTATCCCATAATCCAATCTTTACACTCTACCTTCTTCATCCAGGGAACAATGTTCCTCTGCTAAGTCTGGGCAGTCAGTCTCATTGAGTATCTTTTGTGAGAAGAGTTCTGGCCTCATAAATGTGTTTGATATTCCTGTTAAGTCCCTAATCTCTATTCCCTTCCCCTCCCCTCCCTTCCCCTTCCCTTCCCTTCCTTTGTGTTGCTTTCCCTTTCCTTCCCACCTCCCCTTCCTTTTCCTTTAGTTATATTCTCATTTGCTTAATTGAAATTATTGGTATCAAGGACTCTATCTTAACTTTGATGAACTTACACTCTTTCATGGCAATGACCAATTCCAACTAGCCAGTCTTTTTGCTGAGTCATTTACTCCAAGGACACTAAATTCTCCTTGTCTATTTCCAAACTTTGACAGCCACCTCCTACCAATAATGTTTGCCACTCCCAAGTAACTATAGATTCCTTTTTTATCCTCAATGTCTACTATCAAAGATCCAGGGAATATTTATGAGACACATACACATTTAGATCCCTTTTGTATAAACATCCATTGAAGAAGTTACTCATATATGATCCTGAAATTAAAGCTATCTCTTAGCTAGTACTGCTAATACTTCTGTAATGTCCTCATTAATCATGTGCACCTTGCAATGCACGAGCACCTGGATTTGTTTATTCACTCAACAGATTGAATGAGCTCTTGCTACTCTTCTGGGTGATGGTGATAGAGCAGTGAAAAAAAAGGGGCATGGTTCTTACCAGCATGGAGTTTTTATTTAGTGACACATTTTATTTAGAGACACGTAATAACTAAGTGAACATATTGATAACATCATTTGTGGCACTGCTAAGCACTATGAAGAAAATAAAAGAGGATAACATGCAAGAGACTAGGCAGAAATAGAGGGCTGTTTTATAGTGAATGGTTAGAGAGAGTCTCTTTGATGATGTGAAACTTGAGACAAGACCTGAAAGATTGGAAGGAAAAAGCCAAGTAAAGATCTAGAGAAGGAGTGTTCTCAGAACATAGAACAGATCCAGCGTAGACTCAGTTTGGAGTGTTTTAAAAGCAGAAAGATCAGTGTAGCTGGGTCAGAATGAGCAAAGGGAAGAGTGGTAAGAAATGAGATTATAGAGATGGACAGGGGAAGCTTCTGGTAAAGAAAGTTTCGGAAAAACTTTATTATAATACAGATGGCTTAAAGGTCAACACAGAGAAGGTTTACTTTTACAGTGCCCTCCCCAACAATTCTCTCAACACCTTACCTACATCTAGGGTAACTAACCATCCTGGTTTTCCTGGGACCGTCCTGATTTTAGCACTGTAAATCCAAGTCCTAGGAAACCCTTTGGTCCCTGGAAAACCAATATAGTTAGTTATCCTATCGAATTTCAGGTTACTTGTCTCTAACATGCACAAACACCATTCCAAAGTCTGAGCTGTATCTCTCCCAAGATTGCATGACAAAAGCACAAAGTGTACTCTGCAACCTACTTTACCTTCTTTTATCTCAAACCTCAGTTCCCCTTATTCTCTTCTCCAGGAAGGGGTAAACTTATCTGCTCAGGGGAGGGTAGAGGTGGGAAAGAAGTAAGCCTGAGACTTAAGGAGAGATCAGCTCTGAAACAGACATTGTGATGGGAACACTTGGAAGTCAATGAAAACAGTGAAAGGTTTACAGGTTGGCAGCAAAGGCCCACTTGATGCCAGAGAGCATGACTTGGAAATAGATCAGCTCTGCAAAATTCTGTGGCTCTTCCTATCTGCAGGAAAACCAAAATATGCATCATAATTTCTCCCTATTAAATGCTTGGAGGATCTCCCGGGGAAGGTGCTATCTGCATTGAAATTAGTCCCAAGAGGACAACTGCTTTTAAATCAAGGACAAGAAGGAAATGCATTGAGAAATGATGGGGTCATCTGTGAGATAAACTCCCTGCTTATTGTGGTGTAATCTCCAGGAGTATTGCCAACTGGCCATAGATTCAGGGAGCCCTAGACACACACTTAAGCCAGAGTAGGACCAATCAGTAACAAGGATCTGATATTTGCATCCTAAGTGTAACAATTTGGTAGATAAATAAGAGCTAGAACTTGAATCACAGTTTCACGGCAAAAATAGACACCTGCTCTTGTTCAATTGCACTTTGTGAAATGCCCTTTAATTTCAGATGTTCCTATTTTTTGCTGTTGTAATCTTTTAAATAAAATCTCATTATCTGAAGCACCATTAACCTTTAGCACCATTGACATAAATGACGCGTTCTCCATCTTAAACACAAACTGTTAGCAGTTTGAGGACTGACCATAAGTGGACATACAGGAGGTGAACACGGTGGGATGCACAGCTAGTTGGGAAGCCAGAGGCACTAATTGAGGATATTCCGGGGGGAAATGGGTGAGGAAGGAGGGGGACCAAAATAATTTCTGATTATTAAGGAGGTTTGCTTTAGTTAACCATTATAGAAGCATGAAAATTTTTGATTTAGAAATACTAGTGTCAATTCCCTCAGTACCATGTGCATCACAGGCAGGCACTCAGTAGGATTCGTTGAATTGAATGGGAACAGGAAGAACACAGGTAATACCAATCTACTTTATCTAATAGTTGCAAGGTTAATTTTAACAGAGGTTCCAATCTCCTTCCAAAGAAGTAAATGTGGGCATCTGGGTGGCTCAGTCAGTTGGGTCTTTGACTCTTGATTTCAGCCCAGGTCATGATTTCATGGTTATGGAGCCTGCTTAAGATTCTCTCTCTCTGGAGGTGCCTGGGTGGCTCAGTTGGTTAAGTGTCCAACTTCAGTTCAGGTTATGATCTTGCGGTTCATGAATTTTAGCCCCACTCTGTGCTGAAGCCTCTGCTTCAGATTCTGTGTCTCCCTCTCTCTCTGCCCCTCCCCCACTTGTTCTCTGTATCTCCCTGTCTCTCAAAAATAAATAAAAACATTTCAAAAAATTAAAAAAAAAAAGATTCTCTCTCTTCCTCTCCCTCTGCCCCTCCCAGCTTGCACTCTTGCTCAAAACAAAACGACAGCAACAAAAAGAAGTAAATGTGATTGACTTGGATTTTCTCTTCCATGGTTTCCCCAACTCAAGACTGAAATCACAGTGAAACAATGTAGGCTATGACTTAGGTTATTGTATGATTTAGAGGGCATACCCTCCCCAACACACTCCCCACTAGGACCCATTCACGAACATGTAGCCCAACTGAAATTCCAATATCACAAATTTATTTCTCTGGCTTTAAAGTACCTGTGGCTTCATAAAGGGGCTGTTGATAAATAATAATTTTGGGTGGAGGGATGGGCTAAATGGGCAAGGGACATTAAGGAGGACACTTGTTGGGTTGAGCACTGGGTATTATACATAGAAGATGAATCACTGGATTCTACTGCTGAATTCATTATTGCACTATATGCTAACTCACTTGGATATAAATTTAAAAAATAAAAAAAGAAAAAAGAGAAGAAAAATAATTTTGTAAGTTCTAAGACTTAAAGCAGTTGTTAGGTTGGGCATCAGCATCTTGGCATGACTTTATAACTTAGAACTTCATCCCAGTATAATATCTCACTGAGATCTGGGATAAAATATGGGTCATTTTTGATGGGGGAGGGTTGCTGGTGGGAGTACAAGGAGTAAAGAACAGTCCCAGAGCATGGATCAATCTGGGAAAGATGGGAAGAATAACAAGGAGCATCTATGAGCTGCTATCAGACCAGAGGTTGGGAAGCAGTACAGAGCAGAAAGTTATATGAAGAGAGGTAAGAGCAAAAAGAAATAAAAATAATAAAATGGCAGCATATGGGGAAAACAAAATGAACTAGGTTAAACAAAGTCTGGATTATTTACTGGTATGGACTGGTATACTGCCATGATTACTTTATGAAACAATGCGTTTTCTGAGGTCAAACTATTGCTAATATTAATTTAATTCAAAAAGTATTTGCTGCATACTTATTGTACATCACACACTGTGCTAGGTATGGGTGTACAGCAATGATAGAGTCACTTATGGAGTTTACGGTCTGGTAGAGATTACCTGTAATTGCAATCTGTGTATAGGATAGAAGATGGTGAGTAGGCAATTGTTTAAATGAGCATGGAAGAGGTGCTAAATCCAGTTTTAGGTAGGGTTAGGGAAGGCTTCTCAGAGAAAAATACTTTTAAAAGACTATAATTAACTTAAAATACTTTTAAGCTACTACACCAGGGTTAGATACTTCCAATATATTTCTGTCTGTTCTCATTCCTGTGGCTAGGAGACACTCAGTTATGTAGGGGTTTAGTCTTCATAGATTAAGACCTCAAATCACCAATGTGAAATGCTTTTTGGTGCCTGTTCAACTTACTTCATGTGAAGTTTATAGACTCCCTGGAAAGGTTACCTGACTCAAGGTTTACCCCATGGAGTTTAATGCGGATGTTAGAGATCTGTCTGACCCACTAATAGGACTATTTGACCTCTAATATCCTCTGGCTTGAATGTCCATGATTTTTGGCCCAGATATTCTGCCTTTCACTTCTATTCTCTCTCTGTAAGCCCATGGTACCTGCCTAAGTATAACGATATTAGGAAGGTACAAACTACAATCACCTAGACAATAGGCCTGGCTTTATCCAACTTGGAAAAAAGTCTTACTCTGCCCTCTCAGTCATGACTATTTCTGAACCCAAATTAAGTCCTCCTTCCTTCATTATTCAAGTTAGACATCTTATGATCCCAGGCTACACTCCTGGCTAAGCTCCTCTTGTTGTTCAGGAAGCTCTATCTCCTCTAGTGCAGAGCGCCTACTGAATTGAAGATGGTCCTTCTTTCCTTCACCTCTGATGGCCTCCTGGAAACCTAGATTCTGCTTGAACTGTGGCTTGCAATAACCCACGGACATATTCAACTTCCTCAAGGAGAGAGAAAGAGGCTTCTCTCATTTTGCCTTTAGACAATACCAATACCATTTTGACAGTTGAGGCTGTGTAATTAGATAAAAAGTAAATGAGCATCATGACCTGAGTTTTAATTCAGCTCTGCTCTGCCCTGGCTGTGGGATCTTGAGTACATCGCTTATTTTTTGCTATGTCGTGGTTTCCTCTTGCAAAAAAAAGTGATAAGGGATATGACAGTGCTCTAAAAAACAGACCATTCAAAAAAGGCAAGGTAATAATTAGTATAATCACCATCACCACCACCATCATCATCATATGCAGACCTGGCATGTGCCACACAGATGACACACTCAGGTGCTCACATTGGCAGGTGACTTCTCACAAGCTCTAAACACACCACACACCCCTCCCTGCCCAGCAACTGCCTCTAGGGAAAGAAGAGATGTAATTTTGGAGTTTATGGCAGGATGTGCACTCATGTAATTAAGTTTCTCCATCCATATATTCTGCTCTTCAGAATTATCTGTTTATTCAAGGGCTTATTTCACCAATATGCATGGAGAATGTGTGTCAGACAAGTTGGGAAGGCAGAAAATTTGAACAGACCCATAACTAGTGAAGAAATAGAATCAGTTATTAAAAACCTCCCAGCAAATAAAAGCCCTGGACCAGATGGCTTTCCTGCGGAATTTTACCAGACTTTTAAAACAGAGTTAATTCCTATCCTCCTCAAGCTGTTCCAAAAAATTGAAACGGAAGGAAAACTCCCGGACTCATTCTATGAAGCCAGCATCACTTTGATTCCCAAACCAGATAGAGACCCAGCAAAGAAAGAAAATTACAGGCCAATATCCCTGATGAATATGGATGCAAAAATTTTCAATAAGATACTAGCAAATCGAATCCAACAACACATAAAGAGAATTATCCACCATGATCAAGTAGGATTCATCCCTGGGTTGCAGGGCTGGTTCAATATTCGCAAATCAATCAACGTGATACATCACATCAACAAAAGAAAAGATAAGAACCATATGATCCTGTCAATAGATGTAGAAAAAGCATTTGGCAAAATACAGGCAAAAGTCAGGATAGAAGGAACATACCTTAACATCATAAGAGCTATATACGAAAAGCCCTCAGCTAATATCATCCTCAATAGGGAAAAACTGATAGCTTTCTCCTTGAGATCAGGAATATGACAGGGATGTCCATTCTCACCACTGTTGTTTAATATAGCGTTGGAAGTCCTAGCTTCAGCAATCAGACAACAAAATGAAATAAAATTGCATCCAAATTGGCAAAGAAGAAGTCAAACTTTCACTTTTTGCAGATGACATTATAATCTACATGGAAAACCCAAAACACTCCATCCACCAAAAGGCTGTCGGAACTGATACAAGAATTCAGCAAAGTTGCAGGATACAAAATCAATGTACAGAAATCAGCTGCATTTCTATATACCAACACTGAAGCAATAGAAAGAGAAATCAGGAAATCGATCCCATTCACAATTGCACCAAAAACCATAAAATATCTAGGAATAAACCTAACCAAAGATGTAAAAGATCTCTACACTGAAACTATAGAAAACTTGCGAAGGAAATTGAAGAAGACACACAAAAAAATGGAAAAACATTCCATTCTCATGGATTGGAAGAATAAATATTATTAAAATGTCAATACTACCCAAAGTAATCTACACATTCAATGCAACCCCAATCAATATTGCACCAGCATTCTTCTCAAAGCTAGAACAAATAATCCTAAAATTTGTATGGAACCCGAAAAGACCCCGAATAGCCAAAGCAATCTTGAAAAAGAAAACCAAAGATGGAAGCATCACAATCCTGGACTTTAGCCTCTACTGCAAGGCTGTAATTATCAAGACAGTATGATATTGGCACAATAACAGAAACATAGACCAGTAGAATAGAATAGAGAACTCAGAATTGGACCCACAAATGTTTAGCCAACTGATCTTTGACAAAGCAGGAAAGAGTATCCAATGGAAAAAAGACAGTCTGTTTAACAAATGGTGCTGGGAGAACTGAACAGCAACATGAAAAGAATGAAACTGGACCACTTTCTTACACCATACCCAAAAATAAACTCAGGATGGATGAAAGACCTAAATGTGAGATAGGAAACCATCACAACTCCAGAGGAGAAAACAGGCAACAACCTCTTTGACCTCAGCCACAGCAATTTCTTGCTCGACATGTCTCCAAAGGCAAGGGAAATAAAAGCAAAAATAAACTATTGGGACCTCATCCATCAAGATCAAAAGCTTCTGCACAGTGAAAGAAACAATCAACAAAACTAAAAGGTAAGATATTTGCAAATGACATATCAGATAAAGGGTTAGTATCCAAAATCTGTAAAGAACTTACCAAACTCAACACCTGAAAAACAAACAATCCAGTAAAGAGATGGGCAGAAGACATGAATAGACACTGTTCCAAAGAAGACATCCAGATGGCCAACAGACACAAGAAAAGAATCTTAACATCACTCACCATCAGGAAAATACAAATCAAAACCACATCGAGATACCACCTCACACCAATCAGAGTGGCTAAAATTAACAACTCAGGCAACAACAGATGTTGGAGAGGATATGGAGAAATTGGAACCCTCTTGCACTGTTGGTGGCAATGAAAACTGGTGCAACTGCTCTGGAAAACAGTGTGGAGGCACCTCAAAAAATTGAAAATAGAACTACCCAATTACCCAGCAATAGCACCACTAGGAATTTATCCAAAGGATACAGGAGGGCTGAGTCATAGGGGCACATATACCCCTATGTTTATAGCAGTGCTTTCAACAATAGCTGAATTATGGAAAGAGCCTAAATGTCCATCAACTGATGAATGGATAAAGAAGATGTGATTTATATATACAATGGAATAGTACTTGGCAATAAGAAAGAATAAAATCCTGACATTTGCAACAATGTGGATGGAACTGGAGGGTATTATGCTAAGTGAAATAAGTCAGTCAGAGAAAGACAGATAACCTATGTTTTCACTCACATGTGGAAGTAGAGAATCTTCACAGAAGACCATGGGGGAAGGGAAAGGGATAAAAGAGTTTCAAACAGAGAGGGAGGCAAACCATAAGAGACTCTTCAATACAGAGAACAAACTGAGGGTGAATGGGGGGGTGGGGAAGGGGGGAAATGGGTGATGGGCATTGAGGAGGGCACTTGTTGGGATGAGCACTGTGTGTTGTATGTAAGTGATGAATCATGGGAATCTAACTCCCAAAATCAAGAGCACACTGTATACACACTGTATGTTAGCTAACTTGACAATAAATTTTATATATGATAATAATAATAGCAACAACAACAATAATAATAAACAGTAATAAAAACAAGTAGTTCAGTGGGGAGGGAAAGATGTGAGAAATGCTAGATAACAGATTAAGATGTTTGACCTTTTTCATGAAGACAATAAGAAGCCACTGAAGAGTTTTACATTACCAAGTAACATGAATCAATTTTAAAGATGTTAAATGTTTACTTTAGCTACATTGCGGGTACTGGATCGGAGGAGGCAAGACTGAAGACAGAGAGTAGAGTTGGGTGGCTGGGTTAGTGACCCAGGTGAAAGAAAATGAAAGCCTAGTCTAAAACAGTGGCTGTATCAATGGAAAGAAGATGGATTTGATAGAGATTTAGAAATGGCATTGTTAGGACATTGTGAATGTTTGGTAAGAGAGAAAAAGGAATCAAGGATAATGCTCAATTTCTTAGCATGGACAACAGGATAGATGGTGATTGTGCCACTTCATTTAGTAGTCTCTGCTTGGCCACATGCCAGCTTTTAAATCAAATTGAGTTTCCTCGTTCATAAAATGAGGAATTTGGACTAGGTCATTGGTTGTCAATAGGGGAAATTTTGTCCCTTACCTAGGGTACATTTGGCAATGTCTGGACATATTTCAATTGTCACATCCAGGGAAAAGGGGTTTTACTGGCATTTAGTGAGTAGAAGCTAGAGATGCTGCTAAAGATCCACAATGCACAGAAAAGCCTTTTCTCCTCAACAAAGAATTATCTGGTTCAAAAAGTCAATAGTGCCAAAGTTGTGAAACCCTGGGCTAGACAATATAAAAGACTTGGATTAAACTCAGAGGTCTCTTTAAAGCTTATGAGTTTACAAGCTAGAGTGGTTATACACATTTTGACTCTTTAAGGGATCAGTTTTAGTGACCTGGAAGACTCTTTTGTGGACCAGCTGGATAAATGAACCATCCCTAGAATTATTGGACTGTTAATAACCAGACATTGGTGTATGTGATCTCAATAACCTAAGCCAATTTTCACGCCTTTGGGGTGAATCATGTGCTGCATATATTCAGAATATATGTGCACATGGTATTTAGAGTGTATGTGCAAATTTATTCTAATCTTTTAGAGACCCATAATGCCTGTTGCCCATGTTCTTTTTGTCCAACATTCAGTGTACCCACTTGCACTTTAAAGTAAAGGAAAAAGAAAGAAATGATGGGGCTGTGACAGCTCCTGCCTAAGCTGTCCTTGACACCAGAAAACTTGTTTGTTAAGATTTAGGCTTCATGTATGAGACCACTAATAGAGCCCCCACAGAGTACTACCCCAGGCCAAGATATTTTATAAGTTTTTGGCTTTAGGGTATATCTTAAATTGTGGTAGCAAGTTGTTAATGTTGGTCATTCTGACAGGTTTGAGTCCCCCATTCTGTATTAAGAGGCATCCTTCCTGAAGGTATATCTCCCACTGTAAGACCTGGACTATTCAGTGGCTTCCTCATGGAAAGATAATAAAACACTGGCCATCTGTCTAAGGCTATGGAGCTCCCACTCAGAGTCTTCCACAGCCATCTAGGCAGTGGAGTCCTTACATCAGGCCTTCACAGTACATCTTTGGCACTCAATAAATAAATTCTTGTTGAATGAATGAATGAATGAGGTCCTTACATTTTGGGTGGCACAGAGGAACTCCTGAGTTCTTTGGAAGGGAAGGAAGAGAAAGACAAATCTACTTTTTATTAATAAATATTGACTGGGTGCCCACTATGTAGCAACATTGTTCAAAGTACTTAGGGATTTTCAAATCCGACTGCTATAGACTGAATTTTGTGTCCCTCCCCCCGCCCCAAATTCATATGTAGAAACCTAATCCCCAATGTGATGGTATTAGGAGTTGGGGCCTTTGGGAGATGCTTGGATCATGAGAATGGAGCCCTTATGAATGAGATTAGTGCCCTCATTTTTATGTATGTATGTATCTACAAATTTACATCCAAGTTAGTTGGCATATACTGCAACGATGATTTCAGCAGTATATCCCTTAATGCCTCTTACCCATTTAGCCCATCCTCCCTCCCACAACCCTTCCAGGAACCCTCTGTCTCTATATTTAAGAGTCTCTTATGTTTTGTCCCCCTCCCTGTTTTTATATTATTTTTTGTTTTCCTTTCCTTATGTTCATCTGCTTTGTATTTTAAATTCCTCATATGAGTGAAGTCATATGATATTTGTCTTCTTCTGACTAATTTTGCTTCTCATAATACCCTCTGGTTCCATCCATGTAGATACAAATGGCAAGATTTCATTCTTTTTGATTGCCTAGTAATACTCCATTGTGTATATATATATATATATATATATATACACACATACACAATAAATACACACACACACACACACACACACACACACACACACACACATATATATATATATATATATATATATATATATATATATATACACCACATCTTCTTTATCCGTTCATCCGTTGATGGATATTTGGGAGTTTTCCATACTTTGGCTATTGTCAATAGCGCTGCTATAAACATTGGGGCGGATGTGCCCTTTTGAAACAGCACACCTGTATCCCTTGGATAAATACCTAGTAGTGCAACTGCTGGGTTGTAGGATAGTTCTATTTTTAATTTTTTGAGGAGCCTCCATACTGTTTTCCGGAGTAGCCGAACCAGTTTGCATTCCCACCAGCAGTGCAAAAGAGATCCTCTTCCTCTGCATCTTCACTAACATCTGTTGTTGCCTGAGTTGTTAATGTTGCTCATTCTGACAGGTGTGAGGTGGTATCTCACTGTGATTTTGATTCGTATTTCTCTGATGATGAGTGATGTTGAGCATTTTTTCATGTGTTGGTTGGCATCTGGATGTTTCCTTTGTTTTTCTTTTTTTGCCCATTTTTTCACTGGATTATTTGTTTTTGTGGTGTTGAGTTTGATAAGTTATTTACAGATTTTGGATATTAACCCTTTATCTGATATGTCATTTGCAAATATCTTCTCCCGTTCTGTTGGTTGCCTTTTAGTTTTGCTGAATGTTTCTTTCACTGTTCAGAAGCTTTTTATTTTTGATGGGGTCCCAATAGTTCATTTTTGCTTTTGTTTCCCTTGCTTCTGGAGACGTGTTGAGTAAGAAGTTGCTGTGGCCAAGGTCAAAGAGGTTTTTGCCTGCTTTCTCCTCATAGATTTTGATGACTTCCTGTCCTACATTTAGGTCTTTCATCCATTTTGAGTTTATTTTGGGGTATGGTATAAGAAAGTGGTCCAGGTTCATTTTTCTGCATGCCGCTGTCCAGTTTTCCCAACACCATTTGCCGAAGGGACTGTCTTTATTCCATTGGATATTCTTTCCTGCTTTGTTTAAGGTTAGTTGGCCATATGTTTGTGGGTCCATTTCTGGGTTCTATATTATGTTCTATTGATCTGAGTGTCTGTTTTTGTGCCAGCACGATACTGTCTTGATGATTATAGCTTTGTAATACAGCTTGACGTCCGGGATTGTGATGCCTCCAGCTTTGGTTTTCTTTTTCAAGTTTGCTTTGGCTATTCAGGGTCTTTTCGGGTTCCATACAAATTTTGGATTGTTTGTTCTAGCTCTGTGAAGAATGCTGGTGTTATTTTTATAGGGATTGCAAGATTAGTGCCCTTATTGAAGAAGCCCCAGAAAGCTCCCGGTTAGGAGAGCTACCATGTTAGGACACAGCAAAAAGTCAACTGTCTATGAACCAGGAAGTAGGCTTTCAGCAGACACTGAATCTACAGGACCTTTTATCTTGGAATTCTAAGGCTCTAGAACTGAGAAATAAATATTTGTTGCTAGTCTATGCTATTTCTGTCATAGCAGTTCAAACAGACTAAGACATTGACTTAGGCTTTAATACAATCCCTCTGGCTAGAAGCTGGAAGACCACCTAGAAGTCTATTGCAGCAATCAGAAGCAAGTAATAACTGTGGTAAAAATCAGCATGGCAGCAGTAAGAAATAGGTGGATTCTGGATATATTTTGAATGTAGAGCCAACAAGGTTTCCTAATGAATTGGTCATGCCTGTAAGAGAAGAGAGGACTCAAGTATGACTCCAAAGTTTTGAACCTGAGCAATTGGAATTATGGAGTTGCTGACTGTGATGAGGGATCCTGTGCATGGGTTGAGATTCAGTTTTGGACTTAGTAAATTTGAGATTCATATTAGACAGTCAAGTAATGGTGTCAAGAAAGCAATTGGTCATATAACAAATCAAGTTTGGAGAGAAGTGTGGGGTGAAGATATAAAACCCATGAGACTAGATGAGATTATCAAGGAATGGTATAGAGATTGAGGAAAAAAAAAACAAGATCTGGATCCAATATTAATAGATCTTTAAAGTTTGACCGGGGACTAATTCTCCCTCCTGCTTTTGTGGAGTGAGCATTGCAGCTGTTAATGTCCCCCCAGCAGCCTTGAGAAAGGAGTTTGGAAAGTTAAGAGCTCTCTAGCCAGTGTCCCATTGCGTATTCCTCTCATGACAACTACGGCTAAATTTTCCATGTGACATTTAAACTTCAAGAGGTTACTTGGTTATAAATATTTATCATTTCCCTCCAGGATAATATAATGATTATTAATCCTAGCTGAATAAGAATCCATTCTTACTAGGGTGAGGAAATTTTTTTCTCTGTATAATTCATATGCAAATATTTTAAAGAACAGTTTGAAATGCAAGATACCACCTGTCGATTTGCTTTATGCTAGGGAAAAGAAACCACCATTGTCCCAAATTTTGAAAAGAGCAAGCGTTTGCCTTGCCCCACATATCTTCAGCTTGTTGTTTGCAGACTGAAAGTCTCATATAGTACGTGTTACTTTAGGTAGAAGAGTCACTCCCAATGCTTTTGTGCATATTTATAATCATTTAAAAAGACATTTCTCTTGCTTTTGAGGGCACCTTGCTCCTCTTAACTCCTCTTGGGGTGCAGACTCAGTGATGAGAGCCTTGATTTCTAAAAGAAGAACAGGAAAAGGAGAATCAGTAAATATTGGGCTGAATCATCGTTCCAAGGTCACTGTGTTCCTTACTTTGCCTCTCAGACAAGACTGCATCCAGAATTGGTCCTAATTCCCTTGAAACTGTTTATGGATATTTCATATCATAATCAGAGTAAATAAATCTTGATTTCTACGTTTTATGACTCTGGCGACAATAATTCACACAACAAGGTTCTTGGTGAAGAAGCACACATGCTAAGATAACAGTCTTGTAACAGGATGTATGTACCCTTGCAGGTGCATGAAGACTTTCTGTGGAAAAACAATTTTAAGAAACTCAATTTCCAGATTCCCAATTTTTATGTGTACTTAAAAAAATAGATCTGTAATTGGAATGCTTTCCAGTTCTCTTTTGCACCTCCTCTTTCAACGTCCTTCTGCTCTACAAAGAAAGGCATAACTCTCACCCATCCAGAATTACTATGATTAGTCCATCCTCTGGCTATTGCTAAAGAATGAAATTTTCTGGACACAAGGGCCTAGTCAGAGTAATACAAAGAGAGAAACTTGGTATGAAATGCCTTTTGTAAGATCTGTATTTACTATTAGCCAATACCTTATCTAGTTCTTGCTATTGATTTCCATAAAGCACATTAAACCGAAGTCTTAAAAGCATAACATCTACTTATATATACAAGTAGGACAAAATGTTCCCCAAATGTGCAATCTGATATGTAATAACTTGAACCTTAGAATATCAGCTTCATTTCATTAGGGTTAATTTCTCCCTCTCAGATTTGTGCTATTTCTGTCAAATTGTTTTCAACCATGAAATGAAATTTATGATCTATCTATGTATAATAAATGTCAAATGTCCGTCTCTCTATTCATCTGACATACCATTTAAAGGCACTTTGAAGTCATCTATGTTAGAAATTGAAATTTAGCATTAGATATTTAGATCCTGATTCACAGCCTATGGAAAAAAATAATTTGCACACTTTTAAATTATGTTTTTCCTCTCCAATTTTGTCTAATTTTAGGCCCATAGAAAACATGCCTCTAAGTGAAGGAGTTACATTTGTAACTAATATGTTTGTTATTTTTATAAGCAAATTGCTCTTGTTGATGCACAAAATACATACAAAAAGTAAACAAACAATAAATGTACACCTTTATAAATTATCACAAGGTGAATAAATTCGTGTAATCGAAGTTAAAAACATTTCCAGCACGACAGAAGTCCCCTTGAGTTTTCTAATTGCTATGTCACTCTTCTTCCCTATAGGTAAACACTCTCCTGACTTCTAATAGCATAGATTTCTTAACTCTTTATTTAATTTGAATTATAAAGCATATATTCTAGTGTGTCTGGTTTCTTTTTATTCAACATTTGTTTGAGAGATCCATCGATGTTGTTTAGTGTGGCAGTATCCATTTATTTTCATTGCTATATAATATTCTACTGTATGAAATAGCATATCATCATGTATTCTGTTATTTCTTAATTTATTATCATTTATTTATTCATCATGTCTACTGTTGATGGACATTAGAGTTGTTTCCAGTTTAGGGCTATTACAAACAATGCTACTACATTTGGGTCTTGATAGTAAGAGGATTTCCTACTCCTCCCCCAGAGGCAGATGAAGATTTCTTCTACTCCTCCCTCAGAAGCAATGGATTTTTGCCTGTGCCTTAAGGGACAAAAAATTTGTTTCCCCACAAACAACAGCTTATCCTTCACTTTGTGGGAAAGAAGGATGCTGGGGAGCAACTGAGACTCTTACTTGTCAAGTAGCAGCAAATCACATACTGTACCACCAAGGCATGCAAGTTCTTTCAGTCTCCTAATCTGGCCTCCAATCTTCTTACAAGCACCTGGAAACTTCTTCTATTAATCTATTTGTATATCTTTATGTCAATACCACACTGCCTTGATTAGTATAGTTGTATAGTAAATTTTGAAATCAGGTGTGTAAGTAATCCAATTTTGTTCTTTAAGATTTTCTTGGTTGTTCTTGATTCTTTGCACTTCTATATACATTTTAGAATTAGATTGTCATTTTTTCCTACAAAAAATATCTGCTGCAGTTTTCATTGATTTGTAGATCAATTTGGGAATGACTGACATTTTTACAGAATGAGCCTTCCAGTCCACAAACATGGAGTATCTCTCCATTTATTTAAGTCGTTTGAATTCTATTTTCAAATTTTTCTGAAGTTTTTGGTCTAGAAACCTTGCATATTTTCTGCTAGATTTACTCCTAGAGGAAGTGGAAACTGTAGTGTGCTACCCATATCTTCTCTTTCAGGGCTAAGGAAATAATTCCCCTAGTTGCTGGGAGTCCTGGAGACTGAGGGCTTTTGGCTCAGTCTTTTCCCAAGAATTTCCCTCAGCTGAAAAGAAATCCCTAGCCATAAGTCTCACTCCCCCTCCCACTGAATGATTGATTCAGAAAAGTAGTTAAAAGGCCTTGTTCTCTTGGCACAAGAGTAGGATTGTCAGATAAAATAACAGACACCCAGTTAAATTTGAATTTCAGATAAATAAGAATTCTTGTACTAATGTTTAAACATACTTAATACTAAAAAATTTTCCCCTCTTTAGCTTAGCAGCTTATTTTTCGTTTTGTTGTTTTTGTTTTGTTTTTAACTAATTCTGTCAGTGATACTCAAGGGTAGACAACTGTGAAATGCCATTCTACCTT
Source organism: Paguma larvata (assembly GCA_030068075.1). Lineage (NCBI taxonomy): Eukaryota > Metazoa > Chordata > Mammalia > Carnivora > Viverridae > Paguma > Paguma larvata. The sequence continues at coordinate 86,827,563 of CM057830.1, forward strand.
CAGAGTCCCTTGGGTTTGAATGAGGCTGTGTTTCTATTGCATTGCACTTCAACTCTTTCCTTTGCATAATTCTACTTCTTACATTCCTCCACAAGTGTTGACCCTAACGATATTCTCCAATAATCTTACAGCATACAAATCTTTGTTTCAGAGTCTGTTATCAAAGCTAGTTGGTACCAGGAGTGGTCAGAGGATGAAGACTAAAAACAGAACTTTGGATCTGAATCACCCACTGGGCATCTGGCAATTAGAACCCACCCCATCACTTATAGTAGGTAGAGCTCCTGGCTATGCTCTAGTGGTGAAATTGTTAAAACTTTCAATTGTGGTGAACAAGGATGGGATACTAGTTGAAGAGAATGCATTGGTTACTGGTTGGTATAATATCAAGCTTTCGAGAGGTTTGAGAGTATCCCGCCAAACATGACAATCAAAAATATCTCCAAGCATTGCCAAATATACCTTGGAAGGCAAAAATCACTCCTGGTTCAGTCAATGTTGTAAGAAAAGACTGAGGAAATACATACTGTATATATTTGCTGTGGTATTGCAAGTATTTGAGGCCTAAAAATTGATTCATGTCCAGCCTTGAAATTGAGCAAGGTAATGTGATTTTTTTGGGGTGTTATTATGTTTAGTCTCCTGATTATCCATCTTTAATTTCTCTTGATTATGTAAGTCTGAGTTTAGCAAATTTTTTATTCAAGTAATTTAGACTTGCTAATCATTTGGTCTCTGTCACAACTACCCAGTTCTGTTGTTATAGTATTAAAGTAACTATAGACAATATGAAAATAAATAGGCATGGCTATATTCTAATAAAAACTTGATTTATAAAAAAAAAGACTATTGGGGTGCTCGGGTGTCTCAATCAGTTAAATGTCTGACTCTTGATTTCAGCTCAGGTCATGATCTCACAGCTGTGGGATCCAGCCCCACATAGGACTCTGCACAGAGAATGGAGCCTGCTTGGGATTCTCTTCCTACCTCTTTCTGTTCCTCCCCTGCTCATGCTCTCTCTCTCTCAAAAATAAATAAACTTTAAAAAATATTAAAAAAATAGTTCATGAGTTATAGTTTACGGACTCATGGTATAGATTGGTAAATATCTTTTTTTTTTTGACTACCAATTTGTTTTGCTTCTAGGGATGCTGTGTGTTATTAACCATTGTTTCTGAAGGTAAAGCGCCATTGACCTGGCCTCCATTATGTCAGAATTATCCCCTCTCTATGGCAATCAGTGAGCTTAATTTTGTAATAGCATTTTCGACCATCATCCCAAGCCCCAAAATGGCCCCTCCTAAGCTTTTCAACAATACTAGTCCACCTCCTCACCAGCACATTCGTTACTGCTGTGAGTGCCTCTGAGTCCTCTCACAAAATATAATCAGCCAGTGAGTTTCTAAGCCTTATGTAGTATACCCTCTCTAACATGCTCATTTCTCTCAGACCTGATCTTTTTTTTTCTAAGAAATATTCTTTTTTTTTAAATTTTTTTTAACATTTATTCATTCTTGAGAGGCAGAGAGACAGAACACAAGCAGGAGAAGGGCAGAGAGAGGGGGAGACACAGAATCCAAAGCAGGCTCCAGGCTCTGAGCCATCAGCACAGAGCCCAAAGCGGGTCTTGAACTCACAAACCGTGGCATTATGACTTGAGCCGAGGTCGGCCGCTCAACCGACTGAGCCACCCAGGCGCCCCTGATCTCTTTTTTTTACTTCTTCTATGACAGTTCTGGTATATCCACTTCACTTAGCATAACCCATCACGTTCTCTAAGCTTGTAAGAGCCATCCTAGCAGCTTCCTAGGACTGCTTCTTGAGGTCCTTTTCAGGATGGTAAAGCCTGGATCAATGGAGAATGCTTCCATATCAATATCCTCTCTTTTATTCCATCTTCTATTTCCCCTCCTCCTCTACCTTGATCTAACAACTTCATGAGTCAGTCCCGCACTACTTTCCTGGCTCCTGTTTGCCAGGTCCTATACCTGTTTTGTGATACAGTCACTTTTCTTTCTTAGCAGCTTCAGTTTATGTTGTTATATGGCACTAGTTTCTGGTCTTGTGCCAGGAGGGGAGATAGGAGTAGACTATGAAGGAATTATATGTTGCTTTTTAAGGCAGAGTCCTCTGCATCATCTTCAAGAAAAGAAGAAATGCTAGTCTTCAACAGGAAGAAGTAGACCACTTCCACAGGCCTAGAGGGTTCAAGGGAAACTGGGGTTCCAAGGATTTTTAGTTTTCTGACCTTGTTGCTCCCATTACAAGCCCCAGGACTCCCACATAATTAAGGATTCAAATTTGGCACAGAAGATTTTCCGTGGCTGAGAAATCAACCTTCTCTGGAACACTGCTATTCATATGATTAAGTCCTGAGTCTGACCCTCAGGTTTTTCTTTTCTCTGCAGGAGGTATTTTTGTATGCTGCCAAATATACCCTTTAACTCACACACCTTACCTTCAATTGATGGTTAATCACCCTCAGCCATTCAACATCTTTCTTCAATGCAATGATAGCATTCAGGAAGAGCAATCTGATTCCATTTTCCTTATAGTTAGCATTTCTCTCAAACCTCTCGAAAGCTTGCTGTTATACCAACCAGTAACCAATTTTTTTGTTTTTAACTAATTCTGTCAATGATACTCAATAGACTAGAACAATTCTATCACCTGGAAAAATTTCCTCATTAAACTCCTCAGTGTTTTGTATTAAACTCCTCAGTGAATCGCAACCTCTGGCATTTATTGATCTGTTCTTGGTCCCTGTATGTTTGCCTTTTTTAGAACTTCATATAAATGGAATCATATAGTATGTAGTCATTTGGACCTAACTCCTTTCACAAAGCACAATGGATTTGAGATTCATCCATATTGTGTGGATAGTTTTTGCTTTTTATTACAGAGTAGTATTCCATTGTAAGGATGAATCACAGTTTTTTTTTTTTTAATCCAGGTAGTTATTGAAAGAAGTTTGGATTATTTCCAGTTTTGGGTGATTATTAATATAACCACTATAATTATTTTTATATGGGGTTTTGATATAGGTATAATTTTTTATGTCACTGGCATGAATACTTGGAAGTGAGATTGCTGGGTCATATGATAGGATGTGATAAACTTTACAAGAAATATCCGAACTATTTCAATGTGGCTGAAACAGTTTATATCCCGATCATCAGTGTATGAGATTTCTAGTTTCTCTATATCTTTGCCAGCACTTGGTATTATCAGTATTTTTAATTTTAGTTGGTCTAATATTCTAATATTAGACTAATATTTAGTTATTCTACATATTCTAGTATATGTAGGAATATCTCATTATAGGCATTTATAATTTGCATTTCTCTAATGACTAATAATGCAATTATCTTTTCATGTGATTATTTGCCATTCATATATCTCCTTTGGTAAAGTATCCATTCAATTCTTTTGCCCCCACTTTTTTTTTACTGGATTGTTTGTTTTATTATTGAATTTTGATAGTTTTTATTTATTCTGAAAACAGGTCCTTTGTCAGATGTACAGGTATGTGTATTGCAAATATTTTTTCCCAATTTGTAACTTTACATTTTGTAAAGCGTCTTTCACAGAGCAGACATTTTAAACTTTGATGAAGTATAATTTATATATATATATATATATATATATATATATATTTAAAATCATGTAATCATGTACTTGGTATGTATCTAGGAAGTCTTTGTCTAATACATGATCCCCAGGATTTTATCATATGTTCTTTTCTAGAAGTTTTTAGAGTTTTAGATTTTACATTTAGGGCTATGATCCATTTAATTTAATCATTTTATAAGGTTCACGTTATGGTAAAAGGTTGTTTGTTTTACAGTCATACTTTGTATGACTTGAATTCAGTAGTTTTAGCAACATTTGGTGAAAAGAACCATCCATTCTCCATTAATTTACCTTTGGATTTTTGTTATAATTGATCATACATGTGTAGATCTATTTCTACATGCTCTATTATGTCCATTTGATCTATATATCTATTCTTCTACCAATACCCCCACAGTCTTGATTATTGTAGCTAGATTATAAGTGTTACAATTGATTAGACTAATTACTTCTACTTTATTCTTTTTCAAAATTCTTTTGGTTATTATAGTTTCTGTGCCTTTCCATATAGCATAATTTTTATAATGGAGTATTTTTAAAATTTTTGTCTAATTCTGATGTGACCTGTCACACAAGCTACCACATATGGTAGCCATGATGGAGAGGTGGGGGTAGGAGGGGAATAAAAACAAAGTTTGATCCAGACCAAGTTGAATTTATGGATCAGTTAGGGAAGAGTTGACATTTTAAAAGGTACTCAGTCTTCCAGTACATGAAAACACTAGCATATGTAGCCATTTATTTAAATCTTCATTGAATTCTTTTGTCAATGTTTTATAGTTTTCAGCATACAGATCTTGCATGTATTGGGGGAACTTTACACTTAAGTCTTTCATACTGACCATATATCCTATAACTTTGCTTAATTCACTTATTTATAGTAGGTTTTTAAAGATTCCTTAGGATTTTTTACATGAGAACTCAGACTGTCTATTAATAAGAACAGATTTTCTTCTTCCTTTCTAATCCAGGATCTTGTATTCCTTTATTACCCCATTGCATCGCTAGGTCTTCCCATATGATGCTGAATAGGAGTGGTGAGAATCCACATCCTTACCTTGTTAGGGTAATCTTAGGGGGAAATCATTTACTCTTTTGCTAAAGTATGATGTTAGCTATAGTTTTATTGTAAATGATTTCCTTTAAGTTGAGGAAATTTCCTTCAATTCCTAGTTTGCTTAGAACTTTTCATTGGAAGCCAACGTTGGATTTTATCAAATGCTTTTTCTATATCTACTCGGATGGTCATGTAGTTTTGCTTTTTTTAAATTTCATAAGGTGATCAATTACATTGTTTGATTTTGGAATATTATGCATATTCTATTCTTGGGACAAACCTCTTTTGTCACATTGTATTATCCCTTTTATATATTGTGGTATCAGATTTGCTGAAATTTTAATAGTTTTTTGCAACTATGTTCATGAGAGTATTGTCTGTATTTTTTTCTTGCAATGCCTTTATTTGATTTTGTTTAATTTTTAAAGTTTATTTATTTATTTTGATAGAGAGAGAGCATGAGCAGGGGAGGGGCAGAGAGAGAGGGAGAGAGAGAATCTCAATCAGGTTTTGCACTGTCAATGTGGAGCCCAATGGGGGGCTCAAACTCACGAACTGTGAGATCATGACCAGAGCCAAAACCAAGATAATGGACTGAGCCCCCCAGGCACCCCAACAGTGGCTTTATTTTAATTAGAGAATGATTCTTCTTAAAATCTCTATAGAAATTTCTGTAAAATAGGTATTATTTCTCCTTTACATATTTGGCAGAATTCCCAACTGAAGCCATTCAGACCTGGAAATTTCTTTGAGAGAAGGTTTTATAATTTCTTTAAATGATGTAGGACTAATTCAGAGTTTCTGTCTTCTTGGTTGAGCCTTAGCAGTCTGTGTTTTTCAAGGAATACACCCATTTCATCTAAGTTGTTGAATTTCTTGGCTTAAATTGTAAATTATATTCCCATATTATTTTTTTAATATCTATAGAATCTTTGGTGATGTCACCTGTCATTCTTGATACCGATCATGCATTCTCTCTCTCTCTCTTTCTCTCTGTCCCTCCCTCCCTTCCTTCTTCCCTCTCCTCTTCCCTCTCTCTTTCTATAGAGTCTGACTAAAGGTTTATCAATTTTATTTATATTTACAATGAACCAACTTTTGACTTCATAAATATTGTCTTTTCTATTTTCTATTTCTATTTCTCTGACTTAGTTATCCCATAACTGGAAGCCTGTATCTCCCATCCCCTTTACCCTTTTTGCTCTTTCCTCACATCCTTCCGCTCTGGCAACAATTAGTTTGTTCTTTTTATTTATAGGTCTGATTCTGCTTTTTGTTTCTTTATTCATTTACTTTGTTTTTTAGATTCCATATATAAGTGAAATCACATGGTATAAGCTGAGGTTATTTATACGATCTCTTCTTTTTTAATAAAAGCATTTTAATACTATAACTTTTTTCCTAGGTACTACTTTAGATGCATCTCTGAATTATGATATAGCGTGTCTTCATTTTCATTCAGCTCAGAATACTTTACACTTTGACATTTTCTTTGACTCATAATTTTTAAATATTTTTAAAATTTAGTTTCCAAATATTTACAGATTCCCAGAAATCTTTCTGTCATTGGTTTTTAGTTTAAATCCACTATGGTTATATGGCATACTTTGTATGGCTTCAATCCTTTAAAATGTTTGAAGCTTGTTTTATAGCCCAGAGTATAGTCTATCTGGTAAATATTCCATGAGGACTCAGAAAGAATGTGTATTCTGTTGTTGGATGAAGTATTTTATAAATGCTAATTTCATCAAGTTGGTTAATGGTATTATTCTAGTGTCCTATATAGTTACTGATTTTCTGTCTACTTGTTCTATCAATTATTGATGAAAGGGTGTTGAGACCTCTTATTATAACTGTGGATTTGTTTTGTTCTACCTGCAGGTCTATTACTTTTTTTCTGTATGTATTCTGAAGCTCTGTTACTGGAGGCATAAACATTTAGGATTCTTATGTCCTGTTGATGCACTGACCCCTTTATAATGATTAAATCACACTCCTTATCCCAGATTATATACTTTGCACTGAAATATGCTTTGCCTGATATAGACACTCCAGCTTTCTTTTGATTAGTGTTGCATATCATATCTATTTCCATACTCTTATTTTGTGTCTTAATACTTAATGTTGGTTTATTGTAGGCAACTTATCATTGGATTTTGCCTTTTAAAATCAAATCTGATAATATGTGTCTTTTAATTTGGGTGTTCAGACTACTAGCATATAATGTGATTATTGATATGTTTGAGTTTTAATCTATTATCTATTTATTTTCTATTTCCTCCATCTATTTTCCACTTTTTCTGCTTTCTTTTGTATTGGATAACTTTTTATGGTTCCATTTCATATCCTTTTTGTCTTATTAGCTATAGCCCTTTGTTGTGTTGTTTAGAGTTTATAATGCACATTTTAACTTATTAGTCTGTCTTCAAATGCTTTTATACCACTTCACACATAGTATAGAAACCTTACAACACTATCCTTTTATTTTTCCCTTCTCAATATTTGTGCTATTTTTGTCATGCATCTTACATCTTACTTCTACATGTTATAAACTGCAAAACACATGTTTTCATTTTTGCTTCAAACAATTGCCTATGCTTAAAAGTGATTGAGATTATAGGAAAAAGTCTTTATATTTATTCATGTTGTTACTATTCCTGGAGTTCCTCATTAATTTGTGTAAAATTACATGTCCATTTAGTATCATTTTCTCCTACACAAAAGACTAACTTACGTTTCTTGTGGTATGGGTCTGTCGAAATATTAATTATCTCAGCTTTTGCATATCTGAGAAAGTCTCAATTTCTCTTTTGTTTTTAAAGGACATTTTCTTTGGGTAGAGTAATTTAGTTTGACAGGGTTTTATTTCCTAATACTAAAAAGATTTTATGCTACTGTTCTTTTTTGTTTTGTTTTGTTTTGTTTTTTTTGAGAAGATTTCTACTGTCATTCTTATCTTTGTTATTCTATAGGTGATGTGTTCTTCATTTTTCTGCTTGTAAAATTTTATCTTTATCATATGTTTTAAGCAGGTTAATTCTGATATGCCTTGCTATAGTTGTCTTCATATTTATTGTTTTTTGGGATTTTGAGCTTCTTAGAGCTGTGAATTCACAGTTTTCATCAAATTTAGAAGAATTTTGGCCAATATTTCTTTAAATATAATTTGTGTTCATCCCCATTCTCTTCTCCAAGGACTCCAATTATACTTATATCAGAATATTTGAAGTTGTCACACAGCTGTCTCTGATATTTTGTATTTTCCAGTATTTTTTACTATTTATATATCATCTTTTGTTTTTTCTACTGTTATGTATTCAAGTCCACTAATCTTTTCCTTTATAATGTCTACTCTGCCATTAATCCTATCCAGTATTTTTTTCTTAGTTTTCGTATTTAGAACTTCATTATTTCTTTCTTATTTTTTTATGTCTCTTCTTAACATGTTTCACTTTTCTTAAAGTTTCTTGAACATATGTAATAAAATTATGTTAACTTTAAATGTCCTTGTGTGCTAACTTTGTTATCTGTATTCTTTCTGTGGTAATTCGATTAATTAATTTTCCACTCCTCATTAAGGGTTATATTTAACTACTTCTTTGCATGCCTGGTAATTTTTGTTTGGAAGACAGACATTATGAATTTTACTTTGCTGGGTGCTAGATATTTTCATATTCCTATAAATATTCTTGAGATTTTTTTCTGGGACATCTACTTCAAAACATAATGATCCATTTGGGTTTGCTTGGAAGATTTGATAGGTGGGATTGTAGCAATGCTTAGTCTGGACTAATTATTTTTCTTTTCGAGGTAAGACTGTTCTACCCAGTAATCTGTGAATACTGAGTTCTTGAAGTCTGACTAGTGGGAACAGGCACTATTCCCAGACTAAGTGAACATTGAGTACTGTTATGTCTAATCACTTCAGATGGTACAGCACACACATATATTGATCAGTACTTAGCTGAATACTTGAGGAGACCCTCTACAGATCAGCATGGTTCTCTTTTTATGTAGATCTCCTTTTCGGTGTTCTTTCCTGAAAACCCAAGCTGCCTTGGTATCCCCAGATCCACAGCTCTGTCTTTTCAAGTCAAGGAGAGACTACCAAGTTTTCCTGGGTTCCTGTACTTTGTACTGTGGCTTGGAAACACTCCAAAGGCAGTAATCTGGGGCAATCATAGAGTTCCCCTTGTTTGTTATCCATCTCTCAGGGATTGCTACATTTCATTACCTAATGTCTAATATTTTGAGAACTGTTGTTTCATATATTTTGTCCATTGTTTTAGTTGTTTCAGTCAGGAGAGTAAATTCAGTTCCTGCTAGTCCATCTTGGCCAAAAGTGAGTTTTCCATCATTTGTTTTTGAAAGTCTCCTTTCTCTTGGTTCCTGTGATATGACTTCCACTTTCACTTGATTATACCCCAGTTTTTTTGTAAATACTCTTCATTCACTTACCGTTTAACGTGACTATCTTTGTTCTTGTCTCTATACTCTTCTTCTCAGAACTCATCTATGATTGTGGGTCCAGATACTATCCCTTCTGATAACATCTTAAGTATTCATTCACTTGAATGTCTGTTCCATATCAATTGCTACCTACAGGGAATCCATTTAAATGTCTTACTCTTATTTTAAATTCAACAGCTTAGTGTTTTATAAAATGCACTTGTTAAGATGTCAAAAGGCCTGGATTCTGGTCCTTGCTTTGTCACTAACTACTTGACTAAGTAACTTTAGAAAAATCACTGACACTTTCTTAGCTTCAATTTCCTCCTAAATAAAGTGAAGAAGCTTGATCACATGACTTCTAACATTTTTTTCTAGTTTTAATATTTTTTATTTTAGGTAACTGTGGTTAAAGCCATTAAACTTCCATTATCAAGCCTGCCCTTTTCCTGGAAGCTAGTTGCCCTCACCTCATATCTGAATTAATGCCATAGTCTCCTAACAAGCTTTCTTTCTTCCACCTAACCTGCTGGACATTATGGCTAGATCAACTCATATCCCGGTGTAAGTACTAGCAATAGCTCTCTGTTTCCTAACACATTAAATATCAACTATTCTGCTTGACTTATAAAATACTTATCCCTTCTTCTATATGCTCTTATGTCCCACTATTCACCAATATTCTCAGCCTCATTCTGGATGATCTGTTCTCTATTCTTCATTTTCCTGTTGCTGCTCAAATGCTTAACATCCAAGTCCTAACTATCCCTCAAGACCCAGCTCAAGCCCCTCTTACTCCATGAAGCCTTTGACTATTGTTTCAGAACACATTGATCTCTTTACCTTGTATGTTCCTTATTGTACTTCTTCAGTACACCTCAAAGTCTGCCAAATATCTTATTAGTTCATGCCTGGTAATTTTTTTGTCTTTTCATACAGAACTTAAGGTCGTTGGAGACAAACCATATTTTTTCCTTTTCTTGGTATCTTCCAAGCATATGGTATTTACCAAGAAATCCTCATTGATTGATTAAAAGCTATTCAACTCAGTTTTAACTCATCTCTTTCCTGAGTTATCATTGTGTGTGTGTGTGCGTGAGTGTGTGAGTGTGTGTGTGTATAAAAGTTCTGGCTCCTAAGACAGTTGAGCTCATGTGTAACCATGTTATACTGACATTTACGTGTATTTTCTGACCACTGTCCATCTCTAAGTTTTCAGAAGCAAGTACTTGATTAGTGACTCTGAGCTGGGACTTTGGAATGCAAATCTGTCTGGATGGCAGAAGCTGTGTTTGCATCATATCATCTCTTCCTTAGTGAATTTGGCAGCTCTTTCTTGGGAAATCTGTGAGTGAATCATTGTGACAAAGAGGGTGAGAAAAGCTCAGAGCTCTAGACCTTGATGGCTCAAGAAAAAAACATCTGATATTAGCAAGGGGGGAGGAGAGGAGATGACACAAATGTGTCATGGTACCTTTAGAATAAGCAACCAGAAAATGGCCAGGACCTGAAGAATCAGACAGCTTTAAGGAAGAGTAGAAAAAAAAAGAGTTTCTAAGTAGACTTTCTTGGAAATGAAAGTGTGCTAAATAAGGGAAAGGAAGCAGGGAGCTGTGAAATAATTTCACAGAAGCAAACATCTTGAATTTGTTTTGAGTAACTTAGTATGCGGCATGAACAGTATTTTAAGGCTTCTGAAATCACACTTTGCCCTGTTCAACTGGGAACTCATTCTGAAGCTTCTGAAGTACTGAAGTGGAAGCAACTCAGCTTCTTGGTTTCATATAGATGTGGTTGGAATAAATGCATACCACTCCTTCACAATCTCTACTTCTTTCCCTGCCAAAATTAAATGCTTAGAGTTTAACTCTCATTGACTTTCTTTGTTGTTTACTTGTCCCACCAAGTTGGCTATAGTAAATAGATTATGATCCTTATAGCTCTCTGTTGTGCACAGGAAACACAAAATTTCTGTCACAATCAGGTGTTTCACATCTATCTACAAAGAGTAAAACAAAGACATGCCAATTGAATTGCTGGGAAACAATTATCATTTTTTCCCAAGGCTGCTTTATTAACAGGTTCACTGAACTGATCCCCTACAGAAAGCATGGACTGGTAGCAAGAGTACTGGACTAAGAATCATTAAACCAATATAAAAACTGGCCATTTGATTTTGAGCAACCCACTTAACCTCTCTGTTTTGGCTGCCTCATCTGTTAAATTAGGGTGTTAAACTATGCAAACTCTGGGATACAATTCAGGGATGATGTTTGACATATTTGTGACTATTCTGTTGCATGAGTGCTTCTGATAAATGTCTTTTCCTTGATCTTCTGTCCATCATTGGATTCTGAGAAATATCTTCTCTCACCTCCTGGAGAAATCCTTTTTTTTTTTTTTCCTGAATCTTTTGTTTATTTGTTTGTTCCATCACTTTTGATGGGTGAAAGTTAGAAATATGTTAAATGTAACTAGATTTGGAGGCCTCCAATAGTTCAAGGGCTAAGCCTGCTTTTAATTATGTCTGTATGACCAGCACAGTGTTTAATTTACCTTTTCTTTGTCTGAACTTGGTTTTTGAAAAATTAAATTAATTATCAGCATTTATTTTTTTCACAATTTCTTTTTTTTTTAATTTTATAATAGTTTATTTTCAAATTGGTTTACATATAACACCCAGTGTTCATCCCAACATGTGCCCTTTTTAATGCCCATCACCCCCTCTCCCCCCTCCCTCATCCCCCTTACCCTCATTTTTTTTTCTTAGTCTTTGAGAGTCTCTTACGTTTTATCTCCCTCCCTCTCTGTGTCTTTTTTTCCTTTCCCCTCTTCCCCTCCCCCTGGTTTTTGCTTAGTCTCACAAAGTCCACCTATTCATGGAAACATATGGTATTTGTCTTTTTCTGACTGACTTATTTCACTTAACATAATACCCTCCAGTTCCATCCATCTGGCTACACATGGCCAGATTTCATTTTTTCTCATTGCCACGTAGTAGTCCATTGTATATAAGTACCATAACTTCTTTATCCATTCGTCAGTTGATGGGCACTTGGTCTCTTTCCATGATTTGGCTATTGTCGAAAGTGCTGCTATGAACATTGGGGTACACGTGCTCCTATGCATCAGCATTCCTGTGTCTCTTGGGTAGATTCCTAGCAGGGCTATTGCTGGATCATAGGGTAGCTCTATTTTCATTTTTATTGACGTTTGAATGCAGACAAATCTTTTAAATTCCTATTTTGAAAAGAAAGTATTTTTCAAGGTTTTATATTTTTAAAATTTTTTGGAGTGAATGTTATTTTATTTTTTTGAATATTCTTTATTATATTCTTTTATTTAATTTTTTTAAATTTTGTATTGTTAAATTGGTTTCTATATAACACCCAGTGCTCATCCCAACCTGTGCCCTGCTCATTGGCCATCACCCGCTCTGCCCCCCCATATGCCCCTCGACCCTCGGTTTGTTCTTAGTATTTAAGAGTCTCTTATGTTTTGTCTCCCTCCCTCTCTGTGTCTTGTTTCTTTCCCCTCTTCCCCTCCTCTCTAGTTTTCTGTTAAGTCCTGCAAAGTCTACCTATGCGTGGAAACATATGGTGTCTGTCTTTCTCTGACTGACTTATTTCACTCAACATAATACCCTCCAGTTCCATCCATGCTGCCACACATGGCCAGCTTTCATTCTTTCTCATTGCTGCATAGTATTCCATTGTGTGTGTGTGTGTGTGTATACATACACACCACATCTTCTTTATCCATTCATCAGTTGATGGACACTTAGTCTCTTTCCATGATTTGGCTATTGTCAAAATTATCGGCATTTAAAACCATGAGATCTCACATAGATATAGAGATTTTCAACTTCTGTAAAAAATCATAATATTGGGAAACAAGAGATTCTCATTTCCACAAAGGATCAACCAGCTGGCATGAAAAAGTGACATCCCCTTTTAGCCTAGGCTCTCCAGTTTATCGCCCTCTCATTCCATCTTCCCATTTTCTCCCTGGCACTGAGGCCAAGAGTAGTTGCCATTTGTTATCATGCCTGTGTTGCTGGTTCATTCTTTATGTGTTGCATTGACTGTTAAGTTTATTGTAGACCCCACCACTTCCTTTAGCACTGAAGATGAACATCAGTTACTATTTATCATCACATTTATGCTGCTTTTGTTCTTATACCAGATTGAAAGGTAAATGTTTATACCTGTATCTCTATCAAAAGTAAGAAAATATATCAAACCAAAAGAGCCAAATTTTATTTGTCTCATCCAATTTACTGACCTTCCTGACCTCCGTTGGTCTTTGTGTTTGCAAGCCCTGTTCTAGGTTGGAAATATTATCAATATATTCCTCATTCACAAAATGTGTTCACCTCTGGGGACTCTACATTTCCTCTTTGTGCCTTCTTCTTAGGTTCCTATGTTCTGGAGAGAGGGGTTGATGGAGTTTGTTGGGCACCTACAACAGAAAAAGCAAGTCAGCAGTTTAAAAACTTCTATCATAAAACTGACAAGTACTATATTGATATTCTTTGAAGGCAGAATGTTTGTTTGAATTCACCTAAATCTGGGTCCTTCGATAGCTCAGTTGGTAGAGCGGAGGACTGTAGGCATAAATTCACCTAAATCTGCCACAAAAGACCATGAATAGCTGAATCAATCCTGAGAAAAAAGAACAAAGCCAGAGGCATCATAATTCCTGATTTCAAACTGTATTACAAAGCTATAGTAATAAGGACAGTATGGTACTGACATAAAAGCTGATATATGGGCCAATTGAACAGAATATAGAGACCAGAAATAAATACATGCATATATTGTCAAATGGTCTTTGACAAGAATTCCAAGAATACACAGTGGGGAAAATATAGTTTCTTCAGTGAACAGTGTTAGGAAAACTGAATATCCATATGCAAAAGAATGAAAGTAGACAACTGTCTTAAGTGAAAGACTTAAATGTAAGTCCTAGAACTGCAAAGCTCCTCGAGGAAAACATAGGGAAAGATATTCATGACATTGGTCTTGGCATAGATTTTATAGATATGACACCAAAAACACAGGTAACAAAAATAAAAATAAAAGTACTTGCAGCTTCTGCAAAAAGAAAGCAAATCAAGCAAAAAGAAAGGGAAAGAAAATAATCAGCAGAGTAAAAAGGTACCTACAAAATGGGAAAAAAATACTTGCAAACCATATAACTAATGAGAGATTAATCTCCAAGATGTTGAAGGAACTCATGTAACTCGATAGCGACAAAACTAATAGCCTGATTTTAAAATGGGGAAAGGAGTTGAATAGACATTTCTCAACGAAAACATACAAGTGGCAAAAAATATGAAAAAATGCTCAATGTAACTAATCATCAGGGAAATTCAACTCAAAACCACAGTGAGATATCACCTCACACCTATTAGGATGGCCATGATTAAAAAAAAAGAAAGATAAGTGTTGACAAGGATGTAGAGAAATTGGAACACTTGCACACTATTAGTGGGAATGCAAACTGGTGCAACCGCTCTGGAAAACAGTATAGAGGTTCCTCAAAAAAGTTAAAAATGGAATCACCCTATGATTCAGGAGTGCCTGGGTGGCTCAGTTGGTTAAACAACCAACTCTTGATTTCAACTCAGGTCATGATCTCACGGTTTGTGAGTTCAAGCCCCACATCAGGCTCTACACTGACAGTGCAAAGGCTGCTTGGGATTCTCTCTGTCTACCTCTCTCTGCCCCTCCTGTGCTCACTCTCTCTCTCTCAAAATAAATAAACTTTAAAAAAGAACTATCTTATGATTCAGCAAGTGCACTACTTGGTATTTGCCCAAAGGATATAAAAATACTGATTCGAAGAGATACATGCACCCTGATGTTTATATCAACATTATCAACAATAGCCAAATTATGGAAGGAGCCCAAATGTTCATTGACTGATCAATGGATAAAAAAGTTGTGGTTATATATAGAATGGAATATTACCCTGGCATCAGAAAGAATGAAATCTTGGCATTTGCAACAACATGGATGAAGCTAGAGAGTATTGTGCTAAGTTAAATAAGTCATTCAGAGAAAGACAAATACCATATGAGTTCACTCATATGTGGAATTTAAGAAACAAAACAGATGAAATTAGGGGGAAAAAAGAGAGAGGCAAATCATAAAACATACTCTTAACTACAAACAACAAACTAAGGGTTGCTATAAGAGAAATAGGTGAAGGAATGGGTTAAACGGATGATAGGTATTAATGAGGGCACTTGTGATGACCACCGAATGTTGTATGTAAGTGATGAATCACTAAATTCTACTCCTGAAACTAATATCACACTATATATTAACTAATTGGACTTTAAATAAAAACTTGAAATAGATGCGGAAACAACATAAATGTCCATCAAACATATAAAAGAATAAAGAAAACGTGGTATATACATAAAACGGAATACTCTTTAGCTTTTAAAAAAGAAGGAAATTCTATAATATGCAGCAACTTGGATGGACCTTGAAGACTTTATGCTAAGTGAAATTATCCTGTCAGAAAGACAAATTCTGAATGATTCCACTTGTATTAGGTCGCTAAACAATCGAATTCATAGAATCAAAGAGTGGTTGCTGGGGATTGAGAGGGAGGGTGAAGTGGAGAATTACTAATCAATGGACCTAAAGTTTAAATTAAGCTAGATGAATAAACCTGAGAGATCTCCTGTACAACACTATACTTATAGTCAACAGTAATATATTATTGTGCACATAAATTTCTGTTAAAAGATAGTGTTGCCAGATTAAAATACATCCAGTTATATTTGAATTTAAGAAAATGACACAATTTTAATATAAGCATGTCCCAAATATTACATGGGTCTCCATATACTAAAGCATTATTCAGTATTCATCTGAAATACAAATTTAACTGGAAATTCTGTAGTTTATTTGCTAAATTTAACAACCCTATTCTGTGAACCACCTAGTTGGTTTCGTCATTTAAAAAGATCACTTTGGTTACAACTAGAGCAAATGGAGACCTTTTAGAAGGCTGGATTTCACTAATATAGATGACAGATCATTGGTAACTTGGGCTAAGGTTATAGCAGTGGAGATAAAGCAAAGGGGATAATCAGAAAAAAACAGTTCTTGGTGAAAGGCGGGGAGAGAGGGAAAAGGCATTGTAGAGGATGATCTGTAGTGATGTACCTTTTGATTTCTGATTTTGAGTATTTGCAGGATGACCATAATTTATCAATCAGACCCAAATATTTTTTAGAATGAGAGGGTATGCTAAACCAGGATATATGGTCACCATTGTAATTTGTGGATTCTCTCTTTTTTCTTGATCAATATCACCAATGGATATCACCAACTTTCTGCTTTGTTTATCCTTCTAATTATACATTTTAAATTCACTTAATCTCTGCTCTTATTTTTACTATTTCCTTCTGTTTTCTTTGGCCTAATTAACTATTCTGTTTATACCTTCTTGACAAGAATAATTAGGTCACTGATTCTCAAATAAGACTATACATTTTTCCTATAAGAATGAATTTCCTGATATCCAAAAGTTATGATATGTAGAATTTTCAATATCATTTCATTCAAAGTATTTTCTAATTTTCATTGCTATGTTTTCTTTGACCTACAGGTTATACAGAAGTGTATTTTTAAATTTTCAACCATATGGGGACATTCTAGTTATTTTTGTTGTTGTTATTCATTACTTATTTCTACTGTAGTAAGAACCTATCCTGTATGGTTTCATACTTTGAAATATTTGAGACTTGATATTTTGGCCAAAACATGGTTGATTTTGATAAATGGTCTACATGGACTTGAAAAGAATGTGTATTCTACAGTTTTGGGGCAGTCATCTATAAATATCAGATTATTTGGTTAATGGCGTTGTTCAAATATTCCACATCCTTGATGATTTTTAAAATATATTCCATATCTTTGCTGATTTTCTGCTTGTTCTCTCATTTTATAAGAGGTATGTGAAACCTCACTCTAATTGTGCAATTGGTTTTTATTAACCTTCTATAATTTTGAAATGCAGCTATATCTCTAACAATTTTCATTTCCTTGAAGTTTACTTCAAATTTAACTGGAAATTCTGTAGTTTTATTTGCTAAATTTAACAACCCTATTCTGGGAACCACTTAGTTGGTTTTGTCATTTAAAAAGATCACTTTGGTTACAACTAGAGAACATGGAGACCAAATTTTGTTTGGCTAATGTTTGCAAGTTATCACTTGTTCTATCATTTAACTTTGAACCTTTCTGTATCATTATTAATTAGATGGGTTTCTTGTAAGAAAGTTATACTTGTTTTGTATTTCTTCAGATCCAATTTGTCGATTCTATTTTATTTGGATCACTTAGCCCTTTTATATTTGGTATGATATGTGAAGTATTTGGATATAAATCTATTATTTCAATTTTTCTTTCTTATGTTTAATCTGTTTCAATGTGGTTTTATTGTAGTTGCTGTGTTCCTTTCTATTTCTCCTCTAGCTCTGATGTTATATTTTTTAATGGTTCACCTAGAAATTACATTTTTCCTTGACTTATCAAAGTCAAATATTAGTTAGCTCTTCTATTTTTTAGCAGACTATGCAACGATCTTAGAATACTTCAAAAAGTTACTCAGAATGATCCCTGGGTATTATTATCTCCATTATAAACATGAAAATACTAATGCTCAGGAGAGTTAAGTGATTTGCTTATGCTCTCAGAGCTAATTGACAGAGTGATTTGAGCTATGATAGCCACAGGTTGTACTCTCTGGAGTCATTCTTAATTTTTTAAAAAATCTTTATTTAATTTTGAGAGAGGGAGAGAGTGAGAGACAGAGCGTGAGCAGGGAAGGGGCAGAGAGAGAGGGAGACATAGAATCTGAAGCAGGCTCCAGGCTCTGAGCTGTCAACACAGAGCCTGATGCAGGGCTCGAACTCACAGGCCATGAGATCATGACCTGAGCCGAAGTCGGATGCTTAACTGACTGAGCCACTCAGGCACCCCTGGAGTCATTCTTGGCCATTGTTGGCACATAGTTTTATAGTGCTTATGAGTCCATGGACTGTTGTGTTTACAACAGCCCAGAGATGTGTGACAATGTCACCGTCTATCCTACACACACACTTATTTTTTAAGTTTATTTATTTATTTTGAGAGAGAGACAGAGATAGTGCAAGTGGGGGAGGGGTGGAGAGAGAGAGGGAGACAGAGAATTCCAAGCATGCTCTGTGCTGACAGCAAAGAGCTGGATGCGGGACTCGAACTCATGAACCGTGAGAACATAACCTGAGCTGAAGTCCGACACAATCAACTGAGTCACCCAGGTGCCCCGACACACACTTATTTTTAAGTAAAAAAGGAGGCAAGAGACTTAGAATCACAGAATATGTGATGATGGAATCAGAGATCAGAATTTCTGGCTTTGAAGATGCAGGAAGGGGTCATGAGCCAAGAAATGTAGGAAGTCTCTCTAAGCTGGAATAGGCAAGAAAGGGGATTCTCCCCTAGAGCCTCCAAAAGGAACACAGCCCTTCCTCACACCTTGATTTTAGCCCACTGAGACCTGTTTCACACTCTGACCTTCAGAAACAAAATATAATAAATTCGTGTCGGTTTAAGTCACTGGGTTTGTGGTAATTTGTTATTAAGGTAATAGGAAAGTATTACAAAACTCCTAGAGATTCTAATTCAATGTGGCTGGATTTAGGGGCCTAAATTCCTAAGTTATAGACGTGTGACTGCTTCCAATACAATGTGTTCCCTCAGGCAAATTACTAATCCTTGTTTTTAAAAAGAAGAAAGTGATACTTCCAAAGGTTAATACCTACTTAGCCTACAGGGTTGTTTTGTGGATAAAGTGAGAGAATGGATGAGAGAATCCTTTGAAAAAGTAAAAGCACCATGCACATGTGTTGACATGCCTACATTTCATTTAATATCATTTTAGTTTTGTTATGTTTTTAAGATATAGACAGCACAATTTCTTCTTCTAAAAATTTCTGTGACCTTGAAGACTTATATGCAAACATTTTAGGAGCTTTGTCATTTATGTTAACAATACTTCATATTTAGCTACATGGTTTGCAAAACACTATAATCTTTATTATATCACTTGACATGAACAGCAACCCTCCAGTCCACTCAAGTATTAATATTAATACCAGTATAGGTATGTGTTAATAGCAGCATGGGGGGAGTCATATGTTTATAGATACTTACAGAAGTAGATAATCCAGAACTCCATACACAGGCTTTTGATTGGATTGTGGCAATTAGACTGAAGGCAGATTTGTCAGATGCACCAGGAATTCACCACAAGACAAGCTGTGACTTAGAGATAGAATGTGATCTAGCAATCTCATTATTTTCAAAGAATTCCCTCCAAATATTTCTTCCTGGCTCCATTTTTCTAGGATAAGAATAAATCTCATCATTTTTTTGTCTACATGCAAAGTGCTAGCATTAACTTGCTTATTTCTCTAGAATCTTTGTGGATTGGTGAACATAATTTCCTCCAGTTCAGGGATAATATGAACCCTAAACATTTATACAATCCTACCTTTCAGTCTTTGCTCATGCCAATCATAATGTTTTATTTCCTCTCTCTCTTCCATCTACCAAATCCCATTCCTCCTTGAAAGTAGCCTCCCCTATAAGGCTTCAGGTGGTGTCATTTCTCTGTCTTCCCTGAAGTCCTATCAAGCATTCAGTTCACACTGTGTAGTATTCCCTTGTTTTGGAGAGTTTATCCTGCCACCTTACCTGCTCAATGTATTATCCTTTTCTTCTGTTTCCTATAGGTCCAAGCACAGGGCTAGGAAAGATCTTGATGTTGGAGAGTAGTTACTGTTTGGTTTGAAAGGTCCTCCTCTTGAACTATATAGCCTGTATGATTTTTTCCAGCTTTATTGAGATATAAATGACATGTAACATTGTGTAAGTTTAAGGTGTGTAGTGTGACAATTCGCTACATGTATATATCACAAAATGCTGATGAGAAAAGGTTCATTAACACATCCTTTACCTCTATAATTACCATTTTATTACTTTTGTTGCAGTGAGAATGGTTACTTCTACTCTCATACCAATTTTCCAATATACAACACAATATTCATAACTATACTCAATATTTTGTACATTAGATCCTTGGAATTTATTCATCTTATAACTGAACATTTGTACCCTATGTATAACATTGCCCCATTTCCCCCATCGCTCAGCCGCTGGCAACCACTGTTCTTATTTATTTATTTACTTTATTTATTTTAATGTTTCTTTTTCAGAGAGAGACAGAGCATGAGCGGGGGTGGGGGGGCAGGAGAGAGAGAGAGAGAGAGAGAGAAAGTGAGAGAGAGAGGAGACACAGAATCTGAAGCAGGCTACAGGCTCTGAGCTGTCAGCACAGAGCCTGATGCGGGGATTGAACTCACAAGCTGTGAGATCATGACCTGAGCCGAAGTCGGATGCTTAACCAACTGAGCTACCAAGGTGCCCCTGGCAACCACTATTCTATTCTCTGTTTCTGAGTATGGTTTTTTAGATTTTACATATGAGATCATATACAGTACTTTCCTTTCTCTGACTTACTTCACTTAGTATAATGCCCTCGAGGTCCATCCATGCTGTTGTGAATGGCAGGGATTTTCTTCTATTTTATGGCTGAATAATATTCCATTGGGTGTGCATGCATGTGTGTATATGTAAATACACACACACACATACATGTGTATCATATTTTCTTCATCCATTCATCCGTCAGTAGACACTTAGGTTGTTTCCATGTCTTGGCTATTATGAATAATCCTGCAATGAACATGTGAGTGTAGATAACTCTGAGATAGTGATTGCATCTTCCTTGACTATATAGTCAGAAGTGGGATTGCTGGAGCATATGGTACTTCTATTTTTAATTTTTTGAGGATACTCCATACTTTTTCCATAGTGTATTAATTTCTATTCCCACCGACACTGCGTGAGGGTTCCCTTTTCCCCATATTCTTGCCAACACCTGTTACTTGTTATCTTTTTGGGAATAACCATTCTAATAGATGTGAGGTGATAGCTCATTGTGATTTTGATTTGCATTTCTCTGATGATTAGTTATGTGGAGCACCTTTTCATGAACCAGTTGGCCACTTGAATATCTTCTTTGGAAAAATGTTTATTCAGATCCTTTGCCCATTTGTAATTGGATTTTTTATTGTTTTACTATTCAGTTGTATGAGTTCCTTATATATTTTAGATACTTATTAAACATTAGATACTTATTAGATATGTGGTTTGCAAACATTTTCTTCCATTGCATAGGTTGCCTTTTCATTGTATTGATAGTTTCTTTTACTGTGCAGAAACTTTTTAGTTTAATGTAGTCCCCTTGTTGATTTTTTGCTTTGGTTGCTTGTGACATGGTGTCATATCCAAAAATTGATTGCCAAGACAAATACAAAGGAGCTTTTCTGCCCTATGTTTTCTTATAGGAGTTTATAGGTGTCAGGTCTTATGTTTAAGTTCTTAATCCATTTTGTGTAAATTTTCATGAGTGGTGTAAAATAGCGGTCACTCTTTTCATATGGATATCCATTGATTGAAGACACTATCCTTTCCCCACTGAGTATACTTGGCTTACTTGTCAAATATTAATTGGCTGTATATGCATGGATTTATTTCTGGGTTATTGATTCTATTCCATTGGTCTATCTGTTTTATATTATTACTGTACTGTTTTGATTACTATAGCTTTGTAATATAGTTTGAAATAAGGAAGTATGATGCCTCCAGCTTTGTTCTTCCTTAAGATTGCTTTGGCTATTCAGGTTTTTTTTGTAGTTTCATACAAATTTTAGGGTATTTTTCTACTTCTGTAAAAACTGTCATTGGAATTTTGATAGGGATTGCATTAAATCTGTAGATGACTTTGGATACTATAAGCATTTTAACAAAATTAATCCTTCTGGTCTATAAACACAAGATATCTTTCCATTTATTTGTGTCTCTTTCAATTTACTTTTTCAATTTCTTACGGTTTTTGGTATATAAATCTTTCACTTGTTTGGTTAAATTTACTCCTAATTATTTTATTGCTTTTAATGCTATTGTAAATGGGATTACTTTATTTCTTTTTCAGATAGTTCATTCTCCGTGTATAGAAATGCAACTGAGTTTCGTAAGTTGATTTTGTATCCTGAAACTTTACTGAATTCATTTATTGGGTCTAAGAGTTTTTTAGTGGAGTCTTTAGGATTTTTTAAACATAAGATCATGTCATCAGCAAACAGAAAATTCTACATCCTCCTTTTTTACATTTCAATGGGGTTTTTTCCTTCCTTCCTTCCTTCCTTCCTTCCTTCCTTCCTTCCTTCCTTCCTTCCTTCCTTCCTTTCTTTCTATTTCTTCCTAATTGCTCTGACTAGGACTTACAGTACTATGATGAATAGGTTTGGTGAGATTCACACCCTTCTTTTGTTCGATTATGTTGAGGTATGTTACTTTTATACCAAATTTGTTGAATTTTTATCATGAAAAGATGTTGAGTTTTGTTACATTCTCTTTCCACATCTATGGAGATAATCATATGATTTTGTCTTCTATTCTGTTGTCATATATCACATTTATTGATTTGCATCCAAGGAATAAATTCCACTTGATCATGGTACATGATCCTTTTAATGTGCCATTGAATTTGGTTTGTTGATAATTCGTGGAGAATTTTTGCATCTATATTCATCAGGGATATTGACTTTTAGTTTTACTATTTTATACTATCTTTATCCTTGGTATCAGGGTAATGCTGGCCTCATGAAGTGAGTTTGGGGGGATTCCCTCCTCTTCAATGTTTTTGGAAGAATTTCAGAAAGTTTGACATTATTCTTTAAATGTTAGAATTCACCCATGAAGCTATCTGATCCTCCTCTTTTTCTTTGTTGGGAGGATTTTGATTACTGATTCAATCTCCTTTCCTTGCTATTGGTCTGTTCAGATTTTCTTATTTCTTCATGAGTCACACTTGGTAGATTGTATGTTTCTAGGAATGTACCCATTTCTTTTAAGTTTTCCACTTAGTTCACATACAGTTGCTCATAGAAGCCAGAGGTTTAACTGACTGAGCCACCCAGGTGCTCCTATTTTTTTCTTTTTTTAATGTAGAACTTCTATTGCTATAAACTTCCTTCTTAGCACTGCTTTTGCTGCAACCCATGAGTTTTGGTAGGTTGTATTTCCATTTTTGTTTGTTGCAATGCATTTTTAAAATTTTCTTTTTTGGTTTCTGTTTTGACCTATTGGTTGTTCAGGAGTGTGTTATTTCATACTCACGTAACTATGAATTTTCCCGTTATCCTCCCATTATTGATTCTTAGTTTTATAACATTATGGTTGGAAAAGATACCTGGTATAATTTCAAGTATCTTAAGATTGCTGAGATTTGTTTTGTAACTAATATTTTATCTATCATGGAAAATGTTTCACATGTCCTAAAGAAGAATGTATATTCTGCTACTCTTGGATGGAATATTCTTTATATCTCTATTAGGTCCTTTTGGTCTAAATTTAGTTCAGATCCAAATGTTTCTTATTAATCATCTGTCTAGATGATCTATCCATTGTTGAAAGTAGGGTATTGAAGTCCCCTACTATTATATTGTCGTCTATTACATCTGGCAGATGTGTTATTTGCTGAATATATTTAGGTTCTGCAATGTTGAATGCATATATATTTATAATTTTTATGTCTTCTTGATGAATTGACCATTTTATCATTAATTAATTATCTTCTTTGTCTCGTTATAGAGTTTTTAGAAATTTGTAATGCTTATTTATTTGAGAGAGAGAGAGAGAGAGAAAGACAAAATGAGCAGGGGTGGGGCAGAGAGAGAGGGAGGCACAGCATCCAAAGCAGGCTTCAGGCTCTGAGCTGTCAGCACAGAGCCCGATGCGGGGCTTGAACTCATGAACTGTGAGATCATGACCTGAGCCAAAGTTGGACGCTTAACCGACTGAGCCACCCAGGTGCCCCTTGTTATAGGTTTTGACTTAAATTCTATTTTGTCTAAAATAAGTATAGCTACATTTGCTCTCTTGGCTTCCATGTGTGTGAAATACCTATTTCCACCCTTTCACTTTGAGCCTATGTGTCTCCTTCAAGCTGAAATGTTCCTTAGGCAGCATACATGTTGGTCTTGTAGTTTTTTATTCACCCAGCCTGTCTATTAGGCTGTGTGATTTAGAATAAAGAACATAGGCTCTGAAGCCATACAGATAATGCCGTTCAAACCCTATTTCATTTATCAGCTGAATAATCTTATAGATGTTATGTACTCTCTCTATGTCAATTCACTCATCTTTCAAAAAGAATAACAACAGTTGTTATGCTACCTCATGGGGTTCTTGTGAGCATTAAATGCAATAATTCATGTAAAGTGTTTAGTAACATTCCAAGAACATAGTAAGCTCTAATTAAATGGTAGCTATTATTTATTTTTCCTAAAAATCCAAAGGTAAAATAATATACTAGTTATGATTAGGGTTTTATAAACAAACAGACCTGGGCTGTAAGTTACTTAAGTTACTTAACATTAAGTTACCTACTTTCTCTGAGACTTAGAACTCTCCTCTTTGTATGAAGGTTAGAGTAATGTCTACCTCATAGGGTTGTTAATATGAAATAGGAATTATAAATTGCAGTATTTCATACATAACAGGAACTCAGTAAATGGTAGTTGTTATAACTGTTGAGGAAAAAATAAAGATATAGAGCGTTATGTCAGCAACAAAAACTGTGTCCCTTATCTGCAGTCTAGTAGCAAATAAGAAAGTAAGTGTTGGCTTTCTCCTATAATTGTCAAGCAAAATACAGGAATACAAAATGCAAAATGCACTTTACTGGGTCTCTGCCTTCCCAATTTACCTAGTGGGTTCATAGAAGAGATGTTTGTGATAGTACTTAGAATGAAATCTGGTTCATATTATGCTCTAATAAATATTAGTTGAATCTGAATCTGCACACATTAATTTAACCCATATTGAATATTTCAGTATTTCATATAATTATTTTTCTTGTTGGGACTTTTTTTCAATTTTTAATGTTTAAAATTCCAGTATAATTAAAATACTGTGTTATATTAGTTTCAGGTGTACAATATCGTGATTTAACATATCTATCCATTACTCAGTGCTCTTCACAATAAGTATGCTCTTAATCCCCTTCACTTATTTCACCCATCCCCCCACCACCTCCCCTCTGGCAATCCCCAGTTTGTTCTCTATATTTAAGAGTTGGCATTATTTTTTAATTCAATAATCATATATGCAAGCACATGGTAAAAATATTCAAATAGTACAAGGGTATATACAATAAAATATAAGTTAAAACTCCAGCATTGTTATTTATCAATTGTATAACCTTTGTTAGGTCACTTAACCTGTGTCTCTGTCTCTTTAGCTATGAAAATCATGTCAGTATCTACTTTTTGGGTCGCTGAGAGAAACAACGTATAAATCACTTAGAACAGTACTTGGCCTTTTTAAGTACTAAAAATGTTTAGCTATTTTCATGTGCCATTTGTATTTTTCTGTGAATTTCTCATTCATTTCCATTCCTCATCTTTTTGTTGAGTTATGGGGTTTGGATTTTTTTTTTTTTGATTTGTGAAAGCTTTTGTCTATTAAGGAAATTGTCCTTTACCATATTTTGAAACCTTTCCTATCCTCAGCTTTCATTTTGTTCTATGAATTTTTCTCATAATCTTAATTTTCCCATGAAAAAATTTTAAATGTTTTGTAGTTCTATTTATCAGTCTTTTGCCTTTAGGGCTTCAGAGGTTTGAGTTTTGCTTAGAACAACCTTCTACATTCCAAAATTTTTTCTTTAAGAATTCTCCCATGTTCTCTTCTGCTGCTTTTACAGTTACTCTTTTCGGTCCATCTGGGCTTTATTCTTGTATAAGACATAAAATGGTGATCTACTTTTATTTCTCTTCCCAATGGCTAGCCAATTGTTTCAGCACTATATATTGAATATTCTATGTCAGTTAAAACCCTTGCTATCTCCCAGATAACTGGATGTTCAATTGTTCTTCAAATTGAAACAGTGTGTGACCCAATCCTAATTTTTTCCTTTCATTTTCTTCTGGTTTTGATATGAATACAAGTTGACTTGGGCAGACACATCCCTTCTTATAAATACAAACAAACAAAACAAAGCAGAGGCACAAAGAAGTTACACCTACCTTTAAGATCCCTTTAACTAGTAGTTGATTAGAGTCATTTAAAATAATAAAAACTCTCTATTTGAAGGAATGGATATAAAAAACTTTTTGTCATCTAATATTCTCTTATATGAGTATATCATAAATGACTAAACCATGACTTTTCTGTTGGATATTTGCATAAATTTCTCTGTACTAATACATATATTACTATGCTAACTATTCTCAGATATTTATTTGAATTTCTTTTAAGACATGTTTTTAAGTGTGGAATTATTAGGCCAAATGGTGTGAATTTTTAAAGTTTTTATTAAAATATACTGTGCATAGAGAAAAATGTACATATCATAAGTGCACAGCTTGAAAAATTTTCACAAAGTGAATACATCTATATAACCAATACATATCTAGAAACAGGATGTTACCAGCACCTCAGAAGTCACCCTCATGCCTCATAGAATCACAATTTCCAAGGGTAAGCACTATCAGGATTTCTAACAGTATACATTAGTTTTGCCAGATTTTTGAATTTTGTATATATTTGGAATCATGGAGTATATAGTTATTTTGTTTATCTCATGTTTATTATGTTTACAATATTTATCATTATACGTATGAATATACCACAATTTATTTATTTACTCTAAATGGGCATGTGACTTTTTTACTATCATTAATGCTGCTACTATGAACATTGTAGTATATGCATTTCTGTCAGGTGTAGGTGTATATCCTAGAAATTACTGTTGTGTATCTATCTTAGAAATTAGTGGATCATAGGATATGCACATGTAAAGCTTTTATGGATCTTTGCACCAAACTGCTTTGCAGAAACATGTTTATAATGATGGAAAACAATCATTGCTCTTTTTTTAAAAAAAAAATGTTTATTCATTTTTGAGAAAGAAAGACAGAGAGTGTGAGCAGGGGAGGGGCAGAGAGAGAAGGAGACACAGAATCCAAAGCAGGCTCAGGCTCTGAGCTGTCAGCACAGAGCCCAATGTGGGGCTTGAACCCATGAACCACAAGATCATGACCTGAGCTGTTATGCCCAGAATTCAGGAACCCCAAGAACCACCAGGGAGCCGAGCCCAATGCAAGAACAAAGAGCCTTTATTCGAGCTAGCTCGAGCTCAATCTCATACCTGTACCAACGCAGTGGTGGGTCGAGAGAGAGAGCATGTTCCAAAAGCCGAAGAGTTTTAAAGGGGTCTAGGGTAGTGGGAGGGGTGATGGTCATGACCCTAGCCGGTTGGCTGAGGAAGGGTCAGGGTCCTGTTACATAGGTCACTGGGCGTGGTTCTTTTGGGACTGGGAAGTTGCAGGTTTTAAGCTTCTGCACAGGCACTGGGGACTCAAAATGGAGTCAGACTCAGTTTCCCTTAAACAAAATGGAGTCAGTCCTGATTTGCCCTTACAGAGCCAAAGTCAGACACTTAACCAACTGAGCCACCCAGGCACCCCTTTACTTTTTTATTTTATTTTTTATTTTGAGAGAGAGAGAGAGAGAGAGAGAGAGAGAGAGAGAGAGAGAGAACTAATGCGAGTGGGGGAGAGGACAGAGGGAGAGACAGAATCTCAAGCAGGCTCCATGCTTAGCACATTGCCCGATGCAGGGCTCGATCCCACAAACCGTGAGACCATGACCTGAGCCAAAATTGGATACTCAACCAACTGAGCCCCCAAGTGACCCACAATCACCACTCTTAAGGGATAGTCACTTTTGACTTCAAATAGTTTATTTAATGCTCATATTAACCCTATGGGGTAGTTAGTGTTATTCTTTTTGTTTTCTTTTCTTTTCTATTGATGAGTAAACAGAACTATTTACAGAGATGTTAAATAATCTGTGCAAGGCCACATTTAGAAAATGGTAGAGCTGGGATTTCAACTCAGATTTGTCTGACTTCCAATGGCATGTTCCTTCTGCTATACATCCTGTATTAGTTCCCTACAAGGCATCACAAAGCACATGACTTAAACAATAGAAATTTATTCTCTTACAGTTTTGGAGCTTAGAAGTCCAAAATCAGGGTGTTGGCAGGGCCCAGGCTCTGTCTCCCAGATTCTGGTTGTTACTGGCAATCCTTGGCATTCTTTAGCTTGTAATTGCAGAACTCCAGTGTCTACTTATGTAGTCACATAGCAGTCTTCTCTGTGTGTGTCTGTCTCTATGTCTTTTCTCCTTTTTTAAATGTTTATTTATTTTTAAGAGAGAGTGAGACAGAGTGTGAGTGGGGGAGGGACAGAGAGAGGGAGATACCGAATCTGAAGCAGGCTGCAGGCTCCAAGCTGTCAGCACAGAGTCCGACATGGGGCTCAAACTCAGGAATTGTGATATCATTACCTAAGCCGAAGTCTGACGCTTAACAGGCTGAGCCACTCAGGTACCCATGTCTTTTCTTCTTTTATTACAAGGGCACCACTTATACTGGATTACAGGCCCTCCATAATATGACCTCATTTTACATTGATTATGATTACAGATTTGCAGATGGGTTCCAACATCTAAGAAAACTTGCATTTCTATTGTTGGCAAGGTGGGCTGGCCAAGAGCTGCTATTTTTTCCCTCTCACCAGAAATCCCTGTTTTCTCTCAAACCCCAGCAGAATTGTAATCAGTACTTGTGTTTTTTAATGAGCACCTGCCAAGGGCCACACACTATCCCAGGGATATGGTGCACATTACTTCTAATTCTTAACACAACCTTTAAGTATATATTCATACCAGTGCAACCCTTAGAATTAGCCCTGATGGTGAAAGGCAGGCAATAGCACCTGTTCAACAGTGTGGTCCAAAGAAGGAGGACATATGTCAATGCTGGATGCTCTGTAGCAAACCAAATTGTCCTGATGCTAGGGTACAATCAGAAGATTAAAGAGTTAGAAGCACTTTGCTTCAGAATGACTCTTGGAGACATCTTGAGTCTGGGTATCAGGGGTTGAATCCCCAGTAGGGTAAATTTGTTAGCATCTCTTTAATATCACAAGGGATAAACCATTCAGGTCTCTTTTCAGAGACATGAGCATAGATCTAAGATGGATCAGTACGAACGAAGAGTTATTATTGTGACATCCCAAGAATCTATCTATCCTTATGTTAAGGCAAAACCATACCCAAATTAAAGCCCCAAGACCAGAGAACTCGAATTCTTATTTGGCAGATGGACAAGTGGTAGGGGAAGATAGTGTTGAGAAAACTGAAACTTGGGAAACTTTCCTTGTTTCTAGATTGCAGAGATTGCAAACCAGTAACTCAGGATTTGAATTCAACCCACAGATATTCTTTGTTTTGCCCACATAGGATTTTTAAATTTTAATTTAAGTTGCTGTCATGCAAAAACAAATCAGGGAATTTCATATAAAATTCCATATTTCTGGCTTATTTTTGAGAAGTGTTTGAGTCCACATTTCAAAATGACTCAGTTGCAGCTTCTCCCATTTAGAAGGCAGGCTCCTCCTGATCTGCCATGGTCCCCTCAAGTGTTCATGTTGGGTCACTCTTTCATGTTATCTTCTTGCTCTCTGTAACCTTTTAGTTTGTAACCATTGCTCTAGATCTTTGGCCACAATAGGTTTAGAATCAGCCCACATTCAATTCTCTACTAAATTAAGATAAAGTGAGACAAACCACCAAGAAAATTGAGAGCTCAGTTCTCTTGGTGGTGATGGAAGTACTCTAAAATTGATTGTGGTGATAGATGCACAACCTTGTAGATATACTTTAAAAAACACTGACTTGTCCACAGTAAATGGCTGAATTATGGCATGACATATAGCTCAAGAAAGCTGCTAAATATAAACCAGACAAGAGTTAGGGAGGAAAACACATGATGAATTAACTTCTCAATTGTTGTCAAACACTTAGAAGGTCTCTAATATTGCAATATCAGGGTGGAAGCAGACTTGGGTGGCTAAAATCATGAACAATATTCAAAACAGCACATATTTCATGGGGTTGTAAGGAGGACCACATACTTCATGAGGTTGTTAGGAGGAGCAAAAGAGGTAATCCCTTCAAAGCTTATATTACTCTGCCTGATACACAGTAAACAATAAATAAGTACCAGGGTTATTGGCTGGTATGGCACAAAAGAGAGTTAAGAACACTTAACCTAACAACACTGAAACTGTACACCTAACCAGTATGGCAAATCCTGGACCAGCTCTTCATGGAACCTCTCCAAATGTCTAGTTGCTTCTAAGTGGCTACAGATTCTCAGCCAGAACTCTAGGAGCCTCATAGGCTTTCAAGTGATAAAGGAAAATAGCATACAGATACTAAAGTGTCTAGGGAAGTGGGGTCAAACTTTCCATGCCTACTCAAGCAATGTGATGTGGTAGAGTCTCCACAATGCTGACAGTAAGGAGACCTGAATTCTAATTTTACTTCCACTCCAAATGGAATTCCCTTTAAAGAATGCTAAACTTTTTTATGCTTTTTATTTTCTTCATATATTGGAGGACAGTGGTATTTACACTGCTTACTTTACCATGAAAGACCGCATTAAAAAAAAGCATGAAACTACTTGAAAGGATACAAAATTACACATAGTATAAGGCATGTTTATTTAAATATGTAAATCAGTGATCCCAATCAGGTGACAAGCTTACTCCCACAGAAAGACTAATGGAGCTGAGATTCTTATAATAAGAGAGGGCTTTGGGATGTTTTATAGTTTTAGACCCATTGTCTTTGTAAAGATTCACCAGAGGATGGTGAAACTCTTGGCAGTCAGAACAGATGCAGCCTGGGCCACCATATGCCATAAAAGAAAAAAGAGTTTCTGGCAAAGGAAAATCATCAAACCAATGTCTTCACCCTATTACAGAATTGAAAATGTCAACTTCCCTAGATTACAGGGTATGGCTCCAAAGCAGAGAAAATTACATTCACACCCAAAATGGGAAATTTCTTCTCTGGGAAGAGCTAAGCTGTCATTAGGAAAGTAGGTAGGTGGCTGTGACTTTTTTTCTTCTAAAGTTCTTTATGAATTTCCATAAAATTCTAAGAAAGGTTTAGAAATTGATTAACCCTCTTATATCTACCCCAAACACATAGAGATGTCCAGATAACTTCAGATACTTCATCCAGTGGATATGGGATAAGCAGGGACATTTTGCCAATAAAACAGTTGTAGTAGCCTTGTTGAACCAAAGGCAAGATCCTTACTCAGGCTTGAGGGACTAGCTGTACTCTAATGTGTCCCCACTCCAAAATTTCTCCAGTTGGAAGTGGTGGATTAAGGAAGCAGCCTCCAGTAGCCTCTTCTAACTCAATTTGTTGCCAAGAGATATTTTATTTTTTTTAATATGAAAGAATCAAGAGGGAGTGGAGAGAGGGGGAATAAGTTGGAAGTATCCATGGGATTTGACAGGAAGGGAGGAGTATTCTGCCAATAGAAAAATAAGTATGTGAGGCAGTGTTGTAGACTGGTTAAGAGTATAGGCTATGGCATTAGACACATCAGATTTATACCCTGGCTCTGCCACTTAATTTTGATCTACATATAAAAGGGGATGAAAACAATACTCGTAATTTGCAGCCCTTATGAGGTTGCACACTTACCTGGCACATAGGAAATGCTAAAATTAAAAGTAATTTTTATTATGTGCTCTTCAGCACAGCAATCAAAGCCCTTCCCAATTTAACCTAAGTCTATATTTCTAGCTTCATTTCCCATCACTCTCTGCCATATACCTTATGCCTGGCCACACAGGAACACAAGAGTATTCAACAGTCTCCAATTTCATCCTACATGTCCAAATAATCCCTTCTTTGCTTATGCTAATTTTTTCCACCTAGTATACCCTTTCCCTCTTTTCTACCAGTTAAAAATCTTACTTTCCCAGCAGTGCCCAGTGTTTCACCACTTTTGTGAGGCTTTCCCCTTCCTTTAATCTAGGCAGAATTAAAACTTTCTTTTTTTGTATTTCCATTACATTTTTTGTTTCCATGAGTTAAGTGCCAGACTAGCATTTTCAACAACTGTACATATTTTACTAATCCCTATGACCTTGTGAAAACAATGGCTTTATTTTATTTATCATTACATCACCAGCATAGTAACTGGCACATAGTAGGTGGTCATTGCATTTCATTGACTAGAACTGAGTTTTAGTCAAGGGGCTTATGAACACTTATTCCATTTATTTCATAATAGGTTGCCATGAGATAAAAGTGTACGGACATATATAAAAGCACTAAAATAATGTAAAGTATTATACAAATGGGAGGAATTGAGTACCCAGAATTCAAATTAGAGAGTTTAAATAAAGAAAATTCTTTTCTAGTTCTATCAAATGATAATTAGTATATATATCAATGGCCCTAATGCATTTCCAGCTCATGAAGTGCCTTCTGAATTATCATGAACTTTTGTAAAAGATGTGTTCTGAAACTTTAGTGTTTGAGAATTTATGGACAACATAACTGTAGTTTTCTTATGTAACTGGGAAGATAGTTTTTTCAGACCAAGATACCACAATCCCCAACCACGCTGGAGAAATGGATCTTTGATGTATAAAAAAGACTGTGAAAATTAGCAACCTAACTACCATCAGCATCCACAGTAAAGGTTGACATGATGCCTTGAATGACACAAGGGTGATCCTTCTGGAACACATACTGTAATTCCTGTCTGTATTATACATATTTGATGATGTTCTTCAGTTAGGGATTTGCTTCCATATACTCTTTCATTCTTTGTTCACGAGTCTTATTTTGCCTTTGATTCCATTAGCCATCTGAATTCAAGGACTTTGTCTTCTATTTATATGTTATCCACAACAGTGCTTAGCATAGTTGCTGGAAGCATTGATA
The DNA here is from genome assembly GCA_030068075.1 of Paguma larvata. NCBI lineage: Eukaryota > Metazoa > Chordata > Mammalia > Carnivora > Viverridae > Paguma > Paguma larvata. Next base: position 86,860,731 of record CM057830.1, read on the forward strand.
ATTCTTATAAGTAGTGGTTGAATTTAACTGAATTTAGGGAAATATGTAAAGAAGCTAGTACATAGGCTAAATAAATTTAAAGAGACCCACAATACATTAAATACATATGTGGTCAATCTCAGAACCAATTTTATCAAATACAGTAATAACACACAATTTTATTACTGGGAGAATTTTCATAATGTTTTGTTATTTATGAAGTGCTCTCATATACTCTCTCAAAGTAGCAAATCTGAGTAGACATAGACACTCTGGTGTTTACATGTTGAATAAATAATTAGAATTGAAACATATTACTCCTAGGGGATGGAATAGCAAAAAATAACACTTAGCAACCACTATAAGATAAGCATAATTGTAAGTGCTTTCCGTGTATTCTTTTGTTCTCTTATTTAATCCCTCAATAACCCTGTGGAAGTATGGTAATTATTTCCATTTTATAGATGAAAAAACTGAGGCTTAGATGAATTCATTTGCCCAAAATCACACAGCTAGTAATTGATGGAAGATGAATATTCACCAAAAAATACTGGTTCAACAAACCTGCAAGAAAGTTCTACCATAAGATGAACTAGACAGAGCTATTTGAGAAGACTCTTTACATCTTCATATCTAGAAAACCATTTGCAAAGGGAAAAACATTACCAAATTACAATTAAATAAACAGAATAATAATGACTTGGTCAAGAAAAACTAATTCAAAGTTTAAATGATATTTTGGATCCCAAGTAATAGCCTCATACTCTGGAAGTATCTTTTTCCCATATAAACGTGATAGGCAGAGAGAGGATGGGTCTTTGTGTGGAACTTAAGAGGAGTATTTTATAGAAAAACATGGGTCCCCTGAAACAAGAATTTTTAAAAAGATCAAAACAATAAGTCAAAACACAATATGTAAAGTAAGTAGATGTTCAGTATGCAACTGATAAAGCACAAATCTGTATGCTTGTCATGATGACAGCTTCACTTAGAGGTAAAGGGGCCATTTTAAGGTGATAGCTCTGAACTATTTCTTAAAGAATCCCTTTTTTCCAGTTCAGCCTGACTATCTGAACCCTCATAAGGTTTGGCTGTTCTGTAAAACTGCTTTATTATGTGATCTTTTTGCATGGGCTCATCCTTGTTTGAAAATTGCAAATGCTTGCCACAGATGCTGCCCCTCCCAGTCCTGTGCCCATGGCAGACATTATAAATAAATTGCAGCACTCTTTCTCATCTGGAATCAACCTCAGAATCATTCTTGATACAGCACTGCAGATGGCAACTACCAATCAATTGGATTTGGCATGTAAAATGAAACATATTTATCATCTATCTCCAAGCTGAGAGATAGCTGACATCATAGACAGCAAACACTAATAATGAGAATGTGTTTACTAACCCAATGTTACTAAGCAATGGAGGCTTCCTTCCCTGGTTTTATCTTCCACTGCTGCTCGAGTCATCCTTGACCCACTAGCAACCAATTGTTTTTTCGATAACAGAAATAAATTTGCTAGGCATCAGGTACCTTTAGGAGGACTTTAATGATCAAGATCAATCCTGCTACTTGTGCATTCCAACCCTCAAAAGCTTTAGGAATATGATGTTGAATACAAACTCCTAAGAGTTTAGATTCTGCTTGTTTACTGCTCATTTAGTTTTAGTTCTTTCCCATACAGAGTGAGCTGAGATGTAGTTAAAAGCATTGAATTATAAATAAGATGACCTGGCTTCTAGTCCTGCCTCTGTATCTTTAGTTATGGTTTTCCTCCCTGAGTCTCAGTTTCCCCATCTGTAAAATGAAAATTGTAATACCTGCCTTATCTATCAAATGGCTTATTGTGAAAGTGTTAAACCATTCATTTTCTCTTTTGGATTATTTCATTTTATGTCACTATTCCTTAAGTATTTTGCCTCACGTTGTTAGGTAGGATGGGATTTGACTCAAAAGAATACTTGAAAAAATACTTAGTCTGGGTGGTAATAATTTTAAAAACATGTTTTTGTGCCATCGTGTTTCATTTGTTATGTATGTGTATGTGTGGAGGTTCTCTTACTTCTTCATTAAAACCCTATATTTTCATAAGTGACAGGAGAATGGATTGACTTGCTCCTCAGCCATGTGTCTGGCTTGGTCAGACCTTGGTCAGTGGATATAAATCACAGACTTATAAAAACAAAACAGCTTACTGACTGGCCCAAGTCCTTAGCTCAAACGTGTTCAATCTTTAACATAAGAGGAAGCAGAGATTCTTATAATTTACTGTTCAACACCACCTCCCAACAGTGCCTTGGTCATCTAGCCCAGTTTTCTTTTTTTCTTTTTTAATGTTTATTTATTTTTGAGAGAGAAAGAAAGTGTGTGAGTGAGCAGGGGAGGGGCAGAGAGAGAGGCGGAACACAGAATCCAAAACAGGCTCCAGGCTCCTTGCTGTCAGCACAGAGCCTGACGCAGAGCTCAAACCCACAAACTGTGAGGTCATGACCTGAGCTGAAGTCAGATGCTTAACCACCTGAGCCACCCAGGCACCCCTAGCCCAGTTGTTTTCAACTGTAGCTCAGTTTCCTAGTTCTGTAAAGAGATGCTTCAGGGGCTTCTTTATATGCTTTTTAAAAACTATCTTCCTACAAATGAACGAAGAAAAATTTGGAAAATATAGTACATGGCTAACCTTCTATGCTTTCAGATCCCTATTTGATCCAGACTAGTATAATCATTAATTGGCACCCTGCTCAGGTTCTGGGGCTGTGGTTATCTAATATTCCTGAAATCTAATATCTTAAAACCCAGAACTATGACTTGACTTAATCGGCTTTGACTTTCCCAGCTTTTCTCTCTTTGCCCAGGTTCGTTTTTCAAATTTTGATGCTCACTCAGTACCCATTGCTTAAACCTGTCTGTATCTCATGCATACAGTATCTGGGATGATTTTGCAAACTCCACTCATGAATTAATGAAAATCAGCCATGTAAATTCAAAAGGAGAGTTATTTCCAGCTGCGGCTTGATAATTCTAGATTTAATATAAGTGAAAATACTCAAATTAGCTCAATTACAGTTGTAAGAACACTAGGACATGCTATGAAGTGTGTTGAAAAAATATTTAATAAATATGCTATTTATAATGGAGCAGATACATGGACTTGGTTAATATCTTTGGAGATCCTTGCTTTAACAGAATTATTTCCATTTAGAAATTCTCTTTGGTCTAGCTACACTCATTTGATTTATCTCCTGGACTTTGAGTTATAGAAAAGTTCACAGGCATTGCAAAACACTCATTGAAAACATAAAGGTTGATTATCATTGTGTAAGGAGGTTGAAAATAAATCTTTTGGCAACTACTACATCTGGGCTTGCAGTTAATGACCTTTTTGGATCAGTGCCCAGGACATCAATCTACCGTGTGCATGGCTCTGCTAAGGTTGCAACCAGTCTTAAGCAAGTAAGCTAGCAATTTAATAAAATGGCCCAATGTGAAAGGCAGTTTAAAAGCATTAATGTCTACCTGGGAAAGAGCCCCTCACCAGCCTTGGGGACTTTTCCCTTTTGTATGGGGCATATAGGGAAAAAATAAAGCTGGTAATTTAAAAAATATTACTGATTTTTTAATTAATAAACTTTATTTTTAGAACAGCCTTAGGTTCACAGCAAAATTGAATGGGACATATAGAAATTTTCCATATATCCCATGTCAACACACACACACACACACACACACACACACATGCACGCACACACAGTATCTTCCACTATCAACATACCAGACTGGTATATTTGTTACAATATGAATCTACATTGATACATTATTATCACCCAATGTCCATAGTTTACATCAGGGGTTACTCTTGGTGTTATATATTCTGTGGGTTTTGACAAGTGTAAATGACATGAATCCATCATTAGAGTATCAAAGAATAGTTTCACTGTCATAGAAATACTCTGTGCTCTGTCTTTTCATCTCTCTCACCTCCTAACCCCTGGAATCACTAATCTTTCTCCTGTCTCCATAGTTTTGCCTTTTACATATGGCTAGAATCATATAATATGCTGCCTTTTCAGATTGGCTTTTTTTACTTAGTAATAAGCATTTAAGCTTCTTCTGTATCTTTTCATGTCCTGATAGCTCATTTATTTTCAGTGCTGAATAATATTCCATTGTCTGATTTACCACTCACCTACTGAAGGATATCTTCGTTGCTTCCAAGTTTGGACAATTATGAACAAACCTGCTATAAACATCCATGTATAGCTTTTTATGGACCTAAGTTTTCAATTCATTTGGGTAAATACCAAGCAGCATGTTTGATGGATTGTATGGTAAGAGTATATTTAGTTTTGTAAGGACTCACCAAATTCTCCTCCAAAGTGGCTATACCATTTTGCATTTCTACCAGCAATTAATGAAAGTTCCTGTAGCTCTACATCCTTGCGAGCATTTGGTGTTGCCAGTATTTTGGATTTTGGACTATTTTGATAGATGTGTGAGTAGTATCTAATTTTTGTTTTAATTCACAATTCTTTAATGATATATGATGTTAAACATCTTTTCATACTTACCTGCCATCTGTATGTTTTCATTGTTGAGATACCTGTTCAGGTCTTTAGGCCATTTTTTTAAATGAGATTGTTTGTATCCTCACTGCTGAGTTTAAGGGTTCTTTGTATATTTTGGGTAAGAGTCCTTCATCAGATATGTGTTTTGCAAATATTTTTCCCAGTCTGAGGTTTGTCTTATTCTCTTGACATTGTCTTTCATACAGCAGAAATTTTTAGTTTTAATGAAATCCAGCTTACCAATTATTTCTTCAATGGGTCATGACTTTGGTGTTATATCTAAAAAGTCATCACTATACCCAAAGTCATTTAGGTTTTTCTTCTAGGTATCTTCAAGGAGTTTTTCAGTTTTGTGTTTTATATACAGGTCTATGATCCATTTTGAATTAAATTTTGTGAGGGGGAAAATGGTTAGTGTTTATATTCATTTTTCTGCATATGGATGTCCAGTTATTCCAGAATTATTTGTTGAAGGGACTAACTTTGCTCCATTGTATTGTATTTGCTTGTTATCAAAGATCAGTTAACTATATTTATGTGTGTCTATTTTTGGGCTTTCTATTCTGTTCTATCAGTCTGTTTGTTCTTTCACTGATACCATAGTATCTTGATTACTGTAGCTTTATAATAAATGTTATACTTGAATAGTGTCAGTCCTTCAACTTTGTTCTACTACTTCGATATTGAGTTATATATTCTCGGTCTTTTTTCTCTCCATATAAGCTTTAGAATCAGTTTGTCAATATACACAAAGTAATTTGCTGGGATTTTGATTGTGATTTCAATGAATTTTTATACATCAAATTAGGAACAACTGACAACTTGAAAATACTTAGTCTTTCTATCCATGAACATGGAAGAAAACTCTCATAATCTTGAACGTATTTTGTAAAGTGTATACCCATTTCATTTTGGGATGCAAATGTAAATGGCACTGTGTTATTTCTTCCATTTTTATTGAGATATACTTGGCATATAACACTGTATAAGTTTAAGGTGTACAGTGTGATCACTGAACACATGTATATATTGTGAATTGTTTACCATAGTAAGGTTAGTTAACTCATCCTTCACATTACATAATTACCATTTTGTTGTTGTTATGGTGAGCACATTAAAGAACTATATTCATAGAAACTTTCAAGTATATAATACATTTTTGATAACTATACTCAACATATTATACATTGGGTTCCTGGAACTTATTCACCTTATAATTGAATGTCTGTATCCTATCAATAGCATCTTCCCATTTTCCCCACCCCCAAGACCCTGATAACTATCATTCTGCTCCGTTTCTATGAGTTTGATGTTTTTAGATTCCACGTACAGGTGGGATCAGTATTTGCTTTTATGTGTGTCTCACTTATTTCACTTGGCATAATGCCCTCAAGGTCCACTCATGTAGTTGCAAAAGGCAGGGACTTCCTTCTATTTTGTGGATTAATAATAATGTAATATATATATATATATATATATATATATATATATATATATATATATATATTGTGGTATATATATATATATATACCACATCTTCTTTATCCATTCATCTGTCAGTGGACACTTAAGTTATTTCCACGCCTTGGCTATTGTGAATGAACATGGATATCTGCAATGAACATGGGAGCACAGATGTCTCTTTGAACTAGTAATTTCATCTTCTTTGGATATATACCCAAAAGTGGGACTGTTGGATCATATGGTATTTCAATATTTAACTTTTTGAGGAAGTTCTATGCTGCTTTCCATAATGACTATACCAATTTATATTTCTACCAACAGTGCACCAGTGTTCTCTTTTCTCTACATCCTTATCAGCATTTATCTCTAACTTTTTGATAATAGCCATTGTAGCAGGTATGAAGTGATATCTTGTGATTTTGATTTGAATTTCATTGATGATTGGTTATGTGGAACACCTTTTCACATAAGTATTTGTATTATTTAGTTTATTATATTTTTATTTTCCTTTTTGCTCTCATGTTGCATGAGTTCCATATATATATGGATATTATCCAGTTATCGGATATGTGGTTTGCAATTATTTCACCCCATTCCATAGATTGCTTTCCTTTTCTGTTGATCACTATTTTTGCTGTGTGGAAGCTTTTTAACTGGATATAGTCCCACTTGTTGATTTTTGCTTTTGTTGCTTGCGTATTTGGTTTCATATCCAAAATATTATTGCCAAGACCAATGTCAATAAGCTTTTTCCCTATATATTTTTTAAAAGTTTTATGGTTTCAGTTCTTACATTTAATCTTTTAATCTATTTTGAGTAAATTTCTGTTAGTGGTGTAAGATATGGGTCCAATTTCATTCTTTTACATGTAGACACCAAAATTCCCAGCATCATCTATTGAAGATGCTATTTTTTCCCCATTCTTGGCTCCCTTGTCAAATATTAGTTGACTATATTTTCATGGGTTTATTTCTGATTTCTTGATTATGTTCCATTGGTCTATGTATTTGTTTTCATGCTAGTACCATACTATTTAATTACTATAGCTTTATAATATAGTTTGAAATCAGAAAATGTGATGCTTCCAGTTTTGTTCTTCTTTCTCAGGATTGATTTAGCTTTTCAGGATCTTTTGTGATTCTAAACCAGTTTTAGGATTGCTCTTCTATTTCAATAAAAAACTACATTGGATTCTTGATGGGAATTGCATTGCATCTATGGTTAGCTTTGGGTATTATGGACATTATGACCATATTAATTAATCCAGTCCATGAACACAAGATATATTTCCATTTATTTGTGTCTTTCTCAGTTTTTTTCATCAATATTGTATAGTTTTCAGCATACGGATCTTTATCTTCCTTGGTTAGATTTATTCCTTAGTGTTTCATTGTTTTTGTTGCTATTGTAAGTGGGATTGGTTTTTCTAAAATTTTTCCAAGATAGTTCGTTGTTAGTGCATAGAAATGTAACTGATTTTGTATGTTCATTTTGTATTCTGAAACATATCTGAATTTTTAAAATAGATCCAACAGTTTTGAGGTGGAGTCTTTAGGATTTTCCACATATAAAATCATGTCACCTACAAAAAATTTGGCTTCTTTTTTTTCTGATTCAGATGACTTTTATTTCTTTTTTCTACCTCATTTCTCTGGTAGGACTTCCAATACTATGTTAAATAGGAGTGGTGACAGTGAACATGCTTGCCTTGATTCTGATCTTAGAGGAAAAACCTTAAGTCTTTTACCATGAAGTATGCTGTTAGCTTTGGACTTATCATGTATGCCCTTTATTGTGTTAAGGTTTATTTCTTCTATACCCACTTTGTTGGTAGTTTTTATTATGAATGGATGTTGAGTTTTGTCAAATGGTTTCTCTGCATCCATTGAGATGATGATATGATTTCTATCTGCCATTCTATAAATGTGATATATCACATTATTTATTTGCATATTTTGAATCATCCTTGCACCCCAACGTTGAATCCCCATTTGATTGTGGTGTATGATCTTTTTAATGTGCTGTTGAATTCAGTTTGCTAGTATTTAGTTCAGAATTTTTGCCTCTATATTCATCGATGATATTGGTCTGTAGTTTTCTTATGGTGCCCTCATCTGCTATTAGTATCAGAGCAATGCTGGCCTTGTAAAATGAATTTAGGAGTGTTCCCTCCTCTTGAAATTTTTGAAAGAGTTTGAGTAGGGTTGGCATTAATTAACCTTTAAATGTTTGGTAAAATTTGAGTGAAACCATCTGGTCTTGGGCTTTTCTTGTTGGGAGTTTTCTGATTACCAATTCAATTGCCTTACTCATTATTTGTCTGTTAAGATTTTCTATTTCTTTTTTTTTTTTTAGCTTTGCACAGTGCATCATATTTTATTTTATTTTATTTTATTTTATTTTATTATAATAGTTTATTTTCAATTTGGTTTACATATAACACCCAGTGTTCATCCCAACATGTGCCCTCTTTAATGCCCGTCACCCCCTCTCTCCCCTCCCTCACCCCCCTCACCCTCAGTTTGTTCTTAGTCTTTGAGAGTCTCTTATGTTTTATCTCCCTCCCTCTCTGTGTCTTTTTTCCCTTCTCCTCTTCCCCTCCCCCTGGTTTTTGCTTAGTCTGACAAAGTCCACCTATTCGTGGAAACATATGGTATCTGTCTTTTTCGGACTGACTTATTTCACTTAACATAATACGCTCCAGTTCCATCCATGTTGCTACACATGGCCAGATTTCATTTTTTCTCATTGCCACGTAGTAGTCCATTGTATATATGTACCACATCTTCTTTTTTTTTTTCATTTATAATAGTTTATTTTCAAATTGGTTTACATAAAACACCCAGTGTTCATCCCAACATGTGCCCTTTTTTAATGCCCATCACCCCCTCTCCCCCCCATCCCCCTCACCCTCAGTTTGTTCTTAGTCTATGAGAGTCTCTTATGTTTTATCTCCCTCCCTCTCTGTGTCATTTTTTTCCTTTCCCCTCTTCCCCTCCCCCTGGTTTTTGCTTAGTCTCACAAAGTCCACCTATTCGTGGAAACATATGGTATCTGTCTTTTTCTGTTTGACTTATTTCACTTAACATAATACCCTCCAGTTCCATCCATGTTGCTACACATGGCCAGATTTCATTTTTTCTCATTGCCACATAGTAGTCCATTGTATATATGTACCACATCTTCTTTATCCATTCGTCAGTTGATGGGCACTTGGTCTCTTTCCATGATTTGGCTATTGTTGAAAGTGCTGCTATGAACATTGGGGTACACGTGCCCCTATGCATCAGCATTCCTGTGTCTCTTGGGTAGATTCCTAGCAGGGCTATTGATGGGTCATAGAGTAGCTCTATTTTCATTTTTTTGAGGAACCTCCACACCGTTTTCCAGAGTGGCTGCACCAGTTTGCATTCCCACCAACAGTGTAGGAGGGTGCCTGCTTCTCCACACCCGCGCCAGCATCTATAGTTTCCTGATTTATTCATTTTAGCCACTCGAACCGGTGTAAGGTGTTATCTCAGTGTGATTTTGATTTGTATTTCCCTGATGATGAGTGACTTTGAGCATCGTTTCATGTGTCTGTTGGCCATCTGAAAGTCCTCTTTGGAGAAGTGTCTATTCATATCTTCTGCCCATTTCTTCACTAGATTATTTGTTTTTCGAGTGTGGAGTTTGGTAAGTTCTTTATAAATTTTAGATATTAGTCCTTTATCCGATATGTCATTTGTGATGATCCTTTCTCATTCCGTTGGTTGCCTATCCGTTTTGTTGGTTGTTTCTTTTGCCGTGCAGAAGCTTTTTATCTTGATGAGGTCCCAGTAGTTCATCTTTGCTTTTAATTCCCTTGCTTTTGGAGACGAGTCGAGTAAGAAATTGGTGCATCTTAGGTCAAGGAGGCTTTTTCCTGCTTTCTCCTCTAGGATTTTGACGGTTTCCTGTCTCACATTCAGATCTTTTATCCATTTAGAATTTATTTTTGTGAGTGGTGTAAGAAAGTGGTCTAGTTTCATTCTTTTGCATGCTGCTGTCCAGTTCTCCCAGCACCATTTATTAAAGAGGCTATCTTTTTTCCATTGGATACATTTTCCCGCTTTGTCAAAGATTAGTTGGCCGTATACTTGCGGGTCCATTTCTGAGTTTTCTATTCTATTCCATTGGTCTATGTGTCTGTTTTTGTGCCAATACCATACAGACTTGATGACTACCGCTTTGTAGTAGAGGTTAAAGTCTGGGATTGTGATGCCTCCCGCGTTGGTTTTATTCTTCAGTATTATTTTGGCTATTCGAGGTCTTTTGTGGTTCCATACAAATTTTAGGATTGTTTGCTGTAGCTTTGAGAAGAATGCTGGTGCAATTTTGATTGGGATTGCATTGAATGTGTAGATGGCTTTGGGTAGTATTGCCATTTTAACAATATTTATTCTTCCAATCCATGAGCATGGGATGTTTTTCCATTTCCTTGTGTCTTCCTCAATTTCCTTCATAAGTTTTTTATAGTTTTCAGTGTAGAGGTCTTTCACATCTTTGGTTAGGTTTATTCCTAGGTATTTGATGGTTTTTGGTGCAATTGTGAAAGGGATTAGCTTCTTTATTACTCTTTCTGCTGCTTCATTGTTGGTGTATAGAAATGCCACCGATTTCTGTACATTGATTTTGTACCCTGCAACTTTGCTGAAATCATGAATTAGTTCTAGTAGGCTTTTGGTGTATTCCGTCAGGTTTTCCATGTAAAGTATCATGTCATCTGCAAAAAGTGAAAGTTTGACTTCCTCCTTGCCAATCTTGATGCATTTTATTTTGTTTTGTTGTCTGATTGCTGATGCTAAGATTTCCCACACTATGTTAAATAGCAGTTGTGAGAATGGACACCCCTGTCGTGTTCCTGATCTCAGGGGGAAGGCTCTCAGTTTTTCCCCATTGAGGATGATATTAGCTATGGGCTTTTCATATATGGCTTTTATGATGTTTAAGTATGTTCCTTCCATCCCGTCTTTCTAGAGATTTTTTATTAAGAAAGGGTGCTGTGTTTTGTCAAATGCTTTTTCTGCATCTATTTACAGGATCATATAGTTCTTGTCTTTTCTTTTGTTAATGTGATTTATCACGTTGATTGATTTGCGAATATTGAACCAGCCCTGCAACCCAGGGATGAATCCTACTTGATCATGGTGGATAATTCTCTTTATACGCTGTTGGATTCGATTTGCTAGTATCTTGTTGAGAATTTTTGCATCCATATTCATCAGGGATATTGGCCTGTAATTCTCTTTCCTTGCTGGGTCTCTATCTGGTTTGGGAATCATGGTGATGCTGGCTTCATAGAATGAGTCCGGGAGTTTTCCATCCGTTTCAATTTTTTGGAACAGCTTGAGGAGGATACGAATTAACTCTGTTTTGATGTCTGGTAAAATTCCGCAGGGAAGCCATCTGTCCAGGGCTTTTATTTCCTGGGAGGTTTTTGATAACTGATTCTATTTCTTTACTAGTTATTGGTCTGTTCAAATTTTTTATTTCTTCCCATTTGAGTTTTGGTAATGTATGGTTTTTTAGGAATTTGTCCATTTCTTCCAGGTTGCCGAGTTTGGTGGCAAATAATTTTTCATAGTATTCTGTGATGATTGCTTGTATTTTTGAGGGATTGGTTGTAATTTCTCCCTTTTCATTCACGATTTTATCTATTTGAGTTCTCTCTGTTTTCTTTTTGAGAAGCCTGGCTAGAGGTTTGTCTATTTTGTTTATTTTTTCACAGAACCAGCTTTTGGTTTCATTGATCTGTTCCACTACCTTTTCTGTTTCCATATGATTATTTTGTGCCCCAATCTTTGTTATTTCTCTCTTTCTGCTGGGCTTGGGTTGTTTTATTTGTTCTGCTTCTAGTTCCTTTAGGTGTGCTGTTAGAATTTTTGTTATTGATTTTTCTTGTTTCTTGAGGTGGGCCTGGATTGCAATATATTTCCCTCTCAGCACTGCTTTTGCTGCATCCCAGAGCATTTGAATTGTTGTATTTTCATTTTCATTTGTTTCCATGTATTTTTTAATTCCTTCTCTGATGGCTTGGTTGACCCACTCATCTTCTAGTAGGTTATTTCTTAGCCTCCATGTTTTGGATATTTTCCAGGCGTTCTCCTGTGGTTGATTTCAAGTTTCAAAGCATTGTGGTCTGACAGTGTGCACGGTATGATCTCAATTCTTTTATATTTATTCAGAGCTTCCCTGTGCCCCAGAATGTGGTCTATCTTAGAAAATGTACCGTGTGCAGTTGAAAAGAACGTAAATTCCTTTGCTTCTGGGTGAAGGACACCTGAATATTTCTGTTAGGCCCATCTGTTCTAATGTGTCGTTCAGGGCCATTGTTTCTTGGTGATTTTCTGTTTTGTGGATGTATCCAATGCTGAGAGTGGAGTGTTAAGGTCCCCTACTATTAGGACATTTTTATCAATGAGGTTGCTAACGTTTGTAATTAGTTGTTGTACAAATTTGGGTGCCCCCGAATTTGGCGCATAGATATTTATAATTGTTAACTCTTCCTGCTGGCGGTCCCCGAGACTATTATATAATGTCCTTCTTCATCTCTTATTACATCGTTCATTTTAAAGTCTAATTTGTCGGATATAAGTGTGGATACTCCGGCTTTCTTGTGACTTTCAGTAGCATGGTAGATAGTTCTCCATCCCCTCACTTTCAATCTGAAGGTGTCTTCAGGTTTATGATGAGTTTCTTGAAGACGGCAAATAGATGGGTCTTGTTTTTTAATCCATTCTGTTACCCTGTGTCTTTTGATTGGCGCAGTTAGTCCATTTACATTCAGTGTTAATATTGAAAAATATGGGCTTACAGTCACTGTATTATCTGTATGTTTCATGTTTGTAAGGCTATCTCTGGCAGTTTGTGTTCTTTGCAACCTTTCCTCCATAGAGTGCCCCTCAGGATCTCTTGCAGTGCTGGCTTATTTGTGATAAATTCTTTCAGTTTTTGTTTGTTGGGAAAAACCTTGATCTCTCCTTCTATTCTGAATGACAGGCTAGCCAGATACAGAATTCTTGGTTGCATGCCCTTCTTGCTCATCACATTGAAGATATCCTGCCATTCCTTTCTGGCTTGCCAAGGTTCTGTAGATAAGTCTGCTACTACCCTTATATGTCTGCCTTTGTATGTTAAGGTTCTTTTGTCCCTAGCTGCTTTCAGGATTCTCTCCCTATCTTTGTATTTTGCCAGCTTCACTATGATGTGCCGTGCAGAAGGTCTATTCAAGTTACGTCTGAGGGGCGTTCTCTGTGCCTCTTGGATTTCCATGCCCGTTTCCTTCCTCATGTTGGGGAAGTTCTCAGCAATGATTTGTTCAAGAACCCCTTCGACTCCTTTCTCTCTCTCCTCTTCCTCTGGAACTCTTATGATACGGATATTGTTTCTTTTGAGTGCATCGCTCAGCCCTCGAATTCTCCTTTCCTGTTCCTGGATCAGCTTCTCTCTCTTTTTATCTGCTTCCTCTTTTTCAGTGATTTTTATCTTCTAATGCACTAACTCTTTCCTCTACCTCTTCAATCCGTGCTGTGGCTGCTTCCAGTTTCCCTTGTATTTCTTCCAAGGTCTTTTTTAATTCTTCCTGACCGTTTTTAAGGTCCTTGAACTCTGCTGCGCGAGACCCCTTGAATTCATCTAAGCTTTTTTCAAGGCCAGCGATTAGTTTTATGATTATCATTCTATATTCATGTTCTGTTATGTTGCTTGTATCTGTTTTCATTAATTCTTGAGCTGTCACTGCCTCTTGTAGATTCTTTTGAGGAGAATTCTTCCATTTAGTCATTTTGCCTAGATGTGTTTTGGATTGTTTCTTGAAGTTGCCCTGGACTAGAAAACAGACCTCCAGCAGCTTCGCGTGTCCCCAGTCTGTCTGCGGTCTTGCTCTCAAGTGCTGGCGACGAGCTTCTTCTGTGGCTCCAGTCCCCACCGAAGACCCCTTCTTCAGCTGTTGGGAGTTGTTTTGGGCTCACAGGTTGAGACCCTTCCCTGTGTAGGAAAGTGGTTGAAGCAAAGCTCCCAAGCCAAAATGACGGGCTTGAATTTCTTCAAGATTTTCTATTTCTTCATGATTTAGTCTTGGCAGGTGATATGTTTCTAGGAATTTATCCAGTTTTCTACATTGTACAGTTTGTTGATGTACAGTTATTTGTTCATAATAGTCTTTTATGATCCTTTGTATTTCTATGATATCAGTTGTAATATCTCTTCCTTCATTTATAATGTTATTTATTTGGGTCTGCTCTCTTTTTTTTCTTGGTTAGTCTAACTAAAGGTTTGTCAATTTTATTTTTTCAAAAAATCAATTTCTAGTTTTATTAATCTTTTTCTATTGTTTTGTTGTTTTCTGTTCCACTCATTTTTGCTCTAACCTTTGTTATTTCATTCCTTCCACTAACTGGTTTTAGTTTCTTCTTTTTTTCTAGTTCCTTAAGGCTTAAAGTTAGATTATTTATTTTTAGATATTTTAATTTTCTTAACATATGTATTTATTGCTATAAAATTCCTTCTTAGAACTGCTTTTGCTGTATCTCATAAATTTGGATATATTGTTTCCATTTTTGTTTGTCTCAAGGTATTTTTAAATTTTCCCTTTTGTTTTCTTTTATCCATTTTTGATGTAAGATTGTATTGTTTGAATTCTATGTGTTTTTAAATTTTCTTCATGTTATTAATTTCTAATTTAATATCACTGTGATCAGAAAAGATAATTTGTGTGATTTCGACCTTCTCTAATTTTCTAACACTTGTTTTGTGGCCCCATGTCTTCTATCCTAGAAAATATCCCATGCGTGCTTGAAAAGATTGTGTATTCTGCTTCTGTTGAATGGAATGTTCTATATATGTTAAGTCTATTTGGTCTATGGTGTTGTTCAAATCCACTGTTTTCTTACTGACTTTCTGTCTGGACGACCTATCCATTGTTGAGTAGGGTGCTAAAGTCTCCAACTACTATTGTATTGCTGTTTATTTCTCCTTTTAGTTCTCTTAGTATTTACTCTCTTCTTTCTTGGTTAGCCTACCTAGAGGGTTATTGACTTTATTGATCTTGTAAAAGAACAACTTTCCATTCTGTTCATTTTTTGTATTGATTTCCTATTTTTAATTTTATTGATTTCTGCTCTAATTCTTATTATTTGTTTTCTTCTACTCACTTTGGATTTAGTTTTCTATTTGTCTAAACTAGAAGTTTAGATGAGTGAATTTAGATGTTTCTTTTATGATGTATGCATTAAATGCTGTAAGTTTCCCTCTAAACACTGCTTTTGCTGCATCCCACAAGTTTTGATAAATTGTGTTTTCATTTTCACTCAGTTACTTTCAATTTTTGATTTCAATCTATGTGTGATTTAGAAGTGTGTTGCTTAATTTCTAAGTATTTGAGGGTGGGATTTTCTAGCTAAGTTTTTATTATTGATTTTTAGTTTAATTTCCTTGTGGTCTGAAGGACAACATTATTTGTGTTCTATTTTTTTTAGATTTGTTAGTGTTTTATGGCCCAGAATGTGATATGCTTCAGTGAATGTTTCACGTGGATTTGAGAATGTGTACTCAGCTGTTGTTGAGTAAAGTAATCTATACATGTCCATTATACCCAGTTAATTGATAGTATGGTTGAGTTCACCTATGTCTGTCTGCTGGATCACTCCATTTCTTGTAGAGGAGTATTGAACTCTTCAAGTTTTATGGTGGATTCATCTATTTCTCCTTACATTTCTATCAGTTTTTGCCTCACATATTTTTATGCTCAGTTTTTATGTGCATACATGTTAATGATTGTTATGTCTTCTTGGAGAATTAACCTCTTTATCATTACATAATTGTTACTTAATTATCCTTGATAATTTTCTGACTGTTTGAAATTAATACTGCTAATCCTGCATTTTTTTGATTAGTGTTAGCATGTATATCTTTCTCCATCCATTTGCTTTTAATCTATATGAGCCTTTATATTTAAAAAAAATTACTTTTTGAGAGAGAGAGATAGACAGAGTGTGAGAGGTGGAGGGACAGAGATACAGAATCTAAAGCAGGCTCCAGGCTCCAAGCTGCCAGCATAGAGCTTGATGCAGGGCTATGAGTCTTTATATTTAAATTGAGTTTCTTATAAACAACAGATAGTTGGGTCTTGTTTGTTTGTTTGTTTGTTTGTTTTTAACACACTATGACCATATCTGTCTTTTGATTGGTACGTTTAGGCCATTGACATTTAAGCTGACCATTTATATAGTATCATTAATTACCACATTTGTTATTGTTTTCTGTTTTTTATCCTTGTTCTTTGTTCCTATTTTCTTCCACATTTTTTCTGCATTTTGTGGTTTTGAGTATTATATCTGATTCCATTTTCTCTCCTTTCTTAGTTATATCAATTTATTTAGTGGTTGTCCTAGAGTGTGCAATATACATTTACAATAAATCCAAGACCACTTTCAAATAAGACTATACCACTTCATTGGTAGTACAAGTACCTTATAATAACAAAATACTCCTAATTCTTTCCTCCCATCCCTTGTGTCCTTGCTGTCATTCATTTCACACAAGGGATGGGAGGAAGGAATTAGGAGTATATATGCAAATATATGTATGTAAGCATGCAAAGTTGAATACATTGTTGTTATTATTTTGAATAAGTTATTTGTTAGAACAATTAAGGATAAGAAAAATTAAAAATTTCGTTTGCCTTCACTTATTCATTTTCTGATATTCTTTCTCAATGTGGATTTGAGTTTCTGATGTGTATCATTCTTTTTCTCCTCTTTAAATAACTTCTTTTAATATTTATTGTAAAGCAGTTCTACTGGCAATAAATTCCCTCAAGTTTTCTTTGAGAAAGTCTTTATTTCTTCACTTTTGAAGAAAAATTTCACAGGATACAAAATTCTAGGTTATTTTTCTCTCAACACTAAAATATTTTACTCTATTTTCTTCTTGTTTGCATGGTTTCTGAGAAGTCAGATGTAATTCTTATCCTAGTTCCTCTATAGATAATGTGTTTTTTTCCTCTGACTTCTTTCAATTTTTTTTGTCTTTGACTTCTGAAATTTGAAAGTGATATATCTAGGTGTAGAATTTTGGGGAAAGCATTGCATTCATCTTGATTAGTGTTTGCTGAGCTTTCTGGATGTTTAGTTTGGTGTCTTACATTAATTTGGGTAAAATTCTAAGTCAGTACTGCTGTGAATACTGCCTCTTTTCCTTTCTGTCTTTCTTTTCCTGGTATTCCCATTATGCATATGTTGCATCTTTTATAATTGTTGAACAGTTCTTGGACATTCTGTTCTGGGGTTTTTTTCAGATCTTTTCTTTGCTTTTCAGTTTTAGAATTTTGAAAGTTTCTATTGTCATAATCTAAATCTCAATCTGAATCTCAGGGATTCTTTCTGTAGCTCCATTTAGTGTACTAACAAGGCCATCAAAAACATTGTTTATTTCTGTTACAGTGATTTTGATCTCTAACATTTCTATTTGATTCTTTCTTAGAATTTCCATCTCTCTGCCTACATTATCCATTTTTTGTATGTTATGTACTTTTTTTCAATTAAAGTCCTTAGCAATTAAAGAATTTAAAATTTAAAATTCATAGTTTTTTAATATTTATTCTTGAGACAGAGAGACAAAGCATGAGTGGGGAAGTGGAAAAGAGAGAGGGAGACATAGAATCCAAAGCAGGTTCTAGGCTCTGAGCTGTCAGCACAGAGCCCCATGTGGGGCTCAAACCCACAAACCACAAGATCATGACTCCAGCCGAAGTCTGACACTTAACCAACTGAGCCACCTAGGTGCCCCTAAAAACATTAAATGTATAAATCAAAAGAATTAAAAAATTCTTTTTCTGATAAATCTAACTTTCTTGCCATATCTGACTTTAGGTATGATGGTTGTTCAATGTCTTCAAACTGTGTTTTTATGGTTTGTTTTGTTTTCTTTTTGCCTCTTAGTATGGTTTATAGTTTTTTGTTGAAAAGTAGACATGATGTATTAGGTAAAAGAAACTGCAGTAAATAGGATTTTAGTAATGTGGTAGAAAACTGTCAGGAGAACAGAAGTGTTCTCTAGTCCTATGGTTTTAAAGACCCTATGCCTCTCGACTGTGAAATTCATCAGTCCTTCTCAGGGTTTTTTTTCTCCCTTAGGTGGGACAGAATGGCTGGAGGGAGCTGGAGTTGTGTATTTTCCTTCCCCTGTGTGGAACACTAGAGTGGCTGACATTGGTTATTCGCTTTTCCCAAGTAGGTTAGACTTCTATAAAACCCCTGAAGATTAGGTTCTGTAAAATAGTTTCTTCTGAGGGCAGACTTGTTAAAAAGAATAGAATGCTCTGAAATATTTCATAGTCTTTCTTTTCCCCTCCAGCTAGAAGCATAGTGAGATTTTCCTCCTTTATCCACTGTTAAAGTCAAATCGAACTCCTGGAGGTAAATGTGGTCTCTCCTATGATTGGTTCTCCTGGAATTTTTAACTCTTAGAGTTGCCTACACTGAGCTTCCAGCAATTTGTCAGTTATAATCCAGGTTTGTTTTTGCTGTTGTTGTTGTCGTCGTTGTTGTTTGCCCAGCGCTGGCTCCCATGGAGATTTTTGCTCTAGTAAACTGTGATTCTCTGCATCCTCCATGTATCTCTCTAACTTGGGAGGGGGCAGTGATTTGCCCTGTGACCTCACTTCTTCGCCAACCTAAGAAGAGTTTTTTTCAGTTTGTTCAGCGTTTTACTTGTTGTTAAAATATAGTGACAACTTCTAAATTCCTTAAATGCCAGACTAGAAATTGGAAGTAAAGCTGAAAACTTTAGGTACAAAATTATTGTTGTCTTTTGGGCCCTCCAGGTCCACCAAATATTTCCTGTACCAGCTAAGTCCCTAGGTAAAGCCACACCAATCCTCACCCCCCACCTACACTACCAAGCATCCTATAATACTCATAATTCCATGTACATATTTGAGTTCTTCTTCAGAACATACTCAGATTGAACATCAGCTGCATATCCATTTGATTTTTTTCTGAAGGAGACAGTTCCATGTGCTTGGCACCTCTGTGTGATTGTTTATAATTTATGTATAACTTTAAGCAGTTACTATCCTGATCTCCTTCAGAGTTTTATGAAATAGCATTATAGTCTTCAAGGAGATTCTTTTTTCATTTTTGGAAAATATATTTTGTAAAGGAAACAATTTTGAAAGGAGTGATTGCTAACAAACTCTCCATGCCCTCATGACACATCTCCAGTAATTGGCTTCCTTTGGATTTGATCTCATTTTTGGTAGGAGAGATGGAGGTGGAAGGAAAGCAGAAGGTTTAGAAGGTGCCAGAGAGGAGGCTGAAGAAAACCCAATGTGAGGAGGAAGCTAGAAAGAATCCAAAATGAGCCAAGCAATGTTGTCTTGAGAACTATTGACAAAGCATAAAGACTTTTAAAATTTCTTTTTTAAGTTTTTATTTCTTTTTTACCCCCAACATTTTATTTAAAATCCAGCTAATTAACATACAGTGCAATATTAGTTTCAGGTATAGCATTTAGTGATTCATCACTTGCATACAATGCACAGTGTTCACAAAAAGTGCCCTCCTTAAGGTGCCGTCACCTGTGAAACCTCTTCCATCCCACCCCCATTTATTTCCTAAGGATATGATAATCCATTAGATTAAATCGAAATACATGCACTTTATTTCTCTCTTTTCCTCCTTTAGGAAAGATATTTATCAGATGGTCAGGTTCAAACTTTTCATGCTATTTCACCTGAATTTTGAAAATATTAGCTTTATTTCAAAAATGTATTTTCTTTGAATTTTATAATAAATTTAATATCTGTGAAAAAAACATTTCATGGTCCTATGTTATTTTATTATAAATACCATACTAGAGTTTTCTTCTTCTAAATTAACTTTGCATCATTTCCTCTTTTTCAAAGCTGATTTGCTATGGATATTTGATGGGGGAAATGTGAAATCAGGATGGAGAAGCCATAGATATTTGAAAAAACCTTAACCTCTGCCTCACAATGGAAAATTGAAAGTGCCAACCCCTCATCTCCTCAGCTGTGAGCATGAGAGTTCAAGACTAAATCATATTATTTCAGCAAAAATCAATAGGTCTCATAAAATTACCAGTCTCCTCATGAACACAGAACACTGTTTCTGAAAGAAAATATGATTTGTTGCTCTGTTCTATATGTATATTTATAGAGATTGATGAGAGATGAAGAATAACAAGAGAATTCGAGAATTCTTTTGCAGCCCCTGATAAGTCACTTTTCCTCCAATTGTGAAAGGAGGAATTTATTTTTCATTGTAGAACTTCCAGAGTAAATTTCCACTGGCTTTTCTAGCACCCCAGATTTAAGAAGTATAACCCAAGCTCTGTTGTTCAGTATAACTTTCAGTCTGTCCCTCTGGGCTAGATATAGAACAGGCCCCAAACACTAATTCTGGTGCATGGGTCATTTCCTCATCACTCAGAAAAAGGCAGCAGTCAACAGGAATCCCTAATAACAGTCACAGGAAAGCCTATTCAATAATAAACATTAAGCTAGTGTTGAGGGTATTGGAGCCCCATAATAAATACTATATATTTTGGATTCAGAAACAGTGTTTTTCATATATTATTATAATATATGGAAATTAGGAACAAATTCCACAGAAATTTCTCCAAACTTATGTTGGTCATTGGCTTCTACCTGCTTTCCTAACTCAGCTATCCCAGATTTCTGTATCTTTTCCCTGGGAAAAGAACCAGGAAACAGTGGAATGGCAGATAATGAATGGAGGGATAGAGAGGGAACAAATTAGGAACTCAAAAGTTTCCACCAATTAAAAAATTGATTCTTCCCTCAGTGCCAGCATATTTGTTTCTAGATCATCTCTACCGGGCAGTTCAGCATAATTAGTTTTAAAAAATAGGCTTTCGTGTCAGATAGACTTAGGTTTGAATCTCGGCTCTTTCACTTACTTACTATGGGGTCTTAGGCAAGCCATCTAATCTTTCAGGCTCAATTTATCAGTGAAATGAGGCTAAGAATGCCTTCATTAGCTTATTTTCATGTTAAATGAAATTAATAATGTAAAGGGAATGCAGTATTCATCCCCAAATAAGTACTCTGTAAGTGGTGGTGGTGGTGGTGGTGGTGGTGAAGTTATTGGTTGTCTTTCATTGAAACCCATATCCATCACGTGTTTAGTTTCTTTTAACATTGTTGGGGGTGGGCTCAGTGTCCATTATGTAAGCTGGTACAAAAGGCTATAGATCTGAAGCAACTGAACACCTGTTTTCATTATTTTTCAAAAATGATTTTTGTCTTTGTAAAGTTCCTACTCATTGTTATGAACACAAGTTGATTTGGGGTCATGACCCTGGATCTTACAGATTTCCCAGAGGTTTAATAAACAGATTTATTTTAAGTCATGATTAACTGGTTGTCATCCTAACTACCCAGAACTTTGAACAAAGGTTCATTCCTAATTAATCTGATAGAACCAGAGAAGCCATTCAATTAAATTGAACTGAGTTTGTGTTTCATGTTGCTCATCTTTCACTAAGTAGTGATACCTGTGGCATGAAGTGTGGGTTCTGAACTTAGCAGAGTTCTGTTGCTTGGGACATCATGAAAGCTACCAAGCTTTAATATAATGAACATTGTGGGAGCCAATGTCCATATAGAATCCAGAATCAGGGAAGTAAACCTATCAGCTTTCTCCAGCTTTCCATAATTCTATCTTCTTAGAGGCTTCACTGGTAGGCCTCAACTCACACTGGCTCTTGAGCCAATACTGGTAGGGTCATGAGGGCTTTCAGCAGATTAACCCTTCATCTATACTACCAAATCAATGTAGGCATTTGGAGAGCTGGAATGCAATCTTGAGTTCAAAACACTTTATATCCATAGTGAAGTTAGTGGCCAATTTTCACCATTCCTTTATCCTCTGCAATGATGGCCAAAGTCGAATGAGTTAATCAATACCATGGCTTCCCCATTGTTGATATTTAGGCTTTCAGTCCTCTCTCTGGGGCCCTAGTTGGATATGGTGAGTTAAGAGTTTCATTTTTTCTCCTAGAAACACTGAAAGTTGATCACATTCCTTCTCTGTGTCTCAATTATCTTCCTGGAATGACCTAGAAGAGGGAGACTTCAAATTTCAAGATGATGCTACCTATAGTATATTCTCTTGTGATTTTGAAAAATAATCTGCCAATACACTTGTAAATGATATTTGCATATGAGAATAATTAAAAGCCATCTGGGCAGAAAAAAGGATGGAAGGAAGAGGAATACGAAGTGTCTTCTATACAGCTGCCACTATCAGTGACAAATACACTTGAGGCCACCTAGCCTAGTGCCCTGCCTCCACTATAGGTCACCTCAAATCCATTTCATGACTGGTGTTTCAGCCATCCCTGAGTATATTGATTCTATTTTTTGCTTATTCATGTACACAAGTTCATCTTCAGATTTAAATAAACATTTTCTTGATGGAATTTCATCCTATTTCTTTCTTGGTCTATTTTTATGAAGAAGGGGATCATGTGGCATGGACACATTTTACTCTGGCATGGATCTTCAAAGTCTCCCTGCAGACTGAATCCCTGAGGCCTGGCAGCAGGTCACAACCAGTTTCCTTTGCAGTGATATATCCTTACAGAAGATAGGATGACTTGACAGTCTGATAGACACTTAAAGTGTGAAGATGAATAAAAGATACATCACTCCTGATGGGTATATATATATAAAAAAAGCTGTCAGTCGATGTAAGCACTATCCTAAAAACATACAGTACCATATCAGTGCTAGAGGGTGTTGGATATAAAAAAAGAGTTGGCAGATGGACAATTTTTGATAGGTCTATGTGCATGTGAAAACCAAGCTGAGAAAGAATTTGTTAGTCTTCATCCATTGCCCAGCTTTGAAAATCATATTTGGAAGCTTTGCTTTCTTTCTCTTTGACTTCTCTCAAGTCCCACATTATTAGCCAGTAGGTAGACTGGATAATGATCTAGGGGTGCTATGTCTAATGTGAGTGATGACAGGCAAGAGATTCTAGCCAAAATATATTACTCACTGTTGTTACTTGCCTGAAATTCTACCATTAGAACTTCTTATTTTGAGAATGTACTACAACTGAGACACAAGGAAAGAAAAACCTTCAGCTTACTCGAGTGAGGATTGATTTTCAGACATTTATGGTATCGGGGCATTAGGATTGTGGGTTAGCCAGAAGTCCAGGTAAAAAGGCATAGAGAAGAGAGTCAGAGGTCATAAAATTCAATATTGCCTACTTCACATTCTCATAGAAACATTTGAGGACATTCATCAAACCTTTGTTTGGTGATATGAATCTGTTTCAGAACATCACCTAAAGTGTTCAATTACTACTTGAATACCTCCAGTGATAGAAAGCTCTTTTCTTAATGAAGTTTGCTTTGTTGTTAGGCAGTTCTAAACTTTAGAAAGTTCTGTGCTGTAGGATTCCCAAATCTGCCTCAAGTTTCCATACTATTCATGTTTGTTCCTCATGGAATTAGACTGCTTCCTTATCCCCATGAAGGCTCTTGGGATAGGTAAAAGCAGCTTTTTTGATTCCCTACCCTTAATGCAGCTTCTTCTCCCATTTCTTACAAAATTCTTGAAAGGAAATAAGGATAAGGATGATAGTGAGCAGCTAATAGGAGAAAGAACAAATGGCTCACGGCCCTTCAGAATCTTCCATAAAAAGTCACACAAATAAAATGTAGAAGACTTGACAATGCCAAGTGTTGGCAAGAGTGTATTACTGAAATACTCCTACACTGCTGATGAGAATGCAAAATGGTATAGCCACTTTAGGAAATAGTTTTCAGTATCTTATAAACAGTCTTACCACATGACTTACTCCTAAGTATTTAACCCAAGAAAAATGAAAATATATGTATGCACACAAACTTGTACAGTAATGTTTACAGCAGCTTTATTTGTAATGTTCCCAATCTGGAAACAACCCAAATGTTCATCAACAAAGTGAAACATGATGTAGTAGATCAACAAAATAAAATATTTTTGGAAATAAAAAGAACTGAAGTACTGATATATCCATGACCACGGATGAACCTCAAAACTATGCTAAATGAAAGAAGCCAATGACAAAACACAACTTATTGTATGATTACATTTATGTGAAATGTTGAGAAAAGACAAATCTATATATATTAAATCTATATGTATTTCAAATGTGGTGTTTACACAGATGTATGTATTTATCAAAACTCATTAGCTGTATATGTATTTTTTTATTTTAAAATAGTTTATTTTCAAATTGGTTTACATAAAACACCCAGTGTTCATCCCAACATGTGCCCTTTTTTAATGCCCATCACCCCCTCTCCCCCCCCATCTCCCTCACCCTCAGTTTGTTCCCAGTCCTTGAGAGTCTCTTATGTTTTATCTCCCTCCCTCTCTGTGTCTTTTTTTTCTTTCCCCTCTTCCCCTCCCCCTGGTTTTTGCTTAGTCTCACCAAGTCCATCTATTCGTGGAAACATATGGTATCTGTCTTTTTCTGACTGACTTATTTCACTTAACATAATACGCTCCAGTTCCATCCATGTTGCTACGCATGGCCAGATTTCATTTTTTCTCATTGCCACATAGTAGTCCATTGTATATATGTACCACATCTTCTTTATCCACTCGTCAGTTGATGGGCACTTAGTTTGTTTCCATGTTTTGGCTATTGTCGAAAGTGCTGCTATGAACATTGGGGTACATGTGCTCCTATGCATCAGCAATCCTGTGTCTCTTGGGTAGATTCCTAGCAGGGCTATTGCTGGATCATAGGGTAGCTCTATGTTCATTTTTTTGAGGAACCTCCACACGGTTTTCCAGAGTGGCTGCACCAGTTTGCATTGCCACCAACAATGTAGGAGGGTGCCTACTTCTCCACATCCCCGCCAGCATCTATAGTTTCCTGATTTGTTTATTTTAGCCACTCTGACTGGTGTAAGGTGGTATCGCAGTGTGGTTTTGATTTGTATTTCCCTGATGATGAGTGACATTGAACATCGTTTCAAGTGTCTATTTGCCATCTGAATGTCCTCTTTGGAGAAGTGTCTATTCATATCTTCCGCCCATTTCTTCACTGGGTTGTTTGTTTTTCGGGTGTGGAGTTTGGTAAGTTCTTTATAGATTTTAGATATTAGTCCTTTATCCGATATGTCATTTGCGATGATCTTTTCCCATTCCGTTGGTTGCCTATTCGTTTTGTTGGTTGTTTCTTTTGCTGTGCAGAAGCTTTTTATCTTGATGAAGTCCCAATAGTTCATCTTTGCTTTTAATTCCCTTGCCTTTGGAGACGTGTCAAGTAAGAAATTGGTGCGTCTTAGGTCAAAGAGGATTTTCCCTGCTTTTTCCTGTAGGATTTTGACGGTTTCCTGTCTCACATTCAGATCTTTTATCCATTTAGAATTTATTTTTGTGAGTGGTGTAAGAAAGTGGTCTAGTTTCATTCTTTTGCAAGTTGCTGTCCAATTCTCCCAGCACCATTTATTAAAGAGGCTGTCTTTTTTCCATTGAATACATTTTCCTGCTTTGTCAAAGATTAGTTGGCCATATACTTGCGGGTCCATTTCTGAGTTTTCCATTCTATTCCATTGGTCTATGTGTCTGTTTTTGTGCCAATACCATACAGTCTTGATGACCACCGCTTTGTAGTAGAGGTTAAAGTCTAGGATTGTGATGCCTCCCGCCTTGGTTTTATTCTTCAGTATTATTTTGGCTATTCGAGGTCTTTTGTGGTTCCATACAAATTTTAGGATTGTTTGCTGTAGCTTTGAGAAGAATGCTGGTGCAATTTTGATTGGGATTGCATTGAATGTGTAGATGGCTTTGGGTAGTATTGCCATTTTAACGATATTTATTCTTCCAATCCATGAGCATGGGATGTTTTTCCATTTCCTTGTGTCTTCCTCAATTTCCTTCATAAGTTTTTTATAGTTTTCAGTGTAGAGGTCTTTCACATCTTTGGTTAGGTTTATTCCTAAGTATTTTATGGTTTTTGGTGCAATTGTGAAAGGGATTAGCTTCTTTATTTCTCTTTCTGCTGCTTCATTGTTGGTGTATAGAAATGCCACCGATTTCTGTACATTGATTTTGTATCCTGCAACTTTGCTGAAATCATGGATCAGTTCTAGTAGGCTTTTGGTAGATTCCGTCGGGTTTTCCATGTAAAGTATCATGTCATCTGCAAAAAGTGAAAGTTTGACTTCCTCCTTGCCAATCTTGATGCCTTTTATTTTGTTTTGTTGTCTGATTGCTGATGCTAAGACTTCCAACACTATGTTAAATAGCAGTGGCGAGAGTGGACACCCCTGTCGTGTTCCTGATCTCAGGGGGAAGGCTTTCAGTTTTTCCCCATTGAGGATGATATTAGCTGTGGGCTTTTCATATACGGCTTTTATGATGTTTAAGTATGTTCCTTCTATCCCGACTTTCTCGAGCGTTTTTATTAAGAAAGGGTGCTGTATTTTGTCAAATGCTTTTTCTGCATCTATTGACAGGATCATATGGTTCTTATCTTTTCTTTTGTTGATGTGATGTATCACGTTGATTGATTTGCGAATATTGAACCAGCCCTGCAACCCAGGGATGAATCCTACTTGATCATGGTGGATAATTCTCTTTATGTGTTGTTGGATTCGATTTGCTAGTATCTTATTGAAAATTTTTGCATCCATATTCATCAGGGATATTGGCCTGTAATTCTCCTTCTTTGCTGGATGTCTATCTGGTTTGGGAATCAAAGTGATGCTGGCTTCATAGAATGAGTTCGGGAGTTTTCCTTCCGTTTCAATTTTTTGGAACAGCTTGAGGAGGATAGGAATTAACTCTGTTTTAAATGTCTGGTAAAATTCCGCAGGAAAGCCGTCTGGTCCAGGGCTTTTATTTGCTGGGAGATTTTTGATAACTGATTCTATTTCTTCACTAGTTATGGGTCTGTTCAAATTTTCTATTTCTTCCCGTTTGAGTTTTGGTAGCGTGTGGCTATTTAGGAAGCTGTCCATTTCTTCCAGATTGCTAAGTTTGGTGGCATATAATTTTTCATAGTATTCTCTGATGATTGTTTGTATCTCTGAGGGATTGGTTGTAATTTCTCCCTTTTCATTCACAATTTTATCTATTTGAGTTCTCTCTCTTTTCTTTTTGAGAAGCCTGGCTAGAGGTTTGTCTATTTTGTTTATTTTTTCAAAGAACCAGCTTTTGGTCTCATTGATCTGTTCCACTACCTTTTCTGTCTCCATATGGTTAATTTGTGCTCTGATCTTAGTTATTTCTCTCTTTCTGCTGGGCTTGGGTTGTTTTATTTGTTCTGCTTCTAGTTCCTTTAGGTGCGCTGTTAGAATTTGTGTTATTGATTTTTCTTTTTTCTTGAGATGGGCCTGGATTGCAATATATTTCCCTTTCAGGACTGCTTTTGCTGTGTCCCAAAGCGTTTGGATTGTTGTATTTTCATTTTCATTTGTTTCCATGTATTTTTTAATTTCTTCTCTGATGGCTTGGTTGACCCAGTCATCTTTTAGTAGGTTATTTCTTAGCCGCCATGTTCTTGGATATTTTCCAGGCTTTCTCCTGTGGTTGATTTCAAGTTTCAAAGCATTGTGGTCTGACAGTGTACACGGTATGATCTCAATTCTTTTATATTTATTCAGAGCTTCCCTGTGCCCCAGAATGTGGTCTATCTTGGAAAATGTACCGTGTGCAGTTGAGAAGAACGTAAATTCCTTTGCTTCTGGATGAAGGACCCTAAAGATGTCTGTGAGGCCCATCTGTTCTAATGTGTCGTTCAGGGCTATTGTTTCTGTGGAGATTTTCTGTTTTGTGGATCTATCCAATGCTGAGAGTGGAGTGTTGAGATCCCCTACTATTAGGACATTTTTATCGATGAGGTTGCTAATGTTTGTAATTAGTTGTTTTACCAATTTGGGTGCCCCCGAATTCGGTGCGTAGATATTTACAATTGTTAGCTCTTCCTGCTGGATGGTCCCTGAGACTATTATTTAATGTCCTTCTTCATCTCTGATTACATCGTTCATTTTAAAGTCCAGTTTGTCTGATATAAGTGTGGCTACTCCGGCTTTCTTCTGCCTTCCCGTAGCATGGTAGATAGTTTTCCATCCCCTCACTTTCAATCTGAAGGTGTCTTCAGGTTTAAGATGAGTTTCTTGAAGACAGCAAATAGATGGGTCTTGTTTTTTAATCCATTCTGTTATCCTGTGTCTTTTGATTGGCGCATTTAGTCCATTTACATTCAGTGTTAATATTGAAAAATATGGGCTTACAGTCACTGTATTATCTGTAGGTTTCATGATTGTAAGGCTGTCCCTGGTAGTTTGTGTTCTTTGCAGGTTTGCCTTCATAGAATGCCCCTCAGGATCTCTTGCAGTGCTGGCTTATTTGTGATAAATTCTTTCAGTTTTTGTTTGTTGGGAAAAACCTTGATCTCTCCTTCTATTCTGAACGACAGGCTAGCCGGATACAGAATTCTTGGTTGCATGTCCTTCTTGCTCATCACATTGAAGATATCCTGCCATTCCTTTCTGGCTTGCCAAGTTTCTGTAGATAAGTCTGCTACTACCCTTATAGGTCTCCCTTTGTATGTTAGGGTTCTTTTGTCCCTAGCTGCTTTCAGGATTCTCTCCCTATCTTTGTATTTTGCCAGCTTCACTATGATGTGCCGTGCAGAAGGTCTATTCAAGTTACGTCTGAGGGGAGTTCTCTGTGCCTCTTGGATTTCCATGCCCTTTTCCTTCCTCATGTTGGTGAAGTTCTCAGCAATGATTTGTTCAAGAACCCCTTCGACTCCTTTCTCTCTCTCTTCTTCCTCTGGGACTCCTATGATACGGATATTGTTTCTTTTGAGTTCATCGCTCAGCTCTCGAATTCTCCTTTCCTGTTCCTGGATCAGCTTCTCTCTCTTTTTATCTGCTTCCTCTTTTTCAACGATTTTGTCCTCTAAGGCACTAACTCTTTCCTCTACCTCTTCAATCCGTGCTGTGGCTGCTTCCAGTTTCCCCTGTATTTCTTCTAATTTCTTCTTTAATTCTTCCTGCCCGTTTTTTTTTTTTTGTTTTTTTTTTAAATAGTTTATTTTCAAATTGGTTTACATAAAACACCCAGTGTTCATCCCAACATGTGCCCTTTTTTAATGCCCATCACCCCCTCTCCCCCCCCCATCTCCCTCACCCTCAGTTTGTTCTTAGTCTTTGAGAGTCTCTTATGTTTTATCTCCCTCCCTCTCTGTGTCTTTTTTTTCTTTCCCCTCTTCCCCTCCCCCTGGTTTTTGCTTAGTCTCTAAGGTCCTTGAACTCTGCCGCGCGGGACCCCTTGCATTCTTCTAAGCTTTTTTCAAGGCCAGCGATTAGTTTTATGATTGTCATTCTATATTCATGTTCTGTTATGTTGCTTATATCTGTTTTCATTAATTCTTGAGCTGTCACTGCTTCTTGTGGATTCTTTTGAGGAGAATTCTTCCGTCTCGTCATTTTGGCTGGATGTGTTTTGGGTTGTTTCTTGAAGTTTCCCTGGAAAGGAAAACAGAGGTCTTAGGGCGTTGTCTATGTTTCTTGCGTTCCTTGTAAGCTGCTACACCTTTTCTGCCAGGTTCTTGGAGTTGAGAATCTCTTTGTTTCGGTCGCTCTCAATTCAAAAAAACAAGGGAAACTCTTAGCTGTATATTTTAAATTGATGAATTTTATTGTGTATGAGTTATACCCCCAATATTCCCCCAGATTTTTTTTAAACCAAGCAGAGGCAAGATTTCTGCAAAGTCATGTTACTGCTGGTCCCTTTGCATCCCCAGTTATCCTTTGGTCACTCCAAGTGTCAATGACAGCAGCATCCTAGATACAGAGGTCATCAAGAACACAATAACACAAGTAAGAGAAAAGAACTAAGCCTTATTGAAAATATGATCCGTTAGAAATATAAGCGAAGTAGACGTGGCTTTGCCAAAATCTGGGGCTCAAGACAGAAGGGCTTTGCAAAAGGAGTATTTTGGGTGTATTATAAGAAAAGACCACGTATACAATGAGAGCATTTTCTCACCTGTGATGGATGTGAAGAAGGGAATTGTTTATATGTCACCAATAAACTATTTCTCTACCATATCTGTACTTAGAATGTCATCAGAGTTATCAGCCCTTCTTTTTTCTTAATTAATTTAATGTATTTATTTAAATACAAGTTAGTTAAAATACAGTGTAGTATTGGTTTCAGAAGTAGAACTCAATGATTCATCACTTACATATGACACCCAGTGTCCATGCCAACCTGTACCCTCCTTAATGCCCATCACCCGTTTAACCTATCCCCCACCCACCTCCCATCCAGCAACCTTCATTTTGTTCTCCATATTTAAGAGTCTCTTATGGTTTGCCTCCCTCTCTGTTATCTTATTTTTCTTTACCTTCCCTAATGTTCATCTGTTTTGTTTCTTAAATTCCACATGTAAGTGAAATCATAAGATATTTGTCTCTCTCTGATTATTTCGTTTAGTGTAATACCCTCTCATTCCATCCACATTGTCGTAAATGGTAATATTTCAATCTTTTTGATCACCAAGTAATATTTCATTGTGTGTGTATATACATACATATATATGTGTATATAAATGTGCATATATATACATATATATATATATATATATATATAATTTATCCATTCATTAGTTGATGGACTTTGGACTCTTTCCATAATTTGGCTATTGTTGATAGTGCTTCTATAAACATTGGGCTGCATGTGCCCTTCGAATCAGCATTTTTATATCCTTTGGATAAATAGTAGTGCAATTGCTGGGTCACAAGGTAGTTCTATTTTTAAGTTTTTGAGATACTTCCGTACTATTTTCCAGAGTGGCTGCACCAGTTAACATTCCCACTAACAGTGCAAACGTGTTCCCCTTTCTCTGCAACCTCGCCAACATCTGTTGTTGCCTGAGTTGTTCATTTTAGCCATTCTGACAGGCATGAGAGAGTATCTCATTGTGGTTTTGATTTGTCTTTCTCTGATGATGAGTAATGTTGACCATCTTTTCTTGTGTCTATTAGCCATCTGTATGTCTTCTTTGGAAAAGTGTCTATTAATGTCTTATGCCAATTTCTTCATTGGATTATTTGTATTTTGGGTGTTGAGTTTGATAAGTTCTTTATATATATTGGATACTAACCCTTAATCCAATATGTCATTTGCAAATATCTTCTCCCATTCCATTGGCTGCCTTTTAGATTTGCTGATTGTTCCTTTGCTGTGCAGAAGCTTTTTATCTTTTTTTTTTCATGTTTATTTATTTTTGAGAGAGAGAGAGAAAGACAGAGCATGGGTGGAGGAGGTCAGAGAGAGAAGAAGACACAGAATCCAAAGCAGACTCCAGGCTTTACGCTGTTAGCACAGAGACCAATGTTGGGCTCAAACCCACAAACTGCGAGATCATGACATGAGCTGAAGTCAGACGCTTAACCAACTCAGCAATCCAGGCACCCAGAAGCTTTTTAGCTCAATGAGGTCCCAATAGTTCATTTTTGCTTTAATTTCCCTTGCCTCTGGAGGCATGTCAAATAAGAAGTTGCTGTGGCCGAGGTCAAAGAGGTTGCTGCCTGTGTTCTCCTCTAGGATTTTGGTGATTTCCTGTCTCACATTTAGGTCTTTAATCAATTTTGAATTTATTTATGCATATGGTATAAGAAAGTGGTCCAGTTTCAGTCTCCTGCATGTTGTTTTCTAGTTTTCCCAGCACCATTTGCTGAAGAGATGTCTTTTTTTCCATTGTATATTCTTGTCTTCTTTGTTGTAGATTGGTTGGCCATACATTTGTGGGTCCATTTCTGTTCCATTGATCTATGTACCTTTTGTGTATGTGTGTCAGTACCATGCTGTCTTGATGATTATAACTAGGTAATACAGTTTTAAGTATAGAATTGTGATGCCTCGAGCTTTGGTTTTCCTTTTCAACATTACTTTGGCTATTTGGGAATTTTTCTGGTTCTGTAAAAATTTTAGAATTGTTTGTTCTGGCACTGTGAAGCATGTTGGTGTTATTTTGATAGGGATTTCACTAAATGTGTAGATTGCTTTGGGTAGTATAGACATTTAAACAATATTTGTTCTCCCGATCCATGAGCATGGAATGTTTTTCCATTTCTTTGTTTCTTCTTCAATTTCTTTCATAAAATTTCTATAGTTTTCAGCATACAGATATTTTACATCTTTTTTTTTTAACTTTTAAATGTTTGTTATTTTGAGAGACAGATACAGAGCATGAGCAGGGGAGGGGCAGAGAAAGACACACACACAGAATCCAAAGCAGGCACCAGGCTCCGAGCTGTTAACAGACAGCCCAACATGGTGCTCGAACTCACAAATCACAAGATCATGACCTCAGCTGAAGTCAGATGCTTAACTAACTGACTGAGCCACCTAGGTGACCGTGGATCTTTTACCTCTTTGGTTAGGTTTATTCCTAGGTATCATATGGGTTTTGGTGCAGTTGTAAATGGCATCAATTCCTTGATTTCTCTTTCTGCTGCTTCATTATTGGTGTATAGAAATGCAACTGATTTCCGTATGTGGATTTTGTATCCTGCAAATTTGCTGAATTCACATATCAGTTCTAGCAGTTTTTTGGTGGAATCTTTTGGTTTTCCATATAGAGTATCATGTTATCTGTGAAGAGTGAAAATTTGATTTCTTCTCTGCTCGTTTGGATGCCTTTTATGTCCTTTCGTTGTCTGATTGCTGAGGTGAGAATTTTCAGTGCTCTGTTGAACAACAGTGGTGAGACTGGACATCCCTGTCGTGTTCCTGACCTTAGAGGGAAAACTCTAATCTTTCCCCATTGATGATGATATTAGCTGTGGGTCTTTTATATATGGCCTTTATGATGTTGAGGCATATTCCTTCTACCCCTACTTTCTTGAGGGTTTTTATCAAGAAAGGATGCTGTATTTTGTCAAATGCTTTTTCTGCACCTATCAAGAGGATCATGTGGTTCTTATACTTTCTTTCACTAATGTGGTATATCACGTTGATTGATTTGTGACTACTGAGCCAGCTCTGTAGCCCAGGAATAAATCCGACTTGATTATGGTGAATAATTCTTTTAATGTACTATTGAATTTTATTTGCTATTATCTTGTTGAGAATTTTTGCATCTAGGTTCATCAGGAATATTGGCCTGTAATTCTCCTTTTTACTGGGTCTTTGTCTGGTTTTGGAACCAGGGTAATGCTGTCTTCATAGAATGAGTTTGGAATCTTTCCTTCCATTTCTATTTTTTTGGAAAAGTTTGAGAAGAATAGGTATTAACTCTTATTTAAATGTCTGGTAAAATTTCCTTGGGAAGTCATCTGGCCCAAGACTCTTATTTGTTGGGAGATTTTTGATAACTGATTCAATTTCTTTGCTGGTTATAGACTTGTTCAAAT
This sequence comes from Paguma larvata, assembly GCA_030068075.1. Taxonomy (NCBI): domain Eukaryota; kingdom Metazoa; phylum Chordata; class Mammalia; order Carnivora; family Viverridae; genus Paguma; species Paguma larvata. Next base: position 86,894,188 of record CM057830.1, read on the forward strand.
TTTCTATTTCTTCCTGTTTAAGTTTTGGTAGTGTGTAAGTTTCTAGGAATTTGTCCATTCCTTCCATATTGCCCAGTTCGTTGGCACATAATTGTTCATAGTATTCTCTTATAATTGTTTGTATTTCTGTGGTGTTGGTTGTGATCTCTCTTCTTTTATTCATGATTTTACCTATTTGAGTCCTTTCTCTTTTTGAGAAGTCTGGCTAGGGGATTATCAATTTTATTTATTCATTCAAAAAACATCTTTCAGTTTCACCAATCTGTTCTATGGTGTGTGTGTGTGTTTTTTTCTGTTTTTTGTTTTTTGTTTTGGTTTCTATATCATTTATTTATGCTCTTATGTTTGTTATTTCCCTTCTTTTGCTGGCTTTAGGTATATTTGCTGCTCCTTTTCTAACTCCTTTAGGTGTAAAGTTAGGTTGTGTATTTGGGACCCTTATTGCTTCTTGATATAGGCCAGAATTGCAATGTACTTTCCTCCTATAACTGCCTTTGCTGCCTACCAGAGAGTTTGGACTGTTGTGTTTCCATTTTCATTGGCTTTCATATATTTTTTATTTCTTCTTTAATTTCTTGGTTAACCCATTCATTCTTTAATAGAATGTTCTTTAATCTTCATGTAATTAAGGGCTTTCCAAATTTTTTCTTGTGGTTGAATTTAACATTCATAGTGTTGTGATCTGAAAATATTCATGGTATGATATCGATCTTTTTGTACCTGTTTAGGTCTGATCCACATATCCACCGGTATGTGATCCACTCTGGAGAATGTTCCATGTGCACTCAAGATGAATGTATATTCTGCTGCTTTAGGATGAAATGTTCTGAATATATCTGTTAAGTGCATCTGGTCCAGTATGTCATTCAAAGCCATTGTTTCCTTGTTAGTTTTCTGCTTTGATGATCTGTCTATTGCTGTAAGTGGAATGTTGAAGTCCCCTACTATTATGGTATTACTATCAATGAGTTTCTTTATGTTTGTTATTAATCAATTTGGGCATTCTCAAGTCAGTCCTTCTAACAATGTTTCTTCCTTTCAGTTTTCTTTTTGCTCTAGACAAATTTCAAGCAGCTCAGGAGACACTCTCCTTGAAAGGCTTTTTATTTCTGATCCAACTAGACTAGTTTTGGTCCTGAGTCTTTAGCCCTTAGAGGGAAGAAGTCTTGCTATATGTTTCACATTCATGCTTATTTGATCTTCTCAAGCTTATAAAACAGTTCTGATCATTATTACTTATTTTTCAGGTGAGAAAATTTAAGTATGTGAGGCTAAAAAACTTGCCCAAGTTATCCTAATACTTGAAGCTAATACTCCATATTATAACTACAACCCAGGTCTGACTCCAGAGCTTGGGCTGTTAACTGCCAAATCCTTCTATCTCAGATTCTTAAAATAATAGTTATCACTGATTAAATCGTTGTTATGAGCCAGGTACTGCAACAAGCACTTTGCATACATTACTTTAGTAATTCTAGAATCCCCATGGCCTATGTGGGCTTACTACAACAGAGTGTCTGGTATATAATAGACATTCAGTCAAGATTCATTATGTGAATAAATGAATAGCCAATAGCGGTAGATATTATTGGCCCCATCTTATGATAAAGAAAAGGAAGCTAAAAAAAAGAAAGAAGGAAAATGAAACTCAAAAAGATTAATATGCCTAAGGTTACACATCTCTCAACTGGCAGAGCCCAAAGCTCTTCCACACTGTGTCTGTTCTAGCATCAGAGGGTTGGAAAATGTCAGCCAGTGAAAATAGAGCATTCTAACAGTAAGAGCACAGACTTAAGGTTGCTGATGCTGCTTGGGATGCTAAAGAACCCCACCTCTTCTTACTTTGCTTTTTCACATCCCCCAGGATCTGTCCCACTGTGACCTGATTCCACTTGGAGCCCAACATGTGGGAGGTAAGTAATACTCCTGTCTTCATATAAGAATGGTTGAAAACTGCATAACTTTAAACAACTCTTGTCTGGATTATTTTGCATTTGTTTTCTTTCTAAATTTGCTAGATAATTGTCTTGACCTGGGGCTTGGGCTAATCTGAAACTCTTCTAAGAGACTAAACAACCTATTCATATAAGCAAAGTACAACCTCAAGGATCTCTAAGACTTCTCACTACTCTGGTTAAGGTCATTAAATTGAAGGACTGAAGTATTGCCTGCAGAACATTTGTCCCATAGAGATAAATCTTTGTCTATATTTCTATCTGGTTAACTCAAGCATCTGTAATGCAAAAACATGCTAGATATACCGGAACAGGGCTGGGTTTTGCACTCACATCAGAGAAAAATAATAGAAGTGATATACAGGGAGTGGAGAAAAGTAAGGCTAGCTTTGCTAACATCTAGTTTTAACTATGGATGTCATGGGCAGATATTATAAATCCAACAAAGAGTTACTGAACACTTTTATATGTAAGGAAATATGTTGGCACTTGTGGACACAGAATTGCAATTGGTTAATTCCTATCTTGATTAGCTCATAGTATAGTAAGGAAAACAGGCATATAATAATTAATTACAGTTTCTTCTTTGCAACAAGAAACACTAAGGCAAGTTATATATTAAGTGAGTTAACTTTAGCTTAAGCCACTCTTTCCACACCAAAAGACTTGTGTAGAATTACCTTCCCCAGAACCCCTAGGTGGAAACTGGAACTGGTAACCTTCCAGTGTCTGCAGAAAATATGATATTGGTGGCTTCTATCACCGATGTCTGCTAGATACAAGGAACTTTAGACATAGTATCTCAACTCATCACAGCTACATTGCAATACAGTTTTACAGATGTGGAAACTGAGGTTCAAAGTGGTAACTTGCCCAAGGTCTCACATCTTTGGCCATGAATTCAGACTGGGATTTTAATCTAAATTTTGTCTAAATCCAGAGTGAATGATTTTTTTCTATTGCTTCAAAGTATTTCCAGGACACAGTTTTATGAGCAAGAGTTGAGTATTCTAGTCCGAGTACTAATACTGAACAGTTGTATGTCCTTAGACAACTCTTTCCTTATCTGTTGGGGGGGGTGTTAAATACACACCTTGCCTACTTCATAGTTTATCAAAATGACAACGAGATAGGAGAATACTTAGATCACTACAATGCTCTGCATATGTGTGAGATATTACAGATTTTTGAATGACAGTAAACGGTTGCTTCTGCACTATATAATCCCTGTATTGCTTGTTTCCTCATAGTCAAGGCTAGGAGGGAGAGAAAGCATGACTAGGGTTTGGGATTGGAACTTAGCACTAAGAGTCATAAACATGACCATATTCCATATCATTTTCCATTTCTGCAGCCTCAAGTTCTTCATCTCTAAAGTTGAAACTTTTCTCTAATCTGTGACATTTAGGAGGCTTCTTGTAATTTAAAACATAATATTAAAAAAAAAAACTAAAAAAAAAGAATCTTTTAGAGAAACAGACAATTTCAAGATCTAGGGCTAGGCAGAGTTCTTAGACTTGACAACAAAAGTATGTTGCATAAAAGGAAAAAAATAGTAAATGGAGTTTCATCAATGTTAAAAATGTTTATTCTGCATAAAACCATGTGAAAAGGGAAAATAAACATGTTAAAACTGGAAAAAAAAAACACATAATATATACTAAGTTACTTATATTAGGTTTTCCCCACCTTGAATAGGGCCGAGGGTGCACACACACCACAGGGACCTGGAAATGCAAGAAAGTTTAAATCTAAGTGAGCTAAACTCTGTCAGCTCATCAGTTGTAAGTGGTATTCAGCACTAAATGAATTGTACTTAATGAATTAAAGATGAAAGAGACAGCATGGAGCATGAATGCAGGAGAAGACCTTTCATTTCAAATTGATTTTTTTCAAAAGTGAATTCTTTTTTTAAATAATTTATTGTCAAACTGGTTTCCATACAACACTCAGTGCTCATCCCAACAAGTGCCCTCCTTTGTGCCCGTCACCCACTCTCCCCACTCCCATACCCCTCTCACCCCTCAGTTTGTTCTTAGTCTTTGAGAGTCTCTTATGTTTTGTCTTCCTCCCTCTCTGTCTTTTTTCCTTTCTTCTCTTACCCTCACCCATGGTTTTCTGCTAAGTTTCTAAAAATCTACCTATGCGTGGAAACATGGTATCTGTCTTTCTCTGACTGACTTATTTCATTTAGCATAATACCCTCCAGGTCCATCCATGTTGCTACACATGGCCAGATTTCATTCTTCCTCATTGCTGTGTAGTATTCCGTTGTATATATATACCACTTCTTTATCCATTCATCCATTAATGGACACTTAGTCTCTTTCCATGATTTGGCTATTGTTGAAAGTGCTCCTATGAACATTGGGGTACATGTGCCCTATGCATCAGCACTCCCGTGTCTCTTGGGTAGATTCCTAGCAGTACTATTGCTGGGTCATAGGGTAGTTCTATTTTCATTTTTTTGAGGAACCTCCACACCATTTTACAGAGCTCTGAACTAGTTTGCATTCCCACCAAGAGCGTAGGAGGGTGCCTGCTTGTCCACATCCTCACCAGTATCTATAGTTTCCTGATTTATTCATTTTAGCCACTCTAATAAGCGAGGTGGTATCTCAGTGTGGTTTTGATTTGTATTTCTCTGATGAGTGACGTTGAGCATTGTTTCATGTGTCTGTTGGCCATCTGAATGTCTTCTTTGGAGAAGTGTCTATTCATATCTTCCACCCAATTCTTCACTGGATTATTCGTTTCTCAGGTGTGGAGTTTGTTAAGTTCTTTATAGATACTAGTCCTTTATCCAATATGTCATTTGTAATTATCCTTTCCCATTCCATTGGTTGTCTATTAGTTTTCTTGGTTGTTTCCTTTGCTGTGCAGAAGCTTTTTATCTTGATGAGGTCCCAATAGTTCATTTTTGCTTGTAATCCCCTCGTCTTTGCAGATGTGTCATGTAGGAAATTGCTGCTGCTCAGGTCAGAAAGGTTTTTACCTGCTTTCTCCTCTAGGATTTTGATGGTTTCGTGTCTCACATTTAGGTCCTTCATTCATTTTGAGTTTATTTTTGTGAGTGGTGTAAGAAAGTGGTCTAGTTTATTCTTCTGCATGTTGCTGTCCAGTTCTCCCAGCACCATTTGTTAAAGAGGCTGTCTTTTTTCCATTGGATAGTCTTTCCTGCTTTGTCAAAGATTAGTTGGCCATATGCTTGTGGGTCCATCTCTGGGTTCTCTATTCTATTCCATTGGTCTATGTGTCTGTTCTTGTGCCAATACCATACAGTCTTGATGACTACCGCTTTGTAGTAGAGGTTACAGTCTGGGATTGTGATGCCTCCCACCTTGGTTTTATTCTTCAGTATTACTTTGGCTATTCGGGGTCTTTTGTGGTTACATACAAATTTTAGGATTGTTTGCTGTAGCTATGAGAAGAATGCTGGTGCAATTTTGATAGGGATTGCATTGAATGTGTAGATTGCTTTGGGTAGTATTGCCATTTTAACAATATTTATTCTTCCAATCCAAGAGCATGGGATGTTTTTCCATTTCCTTGTGGCTTCCTCAATTTCCTTCATAAGTTTTTTATACTTTTCAGCGTAGAGATCTTATACATCTTTCGTTAAGTTTATTCCTAGGTATTTTATGGTTTTTGGTGCAATTGTGAATGGGATTTGCTCCTTTATTTCTCTTTCTATTGCTTCATTGTTGGTGTAAAGGAATGCAACCGATTTCTGTACATTGATTTTGTATCCTGCAACTTTGCCAAATTCATGGATCAGTTCTATTAGGCTTTTGGTGGATTCTGTTGGGTTTTCCATGTAAAGTATCATGTCGTCTGCGAAAAGTGAAAGTTTGACTTCATCCTTGCCTATGCTGATGCCTTTTATTTTGCTTTGTTGTCTGATTGCTGATGCTAGGACCTCTAACACTATGTTAAATAGCAGTGGTGAGTGTGGACATCCCTGTCGTGTTCCTGATCTCAGAGGGGAGACTCTCAGTTTTTCCCCTTTGAGGATGAAGTTAGCTGTGGGCTTTTCATAAATGACTTTTATGATGTTTAAGTATGTTCCTTCTATCCCGACTTTTCGAGATTTCTTATTAGGAAAGGATGCTGTTTTTGTCAAATGCGTTCTCTGCATCTACTGACAGGATCATATGGTTCTTATCTTTTCTTTTGTTATTGTGATGTATCACGTTGATTGATTTGCAAATATTGTACCAGCCCTTCAACCCAGGGAAGAATCCTACTTGATCATAGTGAATAATTCTTTTTATATGCTGTTGGATTCAATTTGCTAGTATCTTGTTGAGAATTTTTGCATCCATATTCATCAAGGATATTGGTCTGTAGTTCTCTTTTTTTGCTTGGTCTCTGTCTCGTTTGGGAAACAAAGAAATACTGTCTTCATAGAATGAGTCCGGGAGTTTTCCTTCCATCACAAATATTTGGAACAGCTTGAGGAGGATAGGTATTAACTCTGTTTTTTATTTTTAATTTTTTATAATAGTTTATTCTCAATTGGTTTACATATAACACCCAGTGTTCATCCCAACATGTGCCCTCTTTAATGCCTGTCACACCCTCTCCCGGCTCCCTCACCCCCTCACCCTCAGTTTGTTCTTAGTCTTTGAGAGTCTCTTATGTTTTATCTCCCTCCCTCTCTGTGTCTTTTTTTCCTTTCTCCTCTTCCCCTCCACCTGGTTTTTGCTTATCACACAAAGTCCACCTATTCGTGGAAACATATGGTAACTGTCTTTTTCTGACTAACTTGTTTCACTTAACATAATACCCTCCAGTTCCATCCATGTTGCTACACATGGCCAGATTTCATTTTTTCTCATTGCCACATAGTAGTCCATTGTATATATGTGCCACAAATCCTTTATCCATTCGTCAGTTGATGGGCACTTGGTCTCTTTCCATGATTTGGCTATTGTCGAAAGTGCTGCTATGAACATTGGGGTACACGTGCCCCTATGCATCAGCATTCCTGTGTCTCTTGGGTAGATTCCTAGCAGGGCTATTGCTGGGTAATAGGGTAGCTCTATTTTCATTTTTTTGAGGAACCTCCACACCGTTTTCCAGAGTGGCTGCACCAGTTTGCATTCCCACCAACAGTGTAGGAGGGTGCCTCTTCTCCACGTCCGCGCCAGCATATATAGTTTCCTGATTTATTCATTTTAGCCTCTCGAACCGGTGTAAGGTGTTATCTCAGTGTGATTTTGATTTGTATTTCCCTGATGATGAGTGACTTTGAGCATCGTTTCATGTGTCTGTTGGCCATCTGAAAGTCCTCTTTGGAGAAGTGTCTATTTATATCTTCTGCCCATTTCTTCACTAGATTATTTATTTTTCGCGTGTGGAGTTTGGTAAGTTCTTTATAAATTTTAGATATTAGTCCTTTATCCGATATGTCATTTGCGATGATCCTTTCTCATTCCGTTGGTTGCCTATCAGTTTTGTTGGTTGTTTCTTTTGCCGTGCAGAAGCTTTTTATCTTGATGAGGTCCCAGTAGTTCATCTTTGCTTTTAATTCCCTTGCTTTTGGAGACGTGTCGAGTAAGAAATTGGTGCGTCTTAGGTCAAAGAGGCTTTTTCCTGCTTTCTCCTGTAGGATTTTGACGGTTTCCCGTCTCACATTCAGATCTTTTATCCACTTAGAATTTATTTTTGTGAGTGGTGTAAGAAAGTGGTCTAGTTTCATTCTTTTTCATGTTGCTGTCCAGTTCTCCCAGCACCATTTATTAAAGAGGCTATCTTTTTTCCATTGGATACATTTTCCCGCTTTGTCAAAGATTAGTTGGCCATATACTTGCGGGTCCATTTCTGAGTTTTCTATTCTATGCCATTGGTCTATGTGTCTGTTTTTGTGCCAATACCATACAGTCTTGATGACTACCGCTTTGTAGTAGAGGTTACAGTCTGGGATTGTGATGCCTCCTGCCTTGGTTTTATTCTTCAGTATTATTTTGGCTATTCGAGGTCTTTTGAGGTTCCATACAAATTTTAGGATTGTTTGCTCTAGCTTTGAGAAGAATGCTGGTGCAATTTTGATTGGGATTGCATTGAATGTTTATATTGCTTTGGGTAGTATTGCCATTTTAACTATATTTATTCTTCTGATCCATAAGCTTTGTATGTTTTCCATTTTCTTGTGTCTTCCTCAATTTCCTTCATAAGTTTTTTATAGTTTTCAGTGTAGAGGTCTTTCACATCTTTGGTTAGGTTTATCCCTAAGTATTTGATGGGTTTTGGTGCAATTGTGAAAGGGATTAGCTTCTTTGTTTCTCTTTCTGCTGCTTCATTGTTGGTGTATAGAAATGCCACCGATTTCTGTACATTGATTTTGTATCCTGCAACTTTGCTGAAATCATGGATCAGTTCTAGTAGGCTTTTGGTGGATTGTGTCGGGTTTTCCATGTAAAGTATCATGTCATCTGCAAAAAGTGAAAGTTTGACTTCCTCCTTGCCAATCTTGATGCCTTTTATTTTGTTTTGTTGTCTGATTGCTGATGCTAAGACTTCCAACACTATGTTAAATAGCAGTGGTGAGAGTGGACACCCCTGTCGTGTTCCTGATCTCAGGGAGAAGGCTTTCAGTTTTTCCCCATTGAGGATGATATTAGCTGTGGGCTTTTCATATACGGCTTTTATGATGTTTAAGTATGTTCCTTCTATCCCGACTTTCTCGAGCGTTTTTATTAAGAAAGGGTGCTGTATTTTGTCAAATGCTTTTTCTGCATCTATTGACAGGATCATATGGTTCTTATCTTTTCTTTTGTTGATGTGATGTATCACGTTGATTGATTTGCGAATATTGAACCAGCCCTGCAACCCAGGGATGAATCCTACTTGACCATGGTGGATAATTCTCTTTATGTGTTGTTGGATTCGATTTGCTAGTATCTTATTGAAAATTTTTGCATCCATATTCATCAGGGATATTGGCCTGCAATTCTCTTTCTTTGTTGGGTCTCTATCTGGTTTGGGAATCAAAGTGATGCTGGCTTCATAGAATGAGTCCGGGAGTTTTCCTTCCGTTTCAATTTTTTGGAACAGCTTGAGGAGGATAGGAATTAACTCTGTTTTAAATGTCTGGTAAAATTCTGCAGGAAAGCCATCTGGTCCAGGGCTTTTTTTTGCTCGAAGGTATTTGATAACTGATTCTATTTCTTCACTAGTTATGGGTCTGTTCAAATTTTCTATTTCTTCCCGTTTGAGTTTTGGTAGCGTGTGGTTATTTAGGAATTTGTCCATTTCTTCCAGGTTGCCGAGTTTGGTGACATATAATTTTTCATAGTATTCTCTGATGATTGCTTGTATTTCTGCAGAATTGGTTTTAATTTCTCCCTTTTCATTCACGATATTATCTATTTGAGTTCTCTCTGTTTTCTTTTTGAGAAGCCTGGCTAGAGGTTTGTCTATTTTGTTTATTTTTTCAAAGAACCAGCTTTCGGTTTCATATCTGTTCCACTACCTTTTCTGTTTCCATATGATTGTTTTGTGCCCCAATCTTTGTTATTTCTCTTTCTGCTGGGCTTGGGGTGCTTTAGTTGTTCTGCTTCCAGTTCCTTTACGTGTGCTGTTAGAATTTTTGTTATTGATTTTTCTTGTTTCTTGAGATGGGCCTGGATTGCAATATATTTCCCTCTCAGGACTGCCTTTGCTGCATCCCAGAGCATTTGAATTGTTGTATTTTCATTTTCATTTGTTTCCATGTATTTTTTAATTTCTTCTCTGATGGCTTGGTTGACCCACTCATCTTCTAGTATGTTACTTCTTAGCCTCCATGTTTTCGGATATTTTCCAGGCTTTCTCCTGTGGTTGATTTCAAGTTTCAAAGCATTGTGGTCTGACAGTGTGCACGGTATGATCTCAATTCTTTTATATTTATTCAGGGCTTCCCTGTGCCCCAGAATGTGATCTATCTTAGAAAATGTACCGTGTGCTGTTGAGAAGAATGTAAATTCCTTTGCTTCTGGGTGAAGGACACCTAAATATTTCTGTTAGGCCCATCTGTTCTAATGTGTCGTTCAGGGCCATTGTTTCTGTGGTGATTTTCTGTTTTGTGGATCTATCCAATGCTGAGAGTGGAGTGTTAAGGTCCCCTACTATTAGGACATTTTTATCAATGAGGTTGCTAATGTTTGTAATTAGTTGTTGTACAAATTTGGGTGCCCCCGAATTTGGCGCATAGATATTTATAATTGTTAACTCTTCCTGCTGGCGGTCCCCGAGACTATTATATAATGTCCTTCTTCATCTCTTATTACATCGTTCATTTTAAAGTCTAATTTGTCTGATATAAGTGTGACTACTCCGGCTTTCTTCTGACTTCCAGTAGCATGGTAGATAGTTCTCCATCCCCTCACTTTCAATCTGAAGGTGTCTTCAGGTTTAAGATGAGTTTCTTGAAGACAGCAAATAGATGGGTCTTGTTTTTTAATCCATTCTGTTACCTTGTGTCTTTTGATTGGCGCATTTAGTCCATTTACATTCAGTGTTACTATTGAAAAATATGGGCTTACAGTCACTGTATTATCTGTAAGTTTCATGTTTGTAAGGCTGTCTCTGGCAGTTTGTGTTCTTTGCAACCTTTCCTTCATAGAGTGCCCCTCAGGATCTCTTGCAGTGCTGGCTTATTTGTGATAAATTCTTTCAGTTTTTGTTTGTTGGGAAAAACCTTGATCTCTCCTTCTATTCTGAATGACAGGCTAGCCGGATACAGAATTCTTGGTTGCATGTCCTTCTTGCTCATCACATTGAAGATATCCTGCCATTCCTTTCTGGCTTGCCAAGGTTCTGTAGATAAGTCTGCTACTACCCTTATATGTCTGCCTTTGTATGTTAAGGTTCTTTTGTCCCTAGCTGCTTTCAGGATTCTCTCCCTATCTTTGTATTTTGCCAGCTTCACTATGATGTGCCGTGCAGAAGGTCTATTCAAGTTGCGTCTGAGGAGAGTTCTCTGTGCCTCTTGTATTTCCATGCCCGTTTCCTTCCTCATGTTGGGGAAGTTCTCAGCAATGATTTGTTCAAGAACCCCTTCGACTCCTTTCTCTCTCTCTTCTTCCTCTGGAACTCCTATGATACGGATATTGTTTCTTTTGAGTGCATTGCTCAGCTCTCGAATTCTCCTTTCCTGTTCCTGGATCAGCTTCTCTCTCTTTTTATCTGCTTTTTATCTTTTTCAGTGATTTTTATCTTCTAATGCACTAACTCTTTCCTCTACCTCTTCAATCCGTGCTGTGGCTGCTTCCAATTTCCCTTGTATTTCTTCCAAGGTCTTTTTTAATTCTTCCTGACCGTTTTTAAGGTCCTTGAACTCTGCCGCGCGAGACCCCTTGCATTCATCTAAGCTTTTTTCAAGCGTAGCGATTAGTTTTATGATTATCATTCTATATTCATGTTCTGTTATGTTGCTTTTATCTGTTTTCATTAATTCTTGAGCTGTCACTGCTTCTTGTAGATTCTTTTGAGGAGAATTCTTCCGTTTCGTCATTTTGGCTAGAAGTGTTTTGGATTGTTTCTTGAAGTTGCCCTGGAAAGGAAAACAGAGTGACAGACAAACAGAAAACAGAAATACTCAAACGTACCGAGAAATGTTCCAGACAAGCAGTTCACAACAGATAACAGAATAACAAATGACTCTCTGAATGCAATATCCTGAAGTACCAGCTACATGTTAAGGACACGGTATGTAGTGTTCTGGTGGCAGAGCATATATAGAAAGAATAACGACAGGTGCGGGGAGAAGAAGGAAATGGACTTTGCCCAGGTAGAGCGACTAAAGGGCTTAATCCAGACTGAGAGAAATCAGAATAAGAACAGTTGCAAGGGAAAAGGAATAGAGATCGATGTCATCTAAATGAACTTATGCGGCCTGGTTATTCCAGAAAGAGGGATAGGGAAGTACAGAAGAAGGTGTAGAACATGTCTTGAGAGAGTGGGTTAAAAAAAAATGTGTAAGCCAGTCAATTCCCGATAACCAGCTCAGGGATGGGGATCGGTAGGAATGAGACAGGGAGGGATAAATTTAAAAAAGAAAAAATGACTGGAGTTACTGCAGGCAGCAATCTCCACTTGGCATCAGTCGCTCCTGCTGATATGTTGGGAGGGGCGTGGTTTGGTGTAGGCGGGTCCCGCTCCCAGTGCTGCAAGGATGGCTTTTTGGGTGACTTCCTGGCTTGTGAGACAACAATGGCGTCTCTCCAGTCCCTCACCACCAGTCCTAGAGTCTTTATTTGCCCCTTTATTTCTGTTCTCTCTCCACCAGGACGCCAGCCTAGTGTGGTTCACTGGACAGTGACACTGCCCTCTGCTACCTCCAATTTTGCTCTAGTTGTGCCGGGGTTAGAGGTGCTCTGCAGGTGGTGCTGCCTGGGTCCCTGCTGCCAGTCTCGGGGGCGTGAGCATTCCGGAGGCGCTGGACGAGGGTGGCGCGGTGACGTGGCTGTCTGCTACCCCCAATTTCACTGTAATTGTGGCAGGGTTAGAGGTGCTCCGCAGGCGGCGCTGCCTGGGGCTACCTGGGTCCCCGCTGCCAGTCCCGGTGGCACGCGCGTCCCAGCAGCTAGGGACGGGGTTGGCGCAGTCCCGGCAGCGTGCAGGTAGTGCTGCTGTTTGCCACTGAACTTCTCTTCAAAAGCCCTGCATTTAGGGGCTGGATGGTAGCTTCTCACCCGCTCTGGCCCTCTCGTTCAGATGTTGTTTGATCGGCACTTTCCCAGCTATCTCCGAAGACGCTTACCCTCCCCTCAGCTCAACTTCCCGATTCTGTTTTATCCGTCCCAGATTAAACTCACAGTTTAGCTGGGCCATGTCTGTATTCGCTGCAGCACCTTTTCCCCCGATTCTTGGAGTTGAGAGAGACTATGGTTTCAGTTGTCCCCGTTTAAAGGGCAAGCGAAATACTGGAGCCCCCTACTCCGCCACCATGTTGCCCTGCCTTTTTACTTCTTAGCCTTAACTCTGTTTTAAATGTCTGGTAAAATTCCCCAGGGAAGCCTTCTGGTCCCGGACTTTTATTTGTTGTTAGATTTTTTATAACTGATTCGATTTCTTTACTAGTTATGGGTTTGTTCAAGTTTTCTATTTCTTCCCATTTGAGTTTTGGTAGCGTGTGGCTGTTTAGGAATTTGTCCATTTCTTCCAGGTTGTTCAATTTGATGGCATATAGTTTTTCATAGTATTCTCTGATGATTGATTGTATTTCTGAGCGATAGATGTAATCAATCCATTTTCATTCGTGATTTTATCGATTTCGGTTCTCTCTCCTTTTTTTGAGAAGCCTGGCTAGAGGTTTATCAATTTTGTTTATTTTTTCAAAGAACCAGCTCTTGGTTTCATTGATCTGTTCCACTACTTTTTCTGTTTCCATGATTAATTTCTGCCCTGATCTTTATTATTTCTCTCTTTCTGCTGGGTTTGGGTGTTTTAGCTGTTCTGCTTCTAATTCTATTAGGTGTGCTGTTAGAATTTGTGTAAGTGATTTTTTTCTTGTTTCTTGAGATAAGCATGGATTGCAATATATTTACCTCTCAGAACTGCCTTTGCCGCATCTCAAAGCATTTGTATTGTTGAATTTTCATTTTCCTTTGTTTCCATGTCTTTTTAAATTTCTTCTCTAATTGCTTGGTTGACCTGTTCGTCTTTTATAGGTTTTTCTTTAGCCTCCATGTTTTGGGGGGGTTTTCCAGGCTTTTTCCTGTGATTGATTTCAAGTTTCAAAGCATTGTGGTCTGACAGTGTGCATGGTATGATCTCAATTTTTTTTATATTTATTCAGCACTTCCTTGTGCCCCAAAATATGGTCTATCTTGGAATGTGTACCTTGTGCATTTGGGAAGAACGTAAATTCCCTTTTTTCTCAATGAAGGGCCCTGAAGATGTCAGGCCCATCTGTTCCAATGTGTCTTTCAGGGCCATTGTTTCTATGGTGATTCTCTGTTTAGTGGATCCATCCAGTGCTGTGAGTGGGGTATTAAGGTCCCCTGCAATTAGCACATTTTTATCGATAAGATTGCTGACGTTTGTAATTAGTTGCATTACAAATTTGGGTGCCCCAGCATTCGGCATGTAGATATTTATAATTGTTAGCTCTTCCTGCTGATAGTCCCTGTGATTATTACATAATGCCCTTCTTCATCTCTTATTACATCTTTTACTTTAAAGTCTAGTTTGTCCCATATAAGCTTTCTTCTAACTTCTTGTAGCACGGTAGATAGTTCTCCATCCCCTCACTTTCAATCTGAAGGTGTCCTCGGGTCTAAAATGGGTCTCTTGAAGACAGCAGATACATGGGTCTTGTTTTTTAATCCATTCTGTTACCCTGTGTCTTTTTATTAGAGCATTTAGTCTGTTTACATTCAGCATTAAAGTTGAAAAATATGGATTTACAGTCACTGTGTTATCTGTAGGTTTCATGCTTGTAAGGATGTCTCTGGTGCTCTGTGTTCCTTGCGACCTTTCCTTCATAGAGTCCCCCTCAGGATCTCTTGTAAGATTGGTTTATTTGTGATTTATTCCTTCAGTTTTTGTTTGTTTGGGAAGATCTTTATCTCTCCTCCCATTCTGAATGACATGCTGGCTAAGTAAAAGATTCTTGGTTGCATATCTTTCCTGTTCATCTCATCGAAGATTTCCTTTCTGGCTTGCCAAGTTTCTGTAGATAAGTCTGCTACTACTCTAATGTCTCTGCCTTTGTATGTCAAGGCCTATTATTTATCCCTATCTGCTTTCAGGGTTCTCTCTTTGTCTTTGTATTTTCCCAGCTTCACTATGATGTGTCAATGTGACAGTCTATTCAGGTTACATCTGAGGGGAGTTCTCTGTGACTCTTGGATTTCAATGTGAGTTTCCTTCTTCGTGTTGGGGAAGTTCTCAACAATGATTTGTTCAAGTACCCCTTCGACTCCTTTCTCTCTCTCTTCCTCCTCTGGAATTCCTACAATATGGATATTATTCCATTTGATTGCATTGCTCGGCTCTCAAATTCGCCTTTCCTGTTCCTGAATCAGTGTCTCTCTCTTTTTCTCTGCTTCCTCCTTTTCCATAATTTTATCTTCTAATTCACCTATTCTCTCTTCTGCCTCTTCAATCCGCGCTGTGGATGCCTCCAATTTGTTTCGCACCTCATTTAAAGCATTTTTTTAAATTCCTCCTGACCGTTTTTTTAGGACCTTGATCTCTGCCTTGAGTGCCCCCCTGTTTTCTTCTATGCTTTTTTCAAGCCCAGTGAGCATTTTTATGATTATCATTCTATTTTCTTGTTCTGTTAAGTTGCTTATGTCTGCTTTCATCAGTTCTTGCACTGTCACTATTTCCTGTACATTCTTTGAGGGGAGTTCTTCATTTTGTCATTTTGGCTAGGTGTGTATTGGTTTATTTCCTAGGTTTCCCTGGAAAGGAAAAGGGTCAAACCAACAAACAGGAAACACAAATTCACAACCGTATTGACCAATAATACAGACAAACAAAACACAACATAAAAAAGAATAACGAATGACACTCTGGAGGCATGCAACCTGACATACCAGCAATACGTTAAGGATGGGGTGTGCGCTTTGCTGATGGCAGAGCATACATAGGGAGAGTAGTGACAGGTGTGGAGAGAGAAGAAATTGAATTTTGACCAGGTAGAGAGATTAGAATACTTGATTCAGAAAGTGAGAAATCAGAATAAGGAAGGATGGGAGCAAAGAGAAATGACGTTAGATGTTACACAGATGCACTATGTGGCCTGATTGTTCCATAGAGAGAGATAGGAAATTAAAGAGGGAGGTGTAGAACATGCATTGAGAGAGTGGGTTAAATGTCTGTTAAAGCAAGCCAAAACCCCCAGGTGACTGGTTTAGAGGTGGGGAGAGACAGGAAGGAGAAGAGGGACAATATATCCCAAACAGAAGAATTGACCTGGAATTAATCCAGACACTGCTGCAGTATTTGTGTTTCTGTGGCTATCACTCCTGCAGAAAGGTATCTTTCATATGAGGAGGGGCGTGGCTTGGTGTAGGTGGGTCCTGCCTCCACCGCTGGTGGATTGGAGTCCTAGAGTTTGGCTTTGTGGGTATGAGTGACCACAATGGCACCCCGAGCCCCCTCTTCATGGACCTGGAGTCTCGAATCACCCCTCTGTTTCCATCCTCACCTCTGTCCGGGTTGCAGGCACAGTGCGATTTGCTGGGCGGTCGCACGCCCCATGCTCATCTGAGATCATTTAACTCGCTCAGACCGCTACACCTTATGTAAATTGTGTCTCTGACTCAGCAGCAGTGCGACCACAATGGCATCCCCCCAGCCTCCTCTTTACGGACCCATAGTCTCAAATCACTTCTCTGTTTCTGCCTTCACTCTGCCGGGGTTGCAGGTGCAGTGTGATCTGCTGGGCGGTCATGCGCCCCTTGCACGCCTGGTTTCCCCTATGTAAATTGTGGCATTGACTCAGTGCTGATCCACTGATGGCTCGGCGCCTCTCTGTGTCGCGGGCTGGGTCAGCATCACTGGCTTCAAAGTGAAGGGAGCTCTGCCAGCTCCGCCGTAAGCAATGGACCTTCTCTCCAGAAGCCTCGAGGTTAGGGACTGGATGATAAGCTCCCTCTCCACCCTGTCGGAGGTACTTTCCCCACTGCTGCTCTTTCTCTTCCCCTTGCCTTTCTGCGGAAGGGACCTGGGGCCTGCTCTCTGCTCCTCCACACCTCTGCGGCTCTCTTTCTTTCTCCCAGATTGCACTCAGTCTCCCAGGATTTTTTCGATTTTGCGTTCTCTTCCCCGTAGCCTCCAACTCCTCTTCCTGCAGATCTCTGGGACTGAGAGTCCCTCAGTTTCAGTCCTTCTTAGTTTGAAAGACACAGGAGAGCACCAAATCCTCCTACTCCTCTGCCATGTTGGCCCCTCCCCCCGGGGAAAAAGGATGTCATTTCAAATTTAAAGGGCTAATTTTATGACTATTTGAGATCTGCAGATCAGAATTTTTCCACTCTTCCCCTAATTGTTTACTGAAACAGCATGTACTATTTGAAATGACAGGGCATTAGGAATGGACAGAGAAACCAAGCTAATCCCTCAAATTGATAACCTAGACTGCTATATGTTAGCCACTGAGTTCTCTCAAGGAATAGGAGCTTGCAGATAGGTGGGCAAGATGGTTAGGTTCAGGTTGACTGTGGATTTGAGTATCAGAATCTAGAATGCATACAACTATTAGTGTCTCTGCCTAAATTTCAGCTGTGTCCTCAAACAAGTTATAAAATCTATAGCTTTAAAAGGACTAGATCATCCTTATGATGGCTTCTTATCTTATTCTTCCCACTCTAACTCCTCACCAGGTGGTAATCCTCTCTCTGCTTAAATTCTTCCAATGATGTGAAATGCATAGTTTATCTTATGGAGACACTCATTCCATTTCCACCCCCACCCTCCCAAATGTATTTTCAGTTAGCTCCTTCCTTGTCCTCAAGGGCAAGTATTCTACATGAGAGTCCTTCAGAGATAGTTATACATGTATCCCATTTCCTCCTTGCCCTTTGATTTGATTTAGTGCCTTAGCGCCTTGGTTTTCTGACCTGAAAAATGGCAAAATTGCAGTTGAGATTGAATGAAATAATGAATGTTAAAGTGATTTTTAAGATATTTGAATCTTTGTACACATAGACAGTGAAGCTCAGTTGGAATGAGAAACTAATAATTACTTTTTGGCTGCTCTTTTAATATCTTCATATATTTATTAGATGGTGCTTAGATGGGCATGGTAATAGCCAACCCAGCTTTATTGAGATTGTCCCAATTTAAAATGTTTCATCACATTGTTCTTATAAAACATAGCAAGGAGCACATTCAGTTATGCAAAACATCCCCTCAGACTGCTTTATTTTTTTAATGTTTATGTTATATATATTAGCAAAATAAAAATATAAACTACAATAATTACATACTTGTTATCTATATCTATATCTAAATTTCAGTTTCAGAGCTCTAATGGTAACTTTATTCCTACATTATGTGACAGCTGTGATAGTAATCTAAACCATCTTGAACGCTTTTCCATTTTTTTATTTTAATTCCAGTATAGTTAACATAAAATGTTATATTAGTTTCGGGTGTACAATATAGTGATTCAACAAGTCTGTATATCACCCATCACTCATCACAAGTGCATTCCTTAATCCTCATTATGCATTTCACCTCGGACTGCTTTCTTGAACCTAGAAGTAGTAGAGAAGTCTTTATCAGGCCCCATCATTTGTTTTCAACTGCAAAATCACAAGATCACTGAATGTGTAGGGCTTAAGGAAAAAGGGAAAATAGGGAAATGAAAAGCTAAGAACTGGTGATACCAATGCCTGCTGGCCCTTCTCTCAAATCCAGACCACTTCTACTGAGAGTCGATGCCCCTGCTTGCTTACTCAGCTTCCTCTTGTTTTGACAAGATTTTCATGACTAGATTCCATCTTATTTTTCTTATCTGAATTTCATGTCAGACTACTAGTAGAGATTCTTTTGTTTGTCTTTCTCCTAGCCCCATCTATCAACACAGATTTATATAAGGCTTGTGGGCCCAGCAGTGTGCAAAATGTTATGAGACTTCTTCCTGGAGGGCTCAAACAGTCGTGTGTCCTTTCACAGTTCAGGGGTATTAATAAGGGCCTGAGTAGTGAGAGGAGGCTGCATCAAGGAGGCTGAATGTGAGCTGGACATAGGAAGAACATAATTGGCTTTCAGGTGAGGGGAGAGAGATTGAAAGCAGAAGTGGGCAAGATTACATTTTTAGAAATGAAGGTAGGGGCTTAATTTTCTTATGTGTAAAACGCAAATCATTGTACCTACTTCACAAGACTGCTGTGAAAATTATGTGGTCTGGTAGAGAGATGGCAAATGCCTGTTCAGCATATTGCATTTATTCCTCTATAGTCTGTGGCAAACACTGATAGTTCTTTACAGCGTTCTACCAGTGAGGCTAGATGCAGGTCCAGGACACTTTTAAATAAGGCTCCAGATAGCTAGTACCAATTATAGTATCTAAACTGACGTAAATTAGGCACTGAAGAAATCAAGTAGTATTACCCCAAAGACCCACACAATGTCTGGTATGATTGGACAAAAACAACTTGTCTTTTCCATTCTTATCAAATACAAATGCAAACCTCTGCATTCTTGGTATGTCAGAGGCCCACCATGTCCTCTTGCAGGTTTGAAATGAGACTTAGACCCAATCCTGATATAGAGATTATCTGCCATATGTTGTAACATCTCATGTGAGCTGTAAGTACTAGTACACTTGATCTTCAGGAGTTTGCAAAACTCCTACTTCCACTGAAGTCATCATTTCATGACCTGTATAATGTCAGCCCCTCAGGGGCTGAATCAAGCAGGCAAGTACAATAAAGAGGCAAAATGGAGTCTGTCTGGGGTTTTTCTTTGACTCTATGTAATGCTCTATTTTGTATTTTGATAACACTTTATTCATAATACTCTGTTAAAGAGTTATGGTGCCTGCCCAGCCTCCAGATCTTTTCCTTCATATAAAAACTCATCCATTCCTTCTAGGTCTTCTTCTCTGCTGGACTGAGAGAAAAGAATGGTGCAAATGGGTCATGTACTACTTGTACAATCAGCCACAGTTCTTTCTGGCTGGTGACTGAGCAGGGACATTCAGCCATGTGCTATGGCTGCCAGCAGAGACAGTAGGCAAAGATGAGTAGGCAGGGGAAGGAAGAGACAGGAAAACATGGTATTAGGAGGAATGTTAAATAGGTGCATGGAGCTGGAAGGCTGGTGGAGCAAGTGTGGGTCCTTAATGGAGTTATGCACATTAGAAAGGAAAACTAGGAAACTAACAGGGAATACTTGTAGAAAGTGTTCATGACACATTTAACTTTATAAACAGCTAGGCCACGGGTCCAGCAGAGCCAGAAGAAAGGTTGAAAGTTAAAGAAAGGTATGAGGTCTGAGTCATAGCAATGGCCATATTGACCCCAGCCAGACTGCTGCTTTATCTCTAATATGGGGATATGTGGATGGCTTTTCTGCCTCTCTCACAGGCAGGGCAGAGCAGTACAAACCTCCCAGCAGGAACCAGAGACTGAGAGCAAGGTTAGCTCAATTGCAACCTCCTCTCTTGCCCGCAAGCCAGCTACTTTTCACATGCATGAGCCAGGCCTGCACTAACCCACTTTTACATGTGACCATACAGACTCAGGCAGAGCCTTGGAAGGAAACAATTCACATATCACACCTTCAGGAGCCACTTTTGCAGCCAAATATTTTCAATCTTCAAAAATGTATGTAGTGCTAAAGCAGAAAGTGTCTTTTGAGAGTATTCAATGTAGGGTTTCTCAAGTCTTACCAGAGAAATTTCTGCATCAGCATCATCTACAGAGCCTTATTGAAATGCAGATTATCTGATCCCATCCCAGACCCATTGAATTACACTAAGGGTGAAGCCCAAAGAGCTGCATGTTAAACTCCTGAGAGATTCTTATGTACCTTGAAACTTAAGAACCTCTGACAAATGTCAGAGCTCTGTGTGGTCAGTCACTCAATATTCCCAAGGTAAAATCTGAAGATCTCTTACCACAGAGTCATTTGAAGTGCCTATTAAAAAATTCAGATTTCTGGATCTCTTCCTAATTCTCCTGAATCAGAATTTTTTATGTGTGATAAAATTTGAGAAACCCAATTCCTTCATTTTAAAGATACAGAAACTGGCCCTGAGAGAGGAAGTGACTTGCCCAAGGTTGTTAGTCTAGATGATGGCAGAGCTAGGGTCACATCCAAGTCTTCAGACAAGTCTAAACAGTAAGCCCCGTGGTTACCTCTTGAAGATTGTTTATGCCTCAGTTTAGCTCTCATGGCCACAACTACCCTTACTTAGAACATCTGGAGCTCAAGAGTAAAAATGAGGGGCACCTGGGTGGCTCAGTCAGTTAAGCAGCTGACTTTGGCTCAGGTCATGATCTCACCACTTGTGAGTTTGAGCCCTGTGTCGGGCTCTGTGCTGACAGCTCAGAGTCTGGAGCCTGCTTCGGATTCTGTGTCTCCCTCTCTCTGCCCCTTCCCCGCTCACAGTCTGTCTCTCTCTGTCTCTCAAAAATAAATAAACATCAAAAAAAATTAAAAAAGAGGAAAAATGCAAGTACTCTGGGTAGTTGCATGACAATAGGTCAAAACTTCTCCAAAGTGTTGTGTAGAACAGCTTGAAAATAAAGTATTGTAAGGTCATAATGCTCTATTACAAGCAGCAAGGTACATCAGGCCCTTCTCCAAATGGAGTTTCAAGGGACTCCAGTATTACTTTCATATACAGGGAAAATTGTCAACCATGACTTTGAGTCAAACTGAACACAAACCGCCAAAATGGCCTGCCTGTAAAAGTTTACTACACCTATTTTTGTGTTGTTGTTTTTGTAGCTGAAATACATACCAATCAAGTAAAAGCCTAAATGTATGCAGTTTTGTGTCAGACCTGGTCCAAGCATACTAGTCTGATTTCTGAAATCTGTGCATTTGAGGTCCCAGCTCAGTCTCTGCTTTATCTCCACAAGACTGAGGTCTGAAACTCCTCCAGACTGGCCCCATGATCTGTTGGGACAATCTAATAGAAGGCCTTTGACTTCTAAAAGGAGAGCAATTTCTAAAACAATAAGGCAAGATAGATTTTTCTTAGAGGGATTAAGCAATTGCCATTGACAACGGTGCCATTGTATGCTTTGCACTGGGCAAATGCTTGCAATTTTAGCAAGTGTCTCACCAATGTTACATAATTAGAAAAATTAAATATGCTGCCACCTTAAATACATAACTCTGTAAAGAAACAGGAGACCTCTACGGGTAGTCTGGAACTGCTTGAGGGTAGAAGGAAAAGGCAGAAAGCAGGAAGAGAAGTTATAATCATACTTTCCAACTGAAAGGAGAGTTTGGTAAAGAGGTCTACACCCCTTGTCTTCAATTCTGAAATCAAAAAGCAGCACTTTCAACAATAGCCAAATCATGAAAAGAGACTAAGCGTCCATCAACTGATGAATGGATAAAGAAGACGTGGTATATATATACACAATGGAATACTACGCAGCAATGAGAAAGAATGAAATCTGGCCATGTGTGGCAACATGGATGGAACTGGAGGATATTATGCTGAGTGAAATAAGTCAGGCAGAGAAAGACAGATGCCATATGTTCCCATGCATAGGTAGGCTTTGGGAGACCTAGCAGA
Organism: Paguma larvata; assembly: GCA_030068075.1. Taxonomy (NCBI): domain Eukaryota; kingdom Metazoa; phylum Chordata; class Mammalia; order Carnivora; family Viverridae; genus Paguma; species Paguma larvata. The sequence continues at coordinate 86,916,349 of CM057830.1, forward strand.
AAACCAGGGGGGAGGGGAAGAGGGGAAGGGAAAAAAAGCCACAGAGAGGAAGGAAGTCATGACATGAGAGATGTTCAAAGAATAAGAACAAACTGAGGGGAGAGGGGGGTGTGGGAGGGGGGAGAGTGGGTGATGGGCCCAGAGGAGGGCACTTGTTGGGATGAGCACTGGGTGTTGTATGGAAACCAATTTGACAATAAATTATTATTAAAAAAAAAAGTTCTGTAAAATGGAAGATATTTTTTCACTAATTTGGTGTCAAATCTGCCCTAAACTGGCGTAAACTTAGTCTTTATCTCTTTTAGTATGAATAGATATTTATTTTCCTGCATAAATGTTAATTGCCTAATTACAGGATATTTTCCCAGATACCACTGGGAGTGTTATATTTAAACAGTACATATTCCGTGTTAACTTTCGAAAATTCAAAAAAAATTCTAAAACACAGTCAGATAACAGACTATGGACCTAGAAAAATGATAGCTAACATTTATGAAGTACCTACCATCTTCATGAAGCTGTGCTAATCTCTTTTCATCTCATTTAACCCTCACAGCACTATGAGGAAGGTATTAAAATCACCTGCATTTTAAAGTTTGGAAACTGATTCTCAGAGAGTAACATTCCAGAGTCACACAACTTTTGGCCAAGCCAGTATTTGGACCCAGGTCAGTCTAACTCTAGACCTACATGCTAAACTCTTGCACTCTACTGTCTGAGAGAGAAAAACAGTTGTAAAGAACAGTGTGGGCTATTCGTGGGCTTTATGCAGAAGTAGAAAAGCCTACTACCGGCTTTGTGAGACCTAACAGAAAACCAGGGGGGAGGGGAAGAGAGGAAGGAAAAAAAAGCCATAGAGAGGGAGGAAGACATAACATAAGAGACTCTCAAAGACTCAGAACAAACTAAGGGGAGAGGGGTGTGTGGGAGGGGGGAGAGTGGGTGATGGGCATAGAGGAGGGCACTTGTTGGGATGAGCGCTGGGTGTTGTATGGAAACCAATTTGACAATAAATTATTATAAAAAAAAAAAAGAAAAGCCTACCACCTATTGTATGTCATTTGAATGCCTCCTACTTCCATGTGTCCCCTCTCCATTCTTATTTCTCTATGATGCTATAATATGGCTTTATTCCTTGAGGTTTGTCTGGGTGGCTTTTCTCACAGGGACTACCAACACCAGAAATCCTCTGGGCAGTTTGTTAAAGTACAGATTCCTGGTATCCACTCCAGACCTATTGAATAGAAGGCCATTGAATAAGAATTGTTGGAGATTGGGACCAAGCTGGTTTCTTATTCAGGTTAGTCTTTGAGGGACAAGTGAATGCCTTGAGAAAGGCTTATTATTAACCCTCATTAATTAATTAACATCTTACTTTTGAATTGACACCTATCTGGATTGGCAGCAATAAACTCATGGATCGACACCTGGAAAGTGGAAAGATAGACTAGATTGGTGAGATATGGAAAGGAAGAAAGAAAGAATATGACAGTATATCCCTACTTTGGCAATATATGATAAAGGAAGAGCCTCACCAACGGTATTGTTACCTGCACTGGAACAATTTTGGGAGCATCTCTCTTTCCCTCTCTCTCTCTCTGTCACTCAGAGTACCTATCTACTATCTCATTGATACCACACCCTTCTGAAATAGATAAGATACTCATCCTCATTGGATGAAAGAGGAAACTGAGACCCAAATGAGTTTTTCTCTGTCATCAAACTGATTAATGCTAGTGTTTGGTTAAGTTTCTGGTCGCCAATCTTACACAATTTCAGTCTTCCAATAATCTTTTCCATAGATCTAGGGAGGAGAAGTCACCAAACCTAGAGAATCAGGTCTTACATTCAAGGATACGCATTTTTGCCCTCTAGTGGCCAATTTAAATACAATTAAATGGTATGCTACACAGGGAAGGGTGATGGGAGGAATTATGCTACACAATAGTTCAACAGATATACCATATGTTTGGGGTTAGTTTTTAACTTAAATGGGTTGCTTTATTCTTATTATCAATGCAAGGACAACTATTAAACATTTTGATCTTTATACTTCTATGAATATTCTGTTCTTGTTTACTAAGTTTCCAGCTTCACCTCTTCATCTTGCCTGTGGTGTCTTAATCGTCTCCATGACAAACAAATGTGACCTTATATAAGGAGTAGAAATCTAGAAAAAATACGGATTAACTACCACTGCAGCAATCAGATCGCCACAGCAATGCAGGATTGGGGCATTGAGGTTTAAGTCCAACCAGTGATTATTTCAATTAGGACTAACTGCTCTCTAGAGAAGCTTTTCTCTCAAATTTCAATGCACATTTGAATCACCTGGCAAATCAGTTTAAATGGAATACTAATTCAGTAGGTCTGGGATGGGACCTGAGAGTCTGCATTTCTAACAGTCTCCCTGGTGATGCTGATGGTGCTAGTTCCCAGATCACATTTTATATAGCAAAGGGCATGAGCCATGATCATGCCCAAGCAGCATGTACAAATGAACATATTTGTGGTACTGGAGGAAGTGCTGTTTCATACAGCAGTACTGATGAACCTGCAGCTCTGCTATTAAGTAGTTGTGTGACCTTGGGTAAACACTTTTACCTTTCTGGGTCTCTGTTTTCTCATTCATGAAATTACGAATTTGCTCTAGATAATCCCTAAGATCCCTTTGGGTTGTAAAATTCTTTGATTCTCTGATAAAGAGGTACTTTAGAATCAAAGGCTGAGTTTGAGGGCAAATTTACCCTGTATTGTATACAAGGATGGGGGTGGGGAGAGAAATCTACTGTGACTTTTGTATTTGTCTTCTTAATTCCTAATCCTCTATGTGTCCTAAGGTAATTTGTCACTTCTGAATGTGCAGAACATTGACATTCTCCATGAGAAGACACAACACTGAGTAGTGGACAACAATTTTGGCATCTCTCCAATTCAGCTCTCAGTGTCCCCTTGTGACTGCTTCATAGCTAGCAGTTTTGACTACTTGTTTATGATACTATCTCTGATAAAAGAGGAAACTCTACTGTCTGACCATTGGTTTCAAATACTGGCACTCAATTCTACTTAGTCTCACTTGATTCCAGAAGATACAATGGAGAAATACACAGAAACAACACCTACCTTGCAGGTAGAACATTCCTCCCTTCAGGCAGAGAATCTGTTTATGCAACCACAAATACAGCATCTGACAGAAGAGAACCCTGATCTGAGGGGCCAAGTCATGCCTTCCCTGGCCACCCCAATGATGTCTGTACCCTGCTTGCTTGAGCATCTCTCTCAGTTTCATGGTGACCCTGACAGTCTCTCAGGATTTCTTGCACAGGTGACTACCTACTTGACAACTGTCAAAATCCCCAATCCTGCGGATGATGTCCAAGTCAAGTTCTTTTTTAACTACCTATCTCAGCAGATGGAAAGTTGTGGAGTTGTATCTGAGTCTGACCAGAGCACTCTGCTGAAACAATATGAAAAGTTTGTTCTTGAGTTCCAGCAATCATTTGGTGAGCCTACAAAACAGGAAATAGACCCTTTGAACAAAGAGGACAACTCTTCTCAGCAGGATGCTTCTACTTTCAAGCTCCTTGCTCAAAATCTGAGCTATAATGAAACCAATCAGAGTGATCACTTCCAAGAGGGGCTAGCCGACTCCATCCAGGATGAAGTAAGCGGCACGGATATGATGGACAACCTTCCAGATCTGATCACTCAGTGTATTCAGTTGGACAAGAAACATAGTGACAGGCCAGAGCTTCTACAGTCAGAGACCCAGCTCCCAGTGTTGGCTTCCCCGATCCACCACCAACCCCTTTCCAGCCCCACATACCTATCACCCAAGGAAGATCCTATACAGTTGCACGGAGGCCATCCACCTCTCACCCCAGCCAAAAGAGCCCGCCAGCAAGAAGCTCAGTTGTGCCTCTACTGCAGCCAGGCTGGTCACTTTACAAGAGATTGCCTTGCCAAACGTTCTCGAGCCCCAGCAAGGATAAATAACCCAACTCGCCAGTAAGAGAGCCCAGGCAGGTCACTTTGTAAATTTATATCCCTCTCACCTCCAGTCTTATTAACTTATATCTTGCACTAGCATTTAAAATACAGGTGGAGAACTGTGATACCACTTCATAGATAGTCGCAAACTCATGTGATTCTGGGAATTTAAATAACCAGATCTTGTTCATTTGGTGACCCATCACCAAACCAAACCAAACCCAACAATGATGAAAACAATTCACAGGCACTTTCTGCAGTTGGAAACAATAACCCAAGAGTACTGGAACTCTGTAGGCAAAACTGGCCAGTCTGAGCCAATGAAAACATCCCTGGAACATTGGGAACTCCATTCCTTCCAATGAATGAGATCTGGGTTGAGTTTGTTAGCATAAGCCTTCTGTGCCTAAGATTAGGCCCAAAATTTTCACCATCACCATCATTGGTCTATATTATAGTTCCCTGTTGGTTTAGGACTCTTGGTTGAATTCCTAATTGCATCCTATATTCTACCAACACTTTTCTTTTCTTTTCTTTTTTCATATCCTACCAACGTTTTTCTACTGGAGGCTGGAACCTGCTTCACCTATTGACAAGAGTCCAGCTTCAACATGAACCAGCCCTCATGGAAACACAGTTCTATTACCTTTCCATATAGCTATCTATTTTGTTGCCATTTAAAGACTTCTGTTTACAAAAAAAACTGGATCTCTTGGCTATTGGCTAACCAGAGGCATGACCCCTTAAACACTCTGGTTGGAACTGTTGGTCCACTCCCTTGAGAACTGGCCCTTCAGGCAGTTACATGTTTTATCCAGGCCCTACTATTTCCAGGTTCCTCCCCCTTCCCCAACAGCCTACTTTAGGTTCTAGTATATCTAATGGCCAAGTAAAAGTGGTCTAGGATAATGACCTCTGACAAATATCTAGCAAGAGCTGGGGAAGGAGTCTTATCATAATTACTGTGTCTATTATGCCTGGCAGGTAAGGGAACCTAGCTAAATAAATCTCCACTAAACACTTAGAGTCAGACTCTGTATTAATTTCTGACTCTATAGCCTTAGTGTGGTCACCATTTGGGATCACTGCCCATTGATGTTGAGTTCTATACCCTTATGGACCACCTCTGGGGAGCCTCATCTAGTTGAAAATCTTGAAAAGCAATTAATGGTAGACAACTCTCTGAACCATCCCATCCGAAAAATCCTGGGGCAAATATATCATCACCATCCATGATAAAACTCAAGAAGAAGTGAGGGTTTGATTGCTAGTGTTGTGGTTTTGGCACACATCAGCTCTGTGTGTGGATTCTCAATGCTTCTGAAAAAAAGCAGTGCCATGTTGGAGAGACACAATTTTCTAAAATGTTAAGGATGTGCAGTGACAATTAATGTTTGCTGGTAATAATTGGTCCTCTGATCCCTGCTTCTTGATGCTGATGTATGTCTCCATAATGGATTTCCTGAAGAAAAATCAGTAATTCCATATTTCCTAGCAGCCACCAAGATCTCTCAGAATATTAAGTGTCATTGTACTTTGGCCTTGTTCCTGGAGAATGATATTAACTTTGACAGTACTTAAACTCAGCTAAGACCTCATCATTTTCATCCTGTAGCACTAACAAATAGATGGTTTTGTTCATCAATGCCTTGCTAACCACTGTGCCAATCCTTATTTGCATTCATAACGAGTCTTCTTTATCAACAGTTTGCTACACATCCACCTTACTCCATATGCTTTCACAACAAGGAGACCAGTTGTGCCAAGAAATTCCACTGTGGTACTGGGGTTGTATGTATTGAAGAGTCTCTGGGATTGCCTGGAGGTATCCTGATATAGAACCACCAATTCCGTAATAAATGATTAACCCAATAGCCTCCAGTCACTTTCCTTACTGACTCCAGTATTGCCCCAGAGTGCTGATGGGAGCAGTCAGTTGGCTTCATCACCAATCTTTCTTTATCTTAGGGATACAATTTGTCACTGTGTGCTCTCTCACAAAGAAGTATTACCTTATTTCGTGTTTGGACCTTCCCTCTGCAGCAACATCACCTTCAAAAATTCTTCAGATTTCATAGCCTCCGAGAACAGATAATTAATTCTAGGCTGTAAAACCTCTCAATTCTAGAAGCCCCTTGTTGAGGTATTCTTAGACAAGAAATTCTTGTGCTCTATGTGATACAATCCAAGAGCCATACTGAGTATATGAATAAGATACTGGAATAATGCTTTACTGTCTACTAGCTAGCAACCATTTTATTTACCACTTCAACATTTTGTTATAATGACACCATCCACTTCAACTAGAATAAACTCTTTATTTAGCATAAAGAGAGTTCTACGCTGAGCTTATACCAAAGTGAACTTCTCTGAGAGTGAAAATAATTAAAATCTACTGAGAAGAGATGAGATGTAACCTACTTAAAGATGTAGTCAACAACTACAAAGGCTTGGGGAGCCCCCAGGTCCAATCAAGATTTTAGTTTTAGGGAGGCAGATCTGCTACATGATTGATGCCATCCAGCAAGATAAAATCTAATGATTTTATGATAAGTCTGAAAAGTGAATTGTTAACAAGAGAATGGTCTTCAGGGAGTGTAGAAAAGGGGGGAAATTAAAGAGTCATAGGGCATAAGTATTCTCTCTAGACTAAGAGAGGGGATGTCTACCAAGATATGGTTTGGTAGGTCTACGTACAGTGAAGTGGAGGCACCAGGCCATCCCAATTTGTGCTATTAGCCATTAAGATTGCCACCTAACTCCCCTTGCTGTGACCCTATGCTCTAAGAAGTAATCTTATTGTAATTATGTTCCCATATAAACTTTGTTGCAGGGAGATTTGCTAACCAGCTGACATGAGTATTCTAGCCAGCTTAGCAGTTAATTCTCATTATAAATAAACAAATTGTACATTATACATAAGCCTTTTTGTGGGTTTTAATGGCATCAATCCTCCAGTTCCTAATCACTACTGAACACATTGGAGAAAAAAAATAAGATTCTCACTACACAAAGTCAGCACCACAGTGTGAACCATGTTGAGTCCACTGAAGATTGTCCTCTCTGGGAGTTTTACATCAACAATTATTCTTCCTCTTTATCTTTCTCATTTTGCCTACAGCTGTAATAAAATTCCAAAATGCCTGTGGTTTTTAATTTCTGCAATTACCGTCGCTCACATCCAGAACCATGATACCTGCTATTAAGTAATTACTTCCTAAAATACTACATGGTTCTAACCATTAGAATATATCATCATGTATGAAGACCTAACACACAACTATAGACGTGAGCCCCTGATAAGCACCTTCAAAGAGGGAGGAGTGTATAACTGTCCCAACACTCACCATCTTTATTCTCTCCAGATGGCAGTCACTGCATTTTCCTCTATATAGTATAGTAAAACAGATATCACCCTTTTCTGTACTCTGGAAGATCTTTTCCACCCAGCACTATCTAGCCTATAACCACCATAGTAATTTTTGAAACAAAATAGAGCATTTAGGATATATTGGCATCTTGGCAAAATCTAACACCACACATCCTTGGAAGAACTCTGGGAGCTTATGTCACATCTGTAAAGCCTTCTACATTGGTGGGTGTGTTTAATTGCCTCCCTATGAAGCTTCAGGTCTCACTTGGCCAAGAGAATGGAAAAGCCTTCAAGGGAGTATAGTGTCATGGATCCTCAGTATCATCTCCATGCAAGATTCACTGTGCACAGTTTAAAAACAAAAGTCTCAGAAGTGAGTTACACCATTTAGTAGAGTCAGTAGAAATATCTTGGTACTTAGACCATGCTGTTCAGTCATTGATTGCCACTATAACTGAGCATTTGTGCACTAAATTATTGGTATTACTTTCTGATATTGGCTTTGATTCTTGAGTTTACTTGAAACTCCTTCCTACACACTGATTTCTAGTACATATATAACATGGTTCTGGTTCTCTTATTGGTCCAGTTCAGCAAAAAGGCAGTTGTGACTGTATTCCACCAATCCCATTTGCTTCATAGAAACCCAGTGGAGAGTCATAGAATTTCACGTTTCCTTATGCATGGAAGACTCAGCCCTTTGGGGATAATGTCTAGCTTTGTGTGCATCTAAAGAAGGAAACTAATACTTGGTGAATGCCTACTTTATGCCAGACTCTGTGCTGAGTGCATTAATTTGTTAATGATACTCACAAGTTCACATTACTAAAAAATGAAATATCCATTTCTGGCATTTAATGCTCACCATATCTTTAAAAGTCAATGTTATAAATTCAATTTAAACATAGTGGGCCCTCATGTGTTCATCCATGTAAACCAGTAATTTCTCTAGCATGTCCTTTCTAAATCTTCTCTAACTCTACTCTGTCTTTAGTGAAGGACAATCCTTACAAGTGTATGCAGAATTCCAGGTGTGGACACAAAATAAATTTGAACAAGATAATATTTTTTTATTACTGATGATTTTAAAAATGGCATCTGGGGGTATGCTTGGGTGGTTCAGTAAGTTAAGCCTCCGACTCTTGGTTTCATTTCAGGTCATGATCTCATGGGTTCGGTTTGTGAGTTAGAGCCCCATGTTGGGCTCTGTGCTGACAACACAGAGCCTGCTTGGGGTTCTCTCTCTCCCTGTCTCTCTCTGCCCCTCCCCTGTTTGCTCTCTCTGTCTCTCTCTCTCAAAATATATAAACTTTTAAACAAATGTCATCCAGTAATTCTGGGACATTTTTGAGTTTCATCAGAATCTTGAGAGATGAGTCATTGTGTACCCTTCCCTTAAAGCTGCAATTCTCTTTCCTGAGTTGTATTTATGACACAAATCCCACTACTCTAAAAATTTATTTGGAATGTTTTAATAAATATGTATCCCTAAAACAACACTGAGCTCATCTTTCTTCTCTCTCACAATGTATTCCCATAGCTTTTCCCTGTGGACATTCCTAACAATAATAAAAAGAACTACCATTTACTGACTACTTACTACATACCTGCCAGGCATTATACTCTTTGATTTATGTGCATTTTCTCTTTTAATTCTCATAATGACTCGCTTATATATCTCTTATTATTACTTCCATTCTGTAGATGAGAAAATTGAGGTTTAGAGTAGTCAAGGAAATTATCCATGGACATACAGCTGCTAAGTAAGAGGCAAGACTCAAATCCACATACATCTAACAACAGAGCCCATATTCCTACATAGGAGATTACTATCCATCTATAACAGGAGTCAACAAACTACCACCTGTGGGCTAAATCCAGCCTATTGCCTGTTCTAAAAATAAAAATTTATTGGCATTTGGCCAAACTCATTTATTTACATGTTGCCCATGGGTGTTTTCATGCTAGGACATGTATGGCCCACCAAACCAAAAATGTTTAATATTTGGTCCTTTACAGAAAAAGTTTCCTGACCCCTGATCCATAATATATTGAAGTATTAAATCAGACCAGTCTTTGGGGCATCTCAGTATTTATATTTTTCCTTTCAAATGGCCTATTTATCCTTATGTGTTTTTTTTTGTTTGTTTTTTACCTCTAAATTAATTCCATATTTATGATGAAACAGTGGGATTTTGTAGAAGCTTGCTTAGGGTGCTTTGAGTAGTCTAAATAAATGAATTTCATTAGTTCCTTTTATCAACATGCATACTTTCTGCATCAAACAACTCTAAGATATTGGCCAGATGTGGTCATGGGAGCCATTTGCTCTTTGCCTCCCCAGCAAGCATTCTGCTTTTGCCACTGGACCCTAATTTTCATACAGAGATCCAACTTTTTCACTTCAGTCCACCTTCCTGGATGAAATTCCACCTCCAACCCAAAGACCCAGACTAAATCAATGTCACACAGCATTTGCCTGGCAGCTGTGACTACTCCAGGTGTGGGCATGTATCCTAAACTTATCCAATCAGAGTGAATTTTATGGCTTTTCTTGGAAGTGTTGGTCAAGACCTCTCATTATTTTTTTTCTGCTGGAATGAGATATAGAAAGATATAGTCTGGACTACTGCTGATACCCATCTCTAACTACGAGAGGAGAACCCATTTAAGAATATAGACATCTTGAGGAAGCAGAACTGAGGGGTAGAGAGAAACCAAATCCTTTTGAAGAGTTTTGAATCATTGAATCTAGCTATGCCTGAGGGTGTTTAGCCATGTAAACGAATAAAATCCTGTTATAGAGGTACATTAAGTAGAATTTTCTGTGTTTGAAACCCAGAGTCCTGATAAAATGATTTTCCCTACTGAAACTATACTGTTTTTAGCCCAATATATCAATTTGAAACTATACTGTTTTAGCCCAATATATCAATCAAAGCCTAGTAACAGGGGAAAATTTTCTTACATTACACTAATGGTATTAGGCAATCTTAAGCACTCTGCCAAACTTTTTTTTTTTTAAATTGTTTTTAACATTTATTTACCTTCGAGAGACATAGAGACAGAGCATGAGCAGAGGAAGGGCAGAAAGAGAGAGGGAGACACAGAATCCGAAGCAGGCTCCAGGCTCTGAGCTGTCAGCACAGAGCCTGATGCGGGGCTCAAACTCACAGACTGTGAGATCATGACCTGAGCCGAAGTCGGCCGCCTAACCGACTGAGCCACCCAGGCGCCCCTCAACTTTTAACCTTCTAATACAGAAACTCCCAACTTCTATGCCAGGCAAAGCTTTGTAGATCTACTGGATTCTTGAGTTTTGTTTGGCTTCCTGGGTGGATACAGACTGACCCTGTGCAGACCAATCACCTTCCAAAAGAATTATAAGCTTCTGCTCCAAAGTCCAGTCATTATTTAGTAAACAAATAGATGGCTGCTTAGGGTTTGGGGAGCAGCTTGTGTCCCAGGACCTTTCCCATCATCACCTCATCTTTGCCAAGTATACAGAAAGACCACAAAGTATAGTGGTTAAGAGTGGGGATCTCTGGGGCCAGAATATGAAGGTTCAAATGCTGGCTGTAGGTCTCACTAACTGGATAACCTTTTGCAGTTTCCTTAACCTCTCTGTGCCTCACTTTCATATTCTATATAAAGTTATTATGAATATTTCTTAAAAAACTTAAAATAGTGTCTGACATATAATAAGTGATATAGAAGTACTTGTTAAACAACCACAAAAAGTTAATAAATGGCAAGAAGTACTACAGACATTTGAAAGATATATACAAAGGTCTGTTAGAATATACACGGTCCTAAACCATATAACACACGATGGAAACAACGAGACAGATATCTTTGGATGAGAAAGGATATTTAACTCTATACCCAAAATTAGTTATTCTTGTCAAATTCTCAATCCCTTATGATACATTCTTCTTTTATGCGTTGGCACTTTTGTAGAAGTGGCTTGCTTGGAGGCTACATATGGATGAACTAAAACATAACAGTCTATCCCCTTTCCAACAAAGGATGCATTTCTACTTCTTTCTCTTTACCTAATCCCTCAAATGACATGGGTCTCAATTTTAGAGATGTGTTTTTGTTTTGTTTCAGTAACCTAAAAAGGACTAGGTTAGAGGTGCTCAAATTTCTTCTACTGTCTCCCACATTCCCTACTCTCCCTCTAGCCCACCACAAACCCCAATTAAAGTCATAATTAAAAACTGACTCTGTGCCTAGCAAGCACAATACCATAAGCTGTAAGAGACTCAAAGAAATGGAAAGCAAGGTCTTAAGACTTCAAAATCTTAAAATATGGTTGAGGACATAAGCAGGAAACAAAGAAAACAATGCAAGTGTATATCTGATTTGGTTTTAAACTTTCACAGCCATCAAGGTCGCTTGTCAGGTCTTGCCCAGTTCCCAGGCACTGCAGGTCTTGACCCTCCTCCTGCTGGATTCCCTTGCCCTCACATATTCAGGCCTATACTAGTGAACACTGACCATGGAGTGGAGGTCCATCATAACACTAAGGCTGGCTATGTAGTTTGTGGAGACCAGTGTGAAAGGAGGATGTGGAACCCCTGTTTAAAAAGCAGGAAGGGACCCTGGGTGACTCAGTTGGTTAAGCCACTGGCTCTTGATTTAGGATCAGGTCAAACCGTGAGATCACACCTGTGCTTACAGTATGGAACCTGTTTTGGATTCTTTCTCTCCTTCTCTCTCTGTCCCTCCCCCCTCCATCAAAATAAATAAATTAAATTTTTTAAAATGTTTATTTTTGAGAGAGGAAGAGACAGAGTGTGAGAAGAGAAGGGACAGAAAGGGAGGGAGACAGAATCTGAAGCAGTCTCCAGGTTCTGAGTTGTCATCAGAGAGCCCAATGCAGAGCTTGAACCCATGAACGCAAGATCATGACCTGAGCCTAAGTCAGATGCTTAACTGACTAAGCCACCCAGGCACTCCATGAAATAAACTTAAAAAAATAAATAAATAAAAAGCAGAAAAGAAGGGAGGTGCAGGGGGATGGGTGAAATAGGTGATGGGGATTAAAGAGTGCACTTATCGTGATGAGCACCGGGTATTGTATGGAAATATTGAATCCCTATATCGTACACCTGAAACTATTACACTTTATGTTAACTAACTAGAAATAAAATAAAAACTTAAAAAGCAGGAGGAAGTGCCATTAAAGGTATTAAAATATAACACGTTTTTGTTTCTTATACAATTTCTCTTGACCTCCCGTAATGTTTTTTTTTCTTAATTTTTTTTATTTTGAAAAATTAAAAACCTACAGAAAATGTAAAAGGAAGTACAGTGGAAACCTGATATACCTTTGTACTAGCTTCCTGGGGCTGCTACAACAAATTACCACAAATGTGATGGCTTAAAATAAGAGAAGCCTAATCTCTCACAGTTCTGGAGGTCAAAAATCTGAAATCAAGGTGTTGGCAAGAGCCAAGCACTTCTATGAAAGAATCTTTCTTTGCCGCTTCTAGATTCTGGTAGCTCCTGGTGATCCTTTTTTTGAGGTAACTCCAATCCCTGCCTCTGCACCATTTAAACAACAACGCTTTAACTAGATTTGCCAATTTTAAACATTTTGCCAGCTTTGCTTTCTCTTTCTTTCTCTCTCCCTCTCTCTCTTCTCCCTCCTCCCCTCCGTCCCTCTGTATGTGTGTGAAAATTGTAAATATCATGGCACTTCAGTTCTAAATACTTTAGCAGGCATCCCTTAAGAATAAAAATTTATTCTACATAACATTTAGGAAATTTAACATTAATGCAAGAGTATCATCTACTATCTAGTCCATAATTAATTATTTCATTTCTCCTAAAATTGTCTTTTAATGCTTTATATATGATTCAGGATTGAGTTAAGGTTCCCCATTTATATTTGGGTTGTGAAGTCTCTTAGTTTCTTTTAATCTTGGATAGTCACTGGCTATATTTGTTGCTAGCTTGTTTCCTTACATTAATAGTCTCAGTCCAGTCAGTTCTATCATGTAGAGTATCCCACATGGAGGAATTTACTGGTAGTTTCTCTGATTATATTCAAATTAACTATTTTGAAAAAAGACCACTTCATAAGTAATGTTGTGAACTTCCCACTGTATCACGTAGGCCGACAATATTGGTTTGTCCTTATAATGATAATGCTTTGTTTGATCCCATGGTTACATGGGCGGTCCACCAGCTCTCCACATTGTAAATCATTCCCTTTTTTTATTTATAGTTAAAATAATTTCGTGGTGTTATCTACTACTAGTATGTCAATAATTTATTTTGAATCCAGTAACCTCTGTATAAATGCAGCCCTCCTTGGGAAGAGCCTACATTAAACTTTGTCATTAAGACCGAGTGTAAAGAAATGTATCACCCACTGTGGGATTGGTGTGGTAGCCAGGCAAAGGGCACAGAAAGAGGAAACAGGATCTAGGGAAAGTAAACTTCCCCATCTGAGGGTTTTGCTATTGTCTTTGAGTACTCAGAGACCTGATCTTTACTCTTGTGCTGATTGTTATTGAACTGACAAGGGTTTTGATGCGGCCCCACAGCAATTTCTCCCTGGTTTGAGCTGTCTAGCCCATTTATTCTCCTGAGGACACTGGTAATGAAATCAATGGAAGTGGCCAAGTCCAGACATGCTGGCCTGGGAGCTTCTGTACAGTATCATTTTGTTAATACAATTACATTTCCAAAACACAGGGCATTATTCCCAGGCTAACATAGCAGTCCCTGAGCCCAATTCAGTGTCGAAGCTGGAAAAATGGTTGCTAGCCTCAGAATGCCTTTTCTGTATATTTTTTTCTGTCAAAGACTGGGGGCCTGGCCTTTTACATGTCCTCTAGATTTTCATATATGCACTATCTTAGTAATATAGACTTGTTGAGACAAATGTTTTGGAAATACCACCTCAGTGGCAGTTATTTTCCTGAGGAAAAAATAATGCACTATGTATTTGTCACAGGTGGGAATTTTAATAAAGTTACTGTTCATTTGGAGAATGTAGACAAATTAATTTTTGACAGCCCCAAGGCTGGTAAAATTTCCACATATGTCAGTGCCTATTTTTGATATATGGCCTTGATTAACACCCAGATGCCTAGGGATGCAGGCAGTGGAAAGTGAGAGGTAAGGTGGAGCCTGACATCTGCATCCTTGCCATAAGCTTTATTTGGGGTGACAGGATACAATTCAAGCAATTAATGCATACTGAGATCCCACTATGTGCTAGGCATGACAGCAAGGCAGAAATGGCTAAGACAAGGCCCCTGCCTTTAAGGGACATAACATGGCAGGGTAGATGAGACCTTTGGTGGTGATTATAGGTATAAGGAAGAAGGTCAGGTCAGCTTTTAACAGTGCTTACTGTTTAGCCAGTACTCTACTTAGTGTTTTATGGGCATTATCTCATTTACTTCAAGAACCCTATAAGGTATGCACTGCTATGCCCATTTTGCAGAATCAGAAACAGATTTAAAACCAGTAAGGAATGAGGCCAGGGTCACACAGCCAAGATTCCCACCTGGGTTAGCCTGACTCAACACTCTCAATTTTTTTAAATTTTTATTTATTTTTTGAGAGAGAGACAGAGAAGAGTACGAGTGGGGGAGGGGCAGAGAGAGAGGGACAGAAGATCTGAAGTGTGCTCTGAGCTGACAGCAGCAAGCCCGACATGGGGCTCAAACCCACAAACTGTAAGATCATGACCTGAGCTGAAGTCAGATGCTCAATCAACAGCCACCCAGGTGTCCCACAGCCTCAATTTTTAACCATTGTGACATAAATAATTAAACCATAAGATGGCCTATAAGACAAATCTTGAAGAGATCTCCAAAAGTCAAACAATTCAAATGTTTCTCAAACTGGAGGGACTTGGGAGAGCTGGAAGCCAATTAGAGATCCTAAAACCAAATGGCAGTGATGAGGCCAGAACTGTGCTCTGAGAATTGATGCAGGGAGCAAGGCAAGGTAGCTTTCCTAACTTTCTGTCTCCAGTGCTCTCTCTAGGTCTTCTCACAACCAACAAGGAGACTGAAAGTCACATGTTTCAAAATACTGGCTGATGTCAGCACTACTGTAAAAATAAACCTCAGATCAGGGCCTTCCACCTCATTTCTATCCGTTCTTTGAACAATCACCTATTAAGCAATGATGGACAAAGCATTGTGTTAGTCATGTTCAGGAAAGGTAAAGATAAATAAGACATGGTCCCTATACTCAAATTATTTTCTAAGGCAGGGGGTCAACAAACTTTCTGTAATGATTCAGCTAGTGAATGATTTAGACTTTAAGGGCCAGGTAGTATCTGTTACAACTACCCAATTCTGCCATTATAGTGTGAAATTAGTCATAGAAAATACACAAATAGGCGAATAGAATTTTATTTACAAAAATAGGCAGTGGGGGGGAAGTTGGTGTGTGGGCTAGAGTTTGCTGACTCCTAGGGCATGGTTCTTAACCTTGGCTGCACATTAGAATCGCCTGGAGAGCTTTAACTGCTGCTGTCTGGGTCTTGTTTGGTCCTTGGATCGTCCCCCAAAGAGCACGAGACATGTATGTAAAGGCAAGAGCGTTTGAGATTCCAGCATGCTGGGGTCAGCCACTCCATAAAATGGAGACCCCGAGAGGAGCGCACAGGCTCCTTTTAAGCACATTTTCGAGGCGGGAAACAGGAGTCTCTATTTGACGGGGGTGGGGGGGTACGGATGCTCTAAGAATCAATCCAAGCTGGCCTGGTGAGGGGTGGAGCCTGATTAATTGGTCCAGGACCTTTCATTCCCCCCTTCACTAGTACCTAATGGGGCCCAATCATGGGTTCCTTGTATAGGCGTAGTCCCCATATCTTTTCTCGTTCCCAATCTTTTACTGCCTTGTCAGCCAGAGTGAAAGAAACTTTCAGGGGTTTACAACCGCCCTGCCTGGAACAGGTCCTGTAAGTGCGGCTCTCTCTCTGGATTGGTTTGGTGTCCTACCAGAGTGCTTCTTGTACCTGTAATAGGGCTTGTAGGGAGAAAAGAAATTTTTGATCAAGCTCAGCTAGTAACTCGGCCTTCAGGTTAGGCAACAGAGGTGGAGGCCGACCATACATAACTTCATTAGGAGTACTCTTAAAAAGAGCAAAGGGGAGGAGAGATACCCAGTCACTGCCAGTCTCATGAGTTAATTTAGTTAAGGTCTCCTTAAGAATCAGATTCATTCTTTCTACCTGCCCTGAACTCTGGGGACGATATATACAATGTCATTTCCAATCTGTCCCCAACATCTTTACCAGTTTCTGTGTTACCTGAGAGATGAAGGCAGGTCCGTTATCCGAACCTATTGACACTGGGAGACCGTACTGGGTGATGATGTCTTGTCCATCATGACTGCCACCCCTGCATATCTGGTGCCATCCGTATTGAAGCTGCTGCCATCTGTGTCTGGCAAGGGCTCATCTCTTAGGTCTGGTCTAGTTCCCTGTAGGTGGCTCAGAATCTCAGAACAATCGTGTCTGGGAGGCTTCAGGTCCGGATTAGGCAATAGAATAGCCGGGTTTAAGGCACTGCTGGCTGTGAATTGGACCCGTGGCGGGTTTAGCAAAGCTTGATAATGTGTCAACCTGGCATTGGTGAACAATTTATCAGGAGGGCATGTTAAGACTCCTTCTATGGTGTGGGGGGTGGTCACTTAGAACGGCTGTCCCAGAGTCAATTTGTCAGCATCCTTTTCTGGCAACGCCCTGGCTGTGATTATGTGGAGGCATGGGGGCCACCCACTTGCGACCAAGTCTTTTTGGACAGGTATGTCACTGGCCGCCGCCATGGCCCCAGTGTTTGGGTAAGGACTCCTTTAGCCACCCCTTGCTTTCCATCCACAAACAGGTGGAACGGTTTGGTGATGTCTGGCAGGGCCAGGGCTTCCAGCAGGGCTCTTTTGACCTGGTGGAATGCCCTGTCCATAGGCTCAGTCCAATCCAACGGGGTATTCCCTCCCCTCGTGGCTTCATAAAGTGTTTTTGCCATTTCAGCAAATCCTGGGATCCATAGCCTACAAAATCTTGTGGACCCCAGGAATTCTCTTACCTCTCGGCGAGCGGCAGGCCGGGGAATGTGTAAGATAGTTTCTTTTCTTGCCTAAAACAGCCATCTCCTTCCCCCTTGAGTATGTACCCCAGATACGTCACCTTTTTCTGACAGATCTGGGCCTTTTTTAGTGGACACACGATATCCTAGGGTCCCCAGGGTCTTGTAATTCTCCGGTTGCAGCTTCACAAGCTCCAGCAGTTTCTGCGGCGATCAGGAGGTCATCCACGTACTGTAACAGACTGACGTTAGGGTGGGCTCGCCTATACTCACCCAGGTCCTTGTGGAGTGCCTCAAAGATGGTAGGGGGAGTTTTTAAACCCCTGGGGAAGCCATGTCCAGGTTAGCTGTCCACTGACTCCGTTTTCCAGGTCTGTCCACTCGAAGGCAAATATGGGTTGACTGGCAGGGGCAAGAGGTAGACTGAAGAAAGCATCTTTTAAGTCCAATACAGTATAAACTGCTCATTCTGGAGGCAAAGAGCTCAAGAGTGTATGGATTTGGCACGGTAGGGTGTATGTATATCTTCCAACCTCATTTACCTCCCTTAAGTCTTGTACTGGGCGGTAGTCTGCGGAGTTCGGCTTTTTAACTGGCAACAAGGGAATATTCCACGCAGATTGGCAGGGGATCAGAATGACCAGGTTTCTAAGGTGCCTAATATGGGGCACAATCCCTTGTTTGGCTTTTTCAGGCATCGGGTATTATCTTACCCGGGCAGGAGTGGCATTTATCTTGAGCTGGATAATTATAGGAGGCCGGTGCTTAGCCCACCTGGCTCTTCCCGTTTCCACCCAAGCTTCTGGGATCTCCCACATCCAGCGGGACAACAGCTCACTAGTGCCCCCTATCGACATTTGGGGTTCTTTAAATAGCCTGTACTCCTCTTCCAAGGCCAAGGTTAAGACCTTTATGGCCTCAACTGGCGTCATCTGTCACCGAGACTCCAGAGGAGTTGAAGTGAATCTGGGCCCCCACTTTACTGAGCAAATCTCTCCCCAGTAAGGGGTAGGGGCACTCAGGGATGACCCTAAAGGCGTGGGTTACCTGGCCCTTTCCCAGGTCCACTGTTCTTTGGCTAGTCCATGAATATTGGTTCATCCCCATGGCTCCCTGCACCCATGATTGTTTCTGAGAGATTCTGCCTAGAGGTTGTTTCAAAACGGAGTGCTGAGCCCCAGTATCAACCATAAAGTGTATTGGTTTCCCCTCCACTTTTAGGGTTACCCAAGGCTCAGGGAGAGGCTTTGAACCCCATCCCCTTCAGTCATCCAATTCACCTATTTCTAAAATTTTTGTTCCATCACCCCCAGCACTTAGGGTACTCGTTCTTCCAGTGGCCCTTTTCCTTACAGTAGGCGCACTGGTCTTTCTGAAGCCTGTGTAGCCATCCTTTTTCCCCCTTAGCCATGTCCCGGAGTTCCTGCCTTTTAGTTTCGGGGTCAGCTGATGCTGCCAGCAGTATCTTCGCTAAACCCCGAGTTTGTCTTTCTTCCGGAGTCTCCCAGTTGTTGTAAACCTTCTCAGCCATGGCCAAGAGCTCAGCCAAACTCTTACCTTCGAATCCTTCCAGCCGCTGCAGCTTCTAGCGTATATCAGGGGCCGACTGATTGACGAAGGCCAGACTTACAGCCGAACGATTCTCCGGAGCCTCTGGGTCCAGGGGAGTGTAGGTCCGATATGCCTCCATTAATCTTTCCAGGAAGGCCCCCAGAGACTCTTCTGGTCCCTGCTTTACCTAACTCACCTTAAGACAAATTTGTGGGCTGCGTAGCAGCCACTCGGAGCCCCCCCATTAGAGTCTGGCGGTAGACCTTTAGCCTCTCCCTACCTTCCTCAGCGTTAAAGTCCCACTCCGGCCATGTCAGGGGAAATCCTAAATTAATGAGGTCCACGTTGGCCGTAGGTCTCCCATCCGGGCCTGGATCCAATTTCTGGGCCTCGGCCAGGATCCTCTCCTGTTCTTCTGTAGTAAAGAGGATTTGTAACAGCTGGTGATAATCGTCCCAGGTGGGCTGATGGGTAAACAAGACAGAATCTCGCAAATCAATCAGTTTACCAGGTTTCTCAGAGAATTTGGGGTTTTGTAGCTTTAAAACAATGGTTAGAGGCGTTGACTCTGCCTGGCCCATGGTAATCCACACACCAATTACAAAGACAACACAGACAACAAAAACAATACAATGTACCGGTACTGAAACAAAACAAAACACAAAACCTGAAAATGGGATGACGGTCTATCCCGTTTTCCACAGGCTCTGTCAGGCAGGAGCGACCTGCTCTGTCCCGCCAGAGTTACCGAACAATTGAGATTGAGAAAATCGATGATCTCCCTGAACCTGAAGTGAAGTTAAGACGTCTCTTGACTCACCCTGGTGAGGGAGCCACTAGCGCGTCCGCTTAGCTCCGGGGCTTCCCGTTAAGCTCAAGCCACAGAGACACTACACAAGAACACAGACACTACAAAAGAACACAACAAAACATAGGGAGCGCTCGCTTACCAGCCGGCCTGTCCAACGCTCAATGCAGTCTGGGTCTTTGAAGGCGAGATTCCCGGCCAACGCACCAAATGTTGGGTCCTCGGATTGTCCCCCAAAGAGCATGAGACACGTATGTAAAGGCAAGAGCGTTTATTGAGATTCCAGCATGCTGGGGTCAACCACTCCATAAAATGGCGACCCCGAGAGGAGCGCACAGGCTCCTTTTAAGCACATGTCCAAGGCGGGAAACAGGTGTCTCTATTTGGGGGGTACGGGTGCTCTAAGGATTGGTCCAAGCTGGTCTGGTGAGGTGTGGAGCCTGATTAATTGGTCTGGGACCTTTCAGGTCTCACTCCTAGAGATTCTCATTTAATTGGTCTTGTATAGGGCTTGAATCAGGACGCTTAAAGATCCCAAATGATTTTAATGTGCTGATAATATTAAGAACCTCTGCTTAAAGGAAAACAGACTTGTTATTATCACTTGTGTAAAACATGGGCCAGAATGAAGGTGTGAATAGATACCATGGGAATGTAGAGAAAATAAACAACTGGTTTCAACTGATGTAATTAGGTTAGTTTTCCTGGAGGGGTTGGCATATGAGTTAGCAAAGGGGGGAAGAAAGGGCAGTTCAGGCAACATTAGCACATTACTACTACTACTACTATCACTTCCCATACTTATATACAAAGTTCTTGTCTCCATGTTTTATGTGCATTAAGGCACCAAATCATCACAACAGCCCTCTGAGGCAGATATTATTGTCATTTTAAAAATATTTTTCTAAATTTTATTTATTTATTTTAAGAGAGACAGAGTACGAGCAACGGGAGGGGCAGAGAGAGAGAGGGAGAGTGGGAGAATCTCAAGCAGGCTCAGGGCACAGAGCCCGACATGGGACTCGAGCTCACAAAATCGTGCATGACCTGAGCTGAAATCAAGAGCCAGATGCTTCATGACTGAGCCACCCAGGTGCCCCTGTTGTCATTTTTTTTAATTAGAGGAAACTAAGACTCAAAAACACTAAGAAATTTGCCTTTGGCCACACAATTAAGTAAATGGCTAAGTGGCCAAAGTGCCATCATATACTTACAAATGTGATAAAATGGGACATAAATAATCAGAATAAATAAACACAGAATACAGGATAATTGTTACCTCTGGTATCAACAAAAGGAACAAAGGGACAAGGTAGACTAGGAGCACATAAGAAGATGTAGGTTTGTTGGTGATGTCTTAGTTTTTTTCATTGGGCAGTTGGTTCACAGGTGTTCATCATATTGGCTTTATAAATACATAAATAAACAAGCAAACATGTAAATAAATCCATGTATAGACCAATGATGGCAATATATCATGTATGATATATTGTTATATACCATGATATATTGCTATCATGTATATAAATATGTAAATAATCCAACTATGTGTACCAAGTATAAAAAATGAAGAATACAGAGAGGAGGTGGAGAGGGATAGGGAGAGAGATGGGTAAGGTTGGAGAATTGGGAACATGTAGGAGTAATACTTATTTAACTTACAAAACTCCCTACTCACCTTTGGCTTCCAACAACTCTACACAGTCATCCGGAGAGGAGGATTATCAAGCTCAGCCAGGCTTCATGTTCCTGAGATGCCCTTGTGCCCTGAGGGATTGACATTAACTCTGGGAGGCTAAGGAAGGAGTGTGTCTCTCAGGTTTGTCAAACTGGCATGTACTTCTTCCTCACTGCCAGCATTCACAAGAAGAGGCCCAGGAGGAGTGGCTAACAACATGGCTCCCAGTGGTATCCAGCTCTACCTTTTCTCTTCTTTTCTTCACACTCTTACTTTGCCCTAAATGATCATAGTTATCTGATTCCCTTTGAGAAACAAGGGAGACTTTGAGGTGGATGGCAATGTGTGACCCAGTACCCCTTACCTACCTATTAGCTTTCCTCGCAGTTCCCTTCTTTCCTTCACTCTTGTTCTGAGAGCAGAGCCCAAATCTAGGATCCTGAAGCAAAAACTGTAAATAAGCAGTAGCCAGGGACAGTTATGTCTCTTATTTCCTCATTTGATCCAGTGTTCCTAAAAGACACCAAATGAGATAAAGCTGCAGCAACCTTGTGATGAGGCCTCTCAGATATCTGAGAACACTCTGGAAATGGTCCCAGGTGAGTCAGCAGAGCCTTACAGAAGGCTCACAGTGTAGTACGCTTGCCACAGCAAAGTTTGCCTTTCTTCTTGTCACTATCTGGCCTTGCCTCAGTTTTTTGAGGCACAGGCCCTGCCACCACACCCCCTTTCCCTGCTCCCCCCTGCTCAGTTGTTCTGAGGTGACCCTACTGCTACTTCTCAGTCTGTTTCCTTCTCACAACTCTATTTATGTTTTCCCTTGTTTTTGTGTCCTGAAGTTTTTCCTTTTTCTGGTTTGTCTTCCTTTATTTTCTTTTTTATTTCTGTTCCCATCTCCTGTAACATTCCCCACTCCTTTCTATTTCAGATTTCCTATCCCCTGGCATCTCTCTCTGTCTCTTCTTCTCCCTTCCCCTTCCCTCCTCTTCCTTTTCCTCCTCCCTCTTCTCTGCCTCTCCCTCAGCATTATTTTTAGGAGCAAAGCATCTCCATCCTCCATATTTCAATTCCTCTTCCCAATTTCTCTTCTTCAAAATTAAAATGTGTGGGATCCCCATTCCCTAGACTAATATGAAGTAGGAGAATTGGGATACTCAGCCTAGGAGCTACCTCTACTAGAATCATTAAAGGGTTATATTTTAACAACAGGCACAATAAGCACTATGTAGGTGTATGCGTTGGTGCCATATTGTGGGTGGAGAGTGCTGGACTGGTAGAGCTCCTTGTGTTTGCTTCATCACCAGGCACAAAATCTTGGACCTACAGACTATTCCAAGGCCAAATATGGCCATTGAACAGATGTTCCTGGGATAGAGACAGCCAGTAAGCAAAAGCAAAGAGCAAGTTAATTCCCCAATAGCAGAGCGGATCATCTTTATGGAGAGGTTGGGGCAGGTCAGCCAGCTCAGCAAAGGAAAGCAGCTGGTGGAGAGGTAGTACATCCAGGCTCCCTTTGTCTGCTTAGCAAGTAAGGGCCAGGACTGAAAATTGCTTGGATTTCTAAATGAAGTTTCTTTGGGCTTATAGCCATAACTCTTCCATTTAAGGGATCTGTGAGCATATATATCCTAGTACACACAGATGCCAGGGGGTGACCAGAAGAATAAGAAGCCAAGCAGTCGTGGAAGCAGGGAATCATTAAAGTGCCTTTAGGCACCTCACTTGCCTCATCATTGTCCAAGCCTGCTTGGATGGGTAAGTTTGTACAGAACTGCAGGAAAGGCCTAGAAATGAATTTTATACCTAAATTTGTGTATTTCAATTGTGGTTGCTACAATTTTCATCTAATTGAATATTGAGCATGCAAAATTAGCAAATTATTAGTCGTAAAGTTTAATCACTATAATAAGCCATCATCTTAACATAGTATAAGGGGACTTAACATAGTATAAGGGACTTAACATAGTATAAGGTTTATTTCTCACTCACTCTGTGGTCCAATGAAGTGTTTGGCAAGCAGCCTCCTGCAAGGTACTTCTGGGTCCCAGTTTCCTCCCATCTTCTTCTAGGGCCTTGATGTTTTCTATTAGAGCTTCCGTATCCAATCGGCATACAAGGGAAGAGGAATAGGAGGAGGACCAGTCCAGTTTTACCGGATGCCAAATGAGAGAACACAGATGGCACTTGGTAGTAAAAAATTCACCTGTCTGTCACAGATATATAACACAGAAGCCTGCACCTGTGTGTGCAGGCATGTGTACTGCAAGCAACGAGTTCACAGTGACACAGCATGCAAGTATATTTAATCATTGACAGAGCTGGAATTTGAACTCAGTTCTACCTGACCCTAAATAATACTACTGCCACTACTATCTAATATTTGCTGAGAACTTCCCATGTTCCAGACATTATTCTAAATACCTTACATATGCATTAAGTCATTATCCTCACAAAACCCCCATGAATATGGATGCTCCTATTATCTTCAGTTTATGGATGAAGAAACCAAGACCCAGACAAGTTAAGCACAAAACTTGTTGAAGGTCACACAGTCGGTAAGTGATGAAACTCGGACTAGAACTCATGTTTTTATCAATATTTTGTATAGGCACTAATCTATGTGCATCTGAGGATATCCGAGAAGTAAGATAATTCTGGCCCTGGAAGGAATTAATTGGTTTCTAGTTTGAGAACCTAGGAATCCACATATGCTATATTTAGATAAAAATTTGATATATTATGCTTAGGAATTAAGAATGTGTGGAGTTTTATTAATACTACGAGAGGAAGATTCATGGAATTGGTAGACTAGAGTAGTATTTAGATGGTAGTAGGTATTGATAATCATAGTATTAATATTTCTCTAGATTGTGGCTTGTAGATTTACCTCCTAAAAATGATGTTCTGGAATGTCCCACTGGAGGACAGTGGCAACTGTCTCAAAGATGAAAGGGTGCAGACAGTTATACAGCTTCCTGACAAGGCAGACAAGAAAAATATCCCTTAATAAAATGTCCTAACTCTTAGATAAATACTCCAAAGAATTTTTAAAAAGGTGTTCAAACAAAAACATATATATGTGTTCATAGCAACACTATTCACAGTATCCCAAAATGTGGAAACAACCCAAATGTCCATCAAATGATGAATGGGTCTTCCATTACATACAATGGAATATTATTTAACCACAAAAGAAATGCAATTCTGACACATGCTACAACATGGATGAAGCTTGAAGACATTATGCCAGTGAAAGACACCAGACTCTCCAAAGTCACATATTATAGGATTCCATTGATATGAAATTCCCTGAATAGGTAAATCCATAGAGACAGAAAGCTGATTAGTGGTTGCCAGGGGCTAGAGTGAGGGGGGAATGAAGACTGCCTGCTTCATGGGTATGAGGTTTCTTTTTGGAGTGATGAGAATGTTCTGGAAATAGTGGTGATGGTTGTACTACATTGCCAATGTACAAAATGTCACTAATGGTGAATTTTATGTTATAGATATTTCACTATAATAAAAAGAAGTCACAACTCTCACTCATACCTACAAGAAAGGCTTTCAAAAGATTTAAAACTACAATCCACATCAATCTTGAGGACACTATACTAAGTGAAAGAAGCCAGTCACAAAAAAACCAAAAACTGTATGATTCTACTTATCTAAAGTATTTAAACTAATCAAATTAATAGAAACAAAAAGAGCTGTGCTTACCAGAGACTGGGGGAAAGGGGAAATGGGAAGTTGTTCTTTAGTGGGCATCAAGTTTCATTTTTTCAGGATAAGAAAGTTCTAGAGATTGGTTGCACAACAATGTGATATAGTTAACACTACTATACTTTACACTTAAAGTGGTTGAGATGGTAAATTTTATGTCATTTGTTTTTGACCACAATTAAAATAAAATACTTTAAAATTACAAATAGGAGAAAAGGGGCACCTGGGTGACTCAGTCAGTTTAGCCTGCGACTTCGGCTCAGGTCATGATCTCACGGTCCTTGAGTTTGAGCCCCACGTCGAGCTCTGTGCTGACGGCTCTGAGCCTGGAGCCTGCTTCAGATTCTGTGTCTCATTCTCTCTCTGCCCTTCCCCCACTCATGCTTGCTCTCTCTCTCTCTCTCTCTCTCTCTCAAAAGTAAATAAACATTAAAAACTGTTTTAAAAATAGGAGAAAAATATATAAAAAGAATCATGGGTGGAATCTGGATTCTGGCTCTACTAGAGTTTTCTATAAAAAGATACTTATATAAAACCTTGTGGCCTCATCTCTTAGAAGAAGAGCTACTTGTCTCACCGCATATTATTGATATTACCTGGGACCAAGCAGTGCCCAGAATTTTCTATCCATGTTTATATTTTCCTATAACTAATGGGGAACCATAGATGAATTCATGTGTTAACTGCCTATTGGAGCTTTAATGGCTGGAAGACCGCTTTTATTTCCCTTCCTTCCTCCCTCCTGTTTTCTGTGTTGAATGATTTACTGAGATGTCCTTCCACTGAAAGAACAAATGAGCAAAAACTGGTCACTCTCGTTCCACATGGTTTACCATGGTAAGAAGTTTAACTGTGAGGAGTGGAATGTGATACTGTTATCTCATATGACATGTGAGTTTCAATAACAGAAGCAGGTGGAATCATAAATGATTGTATACATCCTTTACAAGAAGACCCACCGGAGAACTACTAGCCTGCCTGCTGGTCATACTAATTTCTTGAGGTCTGTCTCATACTGTAGAGAATAGAAAGATTAGTACATCACCCAAGATGAAGTGTCTGGGAAAGCATGAGTGCTGTGGATCCAAACAGCCCTGAGCTCAGCCACTTACAATCTGTGTGAACTTGGACTTGTCGCTTAATCTCCACAGGACTCGAATTTCCCATCTGTTAGGTATTGTACTTTGTGGAGTTGTTTTGAAGATATAATACCTGTAAAGGGCTTATCCAGATTCTAGCACATGGAAGGTAGACAATAAATGCCAGTTCTGTGTGAGAAACTGGCCTTTACCTGCAGAGAGGAACTCAGAAGCAATAATACAACAGATCAGTTGAGTCCAGAGAGCCACATTAATTTCCTTCTACTGTAAAATATCTAACATCCACATTTACCACCAGCCTAAGTAGAAGAACTCCATGTACCTTCTCTCTTGCATAATCACAAGTTTTTGCTTATAACTGAATTCAAAGCTATATGTATTTTCCTCTCAATACTCTCATATTCAGGCTTTCCATTTCTTCTTTTAAACCTTCTCTCAACGTTGCCAATATCAAGATTTTCTCTCACACTTTATGTGCCATGTTTACTCCATCCTTTCTTGTTTTCCAAATGGTGCCTGCAATTGATTTTCATACAGTCAAAAGTTAGTGCAACATCTCCTTGGGTACGATCTTTCCCAACAGGTAAATTCTCTTCATGGTCACTCTCCCCAAGGCTTCAATTAATGCAGAATGTCCTTGCTTCAATGGATTTAGGCTTGCATCTGTGTGCTTTTTCCGCATTTTTTCACCATGCAAGCGGTTATGCTACCCACAAACAACATTACCATTTGTCTAGATGGTAGATGACTCAAGGGCAGGTATCATGATTGGTGGTTTATCTTTTCAACAAGTGAAATAGACCCCAATATACACAGAGAACCACTGTGGAAAAACATCTCTGAGAGGCAGGCAAGGAATGTGCAGGTATTCTTCTATGCAGATGTGGATGAGACAAGAAAGGCAAACGAATGATCAATGGTCTAAATCTTGAATCCTCATGCTTTTCACTGCCATCACTTTGCAGACAAAATGTAGTCCTATTGGCAGTGGGCTGAGGACTGGGAGGGAAATTTACCCTGTGCAGTGGTCCTCCTCCTAGGTTTAATTCAGATGCAATTAGGTAACAGTCTCAATCAGTGGTTAAAGCCTGAGAAGGAATTTGTTGACACTTACTAGGAGGAATTTGTTGACACTTGCTAAGCACTTGCTTGCCGTTGGGCAAATTCCTTAGTCTTTTAACTTCCTCCTCTGTACAATGGGGATGATAATAATAGTATTTACAAGATTTGTTGTGAGGCTTAAATGACCTATACATCAATTAGTACAGGGCATGGCGCATATTACTGACTTAACAAATGTTGCTGCTGCTGCTGCTGCTGAAGATGATGATATTAAGATGATTTACTTTGAAATGCTCAATATCACTCATCATTAGGGAAATAGAAATCAAAACCACACTGAAATATCACCTCACACCGGTCAGAGTGGCTAAAATGAACAAATCAGGAAACTATAGATGCTGGTGAGGATGTGGAAAAACAGGCACCTTCTTACACTATTGGCAGGAATGCAAACTGGTGCAGCTGCTCTGGAAAACAGTGTGGAGGTTACTCAAAAAAATGGAAATAGAACTACCTTATGATGCAGCAATAGCACTGCTAGGAATTTACCCAAGGAATATAGGAGTGCAGATGCATAGGAGACATATACCCCAGTGTTTATAGCAGCACTTTCAACAATAGCCAAATCATGAAAAGAGACTAAATGTCCATCAACTGATGAATGGATAAAGAAGATGTAGTATATACATACAATGGACTACTACATGGCAATGAGGAAGAATGAAATCTGGCCATTTGTAGCAACATGGATGGAACTGGAGGGTATTATGCTAAGTGAAATAAGTCAGTCAGAGAAAGACAGACACCATATGTTTTCATGCATAGGTGGATTTTGAGAGACTTAGCAGAAGACCATAGAGGACGGGAAGAGGGGGGGAAAAAACTCACAGAGAGGGAGGGAGACAAAACATAAGAGATTCTTAAATCCTAAGAACAAACTGAGGGTTGATGGGGGGTGTGGGAGAGGGGAGAGTGG
Source organism: Paguma larvata (assembly GCA_030068075.1). Lineage (NCBI taxonomy): Eukaryota > Metazoa > Chordata > Mammalia > Carnivora > Viverridae > Paguma > Paguma larvata. The sequence continues at coordinate 86,944,677 of CM057830.1, forward strand.
GTGATGAGCATTGAGGAGGGCACTTGTTGGGATGAGCACTGGGTGTTGTATGGAAACGAATTTGACAATAAATTATATATAAAAAATAAAAATAAAAAAAGAAACTTAAAAACTAAATAAAATAATATCTTTTACCAGTAAAAACAAAATAAATAAAAATAAAAAAGATGACTTACTTTGGAGGTGCCTGAATGGCTCAGTCAGTTAAAGGTCTGACTCTTGATTTCAGCTCAGGTCATGACCTCAGTGTTTGTGAGTTCAAGCTCCACATTGGGCAGTATCTGCTTGGTATTCTCTCTCTCTCCCTCTTTCTCTCCCCGTCCCCTGCTCATTCTCTCTCTCTTTCTTTAAAACATTAAAAAAAGATGTCTTGTTTTGAAGAAGATATGTCTCAGTCTTTTATACTGAAAGTTACCAGTCAGTCCATTATTTATCTGCCATGCAGATAAGTACATGTTAATCTTAGACCAATTTTTGGAGTGCATGTATAGAATAAACTATCTCCCAGTATCCCTTCAGAGGGATTATAGTCAAGAGGCATTGTTAAAAGTGTATCTGATAGGATAGTCGAAAACAATAGTTTCAATATCTCTCAGATACCCCTGCTGCTAGCAGTTATATGGAGTGTTGCCTTTCTAGTCTCTGAGTAAGATTCCAAGACTCAGTTCAGGGCAATGGGCAAACTGATCCAAACGTGCAAGGTCAGGCTCCCTCGAGCACTCACTAGATTTCTTTCTGGAAAGAACTAAGCATAATTCAAGCTCTTTTGCCATTTCAAGCAAGATTGAGCTTCCAATAATTAAGTTTAAGATAGCAACTTAATGAAATATGGTTGGTCCTTGAGAGCTATTCTCTCAGAAGGAAAGTGTTCTCTGTCACCTTGGTTTTCTCTTTATATCTTGCACTGTCTCCACTGTTCATTATTATTTTGTATAAACGGGGTTTTAAAAAAAGTGTTTTTTAAATTTTTTTAATGTTTATTAATTTTGGAGAGAGAGACAGAACACGAGTTGGGGAGGGACAGGGAGAGAGGGAGAGACAGAATCTGAAGCAAGCTCCAGGCTCAGAGCTGTCAGCACAGAGCCCAATGCAGGGCTCTAAACCTATGAACCATGAGGTCATGACCTGAGCTGAAGTTGTATGCTTAACCGAATGAGCCACCCAGGCACCTCATAGAACTGGGGTTTTTAATTATATACATAGGCAATAGCAAAAAGCCAAAACTTAAAATCCACAAGCCAATCTCCCTAACACAAGCGTTATCACTATTTTTCTCTGTGTTTTCCCTGCAGCTTGCTTTTCCTCTGGGGTGGATTGTTTGCAGGTTGCAATCATACTGAAACAGTGTGATATAATAGGAGGTAAATGGGTCATGGGGTCAGATAACCTGGGTTTATGTCTTGATTTGTCACTCATGATCTATATCAATTTTTGGCCTACTTTCTTAATCTCTCATGGCTTCTTTTTCCTCATCCACACAATGAAAGTGAATAATATCCACTTCATAGGGCTTTTGTAAAGTTTATGGGTGATAATATGTAGAAAGAGGCTCAGCACATATAAGGAAATTTTCCTATGTTAAAAGAAAACCACATGCCACAAATGGTGTCATTTAGTTTAAGGCCCTAAGCCAGTACACCAAGACTTAATATCTAATGGGAGGTTTAGCCTCCCAGAATGCAACCTTTAACCAGTTACCATGGCATTTTTCTGGTCGGCATTAGGAATTTTACTGATAGACTTCTTCCATTCCCCTTAGGAAGGCAACCTTAATTAAAACAATGGATTCTTTACTAATAATTTCCTTTTGTCTATTCCCTCTCTACTTTTATTTTTTTCCCCTTTTTTGTAGCCCTTTGGAGCTCCCCTCTACTTGCTAGATGGAATGCTGCCTGATACATGAATCAATTAATTTTTTAAAATTTTTATTTCTCAGAGAGACAGAGCAGGAGCAGGGAACGGGCAGAGAGAGGGAGACACAGGATCTGAAGCAGGCTCCAGCCTCTGAGCTGTCAGCACAGAGCCGGACACGGAGCTCAAACTCACAAACCACGAGATCATGACCTGAGCTGAAGTTAGACGTTGAACTGACTGAGCCACCCAGGCACCCCGAATTCATTAGTTTTTTAAATATTTTATTTTTGAGAGAGACAGAGTGCAAGTGGTAAAGGGGCAGAGAAAGAGGAAGACACAGAATATCAAACAGGCTCCAGGCTCCAAGGTATCAGCACAGAGCCCCATGCGGGGCTCAAACCCACAAACTGTGAGATCATGACCTGAGCCAAAGTTGTATGCTTAACTGACTAAGCCACCCAGGTGTCTCTTTTTAAAAGAATTTTTAGTGTTTTAGTTTTTATTGGATATATGAATCAATTAAGAAAGTCAGCTAGATCTTTAGAATTTACTTGGTTGAATTTTTGTTATTTAACACTACAATATGCAACTTTTATCATGTATCTAGTAATTTTTATACAAGGACTTATTGAGTACTATTTTTTTTGTTGTTGTTTATTTGCTCATTCTTTCACATACCACCATGTTTGATATCTTGTCGCCTTACAATATCTGTTTTAATATCTGGTAGAGCTGGTTTCCTCTCACTCTTCTTCCTTTCCCCATCATTGAATTATTGCCTGTTTATTCTTGTAAATTAACAATTAAATAATACGATTATTCAACAACCTAAATAAATATTTAGGTTAGTAGTTTAACATTTAGTAAACTTTAATAAATATAAAGTTCTTTATGTTTCTCTTTTAATTTGTGTGAAATTTGCAGTCATATGGCAAAGTATTTGGGGTCAGCTAAGAATATTTTTCAATGTTCTGCACATTTAAACTGAGTCCTAACTCTAGTCATCCAGTCTGTAGTAGTGACTGAGATGGAATATCAGGCTGTTACAGAACATAATCACCAACCAAGAGTGGAATCTCTACGCTACTACTTAATAACAATTAGATTTTGAACAATTTTCTCATCTGTAAAATCAGGATAATATTCTCTAACTCATGAATTGCCACGAGGGTTAAATGAGATAATTCAGGTAATGCTCATGGCATTTACTAAGTGTGCAATAAAAAGAGAGTTGATTAAAGACAATGAATGTGCTTTTGTATTTAACTCAGACAGGTAAAGTAACTAAGCCATAGCCACATAGCTAGGAAAACCAGATCCAGAAACCAAACCTAGTCTTGTCTGACTTTAAAGCCCATATTCTTCTTATATATTACACTGTATCAGTATGACATACAAATAATCCATTACATTACAGAAGAAAACTCCTTAGAAGGGGCTCAATTAAAAGATGGCCAATTAAGCAAAAACCAGTGGGAGGGGAAGAGGGGAAAGAAAAAAAAGACACAGAGAGGGAGGGAGATAAAACATAAGAGACTCTCAAAGACTAAGAACTAACTGAGGGTGAGGGGGATGGGGGGGAGAGGGGGTGATGGGCATTAAAAAAGGGCACATGTTGGGATGAACACTGGGTGTTTTATGTAAACCAATTTGAAAATAAACTATTATAAATGAAAAAAAAAAGATGGACAATTACAACCAATGCGATAGTATTATTTTTAAATGCAATATACTACCTGATCCTCCAAACCTACACCATTCTTCATGCCTTGTTAGAGTGTAGACTTCAGAGCTGGAAAATAGTCTCAGAGAGGAAATCCAACATGGCGGAGAAGTAGGGGGAACCGAAGTTCCCTCATCCCTCAAACACAGCAGTCTTGAGGTTAGAGGACTTTGAATTCCAAGAGGTCGGGCTGCAGAGTGACAGAGACGTCTCCAGAGACCCCGAGGATAACTTGGCAGGCCGAAGAAACTCTGTCCTATTGATTATTTCTTCACTCACCTGAATCTACAAACTCTACTTATTCCTTCCTGACTGTCAAAGTAAAAATTGCACCCATAAAGTTAAACGGGGCAACTTCAAGAAACAACCCAAAACACATCCAGCCAAAATGACGAGACAGAAGAATTCTCCTCAAAAAAATCTACAAGAAGCAGTGACAGCTCAAGAATTGATGAAAACAGATATAAGTAACATAACAGAACATGAATATAGAATGATAATCATAAAACTAATCGCTGGCCTTGAAAAAAGCTTAGATGAATGCAAGGGGTCCCGCGCGGCAGAGTTCAAGGACCTTAAAAACGGTCATGAAGAATTAAAGAAGACATTGGAAGAAATACAAGGGAAACTGGAAGCAGCCACAGCACGGAGTGAAGAAGTAGAGGAAAGAGTTAGTGCATTAGAAGACAAAATCATTGAAAAAGAGGAAGCAGATAAAAAGAGAGAGAAGCTGATCCAGGAACAGGAAAGGAGAATTCGAGAGCTGAGCGATGCACTCAAAAGAAACAATATCCGTATCATAGGAGTTCCAGAGGAAGAAGAGAGAGAGAAAGGAGTCGAAGGGGTTCTTGAACAAATCATTGCTGAGAACTTCCCCAACATGAGGAAGGAAACGGGCATGGAAATACAAGAGGCACAGAGAACTCCCCTCAGACGTAACTTGAATAGACCTTCTGAACAGCACATCATAGTAAAGCTGGCAAAATACAAAGATAGGAAGAGAATCCTGAAAGCAGCTAGGGACAAAAGAACCCTAACATACAAAGGGAGACATATAAGGGTAGTAGCAGACTAATCTACAGAAACTTGGCAAGCCAGAAAAGAATGACAGGATATCTTCAATGTGATGAGCAGGAAGGACATGCAACCAAGAATTCTGTATCCGGCTAGCCTGTCATTCAGAATAGAAGGAGATATCAAGGTTTTTCCCAACAAACAAAAACTGAAAGAATTTATCACAAATAAGCCAGCACTGCAAGAGATCCTGAGGGGCATTCTATGAAGGCAAGGTTGCAAAGAACACAAACTGCCAGGGACAACCTTACAAACATGAAACTTACAGATAATACAGTGACTGTAAGCCCATATTTTTCAATATTAACACTGAATGTAAATGGACTACGTGCCAATCAAAAGACACAGGAAAACAGAATGGATTAAAAAGCAAGACCCATCTATTTGCTGTCTTCAAGAAACTCATCGTAAACCTGAAGACACCTCAGATTGAAAGTGAGGGGATGGAGAATTATCTACCATGCTACTGGAAGTCAAAAGAAAGCCGGAGTAGTCACACTTATATCAGACAAATTAGACTTTAAAATGAACGATATGATAAGAGATGAAGAAGGACATTATATAATAGTCTCAGGGACCATCCAGCAGGAAGAGCTAACAATTGTAAATATCTACGCACCGAATTCGGGGGCGCCCAAATTGGTAAAACAACTAATTACAAACATTAGCAACCTCATTGATAAAAATGTCCTAATAGTAGGGGATCTCAACACTGCACTCTCAGCATTGCATAGATCCACAAAACAGAAAATCTCCGCAGAAACAATAGCCCTGAACGACACATTAGGACAGATGGGCCTCGCAGACATCTTTAGGGTCCTTCATCCAGAAGCAAAGGAATTTACGTTCTTCTCAACTGCACACGGTACATTTTCCAAGACAGACCACATTCTGGGGCACAGGGAAGCTCTGAATAAATATAAAAGAATTGAGATCATACCGTGTACACTGTCAGACCACAATGCTTTGAAACTTGAAATCAACCATAGGAGAAAGCCTGGAAAATATCCAAGAACATGGCGGCTAAGAAATAACCTACTAAAAGATGACTGGGTCAACCAAGCCATCAGAGAAGAAATTAAAAAATACATGGAAACAAATGAAAATGAAAATACAACAATCCAAACGCTCTGGGATGCAGCAAAAGCAGTCCTGAGAGGGAAATATATTGCAATCCAGGCCCATCTCAAGAAACAAGAAAAATCAATAACACAAATTCTAACAGCACGCCTAAAGGAACTAGAAGCAGATCAACTAAAACAACCCAAGCCCAGCAGAAAGAGAGAAATAACAAAGATCAGAGCACAAATTAATCATATGGAGACAGAAAAGGCAGTGGAACAGATCAATGAAACCAAAAGCTGGTTCTTTGAAAAATAAACAAAATAGACAAACCTCTAGCCAGGCTTCTCAAAAAGAAAAGAGAGAGAACTCAAATAGATAAAATCGTGAATGAAAAGGGAGAAATTACAACCAATCCCTCAGATATACAAGCAATCATCAGAGAATACTATGAAAAATTATATGCCGCCAAACTTGGCAATCTGGAAGAAATGGACAGCTTCCTAAATAGCCACACGCTACCAAAACTCAAATGGGAAGAAATAGAAAATTTGAACAGACCCATAACTAGTGAAGAAATAGAATCAGTTATTAAAAACCTCCCAGCAAATAAAAGCCCTCGACCAGATGGCTTTCCTGCGGAATTTTACCAGACATTTAAAACAGAGTTAATTCCTATCCTCCTCAAGCTGTTCCAAAAAATTGAAACGGAAGGAAAACTCCCGGACTCATTCTATGAAGCCAGCATCACTTTGATTCCCAAACCAGATAGAGACCCAACAAAGAAAGAGAATTGCAGGCCAATATCCCTGATGAATACGGATGCAAAAATTTTCAACAAGATACTAGCAAATCGAATCCAACAGCATATAAAGAGAATTATCCACCATGATCAAGTAGGATTCATCCCTGGGTTGCAGGGCTGGTTCAATATTCGCAAATCAATCAACCTGATACATCACATCAACAAAAGAAAAGATAAGAACCATATGATCCTGTCAATTGATGCAGAAAAAGCATTTGACAAAATACAGCATCCTTTCTTAATAAAAACTCTCGAGAAAGTCGGGATAGAAGGAACATACTTAAACATCATAAAAGCCATATATGAAAAGCCCACAGCTAATATCATCCTCAATGGGGAAAAATTGAAAGCCTTCCCCCTGAGATCAGGAACACGACAGGGGTGTCCACTCTCGCCACTGCTATTCAACATAGTGTTGGAAGTCTTAACATCAGCAATCAGACAACAAAACAAAATAAAAGGCATCAAGATTGGCAAGGAGGAAGTCAAACTTTCACTTTTTGCAGATGACATGATACTTTACATGGAAAACTCGACGGAATCCACCAAAGCCTACTAGAACTGATTCATGATTTCAGCAAAGTTGCAGGATACAAAATCAATGTACAGAAATCAGTGGCATTTCTATACACCAACAATGAAGCAGCAGAAAGAGAAATAAAGAAGCTAATCCCTTTCACAATTGCACCAAAAACCATAAAATACTTACGAATAAACCTAACCAAAGATGTGAAAGACCTCTACACTGAAAACTATAAAAAACTTATGAAGGAAACTGAGGAAGACACAAAGAAATGGAAAAACATCCCATGCTCATGGATTGGAAGAATAAATATCGTTAAAATGGCAATACTACCCAAAGCAATCTACACATTCAATGCAATCTCAATCAAAATTGCACCAGCATTCTTCTCAAAGCTAGAGCAAACAATTCTAAAATTTGTATGGAACCACAAAAGACCTCGAATAGCCAAAATAATACTGAAGAATAAAACCAAGGCGGGAGGCATCACAATCCCAGACTTTAACCTCTACTACAAAGCGGTGGTCATCAAGACTGTATGGTATTGGCACGAAAACAGACACATAGACCAATGGAATAGAATAGAAAACTCAGAAATGGACCCGCAAGTATATGGCCAACTAATCTTTGACAAAGCGGGAAAATGTATCCAATGGAAAAAAGACAGCCTCTTTAACAAATGGTGCTGGGAGAATTGGACAGCAACATGCAAAAGAATGAAACTAGGCCACTTTCTTACACCACTCACAAAAATAAATTCTAAATGGATAAAAGATCTGAATGTGAGACAGGAAACTGTCAAAATCCTAGAGGAGAAAGCAGGAAAAAGCCTCTTTGACCTAAGACGCACCAATTTCTTACTCGACACGTCTCCAAAGGCAAGGGAATTAAAAGCAAAGATGAACTATTGGGACCTCATCAAGATAAAAAGCTTCTGCACAGCAAAAGAAACAGCCAACAAAACGAGTAGGCAACCAACAGAATGGGAAAAGACCATCGCGAATGACATATCGGATATAGGACTAATATCTAAAATCTATAAAGAACTTACCAAACTCCACACCCGAAAAACAAACAACCCAGTGAAGAAATGGGCGGAAGATATGAATAGACACTTCTCCAAAGAGGACATTCAGATGGCCAACAGACACATGAAACGATGCTCAAGGTCACTCATCTTCAGAGAAATACAAAACAAAACCACACTGCGATACCACCTCACACCAGTCAGAGTGGCTAAAATGAATAAATCAGGAAATTATAGATGCTGATGTGGAGAAGTAGGCACCCTCCTACACTGTTGGTGGGAATGCAAACTGGTGCAGCCACTCTGGAAAACGGTGTGGAGGTTCCTCAAAAAAATGAAAATAGAGCTACCCTATGACCCAGCAATAGCACTGCTAGGAATCTACCCAAGAGACACAGGAATGCTGATGCATAGGGGCACGTGTACCCCAATGTTCATAGCAGCATTTTCGACAATAGCCAAATCATGGAAAGAGAGCAAGTGCCCATCAACTGACGAGTGGATAAAGAAGATATGGTACATATATACAATGGACTACTACGTGGCAATGAGAAAAATGGAGTCTGGCCATGTGTAGCAACATGTATGGAACTGGAGGGTATTATGTTAAGTGAAATAAGTCAGTTAGAAAAAGACAAATACCATATGTTTCCACGAATAGGTGGACTTTGTGAGACTAAGCAAAAGCCAGGGGGAGGGGAAGAGGGGAAAGAAAAAAAAGACACAGAGAGAGAGGGAGATAAAACATAAGAGACTCTCAAAGACTAAGAAAAAACTGAGGGTGAGGGGGATGAGGGAGGGGAAGAGGGGGTGATGGGCATTAAAAAGGGCACATGTTGGGATGAACACTGGGTGTTATATGTAAACCAATTTGAAAACAAACTATTATTAAAAAAAATAGTCTCACACCATTTATGAAGGCCACTCTAACTAATTCACTGAAATGGAGGCAGAACAGAGGTAGGTAACAGCCGTTCCACACTGTCTAAGTCTAAATCCAAGTGCTGTCACTCACCATCTGTGTGACCTTAGGCAAGTTCCCTGACTTCTCTGTGCCTCAATTTCCTCATCTTTAAAACTGGGATAAAACTGGAAGACACTCAATAGAGTTGTTGAGAAGATTTAAGAAGTTAATACATTTTTTTTTGACAGAACGAATTTCTTTTATTTTTTTTCAATGATTTAAGCATATACTTATTCCAACATGCTGATACCTATAGTTTTCCACTTATACCTTTTTTTTTAAATAATATATTGTCAAATTGGTTTCTATACAACACCCAGTGCTCAATCCAACGAGTGCCCTCCTCTGTGCCCATCACCCACTCTCCCCCCTCCCACATCCATCTCTCCCCTCAGTTCTTTCTTATTCTTTGAGAGTCTCTCATGAGAACCAGGGGGGAGGGGAAGAGGGGAAGGGGGAAAAAAAGCCACAGAGAGGAAAGAAGTTAATACTTTTAAGCACTTAGAAAATATCTGCCACATGTTCAGTGCTCAATAAACACTAAATGGTATTACTTTTACTATTACTATTACTATTACTATTGCTATTGCTATTGCTATTACTATTTCTCTCTTTGTTCTGACTTTCCAGAGCACCTTTTATACTGGTACATTTAGTTTTTTACATAATTATGAAGTGTTTTCTAGTAATCTGTTAAGTGCGTATCATGTCTTCTCAACTAGATTGAAAACTCCTAGAAGCAGAAGTCATTTTTTGGGCCTTGACCTTCTCATAACATCTAACAGTACTGAGCACAGGGTACTTGCTGAACAAATTCTCAGTGCAAAATATTGTCAGAAAGAATCTTTGGTGTCTTTTCAAATAACTTAGTGTCCTCACCAACTCCTGTTGCTCTACAGAGAGCTACATTAAAGCTTTCGGCCCTGACAACTAATGACCAAATCCCCAGGCTCTCTGTGGCTTGCTTCATGGGCTGTGCTTCACAATTCTTCAGGATGCAGGGCACGGAAGCAGAGAGAATGTGATCGAGAATTCAATCTTCTGCACTCAAAACCTGTAGAGATGGACTCCAATGGCCCTTAGCTCGATGTACCTGGTACTGGTTCCCTGCCATGTAATTTCAGAAAATGTCTTAAAAAATAATGGAAACGCCTCAGGATTAGGTATAGAGGGTGGGGAGGAATAGAGTTTGTGGGGAGTGGGTAATAGGGAATGGCCTATTTTGGTAAAGTAACCTCCAGGTTTTTTACGAAGTTTGGAGGTTTGCAAAATGGTGGAGTCTGCCAACTCATCCCAGCAAGCAGAAATAGTGCCATCATCTAAATTCAGGCTCTGGAACTAGGCAGCCTGTGTGTGAATCCTGGATCTGCCACTTGATAGTTATGTGACCTTTCTTTTGGAAAGAAGAAGCAAAGAATTGGAAAACAGATGCTGAAGTTAGGAACATAGAGGGCTTTGGCTCAATGGTCCCTATTTCTTTGGCCCATGGTTATCTGAGATATGGCAATGTCACCTGCTGTTATCACTGGAAGCCGCTGGGGATCCAAGGCCTTGAGAAAGCCAAAACAAGTGAGTTCCCCTCACACTTTGTAGCTATGTAGAATGCAGCATTGCCTAATTAAGAAGATTGCCTATAGCTATCAGCATAACAGCAAACCCTGCAGCCTTAGCCAAAGGTAATTTTATCCCTTATGCCCATCCATGGTCTATACATCTCAGATCAATCCTCCCTTCTTCTCTGGGATCATTCCTTGCCACTGTTCTCCAGAGTCTTCTGCTTTCTCATTTACCTATTAATGGTGAAATTATAAAGATATAATTTCAAATTTTTGTGGAGGGCGCACACAAAGGAGGGATGGATTACACACACACACAGCCTCAGTGTGGAGTATTTTTGTGAGTTATTTAAACTGAGCATCCACATAAGTCCAGGGAAGCAGACTTATCACTTATCCATCTCGCTCTGTACTCATGAGACATATTCCAATATTTGAAGCAGGGAAGAAAAGGGTGTTGTTTTAGAACATCACATTTTTATAAAAGTAATTCTTTTGGCTCTAATGCCAGTAAAAACCCTCCGTGGCTTCCTTATTATCTGTTCTCATGGTTTTCAGAGTCACCCATCAAGGGAGTTATTAATACAGAACATGCACCCACATGTTGGTTTCTCCATTAACTGAGACAGATTTAAATGGTACAGCCAGAAATAGACTTCAAGCTTTCTTTAAGATGGACTCTTCCAGATTATGGCACTTCTGCAAGTTCCATGGGCCTCTTGGTCTAAAGTTAAGAGTTAAAGGAATTAGAAATTATGGGTGCTGTCCATCAGCCTAGACCATACACCAAGAAAGTCATGGCATATGGCCTAGTCCTTTTTCTTTCCCCTCCAATTTAAACACAGTTCATGGAAGTCTTTCCATTATGGCAATAATTCATTTTATATTTGTATGACTCTTCAAAGTTTATTAAGTGCTTCCAAATTTATTACTTCATTTTAGACCTTAAAGTTCCATGAGGTTGGCAAAGAAACTATTACTAACCCTATTATGGATAAGGAAGGTAAAACGAAGAGAGACAAACATAGGTCATAAATGATAGAGCTGAAAGTCAAATTCAGGTTTTCAGATTCTAAGTCCCAGGCTCTTTTTACCTCTTCATCAATAAGACTCCCCTCAGAGTTTTCCTGTCTTCAGAGGCCTAACATCCTCAATTAGGTGACAAACCTTGATCACAACTCAAAAGCTTTCTGGCTTGGCCATTCTGAAGTGGCTGAGTATAGGTACCTCAACCATATGACCTCAACCATAATTGATTTGAAGGTAAATCTTTTACTGTTTCATTTTGCACCACCCCAACATCATCTCAGCTTTATAGGACTAGTATTTGTACCATTTCAAGAGAATATTTATGTCCTATATAATGACTCACCAAAAAATCACCACTCTGGAGAAATCTCTCAAATGAACAAAATGTCTTTGTCATGGATGTCAGCCTCTTTTCCCAATGCCACCAGTGCTTACTCAATGACCGTATACATAAAATGCCCTTGGTGGCAGAGACAGAGGTTGTACATGGCATTAGTCACATGGAATCGCCTTTACCAGGGCTGATTTGGCTACTGTCTCTGCTGAGTGCCCACATGCCAACAACAGAGTCCTATACCAAGCCCCCAATAGGGCCATATTTTCCAGAGCAAAGAGGTAGTAGGTTGATTACTTTGGAAGCCTTCCACTATAGAAAAGGAACTAATTTGTTCTCACTGGAAATGATATTTACTTTGATACAGATTTGCTCTTCCAGCCTGCAATGCTTCTGCCACCACCACAATCCATAGACTTAATGAATGTCCTTTTCACTGACTTGTATCCTTCATAAGGAACTTATTTTACAGAGAAAGAAGGAAGGTGATGAACTAACACAAAACTGGCTGATCTTACTATAGACATCATAAACCAGTTATGCTGGAGTTATCCAGCTAACCAGTTATCCAGCAGTTATTATGACAGAGCAATGCAATTGTCTCCTAAAAAATCAACAATGAAATCTCCATGAATCAAGATTTGAAAATTGGAGGTAATATCCTATAGGACATGGCATATGCTCTGAACTAGAGGCCAACAGACAGTGCTGTTTCTGTTATAACCAGTAGCTTCATAACAAGGGGGAGAAGTTGGAGTGTCTCTTCTCAATATTACATCTAATATCCCACTCAAAAAAGTATATGGTTCTCCTGGTTTAGAAGTTTCAATACTCAAGGGAGATATACTTCTGGACAGGCACACAACGTATCTGCTACCTATAAGAAAAGGCAGCTACCTGGTTATTCTGAGCCATTCATGTCACCAGAACAACAACAAAAATGGTAATTTCAAAGCCAGATAAAGTTACATAGGGCTGTCACCGTAGAGTGAAGGCGGGGAAGAGTGTATCTGGAAGACAGAGGATCCTTCAAGGCACCTGTATCTGCTGCCTTTCTAGTGGTAAATGTTAAAAGGGAATATTTGGACATTCACAGATAAGCAAGAACACCAAGGACTATGATACTTCAGGAATTAAGCATTAGGTCATGTCTGAGGTAAAGAAATATGAATATGAAGAGGATCAAAAGGAAATATGGACTGAATAGTAGAGGGAAAATTGCAGAACAGACTATAATATCTACCCATAGTTTCTTCCTTGTGGTGACATATTCCACTTCCTCCTTCCATTCTGCTATTTTATATGTAGTTAATTTTACATGTATCTTCTAGTTTATGGAATTTCAAGATAGAATTGTGATGGGACCAAAGGATAAATGTACATCCTCCAAAGATCCTGGACTGAGAACGGGATATAGTAATTTATCAGAATTTGAGATGCCACCACTTTGCATGTTTTCATTTATATCAGTAAAATTTGCATTATATTATATGGAGGCTTTTGTTGTGAGGTATGGGGAAAGGATATATGTTGATAATAGTCAGCCAAAGGTGTGGACATTAAACATTGCCTTAGAATTAGTTCCCTAAAATGAATTCTTGTGCAAGTGATTTATTAGAAGAATGTTCTCTGGAGAAACCTGTGAAGAAAACAAAATAGGGAAATAGAAGAAGCTAAACAAGGATGTGTTTTCAGATGAAATCTAGTCTTAGCCTGATCCTACAGGTAGATCTTGGTGTATATAAATGGCTCCAAAGACTCTATCCTATCTTGAGACAGAAGAGTGGGGATTTGGTACTGCTGCCCCAGTCAGTCATTGGCTGTGATCGGCCTTGGAGGGCAGATATAATCCCCAGGTACTTTCAGATGAGATGGCTTCAGTTGCTTACAGGCAATCCTACAGAGAAGGTTATAGATGTGAGCCTTTAGCAGCAGTACCCACAGCCTCTGGGGGATGAGCAGAGCATATCAGTAAAAAGGATCCCTGGGGATCTGGGATCTATAACTAGTCTGCTCTTTTGAACATCCTTTCTATGTTTTGAGAATTACTCACCTTAGAAGTCCCAGACTCCTCAAAGAAACCAGAATTTGCTCTTGAAAGCTCCTTGCTGGTAGAGTATAGGGATATGACCTATGCTCCTTCAATCACATGCACCTACTGGGACCTGGAATTGGAATCTAGTGATGCAGAAGAGCAGATACTATACAGACTCCATTCTGGCAAATGCAGGGGAAGTTCCATTTAATTTTTAGAGACAAGAGTTGCAAAATTTCTAGCAGCAGTGTCTGATGCCCACAGTAAGTGGCATTGGCAGTTGTCAATGCTCTCTAGCCAAACACCACCAGGAAAACACCTTGTAGATGAACAAGTTGGCCTTATCACTCATTGCTACAAGGGAAAATTCACACCATGAGGAGGATATTCAAGAGGACTTATTATAGAATACTTGTGTTAGGTGATTTGGGGGAGAATTTAAGCAAGTGGGGATTCATTCTGGATTGGAGGTTGTCAGGAATTAGTGGTAATTCCACGATTGGATATCTCTATAAATCTTACCTAGGAGCTAAAGTTGTAATATTAACCAGGATAAATGGATGTCTCGTCTTCTTTATGATGTGGGCGATGTTTACATTTATGTCTTGATATATCACATTACAGAATGACCCTGACTGATGTTGCTGTTTTGAGGAATTGTTTATGTTCAACAGAACACCGAAGGCCTAGCCATGAGGGTCAGACCATCTCCTAGTAACACCAAGTCTTGGGTGATAGCACCAGCCTAGCTCCCTCATGTCAAGGTCTGCCTTTCTCTTTCTCATAGCTCAAGTTGTGCCCAGCAGTAGTGTCAGTCATGTTTCTACTTTTGCCTTGTATTTTGAGTATTATTTTTATTGCATTGCCTCCAAGTTGGTTCTCTGGCTTTCTCATGGATTGTATAAGCTTCTAACAAGCATCATATAATTTGCTTTCTGCCTAAACTAGTCAGATTTGGGTTTTGATTCTTTACAACTAAAAATTTTAACTGATACACATAGCCTCTACCCTTATAACCCAGACCCCAAACATACATATATTGGCATTGCCCATTTGCTCATAAAAGAAACATGACTGGCTAAGAAATTCCTGAATCATTTGAAAGAGTGCATTGTCTTCATGACTCCTTTTGTATTGATGCAGGATCATATTTGAGATTTACGATGGGGCTAGCATCTGCAGGGAATCTGACAGAGCCAGATCGTGAGGGATCCTGTATTTCTGTGGGGAAGAATCAGACTCATCCTTTGTTCTATCAGCTACACACCCCCTCACTTACCCCTACCACCAGAAAACATAAAAATGGCTAGGAAATGAGACCCTGCATAACCAAGTGCAAGACTACAGACTTAGAAAACAAGAGAAGGAGATTTTACTATGAGCAGTTGTTGGAAAAGGCTTTATGAAGGTGAAACAGAAGGGAAACCTTGAGAAACAAATAGGCTTTGACTCATAAGCAATAAGGGGGGACACCCAAATGGCAATGCTTAGCTCTGCCTTCTAGTTTTGACCTTTGGCTGCTAGTGACCCTGGGCTCATTGCTTGTAGTGACCTCAATGAGACAATAGGACATGGTCTTGATTCATGTCACTGACTCCAAATCACAGAATTCTGTACTGGATCTTTCCTCCCTAGAACATAGGCTTCATAAAAGCTAGAACTTTTTTCCTTTTCATGTTTTGTATCACTAACTCCTTAAAAAGTGGTTGACACATAGTAGACCCACATTAAATGTTGAATAAATGTCTGAATTAATGAGTGGAAGAATAAATAAAGGAATCATTCCCAACACTCTCTCTTTATGGTAAGACACACACACACACACACAAAACCCTTCCGAGCAAGCTTCGCCAATTTATTATTTTGTTGCTCTGTCTCTTCCAAAAACATTCTACTGTTCCTCAAACTTTTAGGAATAGCTTCATTTCTTAGGGTCTCAGCTTGCTGCTGATAAGTTCTTCTGTAGCTTCAGTTGAACTCTTATTGTGCAACCAGCCCAAGAGACACTGAATACAACTCTGTATTCTAGGCCAATTACACTCAGCTGGACTGAGGTATTAATTAGGACACATAGGAAATATTCTGTCCAGAGTTCTGCAGCTAGAGGCAGGTTTCATCTGAGTTAGGGACTGTTTCCAGGGACAAGAGAGGAGATACATATAGTTCAGTTTAATAGAATCAGGCTTGATTCTATAGTCAATAGACAATCATACCTCCAATTTTTGAGCAGGGAAATCCTCCTGTTTACTTTCAAGAACTGTCAGGTATAATTTACTCTGGCAGTAATAACTGATCATTAGTTTTCCTTGAAGCTGCCTACATTTATCTAGAAAGTTTTTCATGAGTACTCTTACTTGGGTGCCTCTCACCCTGTCCAGAACACTGACACACAGACGTTCTCCCCTCTCTTTCTAACTCTCCATATCTCTTGCAAGGGCTTGTTGAAATAGTTTTGAAAGCAAAAAGGGCCTTATTCATAATTGTTCCCTGGGGTTTTAGTGATGCTTAGAGAAATGAGAGAACTGATTATGTTGCAGGATGCAAGGAAGAAATTAAAAATACAGAAAAATGATTAGGGGCTGGAAAGAAGGTGGCCAGAAGAAAGGTAGGGAAAAGAAAAACAAATTTCCCACCTCACAATTTTCTTTAGGGCCATTACTGGACCCTGCTCATTAAGGATTTGATTTAAAGTGACTGAAAATAGATAAAAGTGTCTGGCTCTGCTGTGTGCTTTCTGTGTGACCTTAGACATGTCACTTAAACTCTCTGTACTTCAGTTTCTTCATCTTAAAGTGGGAATAATAAAAGTATCTACTTTTATTAAAGTTAACATATGTAGAAGCACACAACAGTGTATGGCCCATACTAAGTGCTATATAAGTGATAGAATTGTTGTTTTTAGTTTTGTAATTATTGTTATCAATTGAGTGTATTTTGAATCTTTCACACCATTCCTCTCCACTCCTTAGAGCTATGAGCTTTGCAAAGCATTTCTATACTGATTTGCTTCTTTGCATAGACACACAAGTGCTGGGAATTTGGGAATCTGGAATTGAAGAAAAGGTAAGGTACAGGACTAAATTTCTAGGAAAGGACTACAGAAGTACTAGGGAACAGAGGCTATAAATGGTCTATAATATTGGGTGAGGGTTTCATAAAGTACATTTTTTAGATAAATACCTGTCTCCATGTATCTGTTAAAAATTCCCTAACTCAGACATGTCAAATTAGAATTCTGGGAGTGAGACCTATAAATCTACATTTTTAAAAATGTATTTTGAGAGAAAGACATTTTTAAAAAATTTATTTTGAGAGAGAGAGACTCCAAATGGGGAAGGGGCAGAGACAGAGAGAGGGCTAAAGAATCCAAAAGAGCTCTGCACTGTCAGTGCAAAGCCCGAGGCAGGACTTGATCTCACAAACTCTGAGATCATGACCTGAGTTTAAATCAAGAGTGGGATGCTTAACCAACTGAACCACCCAGGCACCCCCAGAAATCTACTTATCTACTCCCAGTTTGGATGACCAGATTTAAAAAATAAAATATAGGGTAGTAGGAGGACCTTATGCTTGCCTCATTCCTTCAACACAGCTAGATAAATATCAAATCATTCTGAACACCCAGGAAATCGAACTGAAGACTGAGAGAACTAACTGAACAACCAGAGGGAGAAAATAGGCCACATCATGGAAAGTAGGAAGTGCAGAGATGTGATTTGGGGGAGAAAAGAATCACTGATGCTATGGTGGGGAGGAAGCCCTGATCAGCAAAAGAGGAGAGGGAGAGAGAGAGAGTGAGAAGACAGGGTGCAGGGCATTGGACAAGAAAAGAAAAATACTTTCCCAAAACCATTGATGGGTAAAATGAGAGAGGCTGATAATCTCAAGTTTTTATAACTAGTAGAGTTCAAAGTCTAAAGTATTAGAAGTCCTTACCATCACTGGAGTGGAGCCTGGGAGGTATAGATGTGTTCCTATGGAGAAGGAGGGCAGAGACGTAGCAGTGGACAATATGGTCTGAGAATATCTTGGGTTGCACTGGGAGAGAGGGTTCCCTTTCTTGGAGTGCATTTGAGAGAGATGGCACTGCCTTGCAGGGGACAAAAGAGCTAGTGGGCACCATTGAGCTGCCCCATTCATTATCAAAGGAGCAGAGGCACCTGCTGAGGGCAGCTAACTTGGATGCCAACTTTTTGCTGTGCTTTACCATAAACTCCAAGCCCCTACATACTCGTGCATTTGCCCTCCTGGTACAAACTGGCACCAGCCACAGTGCTGTGAGATCCTCCCCAAGAGGATCAGTGCAGGTTTGTGCCTTGCCAGGTCCCTAAAATTTGGAGATTTGGAATCCAGCTAGCGCACCTGAGATAAAATACAGGAGTACTGTGCCACTGGGTGGGCAGACAGTTCAGATAGATACAGGGTCAAAGTAGGGTTCTGAAGGAAGCCTGGGATAAATGAGTAGAGATTGTTTGCAATTCCATGTGGGCTTCCTAAACAGTGGTGGGCACTAATTCTCCTCTCCAGGGATGAGAGAGCCTGCTGATGTAATTTGTATCCCCACCATCCACATTTACAGATTTCAGTGAGCAGCATAGTGCCCACAATGGAGACTCGAGCCGATTACACAAAGTCCCTCCCCCCTGTGCTCTATAGGTGCATTTTTACTAGGGCACATGTGCCTGAGAGTCAGAGCAGCAGTAGGCCTCTCCCCTAGAAGACCAGCACAAACCCCCTATGCCTATTGAGTCTACTGATCATAGAGTACTGCAAAGTTTCAGCTCTAAGGGAAATAGGATCTAGCCTGTTTTAACAAGGAAACCAAAATACACCTAGTTAAAACTTGACACACTCTGGACAAGGTCCAAACACTCCCCACTAGAGGCAAGAAGAAACTCTTCAGAGGATTTACCTGAGGGAAAGAGCAGCCAAAACACAATAGCACAGTGCACACAGCATACACCAGAAACACGTCCTGAAGCACCAAGCCTTGGACAGTGTATGACTTCTTCTTAATATAGCCATGACTCTCAGAAGCAGGAAACATAGCAGGTTTTCCTACCATACAGAAGACAGAGACTTAGATAAAATGCCAAGATGGAGGAATACATCTCAAAAGACAGACAAAGAGGTTGCAGCCAGGGATCTAGTCAAAACATATGCAAGTATTATGCCTGGACCAGAATTTAAAACAGCAATCATAAGGATATTAGCGGGGTAGAGGAAAGCAGAGAAGACACCAGGGAGTCCCTTACCACAGAGATAAAGACCTAAAAACTACTCAGGCCAAAATAAAAAAATGCTATAACTGAGAGGCCAAATCGACCTGATGTAAGGATCACAATGATGGAAGAAGCAAAAGAATGAATAAATGATTTAGAAGATAAAATTATGGAAAATAATGAAGGTGAGAAGAGGAGGGAAAGAAAAATATTGGATCACAATTGTGGACTTAGGTAATTCAGCAACTCTATAAAGCATAAAAACATTCTTATCATAGGAGTCCCAGAAGACCAGAAGGAAAAGTTTACTTGAGCAATATAGCTGAAAACTTACCTAATCTTGGGAAGGAAACAGACGTCCATATCCAAGATGCACAGAGAATTCCCATCAAAATCAGGCCAACAATGGTAGTAAATAAATGGTAGTAAAATTTGCAAAATACAGAGATAAGGAAAAAATCCTGAAATCAACAAGGGAAAAGAAATCTCTAACCTACAAGTGAAGACAATTAAGGTAAGCTTTGTATCTTTGCACAGAAACTTGGCAGGCCAGAAGGGAGTGGCATGATGGGAACACACTGAACACACTGAATGGGAAAGATATGCAGCCAAGAGTACTCTATCCAGCAAGGCTGTTATTCAGAATAGAAGTAGAGATCAAGAGTTTCCCAGACAAAAACGAAAGGAGTTCATGACCACTAAACCAACCCTGAAAGAAATATTAAAGGGGACTCTTTGAAGGGGAAAGAAAGACCAAAAGCAACAAAGACTAGAAAGGAACAGAGAAAATCTCCAGAGACACTGACTATACAGGTAATACAATGGCACTAAATTCATATCTATCAATAATCACTCTAAATGTAAATGGATTAAATGTTCCAATAAAAAGACATAGGGTATGAGAATGGATAAAAATCAAGACCCAACTATATGCTGTCTACAAGAGACTCATTTTAGACCTAAAGTCACCTGCAGATTGAAAGTGAGGTGATGGGAGAACCATTTATCATGGTAATGGACATCAAAAGAAGGCTGGAGTAGCCATACTTATATCAGACAAACTAGATTTTAAAACGAAGACTGTAACAAGAGATAAGCAAGGGCACTATACCATTATAAAAGGGTCTATCCAACACAAAGATCTAACAATTATAAATATTTATGCCCCAACTTGAAAGAACCCAAATATTTGGATCAGTTAATAACAAAATGAAGAAACTCACTGATAATAATACAATAATAGTAGAGAACTTAAACACCCTACATATAGCACTGGACAGATCATCTAAGCAGAAAATCAACAAAGAAACAATGGCTTTGAATGGTACACTGGACCAGATGGAATTAACAGATATATTCAGAACATTTAATCCTAAAGCAACAAGATGTGCATTCTTTTTGAGTATACATGGCACATTCTCCAGCACAGATTACATACTGGGTAACAAATCAAGACTCAACAAGTACAGAAAAGATTGAGATCATACCATGCATATTTTAAGACCACAACGCTGTGAAACTTGAAGTTAACCACAAGAAAAAAATTGGAAAGGCCACAAATCATGGAGGTTAAAGAACAACTTAATAAGAATGAATGAGTTGACAAGGAAATTAAAACGGAAATACAAAAAATATGCAGAAGCAAATGAAAATGACAACACAACAGTCAAAAACCTTTGGGGTGCAGCAAAAGCAGTCATAAGAGGGACATATATTGCAATAATGTCCTGCCTCAGGAAGCAAGAAGAATGTCACATACACAACCTAGACTTACACCTAAAGAATTTATAAAAAGAACATTAAATAAAGCCTAAAGGCAGCAGAAGAAAGGAAATAATAAAGATTAGTGCAGAAATAAATGACATAGAAATGAACTAACAAAAAAAATCCAGCAGAATAGATCAATGAAACTAGAAGGTGGTTCCTTCAAAGAATTAATAAAATTTATAAACATCTATACTGACTTATGAAAAAGAAAAAAGACCCAAATAAATAAAATCACGAATGAGAGAGGAGAGATCACAATCAACACTACAGAAACACAAACAATTATAAGAGAATACTATGAAAAATTATATGCCAACGAATTGGTCATTCTGAATGAAATGGATAATTCCTACAAACATACAAACTATCAAAACTCAAATTGAAAGAAGTAGAAAATTTAAACAGACCCATAACCAGAAAAGAAATTGAATTAGTAATCAAAAAGCATCCAACAACTACAAAAAAAGTCCAGAGCCAGATGGTTTCCCAGGGAATTCTACCAAACATTTAAAGAAGAGTTAATACCTATTTTTCTCAAACTGTTAACCAAAAAAAAAAAAAAAAAGAAAGAAAAAAAAAGAAAAAGAAAGAAAGAAACAGAAGGAAAATTTCCCAATTCATTCTATGAGGCCAGCATTACCTTGAACCCAAAAACAGACAAAGTCCCCACTAAAAGGAAAATTCATCAGGCCAATATCCCTGATGAACATGGATGCAAAATGCTCAACAAGATACTAGGAAATTGAATTCAACACCATATTAAAAGAATCATTCATCACAATCAAGTGGTATTTCTTCTTGGGCTGAAGAGGTGTTTCAATATTCATAAATCAACCAATGTGATACACCACATTAGTAACAGAAAGGATAAGAACCATATGATCTTCTCAGTACATGAAGAAAAAGCATTTGACACAGTACAGCATCCATTCTCAATAAAAGCGCCCAACGAAGTAAGGATAGAGGGAACAGACCTCAACATCATAAAGACTATACAAGAAAGACACACAGCTAATATTATCCTCTACAGGGAAAAACTGAGAGCTTTTCCTCTAGGGTCAGGAACAAGATAGGGATGTCCACTCTCACCACTGTTATTTAACATAGTACTGGAAATCCTAGCCTCAGCAATCAGGCAATAAAAAGAAATAAAAGGCAAAAAAATGGCAAGGAAGAAGTCAAATTTCATTATTCTATGTAGAAAACCTGAAAGACTCCACCAAAAAAATTTCTAGAACTGGTACACAAATTCAGCAAAGTCCAGAATACAAAATCAACATACAAAAATCTATTGCATTTCTCTACACCAATAATGAAGCAGCAGAAAGAGAAATCAAGGAATTGATCTCATTGACAATTGCACACACAAAAAACATAAAATACCTAGGAATAAACCTAACCAAACAGGTAAAAGATCTATACACTGAAAACTATAAAGCATTCATGAAAGAAATTGAAGAGGACACAAAGAAATGGAAAAATATTTCATGCTCTCGAACTGGATGAACAAATATTGTTAAAATGTCTATGCTACTCAAAGCAATCTACACATTTAATGCAATCCCTATCAAATAACACTAGTATTTTCCAAATATCTAGAACAAACAATCCTAAAATTTGTATGGGACCATAAAATACCTCAAACAGCCAAAGAAATATTGAAAAAGAAAAACAAACCCGGAGGCATCACGATTCTGGACTTTTTAAGTTATATTACAAAGCTGTAGGCATCAAGAAAGTACAGTACTGGAACAAAAACAGATACATAGATCAATGGATCAGAATAGAAATCACAGAAATGGACCCACAACTGTATAGTCAACTTATCTTCAACAAAGCAAGGAAGACTATCCAATGGGAAAAAAACAGTCACTTTAACAATTGATGTTGGGAAAACTGGACAGCAACACACAGAAGAAAGAAACTGGACCACTTTCTTACATCATGCACAAAAATAAATTCGAAATGGACAAAAGACCTAAATGTGAGACAAGGAACTATCAAAATCCTAGAGGAAAACACAGGTAACAACCTCTTTGACCTCGACTGCAGCAACTTCTTACTAGACATGTCTCTGTAGACAAGGGAAACAACAGCAAACATGAACTATTGGGACTTTATCAAAATAAAAAGCTTTTTCACAGCGAAGGAAACAATCAACAAAACTAAAAGGCAAGCTAAATGGAATGGAAGAAGGTATTTGAAAATGACATATCGGATAAAGGGTTAGTATCCAAAATCTATATAGAACTTAATCAAACTCAACCTCCAAAAACAAATAATCCAGTTAAGAAATGGGCAGAAGACATGAATAGACACTTTCCAAAGAAGACATCCAGATGGGTAACAGACACATGAAAAAATGCTCAATATCACTCATCATCACAGAAAAACAAATCAAAACCATGATGACATTTCACCTCACACCTATCAGAATGGCTAACATTAATGGATGTTAGGCAACAACAGATGTTGGCGAGGATGCAGAGAAAAGGGAATACCCTTACATTGTTGGTGGGAATGCAAACTGGTACAGCAACTCTGGAAAACAGTATAGAGGTTCCTGCAAAAGTTAAAAATAGAATCACCCTATGACCCAGCAATTGCACTACAAGGTATTTGCCCAACTGATAGAAAAATAGTGATTCTAAGGGACATATGCACCCCAATGTTAATAGCAACATTGTCAACAATAGCCAAAGCATGGATAGAGCCTAAATGTCCATCAACTGATGAATGGATAAAGAAGAGGTGATATATATATCCTCAAAAGGAATGAAATCCTGCTATTTGCAATGATATGGATGGAACTAGAATGTATTATGCTAAACAAAACAATTCAGTCACAGAAAGACAAATACCATATGATTTCACTCATGTGAAATTAAGAAATGAAACATATGAACACGTGGGAGGGGGGAAAGGAAAGAAGGAAACAAACGATAAGAGACATTTTAAAGATAGATGTGGCGCTTGGATGGCTCAGTCAGTTAAGTATCCGACTCTTGATTTTGGCTCAGGTAATGATCCTAGGGTCCTGAGATCAAGCCTTGTGTTGGGCTCTGCACTGACTGCAGAGCCTGCTTAAGATTCTCTCTCCCTCTCTCTCTGCCTCTCCTCTGTTCTCTCTTCCTAAAATTAAAAAGGAGAGAGAATCTTAAAGATGGAGAATAAACTAAGGTTTGATGGGGGGAGGTGGGTTAGGGATGGGTAGATTGGTGATGAGTATTAAGGAGGTCACATGTTATGATGAGCTCTGAGTGTTGTAAGTAAGTAATGAATTACTAAATTCTACTCCCAAAACCAATATTGCACTTTATGTTAACTAACTAGAATTTAAATAAAAGTTTGAAAAGAAACAAAAGAAACAAAACAGATGAACACAGGGGAAGCGAGGGGAAAAAAAAGAGAGGGAGGTAAACCATAAGAGACTCTTCACTATTGACAACAAACTGAAGGTTGATGGAGGGAGGTGAGATGGGTGGGCTAAATGGGTGATGGACATTAAGAAGGGCACTTGTTGAGATGAGCACTGGGTGTTATATGTAAGTGGTGAATCACTAAATTCTACTCCTGAAACCCATATTATGCTATATGTTAACTAACTAGAATTTAAGTAAAAGCTTTAAACAAAAGATTAATTAATAAATTCAAGTAAAAAACAAAATAAAAAAATATATATGAAGTCCAATGAAATTTTAAGCTCATATGAATAATGAATTATTTTTATTACAAATATCTCCCAAATATTACATTCATCATAATTATGCTAAAAATTATTTGTTGTTTATCTGAAATTCAGATATAACTGGGAAGCCTGTATTTATCTGGCAAAGTACACCTAATTCCAGTGCATTCTAAAATGAAAGGACAACTCTTTTAGAAGAATGTGGGTTCTGAGGAAGCTATCTTTTCAAGAGCTTATGTCAAGGATTGCAAAAGGGCCCAGTTATTGAAACAGGGGTATGGAGTGTAGAACTACTCAAATGGAAAAAACAAAGTGTCTGGTTCACTAGCACTGGGGCAGAATCAGGGTACATTACCAGGCAGAGGTAAGTTGACTTTACTCACCTGGGCTCCAAGGTCTGAGTTTTTCCTAGAGCAATGGTTCTCAATGTTTTGAAAGTCAGGGATGAGTAGCTTTTTCAAAAAGCATCTTAAATATTTCTAAACCAATTCCCTGTCGCTGTAGTGAAGGAAAAATATTTTAACCCTATTCTTTTAGGTTCTCTACCTGGAGCCTGCAAACTATGGAGAAGGGACAATACAAGGAAAAGGGGTTGGGTTTATAGGCATGGTGAATTGTGGGAAAGTAAATTCATGGAAGAAACTTATGGAAATTAAGGGTTATTTTAGTAATGTCTTTTGTGCATACACATCTTGTGCCAACTTACTGTCTTAAGTTATAAGGGTTGTTCTTATAGTAGGAAAACGGTGACAAAAAACACTTTCACAATGAAAAATTTGTCTTTCTTTTATGAAGATAGGGGAGAGCAAATAGCTCTTCCTGTGTTTGCTGCTTCTTAAGCTGCTCCAGCTCAAGATAATACTTATGACAAAGTGGCTTGTTTTGGAATGGCCTATTCTGATACTCTTCACCTTCATATTGAGGACCACTATCACAGAGCTTCAACCCACAGATAGAACTGAAGGATAGGTCATTATAAAATGTGCCTATTGTCTCTTATTGTCTCTATATTGACTCAGCCAATAATATTTTTCTTTACTATAAACCATCCATCCTTTTTCCACCCCTGAACCACAGGTTCTTCTCTCCATTTGTACAAATAATAAGCATTCCATAACCCTTGCACCTCTGTGGCCATTTCTTTTATCATGGCTAATGCCAAGGTCTTAAGCAGACACTAGTGTCCAGTAATCCTTACTACTTTGAGGACTCTGGGTAGAAAGTTGGGTCAGTTTTCCTGATACAGATATATTCTGAAAGTTTCCCTTTTGCCATCATGTAAAGTTGGGTAATATTTACATGTCTGTTATCAGCCCAGTACAGCCAGACTCTACCTCCTGCCTGCTGTCTTATCACATTTTCATTACCCAAATGTCAGCATGGAAGAGCCTACTTTCTGATGGATTAGGAAATTACTTATTCCGATGAGACTAATTCTTCTCAGTTCTGGAAGGATGAAAGGAAAGCCTTTTCATGGGAGGGCCTGACTCAACAATGGTGCCAGTGACTCAGTTTATTTGCTATTTCTTTCCACCAATCCCGGTTGTTATGTCAAAGGATGCTTCCTGGACAAGAATAACTGCTTTGTCTTAGCTTCCTCCCTCACCTCCCCCGGCGCCACCAGAAACAGTTGAAGGATAATAGAACAGAGTGCACAACCTCAGCTCATTATGAAGTGACATTTCAGCCATTCCAGAG
Organism: Paguma larvata; assembly: GCA_030068075.1. Lineage (NCBI taxonomy): Eukaryota > Metazoa > Chordata > Mammalia > Carnivora > Viverridae > Paguma > Paguma larvata. The sequence goes on from CM057830.1 coordinate 86,971,038, forward strand.
ATCAATTGGCTGCTGGTAGAACAGAATGGAAATCATGAAATAGCCAGACAGCCAGGGAAAACACACACACACACGCACGTGCGCGTGCACACGCACACACACACACACACACACACACTTTTTTATTGCAAAACGTGTGGCACAATTGAGATCTACAAAATGCATAGGTGAAAACAAATACTCTATGTCCAACTCAGAAAGCCAGAATTCTCATTTCTTGTAGTAATATGCTTAAGCATTCTCAATGGCATTGGCCAGTTTGTCTTGATTGAGAGTTATTGGTGTCAACTTATCTGTCCCCATACTCCACTGGACTGTGAACTCCTTGAGGGTAGGAGAATGTTTTATTCATCTCTGCTATTTACTTACAGAACTTATCACAAGTCTTATTTTAGAGTAAGCACTTTAGAGGTGCCTGGGTGGCTCAGTCGGTTGAGCATCCAACTTCGGCTCAGGTCATGATCTCACTCATGGGTACGGGCCCCGCGTCAGGCTCTGTGCTGACAGCTCCGAGCCTGGAGCCTGCTTCAGATTCTGTGTCTCCCCCTCTCTCTGCCCTTCCCCTGCTCATGCTCTCTCTCTCTCTTCCTCTCTCTCTCTCTCTCTCTCTCTCTCTCTCAAAATAAATAAATATCAAAAAAATTTAGAGTAAGCACTTTATAAATGCTTATAAAAATAGAAGTACTGGCAGAAAGTACTGGCAGAAAGATGAAGAACAGAAGAGGAATAACAGAAGAGTTGCAAGGCAACTTTCAAATGTGTACCAAGTATCACTGGTTGAACCCAAAGGAGACAAAAACAGTTGTAGACTAGAGGAAATGGAAACCAAAGAGCATGTTAATGGGCAGACTGCAGCGTTGGACAGCATATGAACTAAAAGTGGCCTCACCCTACCACTAAGAATCATAAGAAAGCTCAAGCTGCCTATGCAACCTACTATTGAGAAGTGTTGTTGGTTTTTTTTAATGGGAAGACATTCATGAAGATAAAAACAATGAAAAGGAAAATATTATTTCACATCTTGCTTGATTTCGCATCTGTATTCATGTTATCCTCTCTTTCTTCTTTCCTTTGCCTATGAAATCCTCTCCATACTCTAAGTTACAGCTCCACAGGTCTCCATGAGATCGTTGAAATTCATATCATGGATATCATTCAAGCCAAATGAGCCCTACTTTGGGGGAACCACAGACTATCATGTCTTTTATGGCAAATACTAAGTATTATGTTTCTCTTTTGGATACTTTAATAACCTAGAATAGTGCTGGGTCTATTATAGAGATTTGAAAAATATTAATTGATTGCCTAATTTATAGTAGATATAAAATCAATCCTGCAGAATGCTGGAAATGGTCCCTCTCCTGTGGAAACAGATTTAATTTGGCTTTCATTAAACACAAGGCTTTGTCCATCTCATGCCAAATGGGCATGTTACCCTTCGGAGATTGTTTTTCACTGCCTGGTGGAACAGTGATTCTGTTATGATTAAAGAATAGAAAGTGAATCTACCTATAGTGCAGGAAATTGGAATAAATGACATAAAATTCCTCACTGAGATGACTGATGGTTTACGTTTTCTCTTTAATCAAGAAAAAAGGATTAGAAGTGATGATGGAAACTTTAGATCCCATGTTCCTTGATTGTTAAACAACAATAACAGGGGATTCTGGCTTATTTCAAAGAACAGTCAGAGGCCATACAGAGATGAAGTACTAAAGGTGGCCAAAAAAAAAGTAAAGGAATAAGGACATTCTCAGAGAGCAACTAATTAAAAATAAGAATAAATAATCATGTGAAGGAAGTCGAGTCCAGAAAATAAACGTTGTGGAGAGAAGCATAAGAAATTCTGCCAGATTTATAGCCTAAGACATCTGAGGATGGGATGAATTAAGTTGTTTTATTACAAGAGGAAATTTCTGGTCGAAAGAAGTAAAACACCTTAAGAGACAATGACTAGAAACTACTCTAAGACTGGGATGGTCTAAGAAAAGAAGTAAAAATCCCAGAATTCTCAGGATACACAATGTAGGATAATTGTGGTAGGCAGTCTTCTGAGATTCTCCGCCTTCTCCAATGATCCCTGCTTTTCCATATTCATACCCTTATGTAATCCCCTTCCCTTATACAGTCTGCTCTGCTAATTTGTGGGCTGGATCTAGTGATTTGCTTCTAACCAATAGACATCAACAGGCATCTTCTTGCACTGTTGGTGGGAATGCAAACTGGTGCAGCCACTCTAGAGAACTGTGTGGAAGTTCATCAAAATATGAAAATAGTACTATTCAGCAATAGCACTGTTAGGAATCTACCCAAGAGACACAGGAGTGCTGATGCATAGGGGCACGTGTACCTCGATGTTCATAGCAGCACTTTCGACAATAGCCAAATCATGGAAAGAGACTAACTGTCCATCGGCTGATGAATGGATAAAGAAGAGGTGGTGTATATACACACACACACACACACACACACACACACACACACACAATGGAATACTATGCAACGAGAAAGAATGAAATCTGTCCATGTGTGGCAAGATGGATGGAACTGGAGGATATTATGCTGAGTGAAATAAGTCAGGCAGAGAAAGACAGATGACATATGTTCCCATGCATAGGTGGGCTTTGCGAGACTTAACAGAAAACCAGGGGAGAGGGGAAGAGGGGAAGGGAAAAAGCCGCAGAGAGGGAGGGAGACAAAACGTGAGAGACTCTCAAAGACTAAGAACAAACTGAGGGGAGAGGGGGTGTGGGAGGGGGGAGAGTGGGTGATGGGCCCAGAGGAGGGCACTTGTTGGGATGAGCACTGGCTGTTGTATGGAAACCAATTTGACAATAAAGTATTTAAAAAAAAAAGAAATAAAAAATGAAGCGTTGTCACTTCTGAGATTAAGTTATAAAAGACTGATTTCCATTGTGTTTGTACACTCCATCTCTCTTGCTTTCTTTTGCTTTCTCACATTGATGAAGCCAGCTTACATGTTGTGAGCTGCTCTATGGAGAGACCCATGTGGCAAGGAAGAAAGAGTGTCCTCTAGACATCAGACAGTGACAAACCGAGGCCCTTAGTCCAATAGCACTGGATTCTACCAACAACCACTGAGTAAGCATGGAAGCTCACCCTATCCCAGTAGAACCTGGAAGTGACTGTGGCCTAGTCCATTACCTTGTTTGCAGACTTGTGGGATACTCTGAGCCAGAGAACCAAGCTAAGCCATCCATAGATGTGCAACCCTCAAACACTGTGAAATAATAAATGTGTAATGTTGTAGGCCACTAACATTTGGGGTGGTCTGTTATGCAGCAATGAATAATTTAAAACAACAGGGAAATCAGTCTCTGAACTCATGCACAGAAAAGGGAAAAATTAAGAGGGCTCTGTAATGTGGTAAGGATATAAGTGACAACAAACATTAGATTGCAGTGCTGATCATTACAAGGCAGTGGGTAAGGGGACTATTTGGGAAATAGTATTCTAGAAAATTCTCTCATCCTATTGTTACCAGGGACACATAATAGAAATAGGATCAAAGACATAGGGAAAGAAATTCCAACTAAAGACCAAGGCCAGAAGCCCCAAAGAGTTGGTAGCCTGGGTCAGCCTCATGGCCTAGTCAGCCTAGGCATCTATGTTTACCAGAGGCCCGATGAGACAAAAATCTCCTCCATGGCCTCCTTTTCAAGTCTTCCCTTAAACAATGAAGACTTGCATAAGAAGGGAGAAATAAAGACTCCTGTTACATTTGAAGCTTCCAAGTTGTGCTATGTCAATTGAAGATAAAATCAATTGGAAGGTGAATGGGGAATATTAACCTGAGCAGGATGGTGTAAGGAAGGGTCACCTGCAAATAGCCATTAAGCCTGCTTCATTGTTTTCTGGGACTGAGGTTGTGCGGTGACATGAGGCAGGATAAAGGTCAGAGCTGAGACATCATGCATGTGCTTCCATTATCATAACGGGGGGAGAGTAAAAGGGATTTACAGGGGCACCTGGGTGGCTCAGTCGGTTGAGCGGCCGACTTCGGCTCAGGTCATGATCTCGCGGTCTGTGAGCTCGAGCCCCGCGTCGGGCTCTGTGCTGACAGCTCAGAGCCTGAAGCCTGTTTCAGATTCTGTGTCTCCCTCTCTCTCTGCCCTTCCCCTGCTCATGCTCTGTCTCTTTGTGTCTCAAAAATAAATAAACACTAAAAAAAAATTAAAAAAAAAAAAGGGATTTACAAAATGCAGACTCAGGATCATGCATTTCCTCAGCCTTTCCCTTGACTTTCAGTCCTTTGAAGTAATGATGGCACCATGCTTCATGTACAATATCATAGACCGTGATACAATGCTAGTTTTCTTGTTCCTGCTTCTTATCTTAGTAATCCTGCCCCACTGTAATCTGTGCCCTTCCACAATTTCAGGAAACAATTATCCAATGTATTTGGTTGTTTGGTCCTCACAACAAAACTATGGGGTAGATAAGACAGCATTGTTATTTGTACAAAGAAATGGAAACCCAGGGAAGTTAACTGGTACAAAGGCCCACAGCTAGTTAATGCTAGAGCTAGAGCTAGAGCTGGTAGAGAAGCTAGATCTTTGGAACCCTAATCCAATACCTTTTAAAAAACTATGTCATGCTACTTCACAAATAATTTGAAAAAGTAAGGAGTTACAGAAATTTCAATGATTATTACTGTATAATTACACTGGCCCTTTCAATAATGAAAGGTCTGCTTTTCATTTCTGATCTAGGGAATGACAGAAATGGTTACAATCATACAATCCAAAATAAGCCCTAAATACAGATTTGGTGTTTCATTGGATGACTTCCAGACGCCCCTTCACTAATATTTCTCAGTCCTTGAAAGCATTTTCCAAATGGTGATCCACAGTATATCATAAAATATTCCTCCAGAAAGGATTCCTGCTTATATGACTGGGATATGATGGGTGTAACAAAGATTAACAGGTTTTATAACTCTAGGACTTCTCAGAGTCTTTAATAAAATTATATGCATTGTAAATGTACAAAATGAGATTTGAAATATTCAGCCTTACCAAGTTTATTTTATGATGGAATTCATTTTTCTCAGAGCATCTTGAGGGACTACAGTACATCAGAATATAGTTTGGAAAATATTGGTCAATGAACTATATAAAAGGTATATATGTATTAACACATATGTCTTCAGTCTTGAAAACCACAAAGGAAAAAGACTGCACCAAACACATATACAACTCTTCTAGGCTGTGGTTTGCTGGGACTGGTAGAAGGGATTTCCCATTGGAACTGTGTTGGAAACATGTTTTATTTCCAACAACAAGGAAAAACCCCTTCTCCTCTCGCTACTGATGAAAGAGAGTGAAGTTTGAGAAAGTGAGCCAAACACTTAAACTCTCCACTGAGCTGGCACCTGTCTACTCCAGCATGCTTTCTAAGCCCTGTGTGCAGTCCCTAAACAACTGTAGGTTATGCTCCATTATTCAACTAAATAGCCCAGAAAACTTCAGAGCACAGCTAAGGTTCTGGGCTTGATGTGTTTTGAAAGACATAACCATAAAAAAGACACCAGTGTTAAGAAATGTAGCCCTAAAACCCTACAATTTTCCAGTTGATTTCGTCACAGTAAAGAGATTAGCACAGGTGTAATCTGTCTTCATAGACTTCTAAAGGGCCTCTTCAGAACCAGAACTCTTGGCTCATCTGAGATTGGAAACAAACATAATCATACAATGTTTTCCAACACATCCAGCTTTATTCCTGCTCTTATTCCCATCTTTAACTCCTAAGAGCAAGTGCCCCCGTGGTTTTCCTTCACAAGAAGAGATGCTCTGCTTAAAAGTGAAATCTCCCAGAATATTAGAGCTGAAAACCTTGCAAAGCATCTAGTCTTGTTATGACTCAATTTAATCTTAGGAAGAACTGTTTATTATTATTATTTTTTAAATTATTTAATGTTTATTTTTGAGAGAGAGACAGAGAGCTAATGGGGGAGGAGCAGAGAGAGGAATAGAAAGGGAGACACAGAATCCGAAGCAGGCCCCAGGCTCTGACCTGTCAACACAGAGCCCAATGCAGAGCTCAAACTCACAAACCGTGAGATCATGACCTGAGCCAAAGTTTGACCCTTAACCAACTGAGCCACCCAGGCACCCCAAGAACTATTTCTTAAAACTTAAGGATGAGAGTGTTGCCTTTGAATGGAAAAAAAAAAACCCAAATAACTTATTCCTCTGAATTGTATTTGGCATGTAAGGACAAAGACTACTCCAAATGTGAAAATAAAATATACTCAGATATTTGCTTTTCAGCCAAAAGCAGTAGTTAAATGGCTGCATCACAATCACCTGAGGGTTTTGTTTAAAAATACACATTCCTGGTTCCCCTGCCAGACATATTGAATCAGATTAGAAGTGGAGTGAAGAATCTAAACTTTTAAGAAGTTCTTCAATTTATTTTTATACATAACCAGGGTTGAAGGTCATTAGTTTAGATGATTTACAACATCTCTTCTAGACTTAACATTTACAAGTTCCTTTATTTTAAAAAGACAGAGACATAGACATGACCTACTATGTGTCAGGAACCCTTCCAAACTTGAAGACTTTCTCAACCAAGGTTCCTCATCTGAATCATAGAACGTGATTTTATGACTATTTTTTCAATTCTCCCAAAGATGATACATAAAGAATACCATCATTGATGCATAAGAGAGGGGTTAATGCATTACATACAATGGTTGCCTTAGGACATTAGGGCTTAGTTCTCTCAGGGTTACTAAAGGCTACTTAGTAGAAAGAAAATTTGTGAGGAACAAAGTATCTGAAATATAATGTATTTAGACTGTACATAGTTCAGCTACAAGATGGGGCCACCAGCTACCTGACCTTCTATGCCTGTGTGGTATGAAGCAAGCTCCTCTTTCTTCTCCCCCACCTACATCAGAAACATAATATGATCAATAGATAAGTCGCTGTTGAAGTTTTGGGGTTAATCTGTTACCATAGTGCGACAATATGTCCAGAATAAAGCAGTAACATTAAGAAATTTGGACTTTGTTCAAACATAAAACTATAGAAGGATCAACTATACATTTTTCAAATATCACTCTGACTGCAGGGTTGAGACTGGAAAGGAGGAAAGCAAGACCCAGTGTAGACAGGTCAACTTGTTAACGAAATAGTTATTGAATTAATGTGTTGGAGATGCAAAGATAAATGATAAAATTATAGATCATCTTAAATACCATGAAGAAAATATCCAGATGCTATGAAAGAGAAAAAAGAGGGCCTATCTATTTTATATGAAAGAATGTTGATAGAAATATAATGTGAACCACATATACAAATTTTTTGAAAAAGTATTATGGTTGCTGTGGGCAGAATGAAAAAGCTGTAGTGAGACAAGACTGCCCACTGAGCCCATCAGGGTTAGGTAAGCCAGGAATCCAGACCAAGAGAAAAGAGTGAGTTAAGTACCAGGAACAGCCTGACCATTGCCTTTTGGAGAGTTGAGTCAAAGCCTTGAGCCAGTGGAAGGCCTTAATCAGTAGAGAGTGGTCCGTATAGCCCTGTGCAATCATACCCAGGGGGAAATGAAAGTAGCTTGTAAACTTGACCTGACCTGGGTGTACACAACTGTCAAAACTCATAGAGCTGAAAATATAAGGTTTGCTCAGTTTTTGTGTTCTTATGATATCTCAATAAGGTAAAACAACTATTCAAATGATTTACCTTAATCAATAGTACTTTTTGGTGAACACGACCATATTGTACTGAAATTCTAATGAAAAAAAAATTGACTTGGGTAAGGCCCAAATTTGCTAAAGAGATACCAACTATTCAGAGAGATAATGGCAGTGCATGAAGTGATTTTATCATATCTCACTATTTACATATTCACGAGAAGTTTTGCAACTGAAACCTGTGTGACCGGTCTTTGGACTGAAGTGGGGCTTTTTCCCCCCAGATATCAAGATGGTTCCCACCTGTCACCCACCACTGTCCCTTTTCCACCATAATCATAACTTTCTCCTTCCATTCTCTCACTTTTGAAACTCCATAAGAATTTACATAAGAAAACAATTTTCCATAAGAAAACAATTTTTATGGCAGGGAAAAAAACTTTTCATCAGGAAACTTCTAAGGGTTGGCCCTTCAATTCAATCAGTCTCCCCACAATATTCACACATACTGGGAATCAGAGTCAATTATGGAACATCTATGAGGTAGGATTGAAACATTGGGGTGTAGGCTGAGCCATGAATGGTCCCTGAGCAGTGGTTGCTTAATTCCAATTTGTGCAGAGAATCACTGGCTCCTGCTAGCTACTATATCTCTTCCACCAGAGTGACAGAACATTTTGTAAAGATTATTGACTGTTGGGAGCCGTTTTGGGCTCACAGGTTGAGACCCCTCCATGCGTGGGAAAGGTTGAAGCAAAAAGCTCCCGCCAGCCAAACTGGCGCCTAGTTTTACCTCCTTCTAAATAATCTTTCAGGCCTGGATTTCTTGAATTGCTCACATTGGCCTAAGGGACATAATGCTCTTTGGTTTTATGGCACATGGAAAAGGGGACCTGGTCTTGATGGATAAAATCTGTGTGAGAGTAACCTGGCCAGAAGTAACCTCAAGGTTGCCTCTTGGGAATAGGTTACACAAATTGAGGCATAGGCCCCAAGACTCCTTGAACCAAATTAGATTTTCCCTGCAGGTATCGCTCCCCTCAGCCCCACCATAAAACCTCAAGGCACATCTCCGTAAAGCTTCTCTCAGAATTAACACACTGATGGGAAAGATTGTAAAGAGACTTAGGACCTTCCCCAAGGTTAGCCTCGCCCAAAAGTCAGAAGCACTGTTTATCAGCAGCAAATATCGAGCACCTCCCTGAGGTTAACATTTCGCAAATCATTTTGTAATTCTCATCCCCATGTTCCCTTATACCATAAACCTATAGATGACTACATGGTCTTGTGACAACAATGTATGTTGTAAAGAATGCCTTGTCACTGATGTAATGTCACTCGCTACCTTTAAAAATAAAGACACTGAGACCAGCAAAGCAGAGATGCCAGAATAGACACCAGAATGGCAGAGATGCCAGAATTGCCAGGGCTGCCTGCTTGGTCATCAGATTCCATCTCACTCGTGGCTCTCTCACTTCATTTCGCCTGACCGTCTGTCCTTCGTGGACCCCTAGATTCGCCGGGACAAGGAACGACCCCGGCAATTGACTATGGGACTATGGAGATTTTCTTAATGTCTTCCACTGTTTCTCCCTTTCCTTTTCCTCAACACTTATATATTGCTATTTCCTCAGGTTTTCTTTTCATGCTACATAGTCTCTTTGAGTGATCTCATCCACTCCTACAGCTTTAACTCTGACAAATAGGCTAGAGATTCCTAAATCTTTATCGCTAGCTCTGATGTTTTTCCTCAGCATCAGATTCAAATATCTAAAAGCTTATTAGGAAATTGCACCTAGATATCCTATAAAAATGTAAAACTCGAAATTCGGTAACTGAGCTCTCAATATTCTTTCCTAACTCTTACTCTAAATATATTTTTCCTTTTGAATTTTCTCTATGTATTAATGACAGTTTCCAGTTACCCAAGCTAGAAACCTGGGAATTCATTCAACCTCAATTTTTATTTTCCTCCTCGCTATACCCTACCACCACTCCAAAAATTTGCTATATCTCATCAACTCTATGTTATAAAAATCTTGTTTATCTTCCCCTTATATTCATTCTTGCTATTACTGCCTCAATTTAGATCATTAACATCTTTTATCTGTTGCAATCATGTACTGAGGTATTCCTTCAGTCCATCATCCATAATACTGTCTCAATGATCTGTCTAAATATTTTCACTTGTTTTTCTCTCTCAATATATTGTGAGTTCTTTAAGGGCAAAGACCATATTTTATTTGACTTTATATCAACAGTACCTTATACAGTGTTTGGCACAGAATAAGCCAGATGGATGGATGAATGCATGACGGATGAGTTACAGAAGAGTCCAACATCCTTCCTGAAAAATATTAGAGATGCAATGGCAAATAAAACAGAACTGGACTCTTTTCTTTCCTCACAGAGCCAGGTCTCTACCATACTTGATCAGTTAATTTTCCAGTGTCTCATCTTTATGCCTTTTCCCTACTCCTATTGTCATTGTACTTTGAACTTTTGATATATCCCAGTTTAATGATGTGTTTAAGTGATCACTTCCTCCAAGTGCATGTGCAAGTTTTGCAAGGGTAAGGATTGGTAGCATGTCTTATTTATCCCTGTGTTCCTAGCACTTATCTCAGTGCTTGGCATATAGTAAGTTATCAATTAATGTGAAATGAATGAATGAAAGAATTCAGCCAAGCTGCAATCATCCTATAGCTGGCTAGGGCTCTATTAATTTCTTCTGCATTTACTGTTCCTACCTCCACAGATATACTGCAAACCTTTGGAGAACTCTATCTCCACAGCCTTGGGTGGAGCCTTATTCACCTGACTTCATCTGGGCCTTTAGTACCCAGGTACCTATGATTACAACCACAGCTGGTGGAATCCTTTAGAGTGGAGTTTGGTATGGAGGCCCATACATACTGGAAATCCTTCTGAAATATTACAGTATATTTCCAATAGCTGGCTCGATGCATGGTAAATGTGGAAATATGGCTAGCAGTAGCTCCAGAATGACCTGTTGAGAGTATGCTTTGTCAAGCTCATATCACAAACTGGAACCTTACAGGTTGAATCAAATGGAGTGTCACTTTTTTATTGTTAAAAACTCACTTTTTTCTAATTTCCATTTGTGATTCTTTTAGGTTTTTATTTAAATTCCAATTAGTTGACATACAGTGTGATGTTGGTGTAAAATATAGTGTTTGAACACTTCCATACATCACCAGTGCTCATCATGATGATGTGATGAAAGTGCTGGAGTATCACTTTTTATTTAGCTACAGTAACCATTTGACATTACTACTTTTCTCTCAATAGGTAAATGTTTCCCTCTGCTCATACAAATCCCCTCTGTCTTTTCAGATGAAGACCCCAGAGTAGGCACTCAGTGAATATTTGATGGTTAGAGGAGATGTTCAGAAGGAACCTCCACCCCACCTCACCATTTGCTGTATATTTTCTTCTCAGGAACTAGGGGCTAGAGAACGGAACTCCTTCTATAAACTCTCTCTTAACCCCTTTATTTCTCCCTTCCTCACAAACCCACAGGCCACAAATATCACATTTTCAAATTCCTATTTTAGGAGCTCAACCAATAGATTGCAATTCAAGTCAAGGCCATTGAAAGTTGGTGGGACTCCTCAATTTTATTTTTTTTCTTTTTTAAAAGTTTTTATTTAAATTCCAGTTAGTTAACATACAATGTAACATTAGCCTCAAGTGTACAATTTAGTGATTCAACACTTGCATACAACATCTGGTGCTCATCACAAGCGCACTCCTTAATCCCCATCACCTACTTAACCCATCCTCCTTCCCACCTCCTTTGGTAACCATCAGTTTGTTCTCTATAGTTAAGAGTCTGTTTCTTGGCTTGCCTCTCTCTCTTTTTTCCCCCATTCCTGTTTGTTTCTTTAATTCCACATATCAGTGAAATCATACGGTATTTGTCTTTTGCTTAGCATAATACTCCCTAGCGCCATCCACATCATTGCAAATGGTAAGATTTCATTCTTTTTATGGCCAAGTAATATTCCATTATAGTACTATTGCCTTCCAGGCAATAGTCAAGATAAACCACTGGAAGCTTTTTTGCTTGCAGATATTACAATAGAAAATGAAAAGTCCTACTGCAAACCATACACAGAAAAAAAATCCCACAACACAATATTCAATTTTGTAATTAGCATTTAAGAAGCACTTATATATGCCAACCACTTTAAAATGGGTTGTGGGTTACAGAAATAAATGATATCATCTTGCTTTCAAAAAGTTTACACAAAAGTTAAACTTCCCATGGCTCCATGTTATCTAGTTTGCCTCTTCCAACTCATTTTGGACTAACTGTCTGACTACAAAGCAGGCACTCCCACTTTTTCTGTTCATTGAACACATTAAGTTGTATTCTAGTGACTTTGCATTTTCTCTTCCCTTTGCCTAGAATGACATTAACTCCAATATTTCCCTAAATGGCTTCTTTTTATAATCACCAGAAAGACCTTCCCTGAGGATTGTATCTAAAGTAATTCTCTCCCTTACTCTTATACTCAGCATCCTGTTTGTTTTCTTCAAATAACTTATTACAACTGATAATTGTTTTATTTATTTATTTATTTATTTATTTATTTATTTATTTATTTATTTTGTCTTCTCCACCATAATGTAAATACCATGAGGGTGGGCACTGAGTCTTGTTCGTCATTGAATCCCTATCAATTAGCACTCTGCCTAGTACACAGTAGTTGTTCAAAAACATGTACTGAATGAATGAATGACATGATAAGGCATACGCACAAATAACCATTGTACAATGCAGTATGGAACAAATATATTGGGACAATGTTGTAGACCTTCGCCTCTCCAGAGTCAATTCTCCTTACTTCTGGTAATGGACCTAAAATTTTTTTTCCAACTTTACTCCACACCTAATCTTAGAAGGTGAAATATGTGAGCCAAGCCTAAGTCAAGCAGTATATGACATTGCCCTGGGTACAGTCATTGATTTGGTGGTTTGCACAATCAGAGCAAATCTCAAGACTTTACTGGGAAAGCTGACACGAAGATTTTACTCATTCATTCTTTTGTCAGGGCTAGTGAGATTCGAGCTAAAGCAGTCATATTATAATCATGAGGGCCAGAAAGCACTATGGAAGCTCAAAACAGGGAGAGATCATTGTAAGCCACCAGCTGTGGGTTGGGATGGTACTTGAAGTAGACCTTGGAAGTAGGTATGATTATTTTTGTCAACCAATGATTTTCTTTTTTCTTTCTTTCTTTCTTTCTTTCTTTCTTTCTTTCTTTCTTTCTTTCTGTTTCTCTCTCTCTTTCTTTCTTTCTGTTTCTCTCTTTCTTTCTTTCTTTCTTTCTTTCTTTCTTTGTTTCTCTCTTTCTCTCTTTCTCTCTTTCTCTCTTTCTTTCTTTCTTTCTTTCTTTCTTTCTTTCTTTCCTTTGTCCTTCCTTCCTTCCTTCCTTCCTTCCTTCCTTCCTTCCTTCCTTCCTTCCTTCCTTTCTTTCTTTCTTTCTTTCTTTCTTTCTTTCTTTCTTTCTTTCTTTCTTTCTTTCTTTCTTTCTTTTTCTTTTTCCAAATTGGAAAGAACTTTAGCGATCTAGATCTTAGTCTCTAGGTGAGACTCAGAGGAGTGAACTGACTTGCTTACATTCTTCACATGAGAAGTTAATGGCAGAGCCACAACCAATATCCAGACCTACTATCTCCTGACTTAAGATTCTTTCCACTCTATAGGTAGGATTTCGCATGTGCGGTTTGGCATTCTAGGTGAAGGGAGAGATAAAACATCTCAAATTTGGCATAAAATTTCAAAAATGCTTATAAGATAGTAATCTACATAGGTAGAAGAAAGAATGTAAGCCAGGAGGAGAGCAAGAGATCAGGCAGGAAACATCAGTTGGAGTCAGATTTTAAAAGGTAAAGAGAAAACTTTCACAATCTTTGAATATAAGAATATGATGATTTAGGTACCATGGAATATGGGGACAATGGAGAGACCAGCTAGGTGGTTGTTATAGTATCCTAGGTATGCTATAATATGGTACCAAACCAAAGTGGTTTGGGTGTTAGGGGCACCTAGGTAGCTCAGTCGGTTAAACATCTGACTCTTGATCTTGGTTCAGGTCATGATCTCACAGTTTGTGAGTTTGAGCCCTGCATCGGGCTCTGCGCTGACAGTACTGAACCTGCTTGGGATTCTGTCTCTCCATCTCTCTATCCCTTCTCTGCTTGTGCTCTCTCTCTCTTTCTCTCTCTCTCTCTCAAAATAAATAAATAAAAACTTAAGAAACATTTTTAAAAAGTGGTTTGGGTGTGTTTTTTTAAAGAAAAAAGAAAAATAAGGGACATATGTTCATAACTGACCTCAGAAATACTTGTATTCTTGTCTAAAAGCAATCCCAATTATGTTCATTTCTATGAATGGCTTAATATGTATATATATTGATGGAACAGCAGCATATTTGCCTTTTACTATTACATAATATTTACCATTTACTATTCGATATGTGTCAGATTAATTATGCTGTAAATTTTATTTCACTTTAAATGAATTTTATTCATGTATGCTCACTCAGTCTTCTGGATTTGGTGCTTATTGTGCTAATAAAGAAAAGTGGAGACACTAGGCCAGCTACTTGGCCTTTGGCTTGATCATTTTTCATCTATTTCCATTTGAGAGTAGTTTTTTCAATTTTCAAAAGGGAGGTGAGTTCCTTTGTTTTAGATGGAAATTTGGGGGGGGGTAAAACCCATCAGAAAAGGACAAGGCCATCTCTTAAGCCAAGAGCCTGAACAAAGCTGGCCACTTGCTTATTCTGTTTCAAAAACCAAAGTCATCCACTTCTCAGCTTCTCTACTGGGTACCCACCCAAGATGTGCCCCAGGCTATTATGTCTGGCTGCTCAGCCGGGGTGGCTATCCAGACCCACCCTGGTGGTTTGCCTTGCACTATACTTAGCAACATGTCAGAGGGGAGGAAATAAAAAGAGCCCAGGGGAGAACTGGAGCCCATTTGAGCAATCAATCATTGGTCAAAGCTGAGCATTACAGCTATTTATTTGGGAATTTTTAGGTTGTAATAGCAACATTATTCATGGCCCAACTTTTTTTCTATGTCAGGTATTTCAAAGAATGCACATACTCTCATACACATACATTTTCTTGCTCTCCCTGAACAAGATACTTAGGCTAGAAGGTAAAGTAGAGCATTTTAGAGTAAAGGAGTAGAAAAGATGCCAAGCAAAGAGATGGGCAGATTGGACAGAATGAAATAAAAGTCAATGTAAGGTTAACCATAGCCTGGATTTTCCTTGGACAGTCCCATTTTATGCCTGTTGTACCTTAACAACTTATTGATAATTATTTCAATTCCAAATTTGTTCTAATTTAGAGGGAGGAGGCAACATGGCGGAGGAGTAGGGGGCTCCAGTATTTCGCTTGCCCTTTAAAGGGGGACGACTGAAACCATTGTCTCTCTCTCAACTCCAAAAATCGGGGGGAAAAGGTGCTAGAGCTGACAAGAAACTAAGGCGAACACAGACACGGCCCAACTGAACTGTGAGTTTAATCTGGGTCGGATAAAACGAACTCGAACTCGGGAAGTTGAGCTGAGGGGAGGGTGAGCGTCTTCGGAGATAGCTGGGAAAGTGCCGACCGAACAACATCTGAACGAGAGGGCCAGAGCGGGTGAGACCACTACCATCCAGGCCCTAAATGCAGGGCTTTTGAAGAGAAGTTCAGTGGCAAACAGCAGCAATCCCCGCGCGCTGCTGGGACCGCACCAACCTCGTCCTGAGCCACTGGGACGCGCGCGGGAGGGACTGGCAGCGGGGACGCAGGCGGCGCCGCCTGCGGAGCACCTCTAACCCCGCCACAATTATAACGAAATCGGGGGTGGCAGACGGCCGCACCACCGCGCCACCCTCGCCCAGCGCCTCCGGGGCGCGCGCGCTGCCGGGACAGGCAGGGGGGACTCAGGCGGCGGCTCCTGCGGAGCACCTCTAACCCCCGCACAGTTATAGCCAAATCGGGGGGTAGCAGAGGGCCGCGCCACCGCGCCACCCTCGCCCAGCGCCTCCGGGCACGCACCCTGCCGGGATAGGGAGCAAGGCACCCAGGCAGCCCCAGGCGCGGCTCCTGTAAACCACACTAGGCTGGCGTGGGCGGTGGAGAGAGAACAGAAATAAAGGAGCGAATAAAGCCTCCAGGACTGGGGGCGCGGGTCTGGAGAGACGCCATTGTTGTCTCACAAGCCAGGAAGTCACCCCAGAAGCCATCCCTGCAGCAGTGGAGGCCGGACCCGCCTACACTAAACCACGCCCCTCCCAAACTATCAGCAGGAGCGACTGATCCAAGTGGAGATTGCTGCCTGGAGTAACGCCAGTCATTTCTTCTTTTTAAATTTATCCCTCCCTTTCTCATTCCTACCGATCCCCATCCCTGAGCTGGTCATCCAGGGTACTGACTGGCTTAATCATTTTTTTCGTTCTTTTTGTTTTTTGTTTTTTTGTTTTTTGTTTGTTTGTTTGTTTTGTTTGGGTTTTTTTTGTTTTGTTTTTTGTTTTTTGTTTTTTGTTTTGTTTGTTTTTAACCCACTCTTTGAGGACATGTCCTACAACCTCTTCTTTACTTCCCTAGCCCTTTTTCTGGAATAACCAGGCCGTATAAGTTCATCTAGACGACATCGATCTTTATTCCTTTTCCCTCGCACCTGTCCTTATTCTGATTTCTATCAGTCTGGATTAAACCCTTTAGTCGCTCTACCTGGGCAAAGTCCATTTCCTTCTTCTCCCTGCACCAGTCATTATTCTGTCTATATATGCTCTGCCACCAGCACACTACATACCCTGTCCTTAACGTGTAGCTGTTACTTCAGGACATTGCCCTCAGAGAGTCATTTGTTATTTTTTTCTGTTGTGAACTGCTTGTCTGGACCATTTGTCGGTACGTTTGAGTATTTCTGTGTTCTGTGTGTCTGTCAGTTTTCCTTTCCAGGGCAACTTCAAGAAACAACCCATAACACATCCAGCCAAAATGACGAGACGGAAGAATTCTCCTCAAAAGAGTCTACAAGAAGCAGTGACAGCTCAAGAATTAATGAAAAGAGATATAAGCAACATAACAGAACTTGAATATAGAATGTTAATCATAAAACTAATTGCTGGCCTTGAAAAAAGCTTAGATGAATGCAAGGGGTCCTACGAGGCAAAGTTCAAAGACCTTAAAAACGGTCAGGAAGAATTAAAGAAGACATTGGAAGAAATACAGGGGAAACTGGAAGCAGCCACAGCACGGATTGAAGAGGTAGAGGAAAGAGTTAGTGCATTAGAAGACAAAATCATTGAAAAAGAGGAAGCAGATAAAAAGAGAGAGAAGCTGATCCAGGAACAGGAAAGGAGAATTCGAGAGCTGAGCGATGCAGTCAAAAGAAACAATATCCGTATCATAGGAGTTCCAGAGGAAGAAGAGAGAGAGAAAGGAGTCGAAGGGGTTCTGGAACAAATCATTGCTGAGAACTTCCTCAACATGAGAAAGGAAACGGGCATGGAAATCCAAGAGGCACAGAGAACTCCCCTCAGACGTAACTTGAATAGACCTTCTGCACGGCACATCATAGTGAAGCTGGCAAAATACAAAGATAGGGAGAGAATCCTGAAAGCAGCTAGGGACAAAAGAACCCTAACATACAAAGGGAGACCTATAAGGGTAGTAGCAGACTTATCTACGGAAACTTGGCAAGCCAGAAAGGAATGGCAGGACATCTTCAATGTGATGAGCAAGAAGGACATGCAACCAAGAATTCTGTATCCGGCTAGCCTGTCATTCAGAATAGAAGGAGAGATCAAGGTTTTTCCCAACAAACAAAAACTGAAAGAATTTATCACAAATAAGCCAGCACTGCAAGAGATCCTGAGGGGCATTCTATGAAGCAAGGAGGCAAAGAACACAAACTGCCAGGACAAGCCTTACAAACATGAAACTTACAGATAATACAGTGACTGTAAGCCCATATTTTTCAATATTAACACTGAATGTAAATGGACTAAATGCGCCAATCAAAAGACACAGGATAACAGAATGGATTAAAAAACAAGACCCATCTATTTGCTGTCTTCAAGAAACTCATCTTAAACCTGAAGACACCTTCAGATTGAAAGTGAGGGGATGGAGAACTATCTACCACGCTACTGGAAGTCAGAAGAAAGCCGGAGTAGCCACACTTATATCAGACAAATTAGACTTTAAAATGAACGATGTAATAAGAGATGAGGAAGGACATTATATAATAGTCTCAGGGACCATCCAGCAGGAAGAGCTAACAATTGTAAATATCTACGCACCGAATTCAGGGGCACCCAAATTGGTAAAACAACTAATTACAAACATTAGCAACCTCATCGATAAAAATGTCCTAATAGTAGGGGATCTCAACACTCCACTCTCAGCATTGGATAGATCCACAAAACAGAAAATCTCCGCAGAAACAATAGCCCTGAATGACACATTAGGACAGATGGGCCTCACAGACATCTTTAGGGTCCTTCATCCAGAAGCAAAGGAATTTACGTTCTTCTCATCTGCACACGGTACATTTTCCAAGACAGACCACATTCTGGGGCACAGGGAAGCTCTGAATAAATATAAAAGAATTGAGATCATACCGTGTACACTGTCAGACCACAATGCTTTGAAACTTGAAAGCAACCACAGGAGAAAGCCTGGAAAATATCCAAGAACATGGCGGCTAAGAAATAACCTACTAAAAGATGACTGGGTCAACCAAGCCATCAGAGAAGAAATGAAAAAATACATGGAAACAAATGAAAATGAAAATACAACAATCCAAACGCTCTGGGATGCAGCAAAGGCAGTCCTGAGAGGGAAATATATTGCAATCCAGGCCCATCTCAAGAAACAAGAAAAATCAATAACACAAATTCTAACAGCACGCCTAAAGGAACTAGAAGCAGATCAACTAAAACAACCCAAGCCCAGCAGAAAGAGAGAAATAACAAAGATCAGAGCTCAAATTAACCATATGGAGACAGAAAAGGTAGTGGAACAGATCAATGAAACCAAAAGCTGGTTCTTTGAAAAAATAAACAAAATAGACAAACCTCTAGCCAGGCTTCTCAAAAAGAAAAGAGAGAGAACTCAAATAAATAAAATCGTGAATGAAAAGGGAGAAATTACAACCAATCCCTCAGAGATACAAGCAATCATCAGAGAATACTATGAAAAATTATATGCCACCAAACTTGGCAATCTGGAAGAAATGGACAGCTTCCTAAATAGCCACACGCTACCAAAACTCAAACGGGAAGAAATAGAAAATTTGAACAGACCCATAACTAGTGAAGAAATAGAATCCGTTATTAAAAACCTCCCAGCAAATAAAAGCCCTGGACCAGATGGCTTTCCTGCGGAATTTTACCAGACATTTAAAACAGAGTTAATTCCTATCCTCCTCAAGCTGTTCCAAAAAATTGAAACGGAAGGAAAACTCCCGGACTCACTCTATGAAGCCAGCATCACTTTGATTCCCAAACCAGATAGAGACCCAGCAAAGAAAGAAAATTACAGGCCAATATCCCTGATGAATATGGATGCAAAAATTTCAACAAGATACTAGCAAATCGAATCCAACAGCATATAAAGAGAATTATCCACCATGATCAAGTAGGATTCATCCCTGGGTTGCAGGGCTGGTTCAATATTCGCAAATCAATCAACGTGATACATCACATCAACAAAAGAAAAGATAAGAACCATATGATCCTGTCAATAGATGCAGAAAAAGCATTTGACAAAATACAGCATCCTTTCTTAATAAAAACTCTCGAGAAAGTCGGGATAGAAGGAACATACTTAAACATCATAAAAGCCATATATGAAAAGCCCACAGCTAATATCATCCTCAATGGGGAAAAATTGAAAGCCTTCCCCCTGAGATCAGGAACACGACAGGGGTGTCCACTCTCGCCACTGCTATTTAACATAGTGCTGGAAGTCTTAGCATCAGCAATCAGACAACAAAACAAAATAAAAGGCATCAAGATTGGCAAGGAGGAAGTCAAACTTTCACTTTTTGCAGATGACATGATACTTTACATGGAAAACCCGACGGAATCCACCAAAAGCCTACTAGAACTGATTCATGATTTCAGCAAAGTTGCAGGATACAAAATCAATGTACAGAAATCGGTGGCATTTCTATACACCAACAATGAAGCAGCAGAAAGAGAAATAAAGAAGCTAATCCCTTTCACAATTGCACCAAAAATCATAAAATACTTAGGAATAAACCTAACCAAAGATGTGAAAGACCTCTACACTGAAAACTATAAAAAACTTATGAAGGAAATTGAGGAAGACACAAGGAAATGGAAAAACATCCCATGCTCATGGATTGGAAGAATAAATATCGTCAAAATGGCAATACTACCCAAAGCAATCTACACATTCAATGCAATCCCAATCAAAATTGCACCAGCATTCTTCTCAAAGCTAGAGCAAACAATCCTAAAATTTGTATGGAACCACAAAAGACCTCGAATAGCCAAAATAATACTGAAGAATAAAACCAAGGCGGGAGGCATCACAATCCCAGACTTTAACCTCTACTACAAAGCGGTGGTCATCAAGACTGTATGGTATTGGCACAAAAACAGACGCATAGACCAATGGAATAGAATAGAAAACTCAGAAATGGACCCGCAAGTATATGGCCAACTAATCTTTGACAAAGCGGGAAAATGTATCCAATGGAAAAAAGACAGCCTTTTTAACAAATGGTGCTGGGAGAATTGGACAGCAACATGCAAAAGAATGAAACTAGACCACTTTCTTACACCACTCACAAAAATAAATTCTAAATGGATAAAAGATCTGAATGTGAGGCAGGAAACCGTCAAAATCCTAGAGGAGAAAACAGGAAAAAGCCTCTTTGACCTAAGACGCACCAATTTCTTACTCGACACGTCTCCAAAGGCAAGAGAAGTAAAAGCAAAGATGAACTATTGGGACCTCATCAAGATAAAAAGCTTCTGCACGGCAAAAGAAACAACCAACAAAACGAATAGGCAACCAACGGAATGGGAAAAGATCATCGCAAATGACATATCGGATAAAGGACTAATATCTAAAATTTATAAAGAACTTACCAAACTCCAAACCCGAAAAACAAACAACCCAGTGAAGAAATGGGCGGAAGATATGAATAGACACTTCTCCAAAGGGGATATTCAGATGGCCAACAGACACATGAAACGATGCTCAATGTCACTCAGCATCAGGGAAATACAAATCAAAACTACACTGAGATACCACCTCACACCAGTCAGAGTGGCTAAAATGAACAAATCAGGAAACTATAGATGCTGGCGAGGATGTGGAGAAGTAGGCACCCTCCTACACTGTTGGTGGGAATGCAAACTGGTGCAGCCACTCTGGAAAACGGTGTGGAGGTTCCTCAAAAAAATGAAAATAGAGCTACCCTATGACCCAGCAATAGCCCTGCTAGGAATCTACCCAAGAGACACAGGAATGCTGATGCATAGGAGCACGTGTACCCCAATGTTCATAGCAGCACTTTCGACAATAGCCAAATCATGGAAAGAGACCAAGTGCCCATCAACTGACGAATGGATAAAGAAGTTATGGTACTTATATACAATGGACTACTACGTGGCAATGAGAAAAAATGAAATCTGGCCATGTGTAGCAACATGGATGGAACTGGAGGGTATTATGTTAAGTGAAATAAGTCAGTCAGAAAAAGACAGATACCATATGTTTCCACGAATAGGTGGACTTTGTGAAACTAAGCAAAAACCAGGGGGAGGGGAAGAGGGGAAAGAAAAAAAAGACACAGAGAGGGAGGGAGATAAAACATAAGAGACTCTCAAAGACTAAGAAAAAACTGAGGGTAAGGGGGATGAGGGAGGGGGGAGAGGGGGTGATGGGCATTAAAAAGGGCACATGTTGGGATGAACACTGGGTGTTATGTGTAAACCAATTTGAAAATAAACTATTATAACAAAAAAATAAATAAATAAAAAAAAAAAAGAAAATTAATAGAGAAATCAATGAAAGCTAAAAAAAAAAAAACTAATTTAGAGGGTAAATTGTATGTTTATTCTTTTTTTTTTGTTTTTGTTTTATTTTTTTTAATTTAAAATAGTTTATTTTCAACTTGGTTTACATAAAACACCCAGTGTTCATCCCAACACGTGCCCTTTTTTAATGCCCATCACCCCCTCTCCCCCCCCCATCTCCCTCACCCTCAGTTTGTTCTTAGTCTTTGAGAGTCTCTTATGTTTTATCTCCCTCCCTCTCTGTGTCTTTTTTTTCTTTCCCCTCTTCCCCTCCCCCTGGTTTTTGCTTAGTCTCACCAAGTCCACCTATTCGTGGAAACATATGGTATCTGTCTTTTTCTGACTGACTTATTTCACTTAACATAATACCCTCCAGTTCCATCCATGTTGCTACGCATGGCCAGATTTCATTTTTTCTCATTGCCACATAGTAGTCCATTGTATATATGTACCACATCTTCTTTATCCACTCGTCAGTTGATGGGCACTTAGTTTCTTTCCATGTTTTGGCTATTGTCGAAAGTGCTGCTATGAACATCGGGGTACACGTGCTCCTATGCATCAGCAATCCTGTGTCTCTTGGGTAGATTCCTGACAGTGCTATTGCTGGATCACAGGGTAGCTCTATTTTCATTTTTTTGAGGAACCTCCACACAGTTCTCCAGAGTGACTGCACCAGTTTGCATTCCCACCAACAGTGCAAGAGGGTGCCTGTTTCTCCACATCCTCGCCAGCATCTATAGTTTCCTGATTTGTTCATTTTAGCCACTCTGACTGGTGTGAGGTGGTATCTCAGTGTGGTTTTGATTTGTATTTCCCTGATGATGAATGACATTGAGCATCGTTTCATGTGTCTGTTTGCCATTTGGATGTCTTCTTTGGAGAAGTGTTTATTGAGATCTTCCACCCATTTCTTCACTGGATTATTCATTTTTTGGGTGTGGAGTTTGGTAAGTTCTTTATAGATTTTAGATACTAGTCCTTTATCCGATATGTCATTTGTGATTATCTTTTCTCATTCCATTGGTTGCCTATCAGTTTTGTTGGTTGTTTCTTTTGCCGTGCAGAAGCTTTTTATCTTGATGAGGTCCCAGTAGTTCATCTTTGCTTTTAATTCCCTTGCCTTTGGAGATGTGTCGAGTAAGAAATTGGTGCATCTTAGGTCAAAGAGGCTTTTTTCTGCTTTCTCCTCTAGGATTTTGATGGTTTCCTGTCTCACATTCAGATCTTTTATCCATTTAGAGTTTATTTTTGTGAGCGGTGTAAGAAAGTGGTCTAGTTTCATTCTTTTGCATGTTGCTGTCCAGTTCTCCCAGCACCATTTATTAAACAGGCTGTCTTTTTTCCATTGGATACTTTTTCCCGCTTTGTCAAAGATTAGTTGGCCATATACTTGCAGGTCCATTTCTGAGTTTTCTATTCCCTGTTCTGCTTTTATGAGGGCATTTTTAATCTGTGTGTTGAAATTAACAGCACATTCAAGAGAAGCTATAGAACCATTAGGAAGCGATAGATTCACCTAAGTTATTTCTAACCAGTACTCTCTTTGCTTTGCTGTCTTAGGACTCTATCCTGTTCCTGAAGATAGGATATATTATAGTAAGAATATTGTAGAGACAGAAGGATGACTGAAAATAGAAATGGAAAATAGAAACCTTGGTAGGACACCTTGACTATAGGCATGTTATCAAGCTGATCAGTTTTAGAAATTATACATAAGGAAGTTGAGATGACTCTAGGAATTGATTCCCTTAATTCTTTGCCACATACCCCTCGTTATTTTTGTGTTCCTCCAGAAGAAGGAATACTATTGACTTATGGTTGATTCAGTCCTTCAATAGCTTCAATTTGAGCATTAAATTTGATGGTTATAACTGGTATGGAGACAGCTAACATTACATAAATAATAGTAATAACTTATGTTTCATGACACTTTTGGGTTTTCAATTTCTGTCATTTATGTTAGGTCATGTCACTCTATCTTGGCCTTAGTTATCCTAAAAGCAGAGCCCAAGGGAAAGGCTTAGTTGTAAGTAATGTATTTGGGAAGCAATTCCAGGGCAAAAGATGGGGAAGTGAAACATGGAAGGATGGAAAGACAATACATGGAGACATTCTTGAGTGCATTATCTCCGTGGGTGGTTGGGAAGCTAAGATATCTAAAGGAGTATATCTCAGAATTCCTAGACTAGGGGGAAAATGCAGAAAACATTTATCCATCAACTCTGGCTTCCATTAGTCAAGGGTGGCCCCAAGGATATTCAAACCCAAGATATTCTCAAAACCACAGAGTAGGGAGCAAGAGATAGCAGCAGTGGGTCCAAGGTGAAGCAATGTCAGGTTGGAAGTCTTCAAAGAAATTAACAATACAGTAGTGGCTGAAGTGGGAGGTAAGGTTAAGATAGTTTTAAGTCACACAAGAAGTGTCTTATCCATGCCCTTACAGCAACAGTATGAGATAGGGCAGACATTATTATTAATCCCATTTTAAAAGACAACTGTATCAACAATCTGTTGTTAGTTAGGTAGTAAATGTCTTAGACATACTGTGCCTCAGTTTCCATAGTTGGAAGAAAGCAAGGAATAAAAACTCTTACTCCTTCCAATATGAAAATAACTAAGAGAACAGCTGCAAAATGCTGTGAGCTCCCAGAAGAACACAGCTATGTAAATAAATTATTGTTATTGTGCTTTATAGTCTATTTGAAAACAAGATGACTCTTCTGTCATTTTAAAATATTGAATACCTCATCCGGAAAAATGGAAAAATAGATAGGGGCCAATTTTTTCTCTCATCCTTCACGCATATCTCCTACTGATTTTAAAGGAAGTTTGGCTTTCTTTGTCTATATATAATTATACAAAGACTCATAGAAAATATTCCTTTATAATTTTAGGATTGATAATTAATTGCTGCTTCTATTTGTGCATCAAGAACAGCTATTGGTATGATTACTTCTCAGAATTTATGCCCTCATTCTGGAGTGAAGTGACTTCTTTTGACTGTACCGCATTTGTGGTATTCTTTGAAGGAAGCCATATTGAAGCTACTCCTGGCTCCCTGGTCATCTGTGGCTCTATTCTACATCGATACATCTCCACCTCAAAGTATGAGGAGGAGTTAGTGTCAAGCGACCCACCTGGATATTGGTGGCATGAAACTGCTGGCTAGTATGCCACTGCTGGACCATGGTCTGGGCCCTGGGATGTATAATTAGCTTGAATGATTCTATTTTTTCCTGATAAATTGAGTGGATTTGGATATGGTCATGGAGCTACAAACACAGCCTTCAGATTGTAATCCATGCAATCATGTCCAGGTCATCACAGAAATATTCCTGAGAACCCAAACCAAGGAAATTATATAGACAGAATCCTAAGACTGTGTAAACTTGTGAGAGCTCATTTCTTCTTTTTCTCCCCCTCATTCTTGTTCTTCTTATTCATCATTTGTTTGCATTATGTGCTAGGTTATGTTCTAAATTTTTAACTCATTAGTTCTTACAATAATCCTATGGAGTAGATGTATCATCATAGCCATTTTACTGATGAGAAAACTGATGCTTAGTTAGGCTAAATAAATTGCCCAAAGTCACCCAGCTTTTCAGTGGCTAGGCTGGTATTCAAACCAAGGTCTGTCTAATGCCAAATCATTTATTTCTTCTTGTTTGGTAGTGTCCTTCTTCTAATAAAAAAAAAAGTTCTGTGTTCCCTGGACACTGGTTATCAGGGCCAGCTTCTTGCTAGGCTTGAATTTATTACCTAAGTCTTTTCTTTTTGATATAATACAGATGTAATTACTGCTTTGGCTCCCATACTATGCACCCTGGCCACAATAATATCTGACTCTGACCTTACCCTGAAATTTTGTACCTAACCCAAACAGTCCTTGGTGTGAAGGTCTGGGGCCAAGAAAACCCATAGTTTTAAGTCTCTCCAGACCTTCATGATGCCCATATTCTGGAATCTTTCTCCACTCATTTGTTCATTTAAAACATTTTTATTGAGTTGGACATGGACACTAGATTGTTATTACCCTTGTATTCATGGGTCTTGCAGCCTGATGGAAGAGACATAAATGCACACGTGTGCGTGCACACACACACATGTGAAATAACTTCAAGTTGCAATAAGTATGATGGAAAAAAAATAGGGTGCCATGCCAGAAAAACAGAGTTGGGTTTATTTTAGATAGTAAGAAAGGTTGCTCTGAGGTGGTTATCTGGAAAGATAAGAAGGAGCAAGCCAAGTGCAGATCCAGAGAAAGATTGCAACAGGCAGAGGGAAGATAATGACAAAGGGCAGACAGAGGGAAGTCTGAAGGAAAGGGCTTGGGCTGGTTCAACCAATAAAGTGGAGACCAGTGTGCTTTGACCTTAGTGAGCAAAAAAGAGAGAAAGACTGATAGGAGATGAGATTGTAGAAATAAAATAGGGCCAGATCTTGTGGGCAGCCTTGAAAAAGTGTTTCCCCTTAATTCTTAGGATTATGGGAAGTTATTAATTTTTTTTGTTTAAATGACTATATTGTTAGCCAGCACTCCTTGTGGGATTTTTTCTTAATAATTTATTGTCAAATGGGTTTCCATACAATATCCAGTGCTTATCCCAACAAGTGCCCTCTTCTGTGCCTGTCACCCCCTCTCTCCCCTCCCACACTCTCCTCACCCCTCAGTTTGTTCTTAGTCTTTAAGAGCCTCTTATGTTTTGTCTCCCTCCCTCTCTGTGTTTTTTTTTCTTTCTCTTCTTCCCCTCCCCCATGGTTTTCTGCTAAGTCTCTCAAAATCCACCTATGCGTGGAAACATATGGTATCTGTCATTCTCTGACTGACTTATTTCACTTACCGTAATACCCTCCAGTTCCATCCATGTTGCTACGCTTGGCCAGATTTCATTCTTCCTCATTGCTGCATAGTATTCCATTGTGTATGTATATACCACATCTTCTTTATCCATTCATCAAAAATAAACTCAAAATGGATGAAGGGAAGTTATTAATTTTTAAGTGGGAGTGTAATATGATCTAATTCATAGTATGTAAAATCATTTGACTGATGTATGGAAAATTAATTTGACGGTAAGGAAGTGGAGACAAGGATAGCCAATTAGGAGTCTCTTGCAGTTGTTCAGATGAGAGATGATAACAGCTCAGATTGGGGTAATAGCCATGGAGGTGGTGAGCATGGTCAGATACAGCATGTATTTTGATGGTGGAGTTTACAAGATTTGCTGACAGGATGGAGGGAGGAGGGCGGAGAAAAGAGAGGAACCAAGGATGACCCATAGGTCTTCGTCTGAGCAACTGGAGGAATGATGAGGCCATTTATCAAGATGGAGTATGCTCTAGAAGGAAGAAATTTGGGGGGGGATCAAGAATCTTCTCTTGGTCATGTTCACCTTGAGGGGTACATAAGACCTAAGTGGAGACATTGAACTGGTAATTGGATAAATGAGTCTGGAGTCCCTGGGAGACATCAGGGCTAGATATGTAAATGTGTGAGTCAGAATATAGATGGTAAATTGAGCCATGGAGCTAGATGATATCATTCAGGAAAATAATTTCTTTTGTTTCTTGCCTGTGTCCTGCCCCACGCTGGAATGTAAACTCCATAAGGGCAGGTATTTCAATTCACTTATGGTTGTTTAATTCCTATAAGAGTTCATGTATTTAAAAATATATTGAATATATAGAATTAATTATTTTAAGTTTCTTGTTAAATACCTCTCAAGGGGTGGCCTTCACAGTTACATGAGACCTGACTCTAGCCTCCCATTCCTGGTTTCTTTATTTTGCTTTCTCTCATAAACAGTCATATTTACTCATGATAATGGCAGCCATTATGTCTCCAAGGTACAGAGAATGTACTTTGCTGGTCATATGTACCTATACTGATGCATTCTTCTCTCTGAACTTCCGTTGCCTAGACCTTGTGTCCCCTTGATTGCCACCACTCCCACTTCTTCATTCTAATAACCTAACCTAGAGAGGATATCTAAAATTGGACCCCACATAGAGGTATCTGAATCATGGTCAGGTTGTGAATTAGCACAGTCTACCTTATACAAATATAAGAAGGAGTACATGCACTAACTTCAGATTTTATCACATTTCTTGAGACAAATGCCTCACTGCTTGTGTGCAGACTGGGCTGCTTAAATTTATTGTTTAGAGCTTATAACTCCAGCAAGTGTTCCCAGGATCCTTATGATCCAACTCTACTGTATAGTTTTCTACAGATACATTAAAATAAATCCTTATTGTATATCCAATCTAAGTGCCACCAAACATGATGCCACACTAGGCTGATGTCTCAAAGCAGGTCTGTGTTGGTTAAACCAGTATTCAGTTAGAAACTGCCTTCCCTGAGATGTTTGTCTTTGTTGAAACTCACTGAACTGCTTAGAAGAGTCAGATGGCTGGCATTCCTGTAGACGAAGGATGTAACTTGTTTTAAAAATGGATTGCAGGAGAAGGGTGCTTGGGTGGCTCAGTCAGTTGAGCATCTGACTCTTGGTTTCAGCTCAGATCATGATCTCAAGGTTTGCAGGTTCAAACCCTGCATTGGGCTCTGTGTTGACAGCATGGAACCTGCTTGGGGTTCTCTCTCCCTCTCCTTCTGCCCTTCTCCAGATCCCTCTCGTTCTCTCTCTCTGTCTCTCAAATAAATAAATAAGCTTTAAAAGGAGTAGATCTCAGGGGCGCCTGGATGGTTCAGTCAGTTGAGCATCCAACTTCGGCTCATGTCATGATCTCCCAGTCTGTGAGTTCAAGCCCTGCGTCAGGCTCTGTGCTGACAGCTCAGAGTCTGGAACCTACTTTGGATTCTGTGATTCCCTCTCTCTTCCTGTCCCTCCCCCACTCGCACTCTGTCTCTATCTCTCTCGAAAATAAGGATTAAAAAAAAAAACTTAAGAAAAGAGTAGATTTCATTTAAAAAATAAAGAAAAAAGGAAAAGGACTTGCAGTCCAGCAGGCCATACAGCCTGCAAGAAAGTGCAAATAGTAATTTTATAGATTGGTTAGGACCAGCCCAAATCAACAAGGACTGAGTCACATTAAGTAGTAGTTTTTTCTTTTCTCTTCTTTTCTTTTTACTTACATAGACCATTTATTTTACTATAACAACTTTAGAAGGCACATCACAACAGCCTAATACATTGGGAAAAGCATTGTTTCTTTTCACAAGAACAGTATTACTAGAGATAAACATCAATAATTACTTAATAATGTAATAGGAAGTCTGAGAATTAACAAATGATAGTCTAAAGAGACACAGAAAAGTTTTATTATTTAAAATTCATATAATTTCTTCATGTATAGGAAAAAAGTGAACCAATTATCTACAGAGGGAACATATATTACTTGGTTTGTATTGAAATTCATGATTGCTTCTCTAGACAGAGAATTTAAGTTGAATGAAAAGTCCCATGGACCTAGAAAATGATTTTTTTTTCTCTCACTGAAGGTAAAATCACCCTATAAGAAGGTAAGATGAAACCCTGAAATTTTCAAACCTCACCCTGCCATCCAGGGAGAACAATAGAGGAAATTGCACAAATATGATTCTGGCGTAGGTATCCTCTGAGTCAATCCTTTCCAATCTCCTCAGTTTCTTCCCTTCCTTGACCTGAATTAATGTAGTAATTTCTTTTTTTTTTTTTCAGAAACAAGTTCAGTCTATTTTTTAAAATTTTTAATTAATTTTTTGAAATTTAAATCCACGTTAGTTAATAATAATAATAGTGTAACAATAATTTCAGGAATAGAATTTAATGATTCATCACTTACGTATAACACCCAGTGCTCTTTCCAACAAGTGCCCACCTTAATGTCCATTGCCTTTAGCTCTTTCTCCCACTCAACACCCTGCCAGCAACACTCAGTTTGTTCCCCGTATTTAAGAGTTTCTGGCAGTTTGTCTCCCTCTCTGCTTTTATACTATTTTTGCTTCCCTTCCCTTTTGTTCATCTGTTTTGTATCTTAAATTCCACATATGAAAGAAATCATATATTTGTCTTTCGCTGACTGACTTAATTCACTTAGCATAATACATTATGGTTCCAACCACATCATGGTGAATGGCAAGGTTTCATTCTTTTTGATAGCCGAGTAATATTCCATTGTGTGTATATATATATATATATATATATATATATATACCACATCTTCTTTATTCATTCATCTGTCAATGGACATTTAGGCTCTTTTAATACTTTGGCTATTGTTGACAGTGTTGCTATAAACATTGGGGTGCATGTATTCCTTCGAATCAGTACTCCCGTATCCTTTGGATAAATACCTAGCAGTGGAATTTCTGGGTTGTAGGGTAGTTCTATTTTTAATTTTTTGAGGAACCTCCATACTGTCTTCCGTAGTGGATGCACCAGTTTGCATTCCCATGATCAGTGTAAAAGGGTTCTTCTTTCTCTGCATCTTCATCAATGTCTGTTGTTGCCTGAGTTAATTTTAGCTATTCTGACAGGTGTGAGGTGGTTTCTCATTGTGGTTTGGATTTGTAAGTTCCCTGATGATGAGTGATGTTGAGCATTTCTTCCTGTATCTATTGGCCATCTGGATGTGTTCTTTGGAAAATGTCTATTAATGTCTTCTGCCCATTTCTTCACTGGATTATTTGTTTTTTGGGTGTTGAGTTTGATAAGTTCTTTATAGATTTTGGATACTAATCCTTTATCTGATATGTCATTTACAAATATCTTCTCTCATTCCATCTGTTGCCTTTTAGTTTTGCTGATTGTTTCCTTCTCTGTGCAGATGATTTTTATC
Organism: Paguma larvata; assembly: GCA_030068075.1. Lineage (NCBI taxonomy): Eukaryota > Metazoa > Chordata > Mammalia > Carnivora > Viverridae > Paguma > Paguma larvata. The sequence goes on from CM057830.1 coordinate 87,001,588, forward strand.
TTGATGAGGTCCCAAAATGCTTTTTTTCCCTTGCCTCCAGATACATGTATTCTTCAATTTATTTCATAGTAAGATGTTCCTCAATCTCCAAATATTCATGGCCTTTCTCAATTTTTTCTTGTGGTTAATTTTGAGTTTCATAGCACTGTGGTCTGAAGATATGCAAGGTATGATCTCGATTCTTTTTCTACTTGTTGAGCTAAGATTTGTCACCCAGTATGTGATAAATTCTGGAGAATGTTCCGTGTGCACTCAAGAAGAATGTGTATTCTGCTTTAGGATGAAATTTTCTGAATATATCTGTTAAGTACATCTCTTCCAGTGTGTTGTTCAAAGTCATTGTTTCCTTGGTGATTTTTTGCTTGGTTGATCTCCCCATTGCTGTACGTGGGGTGTTGAAGTCCCCTACTATAATGGTATAATTATCAATGAGTTTATTTATGTTTGTGATTAATTGATTTATATATTTGAGTCCTTCCATGTTGGGGGCATACATGTTTTCAATTGTTAGATCTTCTTTGTGGATAGACCCATTAACTATGATATAATGCCCTTTTTAATGTCTTGTTACAGTCTTTATTTTAAAATATAGTTTTTCTGGGGTGCCTGGGTCACTCAGTCTGTGAGCATCTGACTTTGGCTCAGGTCATGATCTCACAACTGTGGGTTTGAGCCCTACATCGGGCTCTGTGTTGACAGCTAAGAGCCTGGATCTGTTTCTGATTCTGCGTCTCCCTCTTTCTCCACCACTCCTGCTTGCACTGTGTCACTGTCTCTCTCAAATAAATAAACATTAAAAAATTTTTAGTCTAGTTTTTCTGATATAAGTATGTCTACCCCAGCTTTCTTTTGACTACTATCAGCAAGATAGTTGGTTCTGCATCCTCTTAATTTCAATCTGCAGGTGTCTTTAGGTCTAAAATGTGTCTCTAGTAAGCATCATAGAGATGAGTCTTGTTTTCTTATCCATTCTAATACCCTATGTGTTTTGATTAGAGCCTTTAGTCCATTGACATTTCAACTGAGTACTGAAGGATATGAATTTGGCACCATTTTGTTGCCTGTTGTGTTGGTGTTTCTGGTAATGTTCTCTAGTTCTTTCTAGTCTTTGTTGCTTTGAGCTGTTTGTTTTGTTTTCTCTTTTGTCTCCACTCAAAGTATTGCCCTTAAAATTTCTTGCAGGGCTAGTTTAGCGGTCAAGAACTCCTTTAGTTTGTATTTGTCTGGGAAACTCTTTGTCTCTCCTGTTTTGAATGAAAGCCTTACTGAATTGAGAATTCTTGGCCTTATATTTTTCTGATTCAGCACGTTGAATATATCCTGCCATTGCTTTCTGGTCTGCCAAGTTTCTGTGGACAGGTCTGCTGCAAACCTGATCTGTCTTCCCTTATAGGTTAAGGATTTTTTTCTTTTGTTGCATTCATAATCCTTTTCTTGTCTGTATATTTTGTTAATTTGACTATGGTATACCTTGGTAATGGTCAGTTTTTGTTGAATCTAATGGGAGTTCTCTGTGCTTCTTAAATTTTGATATCTGTGTCCTTCCCCAGATTAGGAAAGTTTTCCACTATAATTTGCTCACATAAACTTTCTGCCCTTTTTCTCTCTCTTCATCTTCTGGGACTCCTATGATTCAGATGTTATTCCTTTTTACTAAGTCACTGAGTTCTCTAAGTCTTGTATTGTGATCTCTTGTCTTTGTTTCCCTCTTTTTCTGCTTCGTTATTCTCCATAATTTTGTTTTCTAAATCACTGATTCACTGCTCTGCTTCATCCAACCTTGCTGTTGTGCCATTCATTCGAGACTGCATTTTGGGTATGGCATTTTTAATTTCTTCCTGACTAGATTTTATATCTTTTATCTTGGTAGAGAGGGATTCTATGGTTTTTTCAATCCCAGTTAGTATTCTTATTATCATGCTTCTAAATTCTGGTTCACACATCTTGGTTATATCTGTTGATTAAGCCCCTGGATGTCATTTCTTCCTTTTCTTTCTTATGGGGTGAATTCCTTCGTTTTGTCATTTTGGAGGAAAAAAATTAGCAAAATAAAAATTAAAAATTAAAAAATTAAAAAAAACAAAAAATCCAATAAAAGAAGCTAGATCCTAGGTGTGTTTTAGTCTGCTTGTTGAAAGAAGCTTGATAGAATAGATAAAATAGGGAAAGAAAAAGAAAAAAGGTAAGAAAAAATTTAAAAATTAAAAAAATAGAATAAAATGAAATAAAGAAAATGAAATAGAATAAAAAATTAAAAGTTAAGTAAAAAATATATAAATAAAATATTTTTTTCTCTTTCTGTGTCCAAGAATGAGGAAGAAAAGAAAGAAAAGAAAAAAGAAAAAAATTGAAGCAAAAACAGAAGCAAAGAGAACGAACAAATAAATGAACCAGCAAACAGAATGAAACTTGAATGAAGTTACATCCAGTTTCCCCTAGAACTGAAACTATGAAACATTCTATAGTCTGTACACTAAGCAGGTAGAATGACCTGTGCTGGTCTTTAGGGAATGCGCTTGTAGGGGTCAGTAGGGTGGGGTTTGGTGTAACAGCTCCGTTCTCCACTAGGTGGCGCTGATAAGCTTACTGGGGTGGATCAGTATGGCACACATATGCCTTGGAAAGGTGGAAATGGCTTCACCCGGCTCCCTAGTCTCTGACACAGGAACTTTGACATCTCACTGAGCAGTGATCAAGAACCCCTCCTTTCTCTCAAGCCTCCATCCACTCCCTGCCTCTACACTGTCTGTGTCCAAGCTATCCGCCTGCCAGGCAGCATCTCCCTCCAGAGTTTTATCTCCGATGGGGTTGAGTTTCAAAACCCCATGCTTCAGAGATCCCTACGGCTTGTACCTGCACTGATTCTGTGGGAGAGGGTCTCACTGAGCAATGGCCAGGTGCCAGCTTGCCCCAGAAAACGTTTGTATGGTTGTGCAGTGGCAGAGGTTCAGAAAATATGACAAATCACAACACACAGCCAGCTCCAGGTTTCACTGCCCTCTGGCATCTTTGTCCCAATACCCACAAATATGGCTGCTCTCTGGGGTCCACTGAGACCTTTGCCTTGGGGAGGCCATATGGCCTCTATCAAATACACTCCAAGCAGGCAAACTGCTTCTCTCCATATGGCACATGGACCCCTCAGACCTTGCTGCCTGCTCCCGGGGATTTGCCCTACTTCCTCATCAGAGCACTGCTGAGTACCTAGCTCCAAAACTTCAGACTTTGTGCTCCACTGTTTATAAAATCCTGGTGGTATTGAAATCATCTCCTTTCTTCCCATCAATGGTTTTGGGGAACAGTTTTCTTGTTCAGTCCCCTGCAAGTGTTTTCACTCTTTCTTTCTAGTTACTTTCAGAGAAGTGCTTTTCTAGCACTCCTGATGCGCCACACTCTCCCCCTTTCTCCTTCTCTGTTCTCTCTCTTCAAAAAGATCTCCCTACCCTCTGTGGCTTTTCTCTCTCCCAGTTAACCTCTCCACACTGTGTACCTGACAAGTTTCGTGGCTCGAGGTATGCAGATTGTTGTGTTAATCCTCAGATCAATTTCCTGGGTGTTCAAAATTGTTTGGTGCTTAGCGAGCTGTGTTTCAGGGATGAAACAAGCTCATGGTCTCCATGCTGTTCCACCATCTTCCCAAATCCCATTAATGTAGTGACTTCTTACACAGACTTGCGGACTCTCATCTTTTCCATGCATATATTCTCTAGGTCAAAGCATATCAGCTCCTAATTTCTTCTGGGCTGACTTTCAAGACCACCGTCATCTGATTTCAACTTGCTGCTTTGTAAATCCCACCCCTCCCAACACGTGTGTGCATGCACACACACACCTTCTTCTGCTTACATAGTCAGGCTACTCCACCACCACTCCACTTCCTTCAGTCTGGTGCCAATACTATGCTCATTTCCACTCCCGTGCCTTTGCTTACACTGTAGCCTCAATCTGGAGCACTTTTCATTCTGTGTAAACTGAAATTTTGTATTTATTTTAAGATCTAGCTTAAAGCCAACCTTTCCTGTGGAATCCAGCCCACTGCGATATTTTTCTTCCACATGGTTCCCTGGTTGTCTCATATATATTTAATGTATATATGTTATTGTTCATCTTAAACTCTGTCCTCTCCATGATAAAGCTTTATACTCCTTTGAAACCCTTTAGAATACTTATGGGGCTGGACAAACAATAGGCATTTAAAGAATCTTTGCTGAAGGAATTTTAGCATGCTTGAGTCTTTCCCATAAGATATAGTGAAGGGAGGGCAAAGAGGCATAAGATATAGTGAAGGGAGGGCTAAGAGGCTCCCCCCAAACCCCTTCAACACCAGTATAATCAGAGCGGTTCTCCTTCTATCCATTAAGAGTAAGATTACATTTGAAAGAAAGGGTTTTTCTAATTTTTTTAAGTATGAAAGCCACCAATTGGACCATTCATTCATTCATTCATTCAACACTTAATGAATACTTATGATGTGGCCAGCACATCATGCTAAACATTTCTATGGGAAGTTAGAAAAGGGTTAGAATTATTAAGAAATTCTACACACCAATGATTTAAAAGCATAAAGACAATGGGGAAGGGCTTTCTGGAAACCACAGTAACTAATCCCCTAGTGTGTGTTGCACTGAAAACTTGCAGGTGTTGGCTCTCCGTTGCTGTTCTCTTAGAGAGAGGGGCACAAAGAGTAAGACATCCCTTCCTTAATGCATTTTACCAGCCCCTCTCCCATTTCCCACTCTCTTGCCAGTCTTGCCACATCAAAATGATGGGGGCCTTAATTTCCCCAATCTCTAAATCAGACCAGACATATTATGGTATGGGGTTGATTTTTTTTTTAAGTAACAGGCCACCCTGTGGGCACTGGCATTTCTGTGTCTGCTTACATAGCAGGCTGCCTACATGAACTCTTTCTCCTGACCCTCCAGGTCTACTAGGAAACTTAGCTAGCATCAGGAAACTGTTTTTCCCATAATTCATTTCTGCAATACTGAATGCTAAGCACCTGAAGAAAAGTGTCCTGCTGCCATCACCACCAGGCAAAACTGAATCATGTGCAGACACCAATGCCCCAGACTGCTGACTAAGAATAAGATAAGCTCAAAATAACCTGTGCTATCCCCAGTGGACTTTGTTTCTTGCCAGCCCTCTCTTTACCATTGCCTATGATTGGCTGAAGAACCAGGTAGACAACTACTTCCTGAACCCTAAAATAACATTGACAACAAAAATAAATCTCTTGCTTGGGTTAGAGGCTTATCAAAGCCGAAGGAAAAGATGTTCAATCATTCTGATACATACTCAGATATACTCAGAATTTATAGTATGGGCTTCAGGGGGTGCTTGACCCCCTCCCCCAGTTCAGGTGGGTGGTGTGTGCATTTGCATAGTGAAGGTTGGGAACAGGTTGGGAGAAGTAACTAGGCTTAGTGGCAGAGGAAAACCAGTAAGTCTGTTTCTATGAGCTCAAAACTTCATTCTTGTACCCAGTCCCTGTTCTCTATGAATAGATCTGTATTCAGGTTGTCCGAATGGACAATTACAGCCAAGATATATGTCTGGTTGATGAAAAGCAAAGAGAGCTAAAGCTGGGGCTCTACTCTGACAATGAGAAGTCACACTACTCCACACACTTCCTCCAGAGCTGGGGGTACCTTTTCTAAGAGTGAACACAAAGCAGGAGGTGAAGACATTGGTATTTCATAGTTTGAGACTCCTCTATTGAGCAATCTAACAGCCAAGAGATCCAAGAGTCCCTACTCACCACTCATATGGTTCCCATCAACTTTCACCTCAGAAGAGGCATTTTTCCTCTCACCCAGCACCTAATGGTGGCGCCAAAGGATGAATTATGTTCTTGGCTCTACCCTGCCAAAAAGCAGAAGGTGTTTGTTTTTTAGAGACTGGAAGTCTTATCAAGAACAAGAGGTAGAGATGTATAAGTAAATAAGACTGCAGACCTTAATGACCTGAAATGACTTGTAATATCAAAATTTGGAACTCTTGATAGGAACTGGGAATAAAGCAGTGGAGCATTAGTGTTTTGAAAAATATACCAAAGTTATTATGATTCTCACCTTGAACTTTATATCCATGCATTAGCAAGTTATTCTTATTAATTTCCTAGTTCACTGAAAAGACAAAAATGCCCCAGATAAGTAACATGACCTACAAAAAGTCATCTAGCTGAAAGTGATGCCCGAACCTGCCCGTGTCCTCCAGTGCTGATGCACCTATCACTGTTATCCCACATAAACCTTTCACCATAAGAGTGACTTTAGGGTGACCCTCATCCAACATTGAGAACCAGGGTTTGAAGCTTAAGAACAACAATCTTCCTTCACATGTGTGTCATCTGCTAGGGTTACCATAACAAAATACCCCAAGCTAGCTGGATTAAACAATAAAAGTTTATTTTCTTATAAGTCTGGAGGCTGAAAGTCCAAGATCAAGGTGTTAGCAGAATTGGTTTCTCCTTATACCTCTCTCTTTGGCAGGGAGATGGCTACCATTTTTCTGTGCCCTTACATGGCCTTTTCCTCTTTGCACACACCTCCCTGGTGTTTCTTCTTGCTACAAGAACACTAGTCCTTTTGGGTTACCTCTCCACCCTTATGACCTCATTTATCCTTAATTACCTCTTTAAAGGCCCTTCTCTAAATATGGTCACATTGGGAGTCAAGGCTTCAACAGATGAATTTTAGGGAGACACAATTCAGTTCATAACAATATGAAAACTCTGTGACAACTGGGCACAAGAGTGTTCATCCCCACCTCACCCTGCATTTATGAAACTATATATCAATAATCCTTCCTAACCACATGCTGTAAATAACCTTCCTCAGCACTTCAATAACCATGACTGTTGCTTTCACTAATTTACATTCCTTCCATTCTTCTCCAGCCCACAACGCTCTGTCTCCTCAGTTCTTCCGCATGATCCTGGGACTGCCTGTCGTTTTCATATGAGTTCTCTGCTCCATAGAAACCTTATTAGTTCTTAAGGGCAGGAACCAAATATGTTTCCTTTGGAGCCCAAGAACAGACAGCAAATGTTTGGGCACACAGTGGGAACTTGTACTGAAATCACTTTATACCCTATTTAATGACGTGATATGAAATGACAGTAAATGTCATTGCACTCCAGAAATGTTGACTGAGTGACTGCTGAGGGACAGGAACAGGGTCACCTCATCCTCCTTTCTGCCCCCTATTTTAGTCTTTTCCAAACACCATGGAAAAGGTCTTGCTCTCTGCTTCTGTTAGACTGTTCTATTTTCTACTCTTACACTCTAGGCAGTGAGAAACTCAAATAAGAATAAAGGGCATTTATCTCACTCTGAGAGGCTGAGGTTTTTTCTGCCACTGCTCTGGGGCTCTCACTCTCCTAACCAAACAGCTCAATAGGAAAAAAAAGAAATTAGAAATTGGGGGCAGGGGAGGGAAGAAAGGAAGAAGAAAAAGAAGAGATAGAGGTGGAAGGCAAAGCAAGCCAATATTATAGTGACCAATGCTGCTCTCCCTGCTGAGAACAGGAAGGAAGCTACCTTTTGCAAAGCATCTGTAAATTTAGCCTTTCTCTGGACAAAGACTCTAATGAGAACTGAAGGAGGAGTGAGACCTTTCCCATTCTCATGATCATGTTAAAAGTGCAACTTCATCATCTGGCTCATCAGCCCAAGAACGAGGGCAGCAAGTGCCTAGTGGTTTATTTTTATCCCTGATATCATCTCCCCAGTCCCTGAGGGAACCCATCCTGGCTTATTTAAGACCACACGATGCTGCTGTTAAATTCCTGTGTGCCTGTGGGACCCTTCCTATCTGCTGTATAGGAAGAGAGAACCTAAGCTGAACCCCTTGGCTTGCTCGTCCTTGTTTTCCAGCCAGCAGTTTAATAGTAGCAGTGAACCAGAGAAGCAGCTCAATGACACTCCAAGTGCAATGAGTACATTGAACAATTGCACCTGGCCCAGTGAGCTTATTTGTCACCAGCTAACAGTTCTGGAGTGTGCACTAGACAGAAGATTGCATTAGGGATAGTGTACCTTTTGCATAGAGATGTTATGATCCATGCCTTCAGGAACTCTGTGGTCCTGGGACAAGATTAATTCAGATATGTATTAGCTTTTATTGCTACCTGACATATATGAATTTTGTGGCTTAAAATAACATCCATTTATTAGTTCACAGTTCCGTAGGTTAGAAGTACAGCATGGTGTGACTGGAATCTCTGTTTAGGGTCTTACAAGGCTGAAAATAAGTTGTCCACTGAGCTGCATTCGCATCTCAAAGGCTAGGGCTCTCTTCCAAGCTCATGTAGTTGTGGCAGAATTCAGTTCTTTGCAGTTATAGGACTAAGGTTTGGAGACCTCTTCTTGCTAACACAGCCAGGCACACTCTCTGCTCCCAGAGTCCACTTGCATTCTTTCTCACGTGGTCCCCTCCATATTTTAATCTGCAATAACACTTCACATCCTTATCATGTTTTAAATCTCACTTCCCCTTCTTCCCTTTCTTTCTGCCAACAGCCAGAAAAAGTTTTCTGTCTTTGAGGGCTCATGTGGCTATATTATGCCCACTGGGATAATCTCCCTATCTAAAGGTCAACTGTGCCATATAACATAATATAATCATAGGGGTGATCATCATATTAAGGAGTGCAACCTGGTCAGGAAGGAGGGGTGCATTGTTAGAATTCTTCTGACAATAGTAATAATACGTGTGTGTACCCACATATACTCTTTATCCCTCCTTCTTTGCCATGCACAGGTTTGCAGATCTGAGAGTCCATCCAATACACATCCAGGAGTTAGCAATACTCAGACTTTTCCCCAACCACTTTTATTTTCATGATTCTAGAAATAAAACAGAACTTACTTTTCCCATAATTTAAGATATCAGTGTAATTTTTTAATTCTGCCACAAAGAGTTACCAAATTTACAGTTGTGGTAGAACATCACTTTGAGAAAGAATTCTCCCTCATGGCTGGCAAGAAGAATAGAAACCACTTTTTGTTGGTTTTATGTAAGTGCTCAGTAGTGTATAGCAGTGAATGTTAGCCATTTATATTTCATAATGGAACCCCAAATATCTTTGGGTTGCTGATTTTTTTAGAGACAGAGAGTGCACACAAGCAGGGGAGAGGGGCAGAGAGAGAGGGAGAAAGAATCTCACGCAGGCTCCATGCTCTGCGTGGAGCCCGATATGGGGCTCGATCCCACAATACTGGGATCAAGAGCCAAACGCTAAATGACTGAGCCACCTAGGGACCCCTTGAGTTGCTGATTTTTAAAATACATCAATTTATCTTTACGTTCATGATTGTTTTATTATTAAAAGTAAGATGGTTTTCTGACAGCTGTCACATCTGATAGTCTAAAACATAAATTCAAAGAGAACATAGTGCATGAGTGAAGACATGAAAGCAAGAGACATTTCAGTTAATGGTGCAGCTGGGAATCAGGCTGGGTAGAAGGTTAATGTCCATGTATTGCTTTGATTTACAGAAAAAAAGAGATGTGCCTTATCCTTCAGAACCCAATAGTGATGGAAAATAGATGTTTGAATGGTAGTATGCCAGCCATACAAATAATAAAAGTCTTTAAAACTTAAGATGTGTGAAGATCTAACCCTTTTCCTTCTAAAAGCAGCCAGAAAAATTACAGAAGATGGTCCCCATATATACTTTCACCCTCTATCTGAGTTTTCTCTATACCTAGCATACGGATATATGCCATGTATATATACATGGATTCCTTAGAGCTTCTCCCAATAACCCTGTAAACATAATGGTTATGGAAAAAAAGGGGGAATAAAGACCTTTGCCTCTCCCAATTTGCTAATTGAAAACAACCTTAGTCTGGCAACAGTTGAGAATAAGAAAAGACAATTTTGTTGTTAATGAGTTAATGCCCTACACTACCAGTGACTCATACCTAAAAGTATGGTGTGGAGATGTGCTGGTCCTGGCTGATAGAGCAGAAGTGTGAAAGGGCTTAGAGATCTGTGGGGAAGTGTAGGGTCAGAGAGAGAGGGAAAGCTTGTATAACAATGAGAAAGATCATTTTTCCTAGGTTGTATGCCAACGAGTTTGAATTTTGGTTTTGGATCCTGGAATGCTACTGAGTCAGAATTTTGTATAAATAATGCAAGCATGTCTGACCTAGAAAGGAGAGATGAAGTGTATAAAGTTCAGTCAAAAAGGACTTTGCATTTTGGGGGAGAAAGGGGGATGAGAGAGAGATGTGACATTACACGGGGGTATAGAAGCATAAGGAAATTTAATGAACCAACAAAAACTATAAAAATAAAATTTATATTTCAATCTCTAATAATTGGAGAGAAGTACCACGAAAATTGAGGGAGGGACTAGGACTCCAAGAGCAAGGTTTTCAGAGAAGAAACCCCTAGAATGCAGGAAGGGAGAATTAGATAGTAACAGTAACTACAAGGCTGCTTTGTTTGGAGGTCCACTCACCATTTATTTATCATTGGCACATATTATAATTTTTTCAGACAAGGAAGAAAACTCAGAGAGGTGAAAAGACTCACCCAAATTCATATAGTTAATTAACAGCAGGAGCCAGGGCCAGATCCCATGTCTCTGGCCTTTTTGGCAGCTTTCATTTCAAGGCTTGAGTAAATCATTGTACAATATTGAGTAAGTCATTGTACAATATTATTAAGTATGGCAAGGATTGAGAAAAAGGAAATTAGAGGACAGGGAAAGACACCCCTTCATTACATTTATCATAAACACCAAATAGGGATAATCAATGACCAAAATCGCTGGTGGATTTATTGAACTGGTTAAGTAGATGCAATCTAAAGATTCTTAAACACACACTCACACACACACACACACACACACACACACACACACACACTGGCGACTATATGAAGTGAAAGATATGTTAATTAACTTGATCATGGTAATAATTTCATAATATATATGTATATTAAGTCATCACATTGTACACCTTAAAATATTGTACTATCTAAATATATACAATATTTATCAATCAGATCTCAATAAAACTGGAAAAAATTAAACATTCATAAAACATGGATATTTATTGGTACAGATGTATGAATTTTACAAAGAATTAAACTTGTTGAATTGATGAAGTAAAACAGTTTGTTGTAGAGAACTGATAATCTTAGAAGAATATTTTGCAGACTAAAGACAGGTATGTTCACTTGTGTCACCTCTTGGTGAACATGGTATTGCAATCTAGCTGGAACTGTAATTTTAAATGACTAAGAACAAATCTAATTTCTAAAAGCAAAATATGTGAAATCAGAAGCTTGTAAGATGTTAGTCATTATGAAGACTTGAGTAAGGGGCAGAAGGAAGAGAATAATAGCACCAAGGGCTTGGCCACTATAGCTCGATCACATAATTATCTATGTGTTAACCTACTCACCCAAACTTCCTTGCAGTCATGTTTGGGCCATGTAGCTAGTTCTGACCAATGGACTCTAAGTGTAAGTCATGTGTACTACTTCTAGGTAAAATGGGTCAAGAGCTGATGCTTCTTTTCTATCTTTATCTTCTCCTCTTATGATTTTGGAAGTTGTATATTGAGATGGTGGTGTCACAAAATAGGTGGAACCTGAATCCTTGAGTCACTGCTTGGAGGAAAATTCCCACCAACTTGCATCAGACTTGGTAAAATAAATTTTTTGATGTGTTGAGATACTGGAATTTTTATTTGTCTTTTAAGGCAGTTAGTGGTTACAAGTCCTAATGCAATACTGTTCTCATGAGAATATCCAATTCAGTCAGTCTGTTGCATGATTTCCATATTTCTCCCACACATGTCATTAAATACATTTTTACTTGTATGAGAAGTATAAAAGCTTTTGGTCATTTAAAATTGTATTAATTCTACAGAAATTTGTTTTTTACCACTTTGTTGGAAGCCATCTATTCCATAAAACTATGTAGCTAAAGTTTAGATATTTTCTAGGATTCCCATCAAGGAATACATTCAGAAGGCAACAATAACTGTTCTAAAATTGGATTGTGGTGATGGTTGCAGAACTCCATAAATGTAATAAGAATATATAAATTGTATACACAAACAGATGAATTTTGTGATGTTTAAATTATAGTTTAACAAGGTTGTTTTAAAAATAGGTCAATTAAGTACAGATATTTTCACAAACCTTTGCACATATTTGCACACCAATTATAATCATTCCAGAATTCACTTCAAAGAGTCCTAAGGACATGTCCATAAAATAAGATATGAGCTAAAGAATGCAGCCTTATAATCAGAAGAGCTAAGGATAATACTCCCAGGCCTAGGAAGAAGTCAGGCCAATAGCACCTGTGTAGTGAGTTTGGAATTGGTTTCTGGTGGCAGGTCCACAACAATTAAAGAGATGACAGGACATAAAACAGCTAGAAATAGTTATCAGAGCATGGAACAATTGGGAACTTTAACAGAAGAAACATGTCTCACAGATTTCCAACCTCTTACCCACATAATAAGTAACAGATGCTAGAGAGTTGGTTCCTCCTGAGAAAGAGAATAATGACTAGACAGAATTTTGAATAGGACCATCCTAAAAAGGAGGGGTAAATAACCCAAGGTCATCTTCGAAAATTTTCTCTTCATGTCTCTTCCCAAACTTGTACTCAAAGCCCTCATGTTCCCCATATTCCCAGGACTTGAAGAAAATAAGATATCACATAGAGCTAAAGATGCAAAACTGTTGGCAGCATATTTCCAATGAAGTTTGTAAGAGGAGGTTGGAATGGACAAGACATAAAGCAAAAGAATAATTCTATATGGTGAAATTTAAGATATAAATGGCAGGATGGTGTAGAAGATATTATTTTAGTAAAGAAACCTTCCAAATAATCTTGAAATTATACTCCACAGGCAACTGTCTGTTTTGTAGTGGAGGTGGTGGTGATAGTAGCAGTAGCAGCAATAGCAGTAGTAGTAATAGTAGCAGCAGCAGTAGTAAAACAGCTAATATTTATTTAACATTTAGTATGTGTCACATCCTGTGCTAGTGCTTAATGTCATTATATCATTTAATACTTTCAACCAACCTATGAAGTAGGTATTATTGTTCCCAGTCTATAGATCACAAAACTAAGACATGGAGTGGTTACATAACTTGTTTAAGATTGTACAGCTAAGAAGTAATGGAACCTACACCTTAAGCATTCTATACATTATTGAGATAGTACAACAGAGAAACTGCATATCCAGAATAGAGAAGAAAGGAGACTGATATAACTGAAAATCTAGATGATAGGCTCAACAACTATGCATGCTCACAGACATATGCTTCTTTAACCTTCAGATACATGTGAGGCCAGTAGTATTGTCCCTACTTACAGATGTGTAAACAATTCTGTTTTTTCAACAAGTCTTTATTGAGTTCTTACTGTGTGCTAAGCAATGTACTGGATACTTGGACCACAGCAGTGAACAAATAAGAAAAGTTGATTGCTTTTGTGGAATTTACATTTTAGTGGGAGGGAGAGGGAAAAAAGTAGGCAAACACATGCTATGAAGGAAAAGAAGCAGAATAAAGAATAATAAGGATTCTTTTTTCCCATCCTAAAAAATACCACTCTCTTTAATTTAGTGCTTATTATTCCTGTTTTTATTACACATGCACACATATTACATATATACATGGACTTGGTGATATCTATATATGTACTTATGTAATGTATGTGGTATATATATGTTATGTTACATATATATGTTATGTCATGTTTTGTATATATATTTATATATATTTTATGTTATATATATTTATGTATATATGTATAATATTTATGTATATATATGTATATATATTTATGTGTATAAACAACAATACTTTTCAGTTTGTACTGTATATCAAATCTAGTGTCATGTAACAACAAGCTTGCTTCCTTTACTCCCCTGATTTGTGTATCAGCTGGGGCAGCTTTTCTCCATGTATTTTCACTCTGAGGCTGATACTTAAGGAGTAGTGCCGGGGTCGGTCCTTGTTCCGGCGAATCTAGGGGTCCACGAAGGACGAATGGTCAGGCGAAATGAGGTGAGAGAGCCACAAGAAAGATGGAGTCTGATGACCAAGCAGGCAGCCCTGGGAATTCTGGCGTCTCTGCCCTGCCGGTCTCAGTGTCTTTATTTAAAGGTAGTGAGTTACATTACAGCAATGAGTGACAGCCCATCGGTAAGCATAGTTTGAACAATAATGTGTTATATCAGTAAAGCGGGCGATTTCCTCCATCTTGCAAGTTGTTTTCAAGTTAGTTAGCATATAAATTGAAGGCTGGGGGAGAAAGCAGGAAGTTACCTAGGCCTGCCTATATTAATTATCTATAAACAGGCCAGGAGTCATTGCCTATTCTTCCAACTACAATGGGGGAGGTACAACCCGTCTGGCAAGGACAGAATTCCCAATGCTTGTCCTTTGCCCATGAATGAGTGAATTTACATAATAGGAGCCTAACATTTACACAAATCACACAAATATTCAGCCAGCTCATAACTGCTATCAATCTGTGCAACCCATCCCCAAGATGCAACTTTAAGGTGGTCAGGCTACTCTCATTCAGATGCAATCCATCAAAGCATCCTGCTCCAGGTCCTTCCTTTTATCTAAATGCGGTAAAACAAAAGAGCATTACATTCCTTAGGCCAAAGAGAGTAGTTGTAAGATTAGGCCCCAGTTGGGCTGGCGAGCTTTTGCTTCAACCTTCTCCACACAGGGAGGGGTCTCAACCTGTGAGCCCCAAACAGCTCCCAACAGAGTAGTCTCAGGGAACATGATGTGTTCACACATGGTTGAGAGAGAGAAAGACAGCAAAGTCTCTGGTATCTCTTCTTGTAAGGGCACTAATCCTGTCATGAGGGTCCCACCCTGATGATCTAGTCAAACCTAATTACCTCCCAAAGGTCCATCTCCAAATGCTATCACACTGTCAGTCAGAGTTTCAATATACGAATTTTGGGGGCACACAATTCAGTCTACAGCAATCCTCTATTCTATTCCATTGGTCTATTTGTTGATCCCGTGTTAATATTACACTTATCAATCATTATAGCTTTGCATGAAGTCTTGACATCTGGATCCAAATATGAAAGACAGATATCATATGTTTTCACTCATATGTGGGTCTTGAGAAAATTACAGAAGACCATGACAGAAGGGAAAGGGAAAAAATAGTTACAAACAGAGAGGGAGGGAGACAAACCACTTAGAGACTTTTAAATACAGAGAACAAACTGAGGGTGGATGGGGAGGTGGTGAAGAGGGGAAAATGGGTGATGGGCATTGAGGAGGGCACTTTCTGGGATGAGCACTGGGTGTTGTATGTAAGTGATGAACCACGGGAATCTACCCCAAAACCAAGAGCATACTTTACACACTCTATGTTAGCCAATTTGGCAATAAATTATATTAAAAATAAATAAATAAACAAATAAATAAAATCAGCAAGTAAAGTTACACTTTAAAAAACCAGGTGGAATATTTATTGGAACTGCAAGGAATTTACAGATTCATTTAGAGAGAACTGACACACTGAGCTATCCCTCTTTTAGTCTCAGTTTTCTAATACTTTTTTTTATCATCAATGTCTTAGGATGGTACCAGTAAGGATAAGAGAAGTAGCAGATAAGGAATATAGTTTGTAGGTAGAATTGATAGAACTTGCACATGGATTGGAGGTAGGGACCAAAGAAAGAAAAAGAATCAGAGATTACTTCCAAATTTTTGGCAGAAGCAATGGTTAGAGGAGGGTGAAGAAAACTAGTAATTATCTTTTGTGTAGCTTAGATTTGAGCAACCTAATCATGCTTAAATCATCATCATATAGATGAGATCACCTGGAGAGACTCTGCATCTTGAGAGGAGCAATGTGCCCTGGAATCTTTCAACATTAAAAGGTAGAAAAGAGGCAAAAGAACCAGAAAAGGTTGAGAAGGGCCACCAAATGTAGTGGGCAGATAACCAAATAAGTACAGTTCCGTTTACTTACTAAGAAGGGGATAATTACAAAAAGCAGGTTTAGGGAGGAAGATTTGGATCTTGGTTGTGGATATGTACAATTTGAGAAGCCCGTTAGAAACCCAAGTAGATATGTAGAGTATGTAGTTAGACTTATGAGCCTGGAATTCATGGGAGAAATTTGACCTAGAGATAATAATTTGAGAGACATCGATATTTAAGTCATTGGTTTTCAATCATGGCTGCACATTAAAATCACATAGTGACTTATAAAACTTATATATGTACAGGCCCTACCCTAGACCATTAAATTAGAACTTCTGAAATTGGGCCTGAGCATTAGCAGAGTTTTAACTCTACACCTAATTCCAGTTTGAAATCAGAGCTGAGGACCACTGGTATAGACCATTGCTTTTCAAACTTCAATGCACCCGGGAATCTAGCTAAAATGCAGATTATGATTCAGTGGGTCTGGGGTGGAGCCCAAGATTCTAAATTTCTAATGAACTCCTGTGTTTTTGAACTACAGCTCACATTTTGAGTAGCAAGGATTAGGATAATATTTAAAGCCATGAGATTAGATGAACTCATCAAGGGAGTAGGTGTAGACAGAGAAAAGGTGCAAGAACAGTTACTGGTATTTTTTCTTAATGGTTGGGAAATTGGAAAAAGCACATGCCAAGCAGATCATTAAATTTAAACAGGATTAGGCTTCGTGTAACAAATATATAGCAGGGTGAGTGAGGGGCAAAAGAGTGGAACATTTATTCAAGAGGTGATTACATTGATGAACTATGGACTCCAGATTGGGTAAGTAGGATGGGATCAAAGAAGTGGTAGACCAAGGGAGCCTGGGTGGCTCAGTTGGTTGAGTGTCCGACTTCAACTTAGGTCATGATATCACAGTTCATGGATTTGAGCCCCATGTCTGGCTCTGTGCTGAAAGCTCAGAGCCTTGAGCCTGCTTCAGATTCTATGCCTCCCTCTCTCTCTGCCCCTCCCCTGCTTGTGCTCTGTCTCTATCTCTCTCAAAAGTAAATAAACATTAAAAAAAAGAGTTGGTAGACTGGAGATATTAAGACCATGAACTGAAAGGATAAGAGGTGTTGGTCAGGAATGGGAGGCTTAAAATCAAGATTTTGATGATGGAGCATTCATTGCTGATTTCAAGAGTGGGAGTGACTGAGATTAAGTGAAAGAAAATAAAATTGGAGGTAAGGAAGCCAAAGAACTTGGAGGGCAAGAAGTTGGCACAGAAGTTCACATGGATGTTGAAATTTACAAAAGTATGACAATCAAGTAGTAAGCCATGTGCTGAAGTCCTCAATGAATGACAGATGAGTAAGAGGCCAGCAGATGATATCAACAATGGTCTAGTGGCCCCCAGAGATTCTAACTCAGTTAAACTGGAGTGGAACATAGGCATCAAACTTTTCTCAAAGCTTCTCAGAGGATTCTAATGTGTTAGATAATCAGTGTGAAGTGAAAGGTACAGAGCCGCTGAATGGTAAATACCTACCATAGCTCCTAGGGAATGTGAAGGCCAACAGCAAATAGGAGATGCTATCTTAGAAAGTTTAGTAAACAAAGAGAAGTTAAGTAACTTGTCCAGGGAGACACAGCTTGAAAATGTTTGGGCTGGGATTTAAAACTTGATCAGCCTGATTACAAAGCCTAGATACTTTTCACTTCACCATATTGTCTAGGTGTCAGTATTTTACCTCACAAGATACAAAAGATGTCTTGGAAATTCCATAAATGAGATTTTAATAGGCCACAGTGGGAAGAGACAATGTGTCTCTGGAATGATTCAAGTATTTATCTCTACCCTTTTTTATCCCCCTTGACCTTTCTACCAGCTTTGTTTCCTTTCTGTATTTGCAACCATCTTCTCAGGAGATTGAGGAACTATATGAAAGGGAGCCAACTTTGTGGGCTGCCCTTATGGATGCCAGCTGGCCTCAATGCCCCCCTTCCCCAAGTACTGTTCTCTAGGGGCCTCCTTTCTGCAGAGGGAGGAAGGAATAGGATGCAGCACTGCAGTCAAAACCAAGCATTTTGTCTCCCCCTACTTCTGCCTCCTGACATCAGCAGCTCTGTATAATGAAAATCTAAATCATTTGTGTGCACACATAGCAACTGTTTATTTTGCTGTTAGCTTTGAGGACTCAGTGGGGGTTCGATGGGTTTAGAGAAGAGATCAACACTGGGAAAGCCTAATCTCATAAGTAGGCAAAATGAAAATTCAAGCTGAAAATACATATCTCTACATCTGAAAGGGAGGCCAGTAAAAATATCTTTCGATTTCAGCCCTCCCTCCAGCTCAGGAAATGTTTTTAAGCCAAAGACATGGAGTGGAGATGACTCCTTGAAAGGGTCCTGCCTCCTGTCTGCTAAGAAAGTTTTACTGGGCCTGGTAAGAGATTGTTGTGAGTTCTAGAAATAGCATACCTTTCCTCTCAAACCACCAAGTGGGATGCCTTCTATATTTTACAAAATGCGTTCACTGTTAGTTTTCTTGAAACTTCCTTTTTCACCCCTCCACCACCAACAGGCTGCCTTGGGACCAAATACAATCCTGAAGTTTCTCCACATTAGTACTTCTACCAAGAGTGACTGACAGACTGAAGAGGGTCTCTATCGCATTTTGAAGGGACCAGGCCCTTTCTCTTAGTACAACTTGCTTAACAGTTTATAAAGCATGTGCATCTCAGTAGCTTTCTCATCTCCACATCTTCCCAGGGTTTCCCCTCGTCCAGCAAAAAACTTTTATTGCCACCTCTTCTTGCAGAAACCAGAAACCCCTTTCCCACAGGCGAGAGCCTTTCCATCTTCATTTCCTTTCCATCTTGGCAAGGCAGGATCCCAGTGCCTGGAAGTGAATGAAGGCAGCCATTCCTCTGGGAACAGGTATAATGAGAGACAACATTTGGGAAAGGACATTGCCTAAGACACACCTGGGTGACTTAACACTTGCAGTACACCAAGGGCTACCCCAGGCATAGAAACTATAACCCTATAGATATGAAGGCATGTTAATAGAGCAGTTACTGCCAATCTGGCATTCTCTCCTGAAAGAACATCCTGCTAAACAGGCTCTTATGAAATAGTGGATTGTGAGCTTGTCCAGGTGAATAGCCTCCCATCTGTCACCCCCCTCCCAAGAAGATCTAAGTGTTTCCAGGAGTCATAAAGGACCCATGGCTTGCCACTCCATCTGTGTACACAGGTGGGGAGCATGACAGCCAGCCAGGCACGGGACAAACCACAGTCTCTAAGATCCTCACCTGACTCATTTGGCCCTCCACCTGACCCAATGGCTCTCCTTCCTCTCTGCTCAACAGCAGCCAGACGAGGCAGGCTTAATTTTGAAGAGCCTGCTCCAGGACACAGAGCGGGGGGGGGGGGGGGGAACAGGTTACTCAGACATCTATGTAAAAACAAGGATTGGCATCAAAGAAACCAGACACAAGCAGAAAGGAATTTAAATTCAAATTGAACAAGGAGCTGGATCCCTCTTTCAGTGTAAGCACCCTGAAAGCCTGGTTTCCTCAAAGAACAACAACAAAAAAAATCTCTTTTAAATCCTATCCCCTTTCCCTGGAAAAGGAGAGAAAACATTCCAACTAACTAGTACCTTATACAAGGTGACAGTCATTTAAAATAGTTCTTTTGAATTAACTCCTTCCTGCTCAGTCTCCTGTTTAGGGTGTAACTACTTCCCAGTGTGTTTCAGTGTCTGAACCATGTAGGGCAGCAAAGCATAGGCTTCCTGGAGAGCAATGTGTAAGAAAAAGACAATGTTAAGGGCTAAGTATACTCACCACTGAGCTGTTATTTTCCATTTGCCCCTTGCACCCCCAAGGTTCAGTCTTTGCCCTTCTCTGCCATGTTCTGTGCCAAAGCTGACCTCAACAGACTATATTAATAGTCTTCCTTGCCAGCTGGCATCTGGCTGGGTCTGGCTAATGGTGGGCACTGGCAGGAGATCAGAGTGGTAAGAGAGTAAGATATATACATTTCATGCCCCTGTATCCCTCCAAGCTGTGTTGTATTTAGGCAGAGCCCACATTGTGCTACCTAAAGCCAAAGCTCTTACCCAGCAGCCTCCATCGTGCACTGGTATAGCTCTCAATGGGTTCCAATAACACAGTTTCTTCCCCTTGTCCTTTCAGTCTTAGGGATGTTGATAGCTCCCCACTGTTCATAATATCTGTATGTCTCACCAGCACTGTAGGTTCCTTTAATCCTAACCATACCACCATAAATGGTCTCTGCATAAGCTCATCTCAGCTAAATATGGCCTTAGTGAGTATGCCATCTGTTTCCTGCCAAGACCTTGACTTAAAGACTTATGCCACTTCCACAAATTCCAACCCACAGAATTCCAGAATGTTCCCCATCCTGAGAAGAGAGATCCCCTGATCTTTTTTAAGGAGAGTGGTCTGCCTTTTCTCAAATGTCTGACATACTCTCCATATCTTGGCGTTTCCTAAATTAAAGTTGCATTATTTTGTCTACATAATAAAAAGGAAGTTTGAGCTGGTTCCATTTTGGTTTGTCTCTTCTTAGTCATCTTTCTTATAATTGCAAACCCAATTACACTGCTTCCCTCCCATTGAGATATTTTCAACTTGCCTTACCTTAAACACTTAATCCAGTTCCATGAGGAAAATAATTCTTGACATGGATTCAATCACCAGTTCCAAACTATGTTATTCCTCCAGTACCCCCATCTCGGTGATAGGGAAAACTCATATCTCAAAGTGGTCATTCCCAAATTTTCACTTTCCCTCACCTATACATAGTCATTAGGGTAAGTGTTGTAGGATCTAATTCCTAAATATCTTCTTTCAGATTCACCCATTTGCTCAAGCCTCACAGTTACTACCTTAGTCAGACCTGGATCCTTTTACACTTGGATTATGGAAATATTTCTTGTTTCTCCCTATTCTCCTCACTTTTGTCAAGCTGACCTTTGGAAAAAAAAAACACAAATAGGTTTATGTCACTTCCCTTTCAATGGCGCTCCTTTAGGATAAAATCCAAACTTACTTATCCTGGTGTAGAAAGCCCCATGGAATCTGGATAGTATTTCCCTTTTCAGCTTCATTTTTTTGCCACCTCCATTTTTACAAACCTATTCATTGCTTTCGTGATGGTGCCATATTCTTTTCATGTCTCCATGGCTCTGGTTTCCCTGTTCTTTTGCCTGGTACACTTTTGACTTTGGTGACTAACTCTTCCTACTCATCTCTCAGATTTATCTCAGGCATCGTCTTTCCTATGAAGTTTTCTTATGAATTCCTTCACCCCAAGTTGTTTTAATAGCTTCTCTGCATGATCCTCTAGCCCCCTCTTCTTCACTTACTAGCACCCAATGCACTGGCAATTATTTATCTACATATCTGTCAATGCCCACAACTAACTCTTTTAAGATGTGAAATTGTTTCTTCTTCCTTTTATCCCCAGCATTTAGTACAGAATGTGGCATGTAGTAGGATGCTCAAGAGATGTGTCCTGAATGAGTGAATAAATGAATGAATGAGCTCATGAATGAAGTATGTGCTTGAATTCACTTACCTATGTAAGATCAATATCAGGACCTAAATTTCTTGAAATGACATATAAATAATGAAGCCAGTTTTTGCCATTTCTCTCCTTCCAGGTAAGGCTGTACCCAAACCACTCTGGAGTGATTAAGAATAGAAACAGATGAGCTTGCCTTTTAGGTCACAAGCTCTCCCTAATCCCTAAAGCTATAGTTATGGAACAATAGAGCTGGCCTGAATTAATGGCTGTCGGGAGGAGGGGCAGTGGTAGACAAATTCTGTCCCTGGGAGACACTAAGTTCTTCTACACCATCCGTCAACCTTGAGCACAGATGGGATGGAGGCCAACCCTAAAAATACATCAGCCCTAGGTGACACCAGAGCTATATTCTTTCATGTCTAATTTACCCCAGATGGAGGGGAAAGCATTTGATGAGCAGTCTTTGAAACAGACAGAGACACTTATATCATGCTAGGAATGACTATAGGGGCAAAAGGCCACTGTAGATTTCCTAGTCAATAAAAATGAACTCTGATAGAAATTTCAATAAGGAGCCAGCAGAAACATCCTTGTCAGCATCATTGCGAATCCACGTTTATTGAGGGTACAACAAATGCTAGTCTCTGCTCAGAAACATTGAATGACCACCATTTCTGAATCTATAATGGACTAGGGAATTCTTGCCACTATCACTATTTTGATGTCAGTCACCTAGCCAGAACACAAAATGAACTATTATGAATATTGTAAAGCATAATAAGGATGGCGTCTTAGACTATATGCAAACATCCTTGATTAGTGTTTTCCCCACTGGGAGTCACCCTCCCCATAAGTTTCCCCACAATTGGAAAGGAAGATAAACAGGAGAAAATAGGAAGAGTCAATGTATAGTCCTGAGAAGGTCACAAAAATTTGAGCAGTGGCACTCCATAGATGTTTGGAGATGGCAATAAATACCAGGGAGAGGGACATATGCATGGAGTCGTAGGAACCAGCCCTGTTAATCTCCTAGTCCTTCCCTGCACACAGGTTCTTACACAGCCTTTAAGTGATAGACAGGATCTGTAGAACTCTGAAGAGCTGCTTGATTGCAAAGTTACCTTTCAGGTGAGGATCTTCTCCTTATTTTTCATAAAGGAGTACTTTTGGACTTGAGGGCTACTGGGTACTCACCAGCTAGGTAAACATTTGGGAGAATCATAGTTCATGATGAATTCTGTAAATAGCTGCTGACCCACCAGCTTAAACGAAAGTGAAAATGAATGACTGGTGAATTAAAAAGCATGCAAACACTAGGCTACACTACTAGCAGGTGGGTAGCAAGTGGCCTAGTCTTAGTGCCTCTTTTCAAGGCTCTATTCCCTTCTCTTTCCCACCCTCTCCAATCTTCTGCCAAAACTCAAGGTTTGAGGCAGTGGTCAAGCTCCATGGCATAAGAATTGGTGTTCCTCATGATGCTCTCTGCCAACATGACAGGCTTGGGGTTTCTTCCAGCAAAACAAGAAAGCCAGGTGCAGATCAACATGGCTGCAGCTGCTCCACCTCCAGCACAGTAATAGGCCCAGCCAAGCCGACAGGTACCTGTAGAAATAGGGACACAGACATAAGGGTTGGGTTGTCTTCTCATACATTCTCTTTGGGATGTTAGGGTTAATATGAAACAGCAAATACAACTTGGCTTCCTATTTCCTCCTTTGCCTCTTTTACTTATGGCTGGTATTTGCTTTAGAAAGGAGTTACAAAATTTTATTCTGTTACAGTAGGAACCTGGGGGTGGTGTGGATGGTAATGGCGGTGGTGATGCTAATGAAAATGATAAGAACAACTTAATCACGTGTCAAGAACTATGCTAAACTCTTTAGACATACATCTCATTGATCATTACAGTAACTGTATGAGATAGACACTCTTATTATTCCTGTTTTATATTAGATGAGGTAACTGAGGCACAGGTTCAGTTAATTGTGAAAAATCACACAGCTAGACAGTGATAGAGTCAGGGTATAAACACTGGCTAATCTTGACTCTAAAACTAAGTTTTTCACCACACTGATGTACTACAGTGCATAGACTATTTCCAAAGAACCATGTTCTGCATCATCAGGAGATTTGACAGGCAAAAATATAAATAAAAATCCCTTGCTCCTTACTACATGTCTTTATCTTAACCTACCGTTACAGCATCAAGGGAAGAAATATGCATTGAAATCAAGGCCAAGCTTGTAAGGCAGCAGTTTCAATTTGAAGGGTAACAAGAAAGGTCACTTGTTCAAAAACATCCACTCCACTACCTGCCATCCTATCAGAAGTAGATTCTGACCTTTGAAGTACTTGTGCCTTCTCAGAGACTTTTCCCTCAGAAAATGTCAATGCCCAAAGAAAGGAGAGCTATTAATTTATAAAGGAACAGAGTAACGACTAATTACTAAAAATCAAGTGCTTACACAAACAAGACTCCAGAAATTGGAATAAATGCCAGTGATAGGAAATTGCATGCATAGGGGTCCCAAGAAAAGAGGGAAGCAGTGACCTTCACCTATATCACAGTCTTGCAGAAAGCTAGACCTAACTACAGTCAGTTGGAGATGTCAAGACTGATCTTCATGACAATTTACTTTTTAATAACCAACTGTTTCTGTTCACACTGTGCCCAGTGAACCTTAATTTTCATTCTTCTAATTGACTAGTTGATGTGTCATATAAGAGTCTAAGATGGCCCCAAGTTAGGCTGCTTTGCTTCTCCATTCAGGCCAGCCTAATTTATCCCGAATTTCCTACCTCAGAAATAGTGTTCCTTCTACTACCAAATTATCACTCATGCTGTCTCTCCTGCCAGAAACAGCTTCTTTCTTTTTATTCACCAATTCATACCTTCCTTGGAACACTATCCATAACTTCCAAGAAACTTTCCTAGATTAACCCAGTGGGCTCAAGTCACCTCAACCAACTATCCCTCCAAGAGTTTGTCCATTCATCCTTTACATGGGTGTACCAGTTGAACAAAATGTTGGGAGGATAATTTGCATATCATATATTTTTCATCTGACCTTTACCCCCTTCCAAATTATTGTCTCAACCGTGCAGATATATTAGCTTCTTTCTTGATAATACCGCTCATACTCTAACAACAGTGGGTGCTCAGTATGCATGATTTAGCCTAACAATATTCCAAAGGTGGGTACGCTTACATTTTTAACCCTCAACATCCAAACCTATGGCTTAAATTCTTTTATTAAAATTACAAAACTGGTTATAGTATTGTTCTATTAGTTTCTGGAATGTGCTATGGTCCTTCCCACCATAAGGCCTATGCATATTCTACTGCCTAAAATACTTACTGCGTGTACACATGTACACATATACTTCCCACTACTCTTTTTGCCCAGTGAATTTTCAATCATTCTTCAAAGCTCAGACCAATCATTAATTCCTTAGTGAAGCCCTCCCTGACTTCCCTAAGTCAAATTCCTTCATTAGAGGCCCTCATTAGCACTATGTATATTTCCTTCTATACTTGAATGAATGAGTGAATCCCTTATCCCTTCCCATGGCAAATGTCAAACTTCAGTTCTTCAGCAAAGATACTACTTTACCAATAGATGGAGGCAGTCATATAACTCTCTGAAGTCCCACAGCCCCACTGAAAATTATAGTGAAAGCTAGCCTACAATAGATAATGGAAACAATGCAATCCTTAGATAGATGGAGTAAATTTGAAAGAGAACCATTCTTAGAGAAAATAATCTATCTACAAAGTGGCCTCAACATGAAAAATATTGGTGGGACTCTGGGAAGAGTAAATTGAAGACTACCATATTGAGGCAAGCAACCAATAAAATTTTTCCCCAACCACCTTGTCATACCTCCCATTAGACATACACACAAACTCCCTTACTAAAAGTAAGATGTTTTATATAATGCTTTGGGTTTCACAAGGTGAAAACTCTAGAGATGGGCAAACATTCAACTTCTGCCATCCTCAAGAAAAAGGCTGCAAGTTTTATTGTACCCAGTATTGTTTCCAGTTCACAGACAGGAATGTGAGGCTTAGTTGAAAGCCTTAGGACTTTTCTCAGAAACAGAGAGATAGAGACAAGGATCCAGACCAAGTCTCTCTACTCTCAATCTGGTACTCTGGCTTCTACTGTTTTTTTTTTTCATCCTCTCAAAAGCCATTTTCCTCTTATAGGACCCTAGATCTATAAGCCCTAAATAGGGGGATCCTAAATTAATTTGTAATAGATTCACCTGAGCTTCTCCTGTAACCCCTCTAACCAAAATCTCCTGTGCTCACATGGTAGACAGGAGCCAGCTCTGAGGTGGACAAACTGTCAGGCAAATTCCTCCTCTCTGGAATGCTCCCAGTCTAGTTCAGACAAGGCATCAGAAGTTTCATTCTGTTTCTTCAGTTGCTTGTCAGGTCATCCCTCCATTGGAGTATCAGGGGTACTTTTATTACATACATTCACTCAGGGACCAGGGAAAGACTTGTTTCTGTAAATGAAAGGAATAAATGCATAGCATGCCGTTGCCTCAAAGTCCTAGGCAGAAAGGAAGCTTACAGAGTGGGCAACTCCAGAGTGAAGACCTGGCTAGAAGGCTTCTATAAACCTTACTGAAGTCAGTAAGAACCAAGTGCCACTTGGCTAGGATTCAGCACCAAAGCGCTACCATTGCCACACCAAATGCACTCAGGGTTTCCATTCACAGAGTCACAGAGTCACCGAGACTCCTACTAGGTCACTGAGCAGCACCTAAGCTACAGGCTGCTGCCACCCAGGGAGCTAAGGAGAAATAAAGAAAATACATCTATCCAAACCTTTCCCCACAATCCTTCCTGTTATCTGCTTGAGGAAATAAAGAGGTTATATCACTAACATTGCAAAGGGAGGCATGGCGGGGGGAGCAAATCTTTCAAGAACTATAGCTTCAATTTGAGAGCTGCTGTCAATATTCACCTACTCCACAGAAAGCTAGGACACTGGTCTGATGCACTATAGAGGAACTTGTGCTTTCTATGAAAAGGTGCTAATAGGGAGCAGTAACAATGAACTACCACCCTTTTCTTCCAATCACGTTTTAGTGAAGTCCCATGGACCATCACCAATCCCTAAATCTTATTCCTTGAAGCACTGTTGATTCTTCTATTCATCTAACAAATATACATTAAGTTCCTACTATGTGCCATACATTTTGAATACATCATCTAATTTGATTCTCACAACAGCCATCATTATTTTCCTTAACAGCTAAGGAAATTGAGTCTCAGAAAGATAAATTACTTTACCAGCTTACAAGTGTTCAGATGTGAGTGCCAGGTCTGAATGTCCATGGTCATCTATTTCAACCATGCCAGGAAAATGCAGCCAAGAATTCAAGTTACTATAGTTCAATGTATAATGCCTTCAACTAATCACTTTAACTTTCTGGATCTCAATTTCCTTTTATTTAAGTAAAGCTAATTTTGTTGGAGAGATTTTTAAAATCCCTTTCCAGGGGTGCCTGGGTGGCTCAGTCAGTTAAGCGTCTGACTTTGGCTCAGGTCATGATCTCATGGGTTGTGGGTTCAAGCCCCACGTCGGGCTCTGTGCTGACAGCTCAGAGCCTGGAGCCTGCTTCGGATTCTGTGTCTCCCTCTCTCTCTGTCCCTCCCCAGCTTGCTCTCTCTCTCTCTCTCTCTCTCAAAAATTAACATCGAAAAAATTTAAAAAATAAATAAATAAAATCCCCTTCCAACTCAGAATGTTCATTCTACTATGAATGTGATAAATGCTTTAAGAGACATATGGGAAATTCTACAGGAATATCTAGGAAAAGAAGAATTGTTTGTATCTGGGAGAATTCAGGCTCAGGTAATGTTTGTGTGTTGTGGTGTGTGTGTGTGTGTGTGTGTGTTTACTTAAATTTTAGTTAGTTAACATACAGTGCGATATTGGTTTCAGGAGTAGAATTCTAAATTCAGTAATTCATCACTTACATATGACACTCAGTGCTCATTACAACAAGTGCTCAGGTAATGCTTTATAGAAAACATAGCATTTCAACTTAACTTTAGTAGTGGGAAGTGGGCATTCTGGGAAGTGGGAATGGTTGGTATGAGCAAAGTTATGTAAGCGAGAAGGTTGACCACATGCTTTAGAAACAGTACTCCATTCAGAGTTGTTTCAGAAAAGAAGCTGTATTTGACAAATAATAAGCTAAATGTAGACTGGGAGGAGTCATGAAATCTGGCATCTTTCCCATAAGCAATGAGGAACAATGGAAATTTTCTGATCAGAGGATGACATGAGAGAAAATAGTTTCTCAGCCTTGGCACTATTGATATTTTGAGCCAAAAAAAAAATCTTTGTTGTTTGGGGTTGAAGTGGAGTGGGGTGGGGAGGGTTGTCTTGTGTATTGTAGTACCTGACCTCTATCGACTAGATGTCTGCAACTTATCTTTCCCCCGCTGAGTTGTGGAAACCAAAAATATCAAGAGACATAGTCAAGCATCTCTGGGAGTGGGGGTGTGGTATTGCTTTCCATTAAGAACGACAGAGTTAGAGGTATAGTTTGGGAAGATTAACCTAAAATCTCTGTATAAAAGAGATTAGAGGCAGTTGTACACTGTAGAAAGAGACCAGTTAACCAGAGGACAGGGATTCTGGTACACATCCAACAATACATAAAGCAGCCTCCCAGAACAGAAAATTATCTGGCCAAAAATGTCAATATTTTTCATGTTAAGACTCTCATGTAGGCAAACACTAGATATTTACACTTTGAGTGACCTCCAAAATGAATCTTGATGACTGAACAATTAGCCCAACAGAATGGAAGCTTCTCCCTTAAGGACATCTGTGCATGGTTACCTATTGACCTGGGGAACTGGCTGGAACTGCAGCATGGTCAGCTTTGAGTATTCTAGTATGCCAGCCCAGGGAAGCTGGCGAAGATCAAGGAGAGAGATCTCATAAGGTATTCAGGAGAAAGCACTGATTCCCTGGGAGTCAGGAGACTGGAGTCATTGAAGGAATCTCTTAACCTCACTGGATTTAAGCTCTCTCATCCCCAAAATGGAAGAAAGTAATTAAGTACTTGTCTAAAGGGGCGCCTGGGTGGCTCATTTGGTTAAGCAGCCAACTTCAGCTCAGGTCATGATCTCAAGTCTGTGAGTTCGAGCCCCGCATCAGGCTCTGTGCTGATGGCTCAGAGCCTGGAGCCTGCTTCGGATTCTGTGTCTCCTTCTCTCTCTGCCCTTCCCCTGCTCACACTCTGTCTCTATGCCTCTCAAAGATAAATAAAAACGTTAAGAAAATTTTTTTTTTAAAAGTACCTGTCTAAACGCAGAGCAATAAGGACCAGATGAGTTCTGGAGGTCTTTTTCAGAAGTAGCCAGGATCACTGTTGCCTAGCCTTTCAGATTGCACCAATTCTGAGCCTCTATGCTACAATTATTCAAGGGCCTTTGTGCTCAGAAAACTATGCAGTAAACTGGCATCACACCTGGGGATTGTCTCTACATATATGCATATGTATCTGTGAAAAGGAAGATTAGGTGGTAGGATAGGGGGAGAAAAGAGGTCCTAACTGCAAATTAGCTTTATGCAAAGTTTCTAGAGGAGTCCTGAGATAAGACTGTTCCTTTTTGTGCTCTTCTGTATAATTTCTAACACTCTATCTACGAGTCATTCTATTCCAGTGCTGAATTTGCTGTGACAAGATCTCTCATAAAAGTTATTAAATCATCACTCAGCAGTGGGTCTGACATTTAAATCAAGACACGTTGCTTTTATTCCAAGCTGCAAATCAAATTGGAGTTTGAGTCTATTTTCTTTGATTCAGCATTAAGCATTATATCTCTGCTGTTTAGAGAATAAATTGTCACTGGCTGCTCCTTAAACTGACTCCCCTCCATAGAGCCCCAGTCCTATGTCCTCAGGGACATGGTGTCTGGCTAACTACAAATGGATCATTATGAACTACTGGGAGGTGTTAACCACAAGATGATGCTTTTGGTAGGGCCTAGCATTGGTGTGGGCATCAGGATTGGGAATCAGAGTAGTAAAGAGTCTAATAGAGCGGTCTTTCTGCAGGGGACATGCTCAGAATGCCAGCTTAGAAGCCAAGGATGCTAGAGAAATAATCCAAAGAAAAGAGTCCTGCTTGGATAAAGAGAGAAAAGGCATAAAAGAGAGTGAATCCACTTTGGAAGACAGTTTGACAATTTATTATAAAATTAAAGATACTTATATCGTACAATCAAGCAATCATGTTCTTTAGTATTTAACCAAAGAAGTTTAAAACTTATGTCCACACAAAAACCTGCACAAGGATTTTTATAGCAACTTCATTCATAATTGCCAAAACTTGGAAGCAACCAAGATGTCCTTCAGTGGGTGAACTGATAGATTAACTGTGATACATCCATATAATGGAATATGATTCAACACTAAAAAGAAGTGAGCTACCAAGCCATAAAAAACATGGAAGAACCTTAAATATATATTACTAAGTTAAAAGTCACTCTGAAAAAGCTACCTACTGTAGGGCTCCAACTATATGACATCTGAAAAGGAAAAAACTATGGAGATGGTAAAAGGATCGATGGTTTCCATGAGTTGGTGGGTTTGGGGAGGGATGAGTAGGCATGCAGTGTTGGTAGAGCAGTGAAAATACTCTGTATGATAGTATAATGGTGAATACACGTCAATACATATTTGTGCATAGAATGTATGTCACAAAGAGTGAACCATAATGTAAACTATGGACTTTAGGTGACTATGTTGTGTCAATGTAGGTTCATCAGTTGTAACAAGTGTACCACTCTGGTGGGGGATGTTGATATAGGAGAGGGTATGCATGCATGGGGGCATGGAGCATATGGAAAATCTCTTCATCTTCTGTTCAATTTTGCTATGAATCTTAAACTGCTTTATTAAACTCTTCATTTAAAAAGAGTGAGGTAAGTCTATCTTTTGGGTTTCTCAAGCCTTCCCTTTTAAAAATCATCTGATGGCAGTCTTGGCCCCTGAAAGGTTGGAGGAAGAGACAGGGAAGCAAGAATATAGCAACTACATAATGAATACTAACACTTCCAATACTGACTAGGGCTAGATGAAATGAAATGGAACTTTCAGATATATGAAGTTTTGATTTGATGCAAGTGTTGCCAAAAGTCTAGTTCTTGGAGCTAATGCCTCCAGAAAAAGGCATGCGTATGACCCAGGAGGTAAGAAGCCCTGGATATGTGGTGAGAAAGAGGATAATGGAAAGGATAAGAGCTATGAAGTAGCTTGGAGCTTTGGGGTAAGGCAAGAAGGTATAGAGCTGTTTAACAATGCAAGCAGCTCAGGGGTATGGACTGGGGACTATATTCCTATACAAAGATTATACCCAAATTCTAGGAACTCATGAAGTCAGGATTTGGGAAGGGGGTTCAGGTAGAATGCAAGGAGAACAATATTGACATCTGTTTTATCATCTAATCTACTCCAATAACCAGGGAACTTGAGAAACACTGCGCGAGCCTTATAGGCAAAATAAAAGAAGAAGTGACCCCAAGGTAGAGGAGGACCTGCAATGGAATCAAGCATATTGCCCTCAATCTCACCCTCCAGAGCAGAAAGAACAGATATGTAGATGTCCATCTAGGAGTCACCTGTGGGTCCTTCACAGCCTTCATATCAAACCAGGCTGTCCCCACTGGCCCTGAGAAAAATTACCTCAGCTACAGAGAGATATTTAAGATTCCTTTGGAATTCTGGGTCACCTGGGTGGCTCAGTAGGTTAAGTGTCTGACTTCAGCTCAAGTCATGATCTCACAGTTCATGAGTTCAGGGCCCTGCATCGGGCTCTGTGCTGACAGCTCAGAGCCTAGAACCTGCTTCAGATTCTCTGTCTGCCTCTCTCTGTCCCTCACTCGCTCATGCTCTCTGTCTCTCAAAAAAAATGCATAAATATTAAAAAAATTAAAAAAAATTCCTTTGGAATTCTATGGAGAGAAAGGGGGAGAATTAGATATTAAAGAAAGGAAAGAGTCTAAAGGAGAGTCAATAGGGTAAGTAGAAGAGGAAGAAAAGAAAGACAAAGGGAGTTTAGAAAACATTAGTACAAAATTCGAACACTAGAGAACCTGGTGCATAGGGACTGAGTGGAGAGGTCGAGCTCTTCAACAGACCT
This sequence comes from Paguma larvata, assembly GCA_030068075.1. Taxonomy (NCBI): domain Eukaryota; kingdom Metazoa; phylum Chordata; class Mammalia; order Carnivora; family Viverridae; genus Paguma; species Paguma larvata. The sequence continues at coordinate 87,033,275 of CM057830.1, forward strand.
CTTCCTAATAAAGGTGGAGTTTTCCCCAAAGCAGACCCAGCTCAAGAAAATCAATTGCTCCTCCCATCACTGTAGCACCATGTAAACTTATGAAACCAGGACTACAACCACCTGGTTGGATTCATGGTTGGGGGCGGGGAGGGCTAACGTTGCTATTTGCTTATTCAACATATTTTTGCCATGGGGACTTGCATTTTGTGTTAAGCAGGCAGCAAGGGTTTGGAAGAAGTTCGTGGTCCCATCTGTTCAGAGAGATACTGCTAACTATAGGGTCTCCATAGGTAGCAGCATAGAAATATTTTCAATGCAGCCAAGCTAAAGGAGGAGAGAACTTTCTCTGCTAGGTTCAGCACAGATGAATAATTATTTAAAAAAAAGCAAAGCCAATGAATTCAAGGGCAATTGCCAAACACCCTACCCCCCAACATCCTACCACAGCCCCCAGTAAAAGGATAGCCAAAGCCATGAGGACAGCTTTCTTCTTACTCTCTAGGCTGGGCATGAGTATCAACAGGACCCCAGATTGGAGGCCCAGAACCTACTAAAGATTCCAGAAACCTGTTAGACTCCATTGCCAGAGACAAAGACCAAAAACAAAAAATATTTTGAAAAAAACTTCAGTAGTTCAGGTAAACATGTTTTTGTTAGTAGCCACTATTTCTAGCCATTTCCTGGAAAGTCAAGGTAGCACTCAGCAAAGAGTCAAATCCTCATGGTGACAGAAATACCCTGAAATGGTTGATTTTTTTCTCTTATAGTTCTGGCAAAAACAAAAAATAATTCCTTCCATTGAAATCTTCCCCAGCACTATTAAGCATTTGCTTATGACCCATTCACATATGTTGCCAACCAGTCTTCCTTATTTATATTATTTCCTGCATAGCTATCCCAAGTTTTAACTAATCTGCTCATCTTTTTCTTCAATAGGGGATAAAGGAGAGGAGTCATGTCTCAGGCCAACTTAAATTGTGTTTCTGGGTCTTTCTCAAGATTGACCCCAACCTGCCCCTGAATAAACCTTTGTATCAGTCTCTTGTTCTTTATATAGCCCACATCAAATGACACTTGAGGCAGCTTTTCAGTAGAGCTTTGGGAATTGCTATAGACTGAGTGTTTGTGAACCCCTAAATTTATATGTTAAATCCTAACACCCAATGTGATAGTATTTGGAGGTGGAGCCTTTGGGAATTGACTAGGTCATGAGGGTGGAGCCTTCATAAATGGGATTAGTGCCCTTATGAAGGAGACCCCCAGTGACCTCCCATGCCTCCTTCTTCCATGTAAGGACACAGCGAGAAGATTGCCACATATGAATCAGGAAGAAAGAATTCACCAGACACTAAATCTGCTGGAAGCTGAATATTGTACTTTTTAGCCTCCAGAACTATGATAAAAACATTTCAGTTGTTTATAAGCCACCCAGTCTTTGGCATCTCTCACAGCAGTTCAAAGGAACTAAAACAGGTACTCTCCAAAGAGACTGGTCAAAAACCAGCAAACCAAGTATTTGGACTTGTTTGATTCAGCATGAGCTAAGAAATTGGCCCCTCTCATCTAGCGTCTGCTCAATAGATTTCTGATCGCACCCACTTGAACTTTTTCAGCTAATAGTCACCGTGGTGAGCTTTTTAAATATGTGGTTCTCGAATAGGTAAGATCAACAAACTAGATTGAGGGAAAGGGAACCAGAGACATAAGTAGAACAAGTAAACAGAATACTAGTATTACAAGTGCTATGACATAGAATGATACAAAGATATAGATGTAGGGCGTCAAATCCAGTTCAAAGAGGGCAAGGAGTTTTCAAGAAAAAGTAGGAAGTTAACTAACTGAGGAAGGGAGAGAAGGGTATTCCTAATAATGGAAACAACACATGCAAAATTGCAAAGGTTTGGAAGAATATGGTATTTTGAGGGTGGCTGCACAAGAGGAAGAGCTTCAGTGTTAATAGAAGTGATGGCCAAGTTCCCTATAGGCTGTGCTTAAGGAATATTTATCCTGCAAGCAATGGGAACCATTGTTAAAGAATAGGAATGACATCAGATTTGCATTTTTCAAATATCACTTTGGCCACAGGATGCGAGACAGATCAAGGAAGTGGTGTGGAATATGGAGAGAGAGTAAGGGGGTGTTTTCTATAATATAGATGAAAACATATACTAAAAGAAGATAGATTCTAGAGTTCTCGTGAGACTTATCAGTATTTATCCTTCTTGATGATTGATGTCATTATTGTTTGGGATTGATATTATTATGGTTTTATTTGTTAGATGTCTATACATGCATGTGTATATATATACATACAGACATAATATATACATGTTTATATAATATATATATGTATATTATGTCTATATGGACATATATATAATGTCTCCTCAAAGCTCCTTGAAGACTATATTCTTGAATTCCTAAAATTTTGTAGTGTCTCATTCAGGATCTTATATACAGTAAGTGTCCATAATATACTTATTGAGTGACTGTTACATACTTTTTTTTTTTTGTGACTGAACTAAGTGGCTTTATTAGGGAAATACAGGATTACAACAGACTTAAGAGTTGTCACTGGGTCCCTTCTTCTTGCCAAAGGTGGGCATAACATTGACAAATTGCTGGTTGTACTGCATCCATCACTTAGCTTGGCCTGTCTTCTTCTGTTTCTCCTGTTTGGCCACCTTGGGAGTCTGCGGTCTTACTTTCCCAGCACAGGCCAGGGAAACACAGACTTTTCCTCCAAGCATGGGGCCAGCTACTTCCAGGGTGGTCAGAGCCTCAACTCCACACTAACCAGGGAAGGCCTCATCTTCTAGGTGAGTGCCTGCCAGGAGGAAGACTTGATCTTCTTGAGTGATCCCCTCCAGTGAGAATTGAACCATGGCCACTGCAACCTCTACTGCAAAGATGGAGTCAAGAAAGAGGAAGGAGCAAGGGCGCACACATCCTCCCACCTGCTGTGTGCCATGTCACTGCTCTACGTTATACGCTTTTGACATAATCTTCAAATACTTAAGAAAGCTAGAATGCTAGACCTGGCAAGCTGACATACCTCAGGACTCAGGAGCAAGTGCACCCTCAATTCAGCCATTGACTTAGCCCCATACCTGTGAGGCCAGCTTTGAGCATCAGCTATTTCCATCCATGCTCCATTGGGCAATAGATATAGACCCTGAAGACTCTCCTTGGGCCTGTATCTCTAGGTAACAATCGATGCCACAAATATGTTAAATAATGTGTGGCAATAACACCCAATATGTGTATAACACTTTACAATTTATGAGGCACTTTTTCCATCCATTATTTCATTTAATCCTCTTTTATTTGTTTTAGTCATGCATCAAGTCCCAGCTAGAGGCAGGAATGTTGTTATAGAGAAAACCATTGAGTAGACAGATAAGTATTTAACCACGATTGTCACTTAGCCAGAGAATAGAGACTGGGTCAGGCCCATAGGCGCTCGGAAGACACATGGTGTATGAACAAGATCCTGGATGAGAATTACAGAGAATGGTGTTTGCAACCATGACCTATCATTTACAAACGGAACCAGTAGGCAAGTGATTTAACATTTCTGAATTTCAGCCCTCCTGTAGGTAAAATGGAAGTAATGCCACCCACTTCGCAGAGCAGCCATGAAGGTCAAATGATATGACACATATAAAGCACTCAGCACAGCACCTAGAATGATCAATACCTCTTGACTCTTTTTTCTCCCAGCCAAACACTTCAACTAGTCTACTACTTCCCAGAAATGTCTGGAGAGAGCTTTAAAATATACAGAGCTTTAAAATACAGATTTATAGGCTCTGTTCCAGATCTGTAGAATTATTATCTCTGGAAAGAGGGTCCAGATGATTGCAACACACAGGCCAGTGGGGAACCATCTGAATGAGACCATATCATTAGCTCAAACTGGTCTAGCTTTTGGATGAAAAGTCCAACTTTAATTGAGAACCTATAGTGTGCTCCATGCAATGCTAGGGGCTTTCTCTCAAAAGATACATTTGTATGCAACTTCCCCAATTCACCTGGGTGGGGCTTGGTGAAGACGGTTTGAAAAAGTCATACAACATAGCAGAAAGACATATATTTCCACCCTGTAACTAACCTTGCCAGAGAATTGCCCCTAGGATGTGTGTGCAAGAATTGTCCCCCATTTTTCTTCTGGTTCCTGTCTTTGAAATCTGTTTCACTTATCAAATAACCTAGTCAGTCTAACCTACAAGAATAACAATACTAATAATAGCAGTCATTGTTTGTTGGAGACCAGAAGACATTGGCCTTGGTGACATCACCTAAGGAGAAGACTCAGGTCCATAAGGCAGTGCCCTAAACCGGGGCCCTCATTGGTGGATGGGGGTGCCTTGAAGAAAATGCCAGGTTGTAATACAACAAGAACAGAATTATGGCTGGTTTGACTCTGAAGAAGGGCTGGTTAGCCAGAGACGGGTAAGATTCCTCAGGCGAGGAACAACCTAAGACAGGCACAGCCGCAGTAAGAGTCACTATGACACCTCGCTATAGGGTCACTGGGCCTCTGTGTTGATTTGTGATTCATCCTAATTTCCTCCTGAAGAAGACAGGCCATAGAAAAATAGGAGTGGCTCCACAGCTTCCTCCCCTATTAAACCAGCATATGCTGCCATACTTTATTAATAGTAAAATAATGTTGAGAATCATGGAAATAAAATCTCTAAGAAATCAATAGAGTTTAGAATGTATTTTGGCCTATTTAGACTGATGTCAGACCCTCAGGAATGTGATTATTGCTGTGAGTTTCAAAACAAAATTGTAATAGGGAATAGAAGTTAGAATAATGTTTTAAGAAAATTATGATGTTTTTCAAGTAATCTTTCAACTGTAACCAGCAATCTATGATTAAAACCTTTGTACTTTGTACTTCCTCTTTCAACCTATACCACTTATTAGAATGTGCCCATTTGTTATACCTTGCTTACGTGTGAATTGTTTTTAACCTTTCAACCGAAATTGTCTTTGAACAATTCTATTGTAATGTTCATGGGAACAATCAAGGGGGGCTGAGATCATTTTGTTAATCATTATGAAATATCCATCTGTACTGTTTCTAAAACTACATAAAAAACCAAAAAGAAAAATAAACTTTGAGCAGTCTGGGTAAGAGGCTGTCTTCAGAGCAGTCCAGATGAAAGGCTGTCTCCATGTCGTTTGTTATGTCTTTGTCTTGTCTTGTCTTTTTGTTTCAGCCCTTACATAGGGAGCCCTGGACCAGTCCTGATACGAGGCTGACTCCAAGAGACTGACCTCACATCATCTCTCATGCCTAGACCAACCCTCACGCAGGTGAAACCCTGGACCAACTGGAAGCCCTGAAATAGGAGCTGGCCTCTTCTCAGGGCAGACCCTGGCAATTGTTAACATTTATTGAGTTCAGGCCCTATACTAAATTTTAGGTACATCATTTCATTTCATCCTCGCAAGAGCCCTGTGAAAATGGGTGTTAGAATACTAACACCCCTGTTTACAAATGGTTTCTGTTGCTAAACAAAAGCTTACGATATTGTATCATTCCAGAGTAGCCAAGGAAAGACACATACTAAAACTGAGGGGAACAAAGAAGACTGATATTGAGGTTTATAGAAGGAAATTTGAGTGAAGGAAACAGAAGCAAGGAAATTAAGTATGAATCACATTCCTTGACCTCAGGAGCAGAGGCTGAACTGAGAAAGCAGCAGAGAACAGAATGAATTCACCTGACTTTATTGCCATCTCGTGGTGATCTTATGTATAGACAACAAGTTCACAAGTCTGCATTTCACTGTTTCGGTCAGTGAGCCAGTTAGATCTTCTGCAAGGCAGTAAGTGGGGGAAACAAGGCCAAGTAAAATAGGAAACCTTCCCTTTGGGGTCTTTTTAGAATCTTGTCTCCCTCTGGAGTCATCAAGCTGGAAGTCACCTTAGGGATCGACTCTTCCAGGGGTAAGCACACTTTTCTCATGCTGGCTCTTTTGGGAAAGGCAGAAATGTTTATAAGCACCATCATTTTTTTTTCTATTCAAAATGAAAATAGCTTAGCATCCCATGGGATGTATAGAATCTCATTACTTTAAGTTATTCACTATTTTTAAGAAAAGATGGTCAGTGAGAAACCTGGCACTAAAGTTTCATCACTAAAATGATACATTGTGGGGGGAGGAATCTAACCCCCCACATTTAGATAAGCTATCTCATTTTCTGCCCCCTATGCCTGTAGGGCATTGTTTTCATAAAGTACATTTATGCACACTTTGTTATTTCATGGCCAAAACAATCCCTGAAAGTAGATAAAATCATCCTCACTTTAGTCATGGGGAGCTAGGTTTAATGAAGTGAAATGTAGCGGCACCTTGGTGGCTCAGTCGGTTAAGCATCCAACTTCGGCTCAGGTCATGATCTCATGGTTCATGGGTTTGAGCCCCATGTCGGGCTCTGAGCTGTCAGCTCAGAGCCTGGAGCCTGCTTCGGATTCTGTGTCTTCCTCTCTCTCTGCTCCTCCCCAGCTCGTACTCTCTCTCTCTTTCAAAAGTAAATAAACATTAACTTTTTAAAATAAATAACTTTTTATTTAAAGTAAATAAACATTAACTTTTTAAAATAATAATAAAGAAGTGAAATGTATATGAGGAATCTAAAAAATCATAAGTCATCCAAAACATAGAGTAAAATGGTGGTTACCAGGGGCTGGGGTGGGGAGTAAATAACCTTAGAGTTCTAACATACAGGATAGTGAATATAGACAATAATAATGTATTATACTCATCAAACATGCTAAGAGACTAGAACTTAATTATTCCAGCCACTAAAAAGAAATAATTATGTAATATGATAGAAATGCTAATTATCACCTCAATGGCAATCATATTACAATACATTAAATGTATCATATTAACATGTACACCTTAATTTTATACAATGTTCTAGGTCAAATATATTTCAATAAAAAACACAAAAAATAAGGAGCTGAGATGACTTGGCTATGGTCACATAGTTAGATGGCAATAGAGCCACTTTACAATTTGTTCATTCCACTCAATGCAACATTTAGAGAGTGTCACGCAAATGCCAGGCACTAGGATTATATGGTTGAATGAAGTTGCTCCCTGACTCACCGATCCCCTCCTGTCTGTTCCTGCTTAGCCCAATTTTTCTGGATGCAAACTCCTCTTTGTGTGATTTAGGAGGGCAACTGAAAAACCTTAAGCAACACCTGAGCCAGGAGTTTTCCAGGACAGGTTGCCCAAGGCATTCTAGCCAATGCTGCCCAATGAATGAGTTGCTTTTCTTAATCCTCTGGGCCAATCCGTGGCCCTCACTCCCATGGGTGAGTAATAATAAAAGGCTTCTCTCCTCTAGGAAGGCTGCCTTAAGTAGACTGGTTTATCTTCCTGTTTTTTTAAGAACACAATAGATAAACATGAAATTAGATGAAAGGCGTCACCACAAAGGTAGGTGGGTCACAGCAGGGATCTAGGTAGGTATCTGGGGCCTCTGGTTGCTCATCAGTCTAGTTCAATGCTCTCTCTATAAAAACAGAGAAACCGAGGCTCAGGGTAGGGACGTAATGTGCCCAAACAAATTTAGGAAAATTAAAACACAGCTATCCTGATACCCAGGCCAGGACTGTTTCTACCACACTCTGCTGCCCCTCTGTGGACATGAGAATGTATTAAACTGCCTCATTGTGCTGTGGTGAGCGTAAGAAAACAGACTCTCCCTAAAGAAGGAAACTGATAGAGAGGAAAGGTAACAGGAAATGCCTGGAAACTGAACCCATAAAGTCTAAACCCGAGTCACTGTAAAAGGCTTTGAACTGGCAAGAATGAGAGGAAATGATGAGAGAACAAAGGAAATGGGCCTCAGAGAGAGGAAATACAGGGAGCACACACAAGGCCTTTTGGTAGCCTCTGTTTCAGGCCTTTGTCAAGTTGAATGGGTCTCTCCCTCCTTCCCAGAAGTCAAGCCTGGGGCATCCTCCCTAAAGAGGCTCTGGAGAACTGGGCCGACTACCTACAAACACAAGTTACATTTAGTGCAGCCTATTGTGTGAAACGCTTTGTATGTGTGTATCACTTCACTTAATCTTTTCAATAACCATAAGGAGAAAAATATTTTTATCGATCACCATTAATGGAGACATAGCGAGGTTAACCAGCTTGCTCCCAAATGCACAACTGGGAAGTGGCAGGGCTCAAATTTGAATGCAGGTCTTTCTACTATTAACCTATTGTTTTTAATTCATCATGCTGTAAATAAATAATGACTCCTTGCTGTAATAGGTCCTTTTTCTGAAAACTACTAAAAAGTACTGTGAGCATTTCTATTTCAACAATTGGTATTATTCTAATGATGATGATGATACCAGACAAAACTATTGACTGGTTACTGTGTACCAAGCACTGCACTATGTGTTTTCCATGTGTGATCTCATTTAATCCTCACGACAATCCCACGAGGTAGCAATAAGCTCCAGAATGCTGAAAAACTGGCCCAAAGTCACAGAGCTAAGGATGTAGCTGTGCTAAAGCCCACTCTTACCACTAGGCAATCTTCCCTTGAGTTCTTACCTGGCTCACACTGTTGTTGATGCCAATTAGAGACTTGGTGAAGGACAAATAGGAGGTAGAGTTAAATGCATCAATTTAATGTTGGACTAAGGATTCACTTGTGTGGGATCAAGTTGTTGAAATCTCTATTTGATGGCCAGAGTTTAATTAACAATCATCAAAACACCTTTCTCAGCTTAAATCTTTCATTTAGTTAATCAAATTAAAGTGTGGGAAAGTTTGCACTTAACAGGGCTGTTGCTGGGAGCCTTTGGCTGACTTTCCCCTTCATACTGAATGACTGATTAAATATTTGATTTCTTATTTATTTTTGATTGAGATATAATTGACATATCACATTATATTCGTTTCAGATATACAATATGGTTTAATAATTGTATATGTTGTGAAATTAATATCGCAAAAGTCTACTTAACATATATCACCATACATAATTACAATATTTTTCTTATGGTAACTTTTAAAACCTACTCTCTTAGCAACTTTCAAATATAAAATACAGTATTACTAACTATAGTCACCATGCTGTACATTAATTACATCTCCAAGACATATTTATTTTATAATTGGGAATTTGAAACTTTTGACCCCCTTCACCCATTTCACCCATCCCCTACCTTCTGTCTCTAGCAATAACCAATCATTTCACTGTATCCATGAGTTTGGTTTGTTGGTTAGTTGATTGGTTTGATTGGTTTTATAGATCATACAGTATTTTCCTTTCACTGTCTAATTTTACAAAGCATAATGCCCTCAAGGTCAATCCATGTTGTTGCAAATTTCAAAATTTCCTTCCTTTTTATGCTTGAAAAGTATTCCACTGTATACATATTCCACATTTTCTTTATCCATTCATCCATCAATGGATATGTAGTTTGCTTCCGTATCTTGGTTATTATAAATAGTGCTGCAATGAACAGGGGAGTGACTATATCTTTTTGAGATAGTGTTTTCATTTCCTTCAGATAAATACCAAGAAATGAAATTCCTGGATCATATGGTAGTTCTATTTTTTAATTTTTTGAGGAATTTCCACCCTGTTTTCCACAATGGCTGCACCAATTTACACTCCCACCAACAGTGCATGAGGGTACCCTTTTTTCCATATCCTCACCAACACTTGTTATTTTTTGTCTTTTTGGTAATAGCTACTCTAGCAAGTGTGAGGTGATAGCTCGTGATTTTGACCTGCGTTTCCTGATAATTAGGGCTGTTGAGCACTTTTTCATGTACCTGTTGGCCATCTGTATGTCTTCCTTGAAAAAATGTCTATTCAGATCCTCTGCCCATTTTTTAGATTGGGTTGTTTGAGGTTTTTCTGCCATTGAGTTGTATGCATTCTTTATATATTTTGGACATTAACCCCTTATAAGATATATTATTTGCATATACTTTCTCTCAATTGGCAGGTTGCCTTTGCGTTTTGTTGATGGTTTCCTTTGCTGTGCAGAAACTTTTTATTTTAACATAGACCTGCTTTTTTTGCCTTTGATTTTTGTGTCAAATCCAGGAAACCATTGGCAAGACCAATGTCAAGGAGCTTACAACCTATGTTTTCTCATAGGGGTTTTTTGGTTTAGGTCTTATGTTTAAGTCTTTAATCCATTTTGAGTTAATTTTTGTGTACAGTATAAGATAGTGGTGTAGCTTCATTCTTTTGCATATAGTTCAGTTTTTTGAATACCATTTGTTGAAGAGACTTTCCTTTTCTCATTGTATATTCTCAGTTCCTTTGTTGCAGATTAATTTGTGTGGGTTTATTTCTGAGCTCTCTAGTCTGTTCCATTAATCTATGTGTCTGTTCTTATGTCAATACCATACCGTTTTGACTACTATATATTTGTGGTATAATTTGAAATCAGGAAACATGATCCCTCCAACTTTTTTCTCCTTTCTCAAGATTTTTTTGGCTATTTGGAGGTCTTTTGTGGTTTTATGATAGGAAAAGATAGGATTCGGTAGGTAGAGAGGGAAAAGTTATGACCTGAGGTCCCTGGGTCAAAGAAAAATACATATTTTGGAACAATGCTGGGAGTGTCTGACCACAGCAAAGCTCCTCGGGCATAAGATCCCTCTTAAGAATGTAACAGACACCACCTAATTCCCCTTAGGTTTCCTTCAGGAATTTGACAAAAGACCTAACTGAAAATAAGTAGTAGACTGTAAAACGTATGACCCACAAGGAATGGTATGGCCATAGACCACCCCTCATGCAATGGAGTCAAGCCAATCAAGAATGGACAACCCAGCACCTAGAGTATTCCATCCAATAAGGGTAGAATCTGAGAAGTAACAAGGGGGAAGGAAAGGGGGGGGTGACCAGAACCTTATAAAATAAGAATCTTTGCTTATAATTGTGGACATTCACTTTCTAATGCCCCCTATCTGTACAGAGAGCTTTCCTACTATTCTTCCTTTCTGATCTTATATTCTGATAAGATTTTGCCTGCTACTCATTTTGTGTCCACATCTTCATTCTTTGAAGTGGAAAGACAATGAACCCTGGGTTTTGAGGTAAAAAAAAATCCTGCAACAGTTTCATACAAGTTAATTTCCTTTTTGAATGGAAGAAAAGAAGAAAAGGAGTGAATTACTTAAACTGCTCAACTGATGACCCAGGTGGATGAGAGCCAGATAAGGTATGTTCTAGGGGATTAGAGCAGACACTGAGAGAGGATTTGAGACAGCAGGGGACCTGGAAGATAGACTGGAAGACATGAGAGAAGATCCTAGAAATAGGAGAGGAAATTGAAGGGAGGTGGTCATGTAACAGAACCAACATGAGTTGGCTCCTTGTTGAGTCAGAAACTATACCAGGTTGTGTTGTCGCACAAAGTAAACTTTATTTGCAGAGAATAAGGAGATCACGAGGGAATAGCTTCAAAAGCTATGACTCCCCAAGCAGGGGTGGATGGGTTCCTTTTATTTAGGGTTAGGATAAATATTCAGATAGGGAAGCATTGATGTATTCTCTCTCTCTTGTATGTCATTGTATGTAGAGGCAAGCATAAGGTCACATATGCACCTTAAGGAAACATGCCTATATATACATTGTATGTTATGTAATGAGGCTGAGGCTCCACCTTGGGTGGAGATTTTAGTATTATAATAAAGGTAGTCATGAGTCATTCTAGAGGTCACTCCATGGTCCATCTGTGTAGACACAAGTCAGGGGTTAAGTTAAAACTAGTCTCTATGGTCTGGGCTGGCTGGAGGTCTTGTGAGGACAGTCATTTGCTCCAGGGGCAGTTTCACTTTCCATTTGCCTAAATTAAGAGATAAACTGGAAAAAAGAGCTTAAGAAAAAACGTGGAACAAAGGTCAGTGAGTACAAGCAGGAGGGTAGTAAAGGTAAGGTCTTGGGGGTCTAGCTGTGATAACCAAACTTTTGGTGTGTAAGAGTTTGGGAATTCCTTATACAATTGTGTTTTTGTCTTAGGAGCTGTGTCTTCTCCAAATCCCTCTGACCTTTATTTTCTCTTCCCCGCTCCACTCGATGTCTTTCTTTCAAGAAGAGACACTAAGATGGGTAGTACATAAGGAGTAGATGTGCTAGAAGACCAGAGAGAAGCCCTAGGTAGATTGCATGTGATCTTAGAACATTTGAAAGAAAACTTTTGTATATCTTTCTTCTATGATCAAGTTTAGCAAGACAACTTAGGTGTCTTTATTAATGCAAGTCAAATCTAGAGGCACTTTAAAATTTCCCACACATATCCTTTCCACTTATTACCTCTTCCAGAATCCCATCAGGTTCAGCTGCTGCCTTATGTATTTGTACCCTGACTACACTAAAAGATTGACAGGGGACTCAGACTGAGGGTGAAAATGAGAGAGACAAGAGGCAAAACTAGGTACTTTCCATGATGTTTCAGACATTTGTTTCTGAAAACAATAGAACTAAAGTGTATCTTAAGGAAAAATTCTCAATGACTCAAGACACACCCTCAACAGTGGAGAGGGGAAGTCAATTCATGCACATAAGACAGTGAATTAGGAGATAAGCTCCATTCACAATTCTGCCTTTAACTTGCTGTATGACTTTACACAAATCACTTTACCTATTCCTACCTCAAGCTTTCCTCATTATAAAATGGGCATATTACCTTCCACTCTCCATGCACTTTTGAAAATCAGATTAGATAATATTCATGAGAACATGTTGTAAATGTGCTCCATTGATAGACCTTACCTTACAATTAAGTGCTATTGATAACATAGTGGTTTTATAAGCTAGCTTAAAAATAGCTCTGTCCCATTAGAAGTATTCAGCTTCTTGAAATTCTTAGTGGTGCTTAGTTGGATGTCCACTGTCTGTAAATGCCATTGGATATGAAAGAATTCCCTAGTAGTTTTGTGGATCTAAGAGGATTTTGAAAATCACAGTGAGGATGAAATACATGAAACCAGTTGAAATGAAATATCTGACCAAGGGTCCTCCTTCTTGTACCTTCACATTCTCAAGGACCTTGCTTTTCTGCAATATCTCTCCACTATAGGATCATTATCATCATTACTCAAGAAAAAGCCTCTCTTAATCCTACATTCTCCTCTCCTCCAGCTACTCTTCAGTTTCTCTGCTTTCCCTCATAGCATAACTTTTTGAAAGAATTGTTTACACATATCGCTTTCATTGTCCTCATCTCACAATTACTCCAATATCTGTAACTGCAAAACTTCTCCTCTAGGTCAGCTTAGTCTTGCTGATGCCAGTCGTCACTTCTCTATCCCCATCTAGCAAGTTGAATCAGTATTAAACAAAACTGACTACACCCTTTTCTTTGATGTATTCTCTCTCTCTTGGTTTTTGTGATCCTGCGTTCTTTTCTTTTTTTTAAGATTTTATTTTTCGGGGCACCTGGGTGGCTCAGTTGGTTAAGCATCTGACTCTTGATTTCAGTTCAGGTCATGATCTCACAGTCATGAGATCAAGCCCCAAGTTGGGCTCTGCACTGGGTGTGGAGCTGGCTTGAGATTCTCTTTCCTTCTCCCTCTGCTCCTCCCCTACTTGCACACATGCACTCTCTTTCTCTATTAAAACAATAAAATAAATAAAATAAAATAAAATAAAATAAAATAAAATAAAATAAGATTTTATTTTTAAGTACTCTATACCCAACATGGGACTTGAACTTACAACCCCAAGATTAAGAGTTACATGTTCTACTAACTGAGCCAGCCAGGCACCCCCTTATTTTTCTTTATATGTCTCTCTGGCTATTTTTTCTGGGTCTCCTTAGTAGGCTCTTGCTTCTCTACAGAAGAGCATAGCAGTTAAGAACACAGATTCTCAAGCCCTGCTTTCCAATATGGTAGCCACTAGTCACACTGTGGCTATTGCATTTAAATTAATAAAATTAAATAAATAAAATTAATAAAATTAAATATATGAATAAGATTAAATATTTATTAGATTAAATTAAAAATTTGGTCCACCAACCTACTATTTCAATGGTTCAAAACGATATATGGCTAAAGGCAAAACACATTGGACAGCAAGACACAGAACATTGCCATCATTGCAGGAACTTCTATTAGATGGTGCTAGCTAGAAACAGACTTCTAGAATTCAAATCTGAGATATGCTAATTTGTCAGCTGAGTGACCTTAAGCAAGTTACTTAATCTCACAGAAAAAATTCCTGCATTCATAGAATTTATGCTATCCCTATAATGGGAAAATATGGCATGTTTAAAATGTAGAAAGGAGATCTATAAACATTTATAGCTTTCTAAAAGATTTTGGTAAGTAAAAAAAATGCAAGGTACAGAATGTTATAGAGTTAGCTACACAGATACATAATATGATCTCGGCTGAACAAAATAAAGATATACTCATATTTTTATATTTATTAAAATTCTGGAGAGCTAAAAAAAATTAATACTCCCTTTGGGGAATGGAGTCAGGGTTAGGAAAAGACTTTGACTTTGCATTTTATATCTTTATGTACTGTTTAGTCATATACATAAATTACTTTTGCTTAAAAATAATATTTTTAAATTTATATATATATAAATTTGGATTTGGAATTTTTCTTATTATCCATTGTTGTGTAACAAACTACCCTCAGAGAGTCACGTAGGTGACTCAGTCGGTTAAGTGTCCAACTTTGGCTCAGGTCATGATCTTGCAGTCCGTCAGTTCAAGCCCCAGGTTGGGCTCTGTGCTGAAATTTCAGAGCTTAGAGCCTGCTTCAGATTCTCTGAGAGTGTCTCCCTCTCTCTCTGCCCGTCTCCACTCACACTCTGTCTCTCTCAAAAATAAATAAACGTTAAAAAATAAATTAAAAAATACCCCAGTACATAGTAAATTAAAACGACATCCATTTTGGGGTGGCTGGTTGGCTCAGTCAGTTAAGCATCCAACTCTTGATTTTGGCTCAGGTCATGATCTCAGGGTTTGTGAGATCTAGCCCTGCATCAGTCTTCATGGTCTCAGTGTGGAGCCTGTTTGGGATTCTTTCTCTCCCTCTCTCTCTGTCCTTCCTTCCCTCTCAAAAATAAATAAACTGAAAAAATCCATTTTATTATATCTCATTAATCTATAGATAATAATTTGGTCAGGGCTCAGCTAAGCAATTTTTCCACTGCAATTGGTTTACCTATAGCCATTCCGTGGTATTCAGATGACTTGAATGGAGGGCCTAGGACTGCTTTACTCACATGTCTGGTGCTTTGCTAGGAATGGCTGGAAGTTTGGATTCAGTTGGGTCTCTCTCTGCTTCCAAGTATCTCTGGGACTTTCCATTTGGCCACTCCAGCAGAGTAGTCAAAGTTTTTATATGATGGCTCAGAGATCCCAGAAACCAACATGGAAACTACAAGTTCTTTAGAGACTAGACCTAGAATGAGCTTTATGTCACTTATGCCACACTCTATTGGTTATAGCAGTTATAGGCCAACCCAGATTTATAACTTAAGCAGGAGAGATAGACCTATCCCCTTTTTGGGAAGAGCATCAAAGAACTTGTGCCCATATTGAATCCAACACACGCCTCAAGATTGCTGCCTTAATACAAGTTATATCTTTGATAATTCAGGTTAGGATTAAAAATCATAACAGTGAGTGGTTTAGGATAACTGTAATGGAAACCCAGGGAAAAAGGAGCTAAAGATAGGAGTGTGACCCCTTCATACTGAAAGATGAAGGAAGTTATCCAGAGTCTCAGAGTAGAATTCTCATTTACTCATTCTCACAATCACCTTGGGAGACTAACGATGGCTTGTTCCATTGTTCTCCTCATTCCTTTCATCTCTCTCAAGCAAGTCAGGGTAAGAAGCTTTGTTCCTCGGGTAGGACTCATGTCTTTCTTGACTCTGTGAAGCCTCCTTTCCAAAATACAGAGTGCAAAATACAGAGTGCATACTATACAGCCTACAGCAGAATCAAAGTAATTCCACCAATAGATAGTCTACCCTCCAGTACATTCTGCTCTGCTGTCTTTTAAAGAAGACCTCTATCTACTTCAAATCAAATGTTGTGTTAGGTGCTTTAATATATCTTTTATTATGTCATTGTAACAACACTGGAATATATATTATTATTATCCCTCATTTTATAGAAAAGGAAGGTGAGATACAGACACTAAGTGACTTTACCCCCATACAAATACATAGGAGACAGAGCCTGGATAGCAACTGAGATCTTTGACTCCAAAGCCTATGACCTTTCAGGATATCATGCTGCCTTTCAAGGAAAAAGAAACAAAAGTATGTACACTAGATACCGAGTGTACTTTACTTGTATTTCATTCATCCATCCACACAATAGCTAAAGTGTGCCGAGTGTGCTTCCACACTACCAGAATCTCCAGAGTATTAATATACTTTTATTTTTCTAATGTTTATCTACTTTTTGAGAGAGAGAGAGAGAGAAAGAAAGTGTGTGTGTGTGTGTGTGTGTGTGTGTGTGTGTGTGTGTATGTGTGAGGGGGAGGGGCAGAGAGAGAGGGAGACACAGAATCTGAAGCAGGCTCCAGGCTCCGAGCTATTAGCACAGAGCCCAATGCAGGGCTCAAACCCATGAGCTGTGAGATCATGACCTGAGCCAAAGTCGGATGCTCAACCGACTGAGCCACCAAGGCACTCCAGAATCTCCAGAGTATTAGACAAGTGTCTAAGGGGAAAAGCTGGACTTCTAGCATTGGCCTTTTTAAACCTTGGTATCCACAAATTTGGTATTCACAACATATCATTATATATATACATATATATATATATATATATTTTTTTTTAAATGTTCGAAGTCGGACGCCCAACCAACTGAGCCACCCAGGAACCCCTATAAAATATATTTTTAAATTCTACTACATGTTTTGCTACTGCTCTTGTCACCTCTATATTACAGGGAATAGCTGAGCATACAGTTGGCACCGTCATGTATGTTTGGGCAGCTGACCAGAAAAGGGTCAAGAATGGCACAGATTGTCTCTTCTTTTCAACATTAACCAGGTTTTTTTCAACCAGAAAAGTGCTAACATGGAGGCTTGTAATTGAAGAATATGGACAGGAAATGTGATTCATGGATGATAGACACTTAGGCGACTGGAAGAATTAGAAAGGGTGATTTAAAAAAGGAACTGGGAGGGCTTTACTCAAGCAGGATTCAGCAATCCCTTTATCCTTGAGCATTTACAGAACTACATTATCTAGTGCACTGAGGACAGGTGAGCTAGAGTCCTTGGGGAGACATATGGTGCAGGAGAGAAGTGTAATAAAGGAGGAGAATGTAATGGAGAGAGAAACAATAACAAAATATTGAGTAAAAATTAAGAGAAAAATAATGATCCTATGGTAAACACAATTGATGGCCATCAACTTGAAACAAGGGTAGCCACATACAAAATTGCCCATTTGTAAACTAGCCCCTTGGGGGTGGTGATTAGTGCAGAAAACTGCCAAATGACTATATGCAAATCATGTCTGCAATCTTTTACTTTGGCATTTTACATTAATCAAAGTAGCAACTCATTCTATGAAGCCAACGTTACCTTCATACCAAAATCCAACAAACAAATCACAAGAAAGAAATCCATAGACCAATATTCCTAATGTATATAGATGCAAAAATCCTCAATAAAATACTAACAAACCAAACCTGAAAACATATAAAATGGATTATATACACCATGACAAACTGATTTTTCCTTGGAATGCAAGGTTGGTTTAACATATGAAAATCAATCAGTAAAAAACATGTGATCATCTCAGTAGGTGAAGAAAAAGTATTTGACAAAATCCATCACCCTTTCATGATGAATTTACTTAACACACTACGAATAGATAAAAGAGAACTTTCTCAACCTAATAAAAGCCATCTGTGAAAAAAAAACCCATAGTTAACATCAATACTCAGTGGTGGAACACTGGACGTTTTACCCCTAACATCAGGGATAAGAAAATAATGTTTGCTCTCACCAGTTTTATTCAATATTGTTGTAGAGGTTCTAGCCAAGGCAATTAGAAAACGAAAAGAAATAAAAGACATCCAGATTGGAAAGGAAGAAGTAAAACTACCTCTATTCTCAGATGACATGACCTTATATATAGAAAATCCTAAGAAATCTACAAAAAAATCATTAGAATTAATAAAGGAGTTCAGCAAGCTTGACGAATACAAGGTCAATATAGAAAAACCATTTGTATTTCTATACACTTTAACAATGAACAATCCAAATATAAAATTAAGAAGACAATTCCATTTATAATATTATCAAAAATAATAAAATACTTAAGAATATATTTAACAAAAGAAGTGGGAGTTGTATAGTGAAAACTACAAAGTATCACTGAAAAAAACCTAAAGATGATATAACTCAAGGGAACATCATCTTGTGTCCTTGGATTGGAAAACTTAATATTGTGAAAGTAGCAATACTTTCCAAACTGATATACAAATTCAACACAATCTCTATTAAAATCTCAGCTGGCTTTTGTGCAGAAATTGACAAGCTGAATCTAAAATTTACATAGAAGTGCAGGAGATCCAGAATAGCCAAAACAGTTTTCGTGACCTTGGGTTTGGCAATGTATTCTTAGATATGACACCAAAAGCACAAGAAAAAAAAATGAAAATAGATAAAATTAGATTTCATCAAAATTAAATAACTTCGGGCTTCAAAGGATATCATCAAGAACGTAAAATATAACCCACAGAATGGAAAAAAATACTTGCAAATCATATATCTGAAAATGGTCTAGTATCAAGAATACGTAAGAACACTTACAACTGAACAACAATAACAAAAAAGGCAAATGACCCAGTTAGAAATAGGCAAATAATTTGAATAGATATTTCTCCAAGGAAGATATAGGAAGGATATGTCCAATAAGTAAATGAAAAGAAGCTCAACATCACCAGTTATCAGGGAAATGCAAATTCAAATCACATTAAGATATAACTTCATAACCACTGGGATACCTATAACTTTAAAAAATGGAAAACAGGGGCACCTGGTTGGCTATTTGGTTAAGCATCGGAGTTTGGCTCAGGTCATGATGTCACAGTTCATGAATTTGAGCCCTATGTCGGACTCTGTGCTGACAACTCAGAACCTGGAGCCTACTTGGAATTCAGTGTCTCCCTCTCTCTCTCTCTGCCCCTCCCCTGCTCATGCTCTCTCTTTCTCTGTCTCTCTCTCTCTCTCAAAAATAAACATTAAAAAATTTAATAGAAAACAAGTATTGGTGGAGATGTTGGAAAATTGGAACACTTGCACATTACTGGTGGAAATGTAAAATAATGTGATGGCCTGGCAGTTCCTCAAAAGGCTTAAACATAGATTCACACTTGACTTAGTCATTCTGCACTTAGTTATATACCCAAGAGAAATGAAAATTTATGTCCATACAAAAATATTCATAGCAGTATTATTCATAATAGCCTGAAATTAAAAAAAAAACACAAGTATCCATCAACTGGTGAGAAGATAAATAAAATGTATTATAGCCATGCAATGGAATATTATTCAGCCATGAAACAGAAGTATTGATACATGCTACAACATGGATGAACATGCTAAGTAAAAGAAGCCAGAGATACAAACCACATATTATATGATTCCATTTATGAGAAATTTCCAGAATAGGCAAATCTATATTGACAGCAGTTGCTGGGGCGCTGGATGCAGGGAGGAATGGGGAGTGACTGCTTATGGGTAAGGGGTTTCTTTTGGGGGTTATGAAAATATTCTGGAATTAGATAGTGGTGATGATTGCACAACTTTGTGAATGTACTGAAAACCACTAATTGTACACTTTAAAAGGGCAGACTT
Organism: Paguma larvata; assembly: GCA_030068075.1. Taxonomy (NCBI): domain Eukaryota; kingdom Metazoa; phylum Chordata; class Mammalia; order Carnivora; family Viverridae; genus Paguma; species Paguma larvata. The sequence goes on from CM057830.1 coordinate 87,053,126, forward strand.
TGGCATGTGAATTGTATATCAATAAAACTGTTATTTTAAAATGTAGAATTGTATGTCTAACAACCAAATAGGAGAAATGTACTAAATCTTTAACTTTCTCTTTCCCAGCTAGCTGGAATAGTGGCTTTCTTCCTTTTTCTTCAGAACCCGCCCCCAAATATTTACTCATTCCTTCACCTATGGCAGAATTATTATATTTGCAAGTCAGCTCTGCCCTGAGCTACTAACACTAGACCTTCTAGAGTCCATATTTATCACATCTTCTATATAGCCCTTCCCTCATGTTATGCTTGTATAGTGAACAACTTCTTTCTCCAAAAATGAGTCAGATGAGACTTAAAAACAGTTTGAGGCAACAGACAGACAGGGAAATATTGAAGCATAAGCTATAGAGAATAGGTGGCCTCATTGTTCCAAACTCCTCCTACAATTGAGAATACTCAAGGAACCTTAGACATTTCCCCTTCTACTTTCTTCCATCATAGTAGATTGGGAAAATATTTTGAAGTCTTTTAATTAGGGTCTAATCTAGTCCCAATTCACATTGGTGAACTTGTCATTCTCAGTGAGAATTGGCAATCATAGAAGAGTCCAAAATTACTCTGTCACCCATTCTAATATTTGTCAGCTCTTGCCATTAACTTACAAGTAACAATATAAAAATGCTAGGAACAATTCCTAATATTTAATCTAGGTTCCTAATGCTTGATGTAAACCCAATTATCTCTTGTTATATCCTTTGTAGAGAGTGAGAGGCGATAGTGTTGATTTATATTTGGAAAATAGTGCCTAGGAAGGAAATGGTAATAGGAACTAGGATTTTTTCAGAGGATGACAGATCATCAGTTTCTAAACATTTGAAATCCCCCTGTAGATAGGGCTTCCCCAAACTGGTCACAGGACTCTGGGTAAAAGTGCATAAAGGATGTAGAGAGACATAATTGAAAAAGAGGAATTTATGTCCAACCTTTGTGAGTTATCAAGGCCAAATGAATCTAGCCAAGTCACCACTTTCCACAAACTAACGTAAGGACAGAGACTCAGACAAGCACCATTAGCAAGAAGAGTCCCCTCCAAGAAGTAAAGCACTTGAAAAACCAGATTACCAAAAGAACCATCAATGCCATCCTGCCCAGACCACCTTACCTAACTGATATTGATTGGAGACATTCCCACACGTTTGCATTATCTCCGGGCTATTCCATCCTAAGGGGTATAATGCACAGCCTGAGCTTATCAGCAACCCTGGAAAGAAAAGCATACACATAGGTAGAAAAAATATAACAAGTCTTCTGTCATCCAAAATTTCTCTCTGGATTAGCTCAGCTACAATTCCACCTCTTGTTTCCAGAGTTTGTCTTTCCCCTTTAACCCTAAATGTCTATGACACTACCAACTCAACAGGATTTCTTTGCCATGTCATAAGTAGTGAGTTGCACTATATAGTAAAGGAAACAACTTATAAAGAAAGGGCGGTATTAGAAATTAAGAGAGGCCAGTGTACTTTTTACAGCCAAAATATTTTTGACAATGACTTACAAAGCTAAGTTGGCATATCCAATCAGACTCTTCTTCTATCTTGGTCTGATTTTCAAAGGATAACAATGTAGAGAATATTACTCTTTCCTAAAATTCAACCTTTTCTAAGAGTCAAATGGGTCCTTACTAGTTAAAGGTAGGTCATAGTTTCTATAACTTGGACTCAGCTGCCAGAATGACATCTACAGAAAGCATATACATGGGGTAGGTTTCTCCTGGTGAAGAGGGCACCACACTCCTTCTTTCAGAAATACTGTCTTATTCTGAGAAATCATTCCAACTTTATGCTAAGCATCTCTCCTTTATTTGGCTTCCAATACATTTCACTGTGCCCCCTGTCTTCATCTCCATTTTGTTTAGGTTATTTGGTCACTACAGAGAAACTATGGGATCTTAGTAATAACTTCACTCTTCTGACCAGAGATACAAATCTGGGTCTGCTTGCTGACACTGCCTTCTAAGGCAACTGTGTCATCCTCAGTTCTTCCTTACTGCCTAGGTCTACACTTTATAACCTATGATCTCCCCCTCCCTCATGTCTTTGGTGACAGTGGGTTGGACTAAGTACGACAGCTGACACAAAAACAACCAAATTCATTGGTCATTCAGTGATGGGTGACATCATACCCTGGCATGAAGATATTGGCTGAGCCTGATTCTTCTTTTTGGACATTTTAATCAAGAAACAGAGATGCTGAGCTAGTTAGCAGATAGGGCAAAAATTAGAGAAGAAATGCCAAGAGGTAGAACCAAGTCTGTGTCAAGCTGAAGCCAAGTTCAATCCAAAGTTATGAATAGACATCAATTCTGGGTAGGCTGAGCAAACTGATTCCTAGAGGAAGAGAATACAGTGGAATGAAGCAGACACACCATGGTGAAGAATTCCACTCTGCCCCTGAAAGAGCTAGAGAAAATCCAGTCCTTCCCAATGGCTTTCCAGTTCCACTTTCCTCGTGTTATAATCAACTCCCTTTTTAGTGAGAATGTTCAAGTGAGTCTCTTCTACTTGCAACGAAAAGAGCCTAATTACAAGAACACTATACTTGGGTGCCACACCAAAGATTATGGGAAGGTCATGTGCCACGAATATAAATGCAAAAACTAATAACCCAGAACGTCCACAGAGCAGGTGTTCGATCAATGATGAATGAGTGGCATATTTATAGGATCCAAAGCTCCAGGGCTCAGCTGGACAGTGAAAGGCAGGCGACTCCAGGGACTGCTGGCCTCACCTTCACCTCCCTTTCTTCAATGAGGAAGATACCACATACACTCTGAGAAGCTAATAAGCTCATTTTGCCTTAAGATGAATCCTTTTGTAAGAAGACCATAAAGTACTCTAAGCTTGTCTACAACATGGCAACCAGCTTTTCTTAACATTCAATGAGTCCAGAGAAAAAGATGAGGACTTTAATAGCAAGAAGAGTTTAAAATAGGAAAACTAAGATAACTTTCTGACAGTAAGAGACGGTTTAGAAATTACAAGAATGACCAATTAAGGTTAGAAATTCCCTTCAGTGGAATGCTTAAAATTAGTCATTCTTGTCTGTCTCGTAGTCTTAAAGGAGATGAAACTGGTCACTCAAAGGTCTTCCTAGGCTCTGGAATTTATCCAGTGGCAATGGAACAACACTCCTATTTGCTTAGGGATTCCTTTGTCGTGTTTGTTTGTTTTTAACACATGAACTGAAATCCTATGATATGAGGAGGTAAGAGCCAGAATATGGAGCCCAGAGTATGCACAATGGGTTAAAGACAAAATGGGAAATGAATCCTAAGCCTTTTCTTGATTCTGGTACTTATCCTTTGATGGAAGAGATACTAAAAAGTGAGCTTCTCCACACAAACTAGGAAGAAAAGAACACACGTTTATGAAAGAACAGCAGTTCAGCTTTTTAACCTCCACATTCAGATCCCTGGGGCTGGAATGAACTCTGATTGCTGAGGCAGGAACTAGTGCTGGCCAAGTGTCTGTCTTGCCATGGCAGGGGGAGCCATCTACTTTCTTCAGCCCTCTCTTGTTCCTCAGACTTTACCATGATGAGGAGCTCAGATCAGGAACTATCTCCTCCAAGAAGCCTTTCTCACTATCCCCAAGGTCCCCGCCCCCAACCTAAGTTACGTATTCCTTCCCTCTGTTCCAATGGCACCTTGTGCTTACTCTTGTGATTAAAATATCCTGTGTTATATATCTTTCACAACTGATTATGGTTTACTCCCTCACTAAATTGTGTGTTCCTTCTGGAGGGTATTATGCTAAGCGAAATAAGTCAGTCAGAGAAGGACAGATATCTTATGTTCTCACTCGTATGTGAAATTTGAGAAACTTAACAGAAGACCATGAGGGACGGGAAGGAAAGTCAAAACAGTTATGAACTGAGAGAGAGTCAAACCATAAAAGACTCTTAAATACAGAAAACAAACTGAGGGTTGCTGGGGGGGACAGGGGAGAGAGGAAAATGGGTGATGGGCATTGAGGAGGGCACTTGTTGGGATGAGCACTGAGTGTTGTGTGTAAGTGATGAATCATGGGAATCTACTCCCAATGAATGTATTTTTAATAAAATGTTTTGAGAAAAAAATGTATGTTCCTTGAAGGGAGGGGCCTTATTTATCTTCAATTATGTACCCTTGATACCTGGTACATAATAAGTGCCCAATAAATGCATCTGTTTCAGAGCACGCTCTATGTACCTAACAGACAGCTTACTTTGACCACAGTACCCAAGAGGGAAGACTTCTGAAGGGATCTTCCAAGCAGGGATGGGAGATCATCCTAGACACCTGATACAGCTATAGAGAAAGGACTCTGGAGATATCCTACTCTAATCCATCCCCACTACAGATGTGGATATTGAGACTCAGAGAGGGAAAGCAATTTACCTACAGTCACATAGCCAGTTACTGGCAATGCTTTTTCTCACTAATCAGGGAGATCATCAAACCTTAGAAGCTCTGTCCTTCTAGAGACAGGTATCCAGAAATGACTGCCTTTACAACAATATATCCAGCAAGCACTAGGAATCTTATAGGCGTTAGATTCAGAGAGACAGCACAACACTACAGCTTCAGAGAACAATACTGGATTATATACTTGAAAGTTATTAAGAGAGTAGAACTTAAATGTTCTCACCACCCACCCACCCACACACACACACACACACACACACACACGCACATGCACACACACAAAAGTATTGATATGAGGTGATGGATTGTTATCTAACCTTATAGTAGTAATAATTTCACAATATTTATGTGTATTAAATCATCTTTTACACCTTAAACTTACACAGTGTTATATGTCCATTATATTTTAAGAAGCTGGAAAAAAAATAGAGAATGGATTCTGTAGTCAGACTAGATCTAAGTTCAAATTCCAGCTCTGCCACCTAGAGGTTGTATGACTATCAGCAAGTTACTTAATCTCTGTACAGTTATGTCATTTTTAAAATCAGCTGTTTCAAGAAGTAATCCTTATAAAGTGTCTAGCATATAGAAAGTGCTCAATAAAAATTATTATTATTAAACAGCAGCCTCCCCCTATGACTCTTCTCTTACTTCTCACATATATTTGCCATGCTGATTTCTTTCTCACCTCTTTGTCCTCATAAGAAAAAACCAGTCGAAAAGTCAAAAACTGAACAGGACTTGATTCAAAACCTTCCTGGTTGGAGTTGTTATCTTGCAATTTTTTTGCAGGCACCAAACCAAAGTCTAGAAATCTTGGCCAGGTATATGTTCTGTCCCAGTGCATGTGGCCCCATCCTCTACCTAATCAGTCCTCCTACTCTTCTCATCCCCTAACCTCCCTCCTTCTTTTTAAACAAATGAGCACAGTAGGTTATACACAGGTTTCATGGGGATGTTTGACTTGTAACTGACAGCTGATTCCATCACATTTGCTCATAGCTGGAGAAAGATGTGGCTTGGGAGACATATTTTAAAAATGAAGTCATGGGATAATTTATTCTCAGTTATATTTGTTTCCAACAATTCTCATCATTTTGGGATTTTGAAGATGTGTTTTTTTTTCCTATTCTTTTTTTTTAATTTAAAATAGTTTATTTTCAAATTGGTTTACATAAAACACCCAGTGTTCATCCCAACATGTGCCCTTTTTTAATGCCCATCACCCCCTCTCCCCCCCCATCTCCCTCACCCTCAGTTTGTTCTTAGTCTTTGAGAGTCTCTTATGTTTTATCTCCCTCCCTCTCTGTGTCTTTTTTTTCTTTCCCCTCTTCCCCTCCCCCTGGTTTTTGCTTAGTCTCACCAAGTCCACCTATTCGTGGAAACATATGGTATCTGTCTTTTTCTGACTGACTTATTTCACTTAACATAATACCCTCCAGTTCCATCCATGTTGCTACGCATGGCCAGATTTCATTTTTTCTCATTGCCACATAGTAGTCCATTGTATATATGTACCAATATATAGAAGATGTGTTTTGAATAGAAACATGGAGGTCATTTGCCAGTGCCAGGCCTTGCCACCTTCTGGAAGAATGGGGCTGATTAAAAATGTAGATTCTTGTACCTTACTCACAGATACTTGATTCAGTAAATACAGCCCAGGAATATGCACTTTAAAAGCATCCTAGTGATGCTGATACATCTGGTGTTGGTTTCAACACTTAAGAAAAACACCACTAAAAATGTGAAGAACAGAGCTCTGATGGCAGAAAAAACTAGTTTAAATCCCAGCCCCAGCCCTGTGTGAGATATAGCCCTGCTCCCACTTCTGTATGTGTTATTGCTAACTCCTGGTTTTATTACCCCTTCAACCAAATAGGTCCCTTGGAAAAGTCTGTCTCAACTGTTTATGCTCAGCTGGGCACTTTCCTATTCGCACCTGCCTCTAGAAAGTGTCTTATGCTTATACTTTTTCCCGCCAAGAAGTTCCTTATATTTACTTCTCAACTATTTCTTCTTTGCTTAGATCTCACTGAAGAAAGAGAACAATTCACAAGCATCTTGCATATGTATACACAGGGAAATATGAGAATATGTTCTCATCCTTACTTCCCTACCATACAGTGACCAGTGGGCTGCGATCTTTTTTCTCTTCCTTGACTGTTCTTTCCGCAAGAATTCCCTATCCCAGAGTATACCAAATATCCTCCCCAAACATGCTCGCTATAGTCTGAATTCACTTCTGTGACCAAGCAGAGGTCTGGAGTTAAACACTTTACTCAGTTTCAGCCCTTGTGGCAGGCAACATCAATGCCAATACAAACTCTCAAATTCACCTTCTAGAACAAAACTTGGAACCCTTCTTACAGCTACATCCCAGATACACTCAACCTTCCCCTGACGGCAGAATTACTATTTTCCCATATCTCAACACCTGTATCAACTCCTCCTAACTGCACATTCTCCATTGGGTAGATGCCTACCCTTCATCTCTGGGCAGAAAATGTCCCTTCCCTGGGTGTTACGAACTCCCTTTGCTCCCCCTTCCACCATTCACAAGTGTGAATATTGAGTATGCAACCATTTTGTTACACTCTCCACCCCATCCCCAAATAACTGTCCAAATATTAAGTAGTCTGAATTTACCACCGGAGCAGAAGTCCAGTATAGGTTAATTCTTATTAATTTGCTCAATTTATTACTTTTGTAGCAACTTAATCTCAAACATAGTAGAAAATTTGTAAGTGTGCCCTCTAGCTGTAATCTCAGCTTTCCCTGCCCAGGGAGCTCCTCACTTAACTCTCTCATTCATCTGACCTCATATTCTCTCTTGGAGTTATAAGAAAGTTTATTTCAGCAAGACACATTTAAAGTAGGTTAGGGGAGGTTTCACACAGAGGCTACATTTGACCTGAACTTTGAGAAAGAGGCAAATGTTTACACGCAGCGATGGAATAAAAGGGAATTCTAGAAAAAAAAAAAAACAATACTATGAACAAAACTTTGAGCAGAGTTCTCAAATTTTGGTGTGTACTGGACTCATGCTGGAGAATGATCAATAACAAATGAAATACTGTAGTTACCTCTGCTGTAGGAACAAGGTAATATGGTCAGGATATTAAGGAAACTATAACTGTATTGGTAATATATTTCTTAAGCTGAGTAGTGCATACATCTGAACTATTTTATACTATATTTTAAAGAATAAATCATTCTAAGAAGACTGTGTAAAATATAGAGTATAAGGCATCAATTCTGATTCAGTAGGCTTAGAATGGCACTAACAAGCACTCCAGGTAATTCTTATACAAATGGTTCATGGACCACATTGTGAGAGCATTTCAGTTTCAAGGGGAAAAGGAAGAATCAATAGCAGCAGTGCATAAAGCCCAGGGCTGAGAGTCAGGGGCCTGACCCATATTCTCTACTCTGCTTCAATTCGGTACATAAGTATTTGCTAGTAGGTTAACTTCTGTAAATACTATTTTCCCAAGCAGAAAGCCACTTTTATCTTTGTTCAGCATGGTAAGGATAAACTAAATGATGCCTGGTGGAACTTGAGGGATTTTCCAGAAAATGCATGGTTTATAGGGAAGATAAAAATTTTTTTTAGAAATATAGCCTCCTTTCCTTGATTCAAGTTCTCAGTGATCTGTTTCTAGTGGCAATTTTCATTGAGCTTGAAGCATGTAGCATTATGACCTTACATGGAAAGAAACACTGGTGCCTGTCTGGATATGTTGAATTATATCTCCTTAACCAAAAAAAAATCTAGAGTGGTGGTTCTCACTTGCGTTGGGAAAAAGGAACACAGCATACACATCGGAGTCACTGGGGAGATGTTTTAAAACATGCAGACCTCCACCTGTTGCTATGTAAATCAGAATGGGAAAGAGGATGGGAGAATTAGGGAGTCCACATTTTTTTAAACACTCCAGGTGATCTTGATACATTCCCTGCTCTAGAAAGATTCTTGGCCTCCCTCATGTAACCTGATCCAAGATCTTATACTTTTTCCTGCTAAGAAGTTCCTTATATTTACTTCTCAACTATTTCTTCTTTGTTTAGCTCTCACTGAAGATAGAGAACAATTCACAAGCATCTTGCATATGTATACACAGGGGAATGTGAATAATGACCTTGTTCTCAGGGACTGGGGGCCAGCTGTTTGGAAACCCCAGCATCCCCAGGGTTGAAATAATCTCCTGGCCAGATGTTTCCTTCACTGGTTGGAGCAGGGCATGAAGGTCCCAGTGGAAGTCTCCCTAGACCCTAGGCTTGTCCAGCTGGATCAGCTGCAGGTGGAGCAAATGGGACCCAAGGGCCCCATCAGGTCACCTTGTTAAGTCTGACTCAGGCCAGCAGCTCTTTATTTCTTCCTGTCTCTCCCACTTCCCACTGTTCATCTCTATGGGCAGCTGCCAAACTGGAGAACAAGAGTCAGGCATGGGGGAGGGAGTAGTTCTTAATGGATACTCCATCTCTTCAGTGGTTTGGGGTCTGGCAGAGATAAACCAGACCTAAAACAAATTGGCTCCACCCCCTGATGTATTTCAGCTAATGCACTAGCTGCTGAGAAGCAGCCAGGCCTGGAGGAACAAAATCAATCCCCTCAGCTGAACAGCAAGCTTAAACTTAACCCCCACAGCTCTTTCTTTTGTGTCTTTATCCGTGGTGCTAAACATGCTGTTCAAGCTTGGCTTCCTGACACTGACAGAGCATATCACTGAGAGGTCAGATACAAGATCTCTGGAGACTCTTGGGTAATGGTCATATGCCAAGGGGCTCCTAGAAAATATGACGCATCCAAGCAATCTTCACCATTCCCTCACATCTGATGTAACCTTGACAGGTACCAGTTTTTAAAAATGAGGTAGGAATGACCCTTATTTGGCTGGTGTTACAGATAGGGGAGCTGTTGAAATTTAGCAATCTGTCCAGTATCATTCATCCAGAGATAAACCTTGAACTACCACACCTTGGGTCTTGATTCCTATGACTATTGTCAAATGGCAGTTTTTTTTGAACTTTGAAGACCCTCACCCAGGTATAAATACTGTGATCATGTTCCTATGAGCAAGGGTCAATGGGGAATCATTCTATATGAGGAATCATATAAGATGAAAATAATACTGATGTTTTGCTTCCTCTGTATGACACCTGTCACTCAGCCAAAGTTCTTCGCCATTCAGTCCATGAGTGTATTGTAAAACTCCATTACCTACCCACATATCTCCTCAAGAATTTCCTTTGAGTTTCTAAACCTAGGAAGTGGGATCAACTAAAATGTATCATATGGAGAACCATAAAGATTTTGTAAAAGTCTCAGTCAAGCCCAAGCAAGCTGGAAGTAGGAGCCACTGTTAATGCTTGGAGTCTGATGGAAGCTGTTGCTATTTGCCTTCTGATTCCTACCAATTAGCCCCTCTCATCCTCTGCTGGCAACTCTTAGGAATTCAAGTGAGACTAAGCTGTCACTCTCAAATCAGAATAGAAAAGGACTCAGGGTGCTAATGCCCCTGAATGGAAGCCTGGGGGGGGGGGGGAAAGATAGGATGTGAACAAACCCAGCTCTCACATGTCCAACTTATCTTAACATACACTAGACACTCCCGTAGCCGTGTATTCATTCTTTTACAGTTACTGAACACCTGGTCTGTGCCAGGCACTGAACTGGGCCCTGAGAATATAAATATGAGTTGTAAAGACCACCCCTTTCTCCTGCCGGCTAAGTGTCATTTTCTGAAATGTGTCCATAGAAGTGCTGATCTATCTATAGCATGCCCAAGAATTCAGGGGAAAAGTGAGCCTGTTTAAAGGTTTAATTAAACTACTAAGGTTTAATTGTGATATCCATAAAACCCCCAAAGGGAGACAAAGTCATTGGCTTAGACCAGCCTTAGTAACTGGTTCTGTACCATGGTTTTCAAGGGGGAAGAAAGAAGCTAGTCTAATGACTTTCAATGTGGCCAGAAAACCATTAGTAGCTAAAAAATGGAAAAATTCAGCAATAAGGGAGACTAGAATGTGAATTCACATTTAAAACTTTAACAGTGAGCTGGAAGAAAGAGGTAACCAGAAAATATCACATTAACTGGCAAAACAAAAAGAATCTGGTGCTTTTTATAACCAGATCAGGAAACCATGATGCCTTAGCTCAGGGTTTCTTGACCTTGGCATTATTGACATTTTGTGCTGGATATGTCTTTGTTGTTGGATGCAGGAAGCTGTCTTGTTCTTGTGCATTTTGGGGATATTTAACATTATCCCTCACCTTTATCCACTGGATGTCAATAGCACACTCCCCAAGTTGTGATGACCAAAAGTGTCTCAAAGAGATTACCAAATGTCCAGAGTAGCCTCTGTTGAGAAACGCTGTCTGTTCACTACTATTCTCTCACTCCAAGGCCATCCCAATATAGTCATTAGAGAGAAGAAAGAAAATTAGGATCCGCACTATCTTGCCAATGAACAAATTCAAGGAAGGAAGGGAGGTGAGCATAGTAGAGATCACTGTCACTTGCCCAGCCACAGGGCAACTTAGCATAAGAGCGAGAAGTGGGAACCAAGTTTCTTGGCTCCACTCACCCATATTGTGCTGGTAATGGAGATGATAACAATAATGAATTGAATAATGATTCTAAAATGTCATGAGCAACAACAACAAACTTCAGCAAGATGTTTTACCAGCACTTTTTCCCAGTGCCCCATCCAGGTATAAAATAGAACACACATATTTGCCTGTCTAAACTTGCCTTTTCTTCTCATAAAGTTCAAATTAAACTGCCCTGATTGCCTTCCTGCAGTCTGCCATTTTTGCATCTTGCTCTTTCCTGGCCCATCTACACATTACCTGCACCCCATGTCTTCTTCACTAAATTTAGAGGGAAACTAAGTGAGGGAAAAATAATTATGGTGGGTCAGGGCCATAGGAAATTGGGATAGACTGTTAATGGCTACCAGACATGGCTAGCCTTAGATATATGCCCTATAAGCAGTCACCTACAGTCTGTCTAGTACCCAGCATTTCACTTTTAGAAATATATTACTTTGGTAAAGGCTGCACATTAAACTTGTTAGTAATTTGTACTTGTGTGTACATGTTTATCAGATCATTGCCCTTTGAGATCACTACCAGAGATCAAGCCTCTCAGAGATCAAGTGTATTTAGAGTGTATGTTGCTGCCCCTGGAAAGTGAATCTGGATAATAGTCTTAAATGGGCACTGTTCAGGCAGAAGGTGATGAAAATGGAGGCAAAAAAAAAAAAAAAAAAAAAAACAGATACCAACTTTGTTACTAGTCCATTTTGCTGTGAATAAAACCCTGATATAGATTGCACTCTGGGGAGTCCTAGGCTGGGTGTTTCAAAGGAGTCCTCATTCATAGTGTTTGGGTTGAATAAATGAGAGGGGCAAAGAGGGGATTTCCCCATAATGCAACACGTCCCACCCCCGCCCCCACCACCAAGCTCCACAACCTACCCAACACCAGTGACACAGTCTTACCTCCCACGAACTGTGCTGCTCCCATGCAACGTCCCATCATTCTGGAGATGAGCTCCTCCATGCAGCAGCCCAGGACAGCAGCCAGTGCCACGAGGAGCAGCAGAGCACAGCCGGCACCTGTCACCACCGTGCACATCTGCCAGGCCAGGCTTGGGATGGCACTGAAGCTGGCATAGCGCCCACACTCTTCCACCATGATCAGACTGTGCCCCTCTCCCCGCACGGGGTAGTTGCACCTCCGGAATGTGCTGAATGACACTGGCTTCCCCAGCTGGGATCCAAAGAGCCAGTAAGGCAGGAAGTAACTGGTAGAACTGGTCACAGCAGTAACAAGGGACAAGAAGGCCCAGAGGGTCCCCACCAGGGTCAGGCTGCTCCTCATGGTCCCAGGTTTCTCTGCAGGGATGGGGAGATGAGTTGGGTCACAGCACCAAATGTAGAAAGTTACCAAGTAGGCTCCAGTGGCCTATTTTTCATCTGGCCGGCCAGTCCTAGGGCTTGTTTATGTACCACTTGGCCTTTGCTTTTGGATAGAATTATTCTCCTCGGGACCGTTTAGGTCCCTCTGGGATTCTGCTTTCCAGCATTTTCCCCATCTTCCCTTCCTTCCACCTGATTCAGATTTCTATGGTCTCTAGGCTACAATGGAAGAGCTATCGAACTGAATTAGTGGCTGTTCCAGCAACATCAGTGCAGCCTAATCATACAGCTTTAAACTCTTGACATCTAGCATTAAGCAAGTGACAGGAGGGAAGACTGAATGAAACCAAGGCTGCCCAGAGAATCCTCAGCTTCCAGTGGAATGGCTTTACTGGCTTGGAGGCCTGGAAGGAGATGGTACCTCAAGAGGGTCAGGAAGCAAGTTGTTTTCAGAAAGGGAGGGAGAAGGAATAAAACTCATGGAGCTGCCCCTCCTACAAGGGAGAAGAAGGAAAGAGAGCTCACTATGGGGGGGTCACAGGATGTCCCCCCACAACCTATGTAGGATGTCTAATAGTGCATCAATATGAGCTGTCCACAGGGTTGAAATGTTAGAATAAAATATGGGGTGACTCTCTCACACTCCATGCTTATCACTGAGTGAGCCCTATTCAGTCACTTTTTCCTCAAAAGCAATATGAGAGACAACTTTCCAACCAGTAAGAGTTGTTTGACTCTAGACCGACTATTAAGAAAACCTGCCTCATCCTTTGCTCAAAAGCTTCACTTCTCTCTGAAATGGATCAGGTGCCCCCTTCCTGGCAGCAGGAACATATATATAGCTGTAAGGACCTTTCAAGGTGTCTTCCAGAACAAGTAATCTCAGATTCAAGACCCTGAGAGCCTTTTCAGATCTAATCTCCTCAGCCCAGCTCACAAATGGCTTTCACAGATCCCTTTGTTGAAAATCAACCACTTCCCTCCCAACTTCATTAATCTGCCATTGCTTTCTGGCCTCAATTAGGGCAGCCAGAGACCACACTGCAGCTTGATGACAGCGCTGTGAATGTCTCCAGCAGGCAGATCGTGGAGGATATTTCAGAAACTTCTCCATGATTCATCACTATTGCTTAAAGCTACAGATTGTAGGGGAAGGTTTCAGGTGTGGAGACCCAAGGTAAGGGGAACAGTGAGGCACTGGCTGTATGGGGCTGCCATATTGCCAATTTGAAACATTGTCAGGAGCTAGCAGCAGTTGTTTTCAGGGTCTCAGGGACTGTGCCCAGCCATGGACTCTTTCACAAGCACCATTACACAGTGCCTGGCTCAGTGTAGGCACTCCAACTCATGTTTGTTTAATGAAACCCACTTCATAGAGGCGGCCAATTTTCAGGGACCTTAATGAATCACCTAATTCAACCTTCTTGTTTTATATATGGGGGAGCATGGCCCAGTAAGGGGAGAAATGATTTCCCCTAGGTCATAGAGTAAGTTAGCAAGCAGCAACACCAGAATAAGAAAATAAGAAACCCGATCTACAGATTCCTGGGCCAGTACTTTTCTACCACACAGTACTAACATCCCTCCCCCCACATCACTTTACAGACGGGAATATTGAAAGGAAGTGATTTACCCAAGGGGGAAGGGCTAGTGAGGTACACTGGCCAGACCAGAGCAGTTATTTCATTCTTAGCATAATGCTCTGTTTTCAGTCCACCACAATTCCCCTCCTGAAACATATGTATTGTGTGCTATGTGTTTTGTCCAGGAAGGGAGAGGAGATAATAAATTGCAGGTGCTTAAGTTGGAATGTTAGGGCTTGGGAAGAAAGTGCTCTGAACTGGGCCCCTGGGAATGAGGCTTTGTGCCTGATGGGGTTGGGGGCCGTGGGGTGAGAAGAAGATGTGATGAGGGATTGAAAGTCAACCGGAGAAGTGGAGCTAGTTTTAAGTAATTGCTGTTAGAAAACAGGTACGCTTGGCTGCAATGAGGTAATGCCTCTGCTTGTTATATTACAGTTTGTAAGATTATGAGAAGTGTAAGCATGTCTGTGTTATGGGCTCACTTCCTGGTGAAGAAGCCCAGACAGGAGGATGAGAGGAAACAAACTGACCAGCGCTGCCTGCCAACTGCCTCATCATATTCCCTTCCAAAGCCATCATTTCATGTACTCTGCCCAAAAACATTCTGTGTTCAGTAAGAAAGGTGTCACCCTCAATTTACAAATGAGCCCATTGAGTATCAGAAAGCTAAGTGGCTTGCCCAAGGTGACACAGTGATTTAATGGCATGGCCATTATTTCTCACCACTCATTCACCCACAAACTTCCCCCACTGTTCTCCCTTATCACCCCAATGGTATGACAATTAAAAGCCTCCATGGTTTCCGATCTAAAATTTCAAAACAATGTTTAAGAATAGGGAAAGAATTAGAGGCGCAGACTGAGAAGGTGGGAGAAAGGCCACTTTGTAAGCAGTGCGTAAACTAGCAGAACAAGAGCATTAGCTCTTTCAAACTCAGCAACTGTAGTCAGAACCAACCCCATATGTTGCCCCAAAACATTATCATCTGGAGACCCAAGGTTCCAGTATGACAACCAGTAGAAGGGCAAAGAATCTAAGGCAGAGAAAAAAAACTATATCAGTGAGTGGTACCTAGACTATACTAGAAATAAGAGGTAGGGCTCTGACATAAGATTATCATCATCTGTGACAAATCAGGATGTTTAAAAAACGATAATACTACCAACCACTGTCACCACAATTTTATTTTTAAAATGGAATTTTGCGCAGGGGCCATGCTAATCTTCTCTGTATTGTTCCAATTTTACTATATGTGCTGCCAAAGTGAGCTAAAATGAACAAATCAGGAAACTTTAGATGCTGGCGAGGATGTGGAGAAGCACGCACCCTCTTGCACTGTTGGTGGGAATGCAAACTGGTGCAGCCATTCTGGAGAACTGTGTGGAAATTCATCAAAAAAATGAAGATAGACTTACTGTATGACCCAGCAATAGCACTGTTAGGAATCTACCCAAGAGACACAGGACTGCTGATGCATAGGGGCACGTGTACCCCGATGTTAATAGCAGCACTTGCAACAATAGCCAAATCATAGAAAGTGTCCATCAACTGATGAATGGATAAAGAAGATATGGTGTGTATATATATATATATATATATATATATACACAATGGAATACTATGCAGCAATGAGAAAGAATGAAATCTGGCCATGTGTGGCAACATGGATGGAACTGGAGGATATTATGCTGAGTGAAATAAGTCAAGCAGAGAAAGACATGCCATATGTTTCTATGCATAGGTAGGCTTTGGGAGACCTAACAGAAAACCAGGGAGGAGGGGAAGAGGGGGAGGAAAAAAAAGCCACAGAGAGGGAGGAATACATAAGAGACTCTAAGAACAAACTGAGGGGAGAGGGGGGTGTGGGAAGGGGGAGAGTGGGTGATGGGCACAGAGGAGGGCACTTGTTGGGGTGAACACTGGGTTTTGTATGGAAACCAATTTGACAATAAATTATTAAAAAAATAAAAATAAAATAAAAATAAAATGGAATTTTGAACCCGAGAAGTAAGATGGCAGAATCTTACAGTTTAAAAGTAATTTTAAATTACCCATGCTTAGCTTTAGGGAAACTCCGTTGGCTTTCAGAACTTAAATTATATACTTCTAACGTCAGAAAAAAACTCATTGTCCTTATTTCATTCAGGACCAGGATGACCAATTACGCCAGTTCTCCTAGGACTGAGATGTTTCCTGAGATGTGGGACTTTCAGTGATAAAACTAGGAAAGTTAGTCATTCTATTTAGGACTAGAGATGTGGTGAGCCAGCACCGTCCATGTACAGCAAATTCAGAATCACTGCCACAGATAACTCTCCAATGTTCTTCCTCCATGACTCGAAAAATATAAAGTCAGAAAGTGACCTTGGAATTGAACAGTGGAGAGATGAAGTCTATGTATTTTGAATGTAAACCTTTCTGGGTCGTAGATGAGACCTCATGCAATCAAGGAAGAGATCTCAGAGATCCAATTGCTCAATATTTTCTGAGTATAGAATAAGCTCCAACCCAGCTTGGGAATTGGAATGATTTCTCCTGTGGCTGGACAGAAAGGCAATGGCTCACGTGGGCTCTATGCAGGCACACTGCTACATGCTCACATGTGCCAGGCGGGGAAGCGCATTCAAGCAAGTGCTTTTAGTTCTTTCATTGCCTGCAGTGGAGTAACTTCCCTTCATGGCAGTCCTCCAAAGAAATCCAAGTTCATTCCCAGGAACTAGCTAAGTCTCTTTGCAATCACATAAATAAAAGTCATACACTTCATTCTATCTTTATTCTTCTTGTATATGTCATGTATGCAATGGCTTTGTTTCCCTGTCCTAGAATTCTAGCCACATAGCTACACTGGATTTCAGAAACCAAGAACTCGCCCTGGTGCTCCTGCTAATGGCTCAGGAACCAGGTATTGATAGGATTGTTAATGACTCTCTCTCTTTAGGTGTCACATGGTTCCTCATCCCTTAGTTTCTCCATCTCCTAAATGGGTCTCATGCCTGTTCCTGAGTATAGTCATGGTCATACAAGATGCAGTGAGTGTGGCCAGAAATTTATAACAACCAGAGTGGAAGCATGAAGTTCTACATTTACTGTTCTTTTCAGAAGGCCGATTGTTCACTGATCTTTAGTGATATGGTGGTCATTCTAATCCAGACTTAGGTAGGAATCACTTCAACCTTTTGAGGCAGAAAAACCCCCTAAGCCGTATATGTCAAATAGTTATCTATAGTGTTTTTAAAGAACTCTATAGAAGGAGAATCTAAAATTTTTCTCAGTAGCTTCACAACTCTCACTGTCAATAAATCATTTATTATGTCTCATTTTAAACCTTTTCTGCTCAACTTAAGGCCAATTCCTTTGGTCATGCATTCTCAGAGGGAATGAAGAGCTTGGATGGTCTTTCAGATGACAGTCCTTAATCAACTCAGATTTCTGGTAACTTAACTTTAGCCCTTTTCCCCCAAAATGAGCATTCTACCTCTCTTTTGGTGTCTTATTCCCAAGTCTTTAATCATTTGTTCTCACCTTTTCATTCTCATGTGTACTACTCATATGAAGGCACTTAGTATCAATGAAACTGGAAAAACCGCTCTTCTTCTGGGTGGAAGAAAAGAAACCAAATCCTTCCTTTACCTCATTTTCTCTCCAGTCCCCACAGAAAGACTCAAATACTTTTGTTCCCAGTTAAACTCTTCATACAACTTCTGAGTTAAGGAAAACACTATCTTACCAAAGGTAACAGGGTCTAGGAAAGGCAATCATTGAGGCAATGACCAGAATACGAAGTGGTCAGAGATTTCCAGATTTGCAGCTGCTAAGGAAAACATGGCCGCAAGACTACTGTCTTTGAGAAGCAGATTTGTTGGCACTGGTGTTGGCAAAGGAATATGAATAGGCCTTTCTCCTCATGCCCCCCAGATGGTGTGCACTGCCTACCTGGCAACCCTGTTACAAATATATCATACTTAGTATTGAGACTTCTGAAGGAAGTGACACAGGCATATATTTCCAGCGGTAAATAGAGCCATGCTTCAGAAATGTCTTTGCCTAATGTGATTCCTTGTATTCAGGCCATAAGCGGCCTGAACCTGAACATTCTAGATCTTTCTGTTTCGTACACAGCCTCAAAAAGGATCTACTACCCCTTTCCAAACATTTCTCTCCTCATTTTCTACCACCTGAGTCCTTTAGACGTTATTCCTCTTCTGTATATCTCTACAATGGGAGTTACTCCTAGTTCTGTGCCTGAAATCATCTCATGATATAGCTACTCCAAGGGCTTTATTTCCCATTTGTATCTCGGTGACTCAAAGAAGGCCTCACGTTTTTAAGCTTTATTGATGTGTAATTGATATACAAATAAATGCACACATTTAGTGTACACATCTCAATGAGTTTGGACATATCCTTATATGTGTTTTACCATCACCACAGTCAAGGTACTAGAACATATTCATAACCTTCAAAAAGTTCCTTGTATTGGTTTTGTGTGTGTGTGTGCATGTGTGTATGTTAAGACTATAATGTAAGATCTATTCTCTTAATGTATTTTAAAGTGCACAACACTGTCCCATTATCTATAGGCACAAAGTTGTATGGAAGATCTCTAGAATTCACTCAACTAGCATGACTGAAACTTATACCCATTGAGTAACAAGTTGCCATTTACCCCTCCCCTCCAGCCCCTAGCACCACCATTCTAAATTCTGCTTAATATCTCATTTTTGATCTAAGCCTTGTCTTTCAAATTCTTTAGCTGATGTTTGCTCACCTTATTTCTAAGCCTTGTCTCTCCTTCCCTCCTCTTTTATTCTGGAGTAGAAAGATTAGCAAAACTAGCTGTGTTGGCTTTGTTTATTCATTTATTTGCATCTGAGATGTTCACAAGCAGGTAAGGCAGTTGAAGGCAGGAAGTCAGAGGGTAAGTAGAGACAGAAGACCAACTGAGTCACTAACTGGCCTGGAAGGCTAATTCTAAATAATCGAGTTGGCCATGCACACAGAGAGACCCCTTACAAAGAACATCCATGTCAGGTCTTGGGCTATTACCTTTCTCCAGAGTTTGAGGTTGGAAAAGTGAGAATTGGAATGATTTCCCTAAATTTCATATGAACTTCTCCCTTCTCTAAAAATAAATAACTAAATAAATAAATAAATAAAATTCTGCTCACTGAGCTCCCCATTTGTCTTCTGCTTTGGAAAGTGAGATGCCAATTAGAGCTCTTCATCTCAGTTCTTCCAGCTGAACAGATGCCAGCATCTTCAGTGATCCGTTGGTCAGCTAGGAGTCCTATTTCACACCTTCCACCAGTTAGAAACGATTCCTACCAGCCTCCTCTGGCAACACACTGTTAACTCTATCAAAAGTGGACAAACTGATACTGCATCTCCCCAAGCCCTTAGGTTCATGGTCCCAGCCCTGCTACTGTTCCCAGTAGACCCTCTACCTGTGGCCTCAATGGAGAATAGAATGTCACCACAGCTGACAACCTCCATTCAGTGAAACTAGTCAGTATAGGAAGAAGGTGGGCTGGATGCTTCTCTGATCACTTCAGCAGACATGAGAGGCAGTGTGGCATATTAAGAGTTTCTCAAAATGGGGGCCCCAACCCCTCTGCATTACAATCACTCTCCATGCTTCTTTTTTAATGCAGACCGTGACACTCCTTTGCAGTCACTGAATTACAATTTATGAGATTTGCATTTTTAAAAAATTCTTAATTGATTTTTATGGGAGCTAATGATTGAGAAATACCATTTTAGTGGAAAAGGGTCCAGATTTTGGAATCAGATCTGAGATAGGGCTCTGAGGTCTTCCTCTTATAAGTTATATGAACTTGACAGGATCACTTAAAACCTCACAGTTAAAGTTTTATCTATAAAATAGAGATGATTAGGGGCACCTGAGTGGCTCACTGAGTTGAGTGTCTGACTTTGGCTCAGGTCATGATCTCAAGGTCTATGGGTTCGAACCCCCATATCGGGCTCTGTGATGACAGCTCGGAGCCTGGAATCTGCTTCAGATTCTGTGTCTCCCTTTCTCTCTCTCTTTCTCAATAATAAATAAACTTAAAAAATATAAAATGGAGATGATTAAACATAGTTCAAGAGAAATAACATCTGCGGTATACCTAACAGTACAGGTCTCAATTATTTTCCCTTCTACTGGAAGAGATTCTATTCCCCTATAAGTAAGAGAGAAGACTTGAAGTCTCCCAAGAAGTAGAACATCCCTCTTCTCTCCACTCTTTCTTCTCCAGCCCCTCTCCCAATGACTTCTTACTCCTTGGCTTCTTTCTGCATTCAGTTTCCCATCACAAAGTGAAACCACTGGGCCTGCTGTTCTTTTCAAGAATGGATTTATAGTTTAAACTATTGCAGGTTTTCCTGTAAATCATCAAGCTTGGCACATAGTAGGAACTCATAAATATTTACTGAGTGAATGTAATCTTTTGTTTCCAGCCCGACTGACTTCAACATCTGCATTTCAGTTTAACCTCATCACCCCATTTCAGTCCTGTAATCCCAATTTAGGCAAGTCTAAGAGATCAACCCAGCACACAAGCAAAGAAAATCCACTCTTCCTTCTATAGACAGGTCAGAACAAAATCCTTTCCTCCATTCCCAGAGACATGCACTTCCTCTTCTCAAGTTACCAACTGTCTTGGGTAAACCAGCTAGCAGTTAACCCTTAGGTCCTCAAACCATGTCAATATGAAATAGGAATCCAGTACCAGATTCCTCTTACCCTCTGTGCAAACAACAGGGTATGAGAAAGTAAAAATGCACCAGGCCCTCTTTGGGAAGAAAACAGCTTCTCTGAGCTGTGAGATGAAAGTACAGGAAGCCTGAGAACGGAAAGGGAGAATAGGGGCTGAGCAAGGGGGAGAGCAAAGCAGTTTCTTATCCAGCTGTTTCAATTACATTTGGCCCAAGTTGCAAATTTACCTTCTGACCACGAAAGCTGATTGACTTGTTCCCTTTCTTCAGACTCAAATCTGAGAAACAACTTCTGCTCACAGCTTGTCAGAAGGGGATGGGAATCCCAGCTGCTCTTTGCAGTGACGCCTGAAAACCTTGCTTTACCTTTGGGAGAGAGGGGCGGAGTCCAACCTAATGGGAATTAACTCCACACATGCTGGAGGCTTCAAGTCCATCCTCAGACATGCAGGCACTTGAAGTAGCTTAGCTGGCACAGATTCCCCCACCTCTATCATCACAGCTGCCAAGTCAGCTGTGTGTGTGTGTGTTGTGTGTGTGCGTGCACGCCACTGTCAAATTGCATATCTATCTCATTTCCTCATCTCCTACTCACATGTCTGTTGAGGAATAGAGGTTATCCTTAACTTTCTTCAAAAGTCCTAAATAATCTCCACAATATATGTTAGGTAGCAGACCTAAGTGGCTGGAAATGACAGAAAACACATGCCTGAATGGAGTAAGGCACAATAATCTTCTTTCCCCAAACCAATTTCCATTGCCTGAAGCTCCAACAGAGCAATCTATGACTCCCAAGATGTAATGAGTTTACATTTAAGAAACTTAAAATCACACATTGAAAAAGCTAAATAATGCCTTTTTAAAAATAACAGTACTACCAAAGTCAGTGTCTAAATAACTGCTTTTGTGTTTGGGAAGGTAGCTGAGAAGTCTGGAGATTAATGGAGTTCTGCCTGATGCTCTGCTCCAACTGATATCATCTCTCCCACCTGTGAATGTTCCTGGCAGTCCATATATATTTTGGGAAACTTATCACCTTCTACCTTGTGTTAGTTTTTTGCATGCGTGTCCCATTTCCCCTCCCAGATGCTGTGTGAATAGGGAAATTTGCTAAACAAAATGAGTTGTAAGGAGGAATGCTAACTAGTTTAACTTAATGGAGCATACTAGACTAGTCCAAAGTACCTT
The DNA here is from genome assembly GCA_030068075.1 of Paguma larvata. Taxonomy (NCBI): domain Eukaryota; kingdom Metazoa; phylum Chordata; class Mammalia; order Carnivora; family Viverridae; genus Paguma; species Paguma larvata. The sequence goes on from CM057830.1 coordinate 87,074,993, forward strand.
TACTTCTATAATGTCCTATTTGCCTTCCTAGAATGCTATAAAGCTTTTCAGGCCTGTTTTCTAGCATTCTGTAACAATAATTCATTAGAGGAGAGTAAATGAATTAGCAGTTCAACACACTTGTACCACAATTAGTTAATGAAGTTAAAAGTGTTTCCTGCCTGCTGTGGATACAAGTGGGCATTCTGTCTTTTATCAGTGATACAAACTTATATTCATGCATGCATGCATTCATCTCTCTTGCTATTTTCCACCAGCAATATTTAACCACTTTTTTCCTGCCCCAACACACTGATAAACCACATTCCCATCTGTAATAATGGCTTACTAAGGCAGTTTCTGGCAGAGGGACTGATCACCTCTTAGGTGGAATGTCAGATTTTTGGCAGCATGAGCTCCTGAGATAAGTTTTATAATCTCCCAGTTGTTATCCCTTTAAGAATCACTGCTTCAGATATGGGGCTGCATAAAGAGAAATGCTAAACCCTCTATCACTAAAAATAAGCCAGTATTAATATCCACATAATAACTCTGTATGTATGAGATATGGCTGAAAATTTTGACATAGGAAAAATAATTGATTCAACTCTATGCACCAATAAATATTGCCCATCGTTTAGTGGCTACACCTGTTATTTGGAGAACTGATGACCATTCGCAACTCCATGTTGAGATCATTTTTATTTATCTCTTTTTATCTTTTTTCCCCTATTCTCCCAGTTCCTTCAAGTGGAATAATATGAAAACTTAAATGTGTACTAAACAACGATCTAATTTATTGGGCAGTGTTTTGTTTCCTCTTCTTAATTTAACAGTTAATAATTGTCTTAGGGAAAAAAATTGCTTGCATCTTGTGGCTGTAGATAACTTTTCATTTAAAATGCTCTTCAGCCCTACTTTCATAAGAACACATGGGCAGGATTGAGAAGGGAACACTTTTTGTGTTTATTTAGGGGATAAGATGATATATAGTGTTTTTAATAATGCTAAAGTGGGTATTGGTCAGGAACCCAGGGAATACCTAAATGTTCCCTTTGGTTACCCTGGAATAAGAGATCCTGCAAAGACAAGATATGGTGATGGGTGATTCTGATGTATATCCCGCCCCCATCCCTAGTTTGCAAAACATTACTGTATGCAATAGAATTTCCCAAGAAAAATCAACACTCCCACAACATTTTGCAGTCTAGACAAAGGGTCAGCAAGCCAGAGACTGTGTTATGCACCAAATCTAATAGGCTGCCTGTTTTTGTAGTTTTATTGGCACACAGCCACGACTTATTCATTTATGTATCATCTATGGCTGTTTTCATACTACAATTGCAGATTTGAGTAGTTGTGACAAAGATCTTATGGTCCACAAAGCTGAAAATATTTACTATCTGGCGCTATACAGAAAAAAAAAAAGATGCTGACTCCTGATTTAAACCCACACCGATAGAGACCTTATGTTAATTTTTAGGAGAAAAGGATTGAATAGGAAGGGCAGCGGAGTGAAATAAAAAGAACTGCTGCTTGCTTTCATCTTTCTTAATGTGCAAGTCAACCCTCCCTAGATTTTTAGCATCTGTGAAGTTAACAACACACTAGAGATCAGTATAAGCCAAATATTCAGTAAACCCATTAAAATATATTTCTCTGTTAACTATCCTTTGAACCTGTGTTTGTTTGCCAATATACCTTAACTTTTTTTTTTACAGACAACTTCATTGAGATTTAAGTCACAATGAGATTCACCCTTTTAAAATGCAGAATTCTGGGTTTTTTTCAGTGTATTCCCAAAATTGTGCAACCTATCCCCACTTTCTAATTCTAGAACATTTTCATTAACTCAAAACCAAACCTCATACATATTAGCATGCATTTTAAGTTGTTTCTTGTTCTTTTGTCAGAGCTGCTTCTTCATTGGGGGCTACTTGTTATTGTTTTTTTTTTTTAAATAAAGTTTCTTATTACCATGGGTGCATGTTCTTTTCTAGTCTACAAGAAAGGACCATTTAACCACTTTCTTACACCATATGCAGAAATAAACTGAAACTGCATGAAGACCTAAACATGACAGTAAGCCATCAAAATCCTAGAGGAGAAACTGGCAACAACCTCTTCGACCTCAGCCGCAGTAACTTCATATTTGACACGTTTCCAGAGGCAAGGGAAACAAAAGCAAAAATGACTATTCTCATCAAGATAAAAAGCTTCTGTACAGAGAAGGAAACAATCAGCAAAACTAAAAGGCAAGCAATGGAATGGGAGAAAATATTTGGAAATAACACATCTGATAAAGGGTTAGTATCCAAAAATATATAAAGAACTTGTTAAATTCAGCATCCAAAAAACAAATAATCCACTAAAGAAATGAGTAAAAGCAATGAATAGACACTTTTCCAAAGAAGACATCCAGATGGCTATGAACACATGAGAAAATGCTCAACATCATTCATCATGAGAAAAATATAAATCAAAACCACAATGAGATACCACCTCATACGTGTCAGAATGGCTAAAATGAACAACTCAGGCAGCAACAGATATTGGCGAGGATGCGGAGGAAGAGGATCTCTTTTGCACTGCTGGTGGGAATGCAAACTGGTGCAGTCACTCTGGAAAATAGTATGGAGTTTCCTCAAAAAATTAAAAATAGAAATACCCTATGACCCAGCAATTGCACTAATAGATATTTATCCCAAGGATATGGGAATGCTGATTTGAAGGGGCACATGCACCCCAATGTTTATAGAAGCACTATAAAAGAGCCCAAGTGTTATCAACTGATGAATGGATAAAGAAGATGTGATACACACACACACACACACACACACACACACACACACACACACACACACCATGGAATATTACTCGGGGATCAAAAAGAAGGAAATCTTGCCATATGCAACAACGTGGATGGAACTAGAGTGTATTATGCTAAGTGAAATATGTCAGTCAGAGAAAGACAAATATCATATGATTTCACTCATATGTGGAATTTAAGATACAAAACGATGAACATAAAGGAAGGGAAGCAAAATAATATAAAAACAGAGAAGGAGACAAACCATAAGAAACTCTTAAATACAGAGAACAAAATGAGGGTTGATGGCAGTGTCGGGTGGGGGGATGGGCTAAATGGGCAAGGGGCATTAAAGAAGACACTTGTTGGGATAAGCTCTGGGTGTTGTATATAAGTGATGAATCTATAAATTCTACTCCTGAAATCATTATTGCACTGTTAACTAACCTGGATTTAAATTAGAAAAAGAAAGAAGTAATTCTTGGCTATGGAATTTTAAGTGTATTATTTGAAATAAATCTCCAGCTGAGTTTATCATTAAAATTAAAAATATATCTAGATTTTAAAAAAGAAGGAGCCATTTATTTCTACAGGCATTTTTAGACCAGCATTGTCCGTGAACTTTGGAGAGTTCGCATCTAAGTGCTTGCAAATTTAAAGCCACATAGACTCCATGACCTGTTATCCATGCAGGTTGAATATAGAAGATCCACTTTGCCTAAGCTACAGTTTCAGTTCTAGACTGAAAAGCTGGAGATGAAACCGATATTTATTTTCCTATAAAAATAAGAACTGACAACTCTTTTGTTGATTTTTTTATTGGTCCTCAGAGGATGAACTGATAGTGTGAACTAATGATGTGATATGCTCATAAATATTTAATAACTAGATTTGGGTGACAGGGAAGCAAGAGAGCCCTGATTTGTGGCATTTACTTATTCCTATGGTGTAAGTACTGCCACCATGGCCAGTTGCAAGCTACCAACTTGAAGTCAATAAAAGTGGAGTTGGGAAGATATATACACAATCTACTCTCACAAGCTGGTACAAGTCAATTTCATCACACCACTGGAACTCAGATCTAAGGAATTATTTCAGTCTTAGTTTGTGTTGATTTATAAACCATATACAATATAAACCAAAATGGGATAGTTTTCATAGTTGTTTCATATGCTACACATAGATGTCTACCCTCTATACACAGTTAGCTGTCACTAAAACATTTAAAAATATTTTGCTGTACCAACTTTTAAGCTTTTATAATGCAGTTTATGTATTATACAGAGGTAACCCAAATATAAATTGTTCATGAATATAGAATGAATAGAATTTCATTCCTAAGGCATTGTCCTAAAAGATTCATTATTGACAGCTTTAACAACTTTTTAAAATTTTTTAAATGTTTATTTATTTTTGAGAGAGAGAGAGATAGCTGGAGAGGGGCAGAGAGAGAGGGAGATCCAGAATCTGAAGCAGGCTCCAGGCTTCAAGCTGTCAGCATAGAGCCTGATGTGGGGCTCGAACTCACAGACTGTGAGATCATGACCTGAGCTGAAGCCGGAGGCTTAACCAACTGAGCCACCCAAGCGCCCCTTTAACAACTTTTGAGAGGGCCTCTTTATTATATTTGTAACAGATGAAAAATAAACCAGTTTGTAAATCTCCCTCCCATTTTTAACTTAAATTATATACCATATTTTCAGTCCAAATTGTATGGTGTAAGTTAAGGTAAATTGCATTATATTAACAACTATAAGTATCCTTCTCTGAGTGTATTTATATTGAATATGAATAAACTTTTAAAAAGAAAAAATAGAGAAAGTTTTCATTAGGATGTCTAATGAAACTCTTAAGAAGTCCAATATACCAGATGAAGAGGATACATCACCCATGCTGATTGTTTCCCTCTTGGATAAAGGCAACCTACCAACAATTTCAAATCACCAACATGTAGCAGGAACTGTGTTAAGTACTGGAAGCACAAGGGTTAAGAAGATAGACAAGGTCTCTACCCTTATGAAGTTTAAATTCTATTCAAGGAGATGGAAAATATTAAACAAGAAAGCAAACATGATATTAATGGACAACAATGAATACTAAGTGATTAAAAATTAGTGATATTAACAGAGAAATGGTGGGGGGTGAAAGAGGCTTATCTTAAATAGAAGAATCAGAGAAGGCTTCTCTGATACAGCATGGAGCTAGAAACCTGAAGAATGAGAAGCAGGAGAGGAGCTGGAAAAGTTGGGAGATTGTAAATTCAAAGACTTTCAAGAGGGGAAGATCATGGCATGGTAAGAAACTGGAAAGCCAGCGGGGCTGGAGCATGGTGAACCAAGAAAAGAGAGATACCCTATAAGGCTGGAGAAGTATGCAGAGGGTAGATCATGTAGGGATTTGTAGGATTTCCTTCTAAGTACAGCAATAGACTATGGGTAGGACTTCCATGAACTCGGTGTGGCACGCACATGCAAAAATAGATTGTAAATGTTGGTAACTGTGGCAAAATGGGGTAAACCCTAGGCTGTTGGTGTGGCTGATCTCCAGCCTTTAGGCCTCTAACACTACATAACCTTCGATGCACCTCTATGAAAGCAGGAACAGCTACAAGAGAAAGCGACCTCCAACTCCTGTTTTTATCTTAGAGTTTCCAAGGTACTACTGTTCACACATTTATTAGTAGTAAACTGAGATTTACTACCTAGGCCTGGAGTTTACTACTTTACTACTTTATTTCTTAGGCTACCTTGATCTAGTCTGACTCATTATCCTCACCAGTCTTTGACCCTTGACCAGGCTTAAAGTCTGGTCTGGCTTAAGTCAGAGCAACGGGTTTAAAGCATTATCTGATTCATATTTGAAAACTGTATTCTTGTAAAATGTAGAAATTTTTAACATTTCTAGGTCATTCTCAAAGCTCTCTTCTTCTCTCAGTAATGAGTTTGCATTTACAACCTCCAAACTAAACTTTTCACTTCCCTTTTGGACCCTGCATTCAGGGTACCCTGATGCTGAGCTAATTATGAGATTGATTTGCCTGGGAACAGAAAATCCACTCTCTCATACTTCAGTTAATCAAGGTTTGACTAGAATACTATTCCTACAGCAGTGTCCTAAAAGATGGTCCAGATAGCTGAAATAACAAATGGCCCCCTCCCAAGTCTCTTAACAGTATTTCCTCTGTCATTCTTCCCCATTCCACCTCTCCCACCACAAAGCCATCGGTGTCTTTTGAAGTCTTTCTAGCACTAATACCCCTGTCTTCACAGCCGGCCAAACAATTTGGAAGTGACCACTGGTGGCCTAACTGATTTTCTAAACCACTCTGATTCATTTCCCAGAGGATAATATAACTGGGTTATAAGAGTTTCCATGAGGGACACCTGGGTGGCTCAGTCAGTTAAGCATCCGACTTCAGCTCAAGTCGTGGTCTCGCAGTCCCTGAGTTCGAGACCCACGTTGGGCTCTGTGCTGACAGTTCAGAGCCTGGAGCCTGCTTCTGATTCTGTGTTTCCCACTCTTTCAGCCCCTTTGGTGCTCATGCTCTGTCTCTCTCACTCTCAAAAATGAATATATGTTAAAAAAATTAAAAAAAAAAAGAGTTTCCGTGAAACAAGAGAAGCAGCATTCCAGAACCAAGAAATCCTTATTATACTTGCCTCTGCTTCCTGAAGCCAGTCACGGAGCTTTGTCAATTTGGAGACCCCTTTAACAAATACTGGCTTCTAGGCATCCAGTTGGTTATTACAGCATTACTACACTTTACTAGCTTTGCTAAATGGTGTAGCCGATCAAGCTACTTCGAAAGACCTGGGCAACCACACTACAGAAAGACATTAAAAGAGCTGAAAGGATGAGTGTGTTTCCTGCCATTTTGGTATTGGTTAAGAGGCTGAAGGAAAAGTGAGGGTTACTGGATAACCAAAATATACTCAGGAAATGAGATGCGGAGCTCAGGAAACATACAATAGCATTTTCCACAGGAGCAATCTGATAGGGCTAGTGGCTGGCCAGTAGAGACGGCGCTATGAGCCAGACTACTTGCCAATGGGAATAGTTGCAGGAAGCGAGGATTATACAATAGGAAAGGCTCTGCTCTATGAACATCAGCTTTGTTCTTTGGGTATTTGGGTGCTGGGGTAAGACTATCTAATGGCACATTTGGGCACATTTGCCTAATGATCTGCAGTATGCACCACGTTTTCTTGACAGCTATGAGTAAAACACAATTTGCAGCTAAAGAACTTTGTTCTATCTCTCTCTGGCATGTAATTCTACTTTCTGGAGACATGGTAGACCCATCCGTGATTCTAAAATGCATTCTGTCTAGAAGACTTGCCCACGAGGCTGTCATCATGGATATTTGCTGGGAACTGTGAGCAAATACAACCTAATCTTTGCTAGCAAGACCTGCTTTTTACCAAGTAACTGTCCCTTATGAATAGTAAATTTGATCCTCACAACAGCCTTATGAAGTAGGCATTATCTCCATTTCTAGGGCAGGAAACTGAGACTTAGAAAAGTTATATGACTTTCCCAAAGCCATAGAGTTCTTAGGTTTACTAAGTGGTGGATTCAGAAAGGAACTTGAAGACAGAAGACAGGCTGGGTGGGAACAGAGGAGAGGAGCCAAAAGAAGTAGGAGGGAAAGGGAGAGATGTGGTGTGACTTCTACATTTCTGCTTTGAGAAACTGGGTGCACAGAGATATCCTTCTTTAAGATAAGAATAAAGGCAGATTATGGTGTGATCTCCTCACACTCTTTCTCTTTGGTGATGGACAATGAAAAGCAGTAAATACTTGTGTTCAGCTTGGTTATTAGGTCAGAAGCATCTCTGGAACACCCCTCATGTATAGTACACAGATAGCTATATGGGTCTGGAGCTCAAGGAAAATTCTGGGCTGAAAGTTCAAGTATGAAAGACATAAGCCCTAAGAGTAGATGATGTGACCAAGGTTCTTATCAAATATGTGGACTAAGGACAGAAACAATCCAGATAAATATCCACATTTAAAAGATAGGTAAAGAGACAAGGATCTGTGAAGGAGACAAAGATTGCTCAGTCCTCTTCTTACCATCCTGTTTCCCACACACCACAGCCTCTCAAAAATAAAAGCTGGCTCAGGAAGAACTGGCTTAGGAAGGATGTGGGGACATGGAGGTTGAGGGGGACAGAGTGGTTAAAAATCCTTCAGTGTTAAGTGCTTTATCGACCAACCATTGTCCGGAGGTAACCAAGGATGAGCTGTGAGAAACCAGTCTCACTCAAAAATGCAATTGCACTTCCAGCTTGTTTAACAAGTTTCTTTCAATTTTAATGCATTTTAAGGGGCCGCTCAGTAATTGACATTTGCTGTACTTGGCAAAGTACCATCGACACTAGTGTTACCTGATTTTCTTTATGAAATTCAAAGAACTTTTGAGGAATGGCAGCGAGGCTGAAAGCAAGTTTGAGCACTTTGGATTTGGCCTCGAACCATCTCCTGTATCTTTGGTCTTTACCTTTGTGGGATGCCACAAGCTAAATTAATGCTGTGGGAATCACTCCACGAAATCAAAGATTCCCTGTTTGACCTTGGAGAGTTAAAAGTAACTCTTCCCAGAACTTAATTTTCCTATCAAGGGGAAAATTTTAGAAAATTTAAAACTATTTTCATAGTTTTAAGAGACATACTGTACATTAAGTTGAAAAATGATTTGAAGGACATTGCTTTCAGTGTTGCACTACTGATGGGACCACTATGTTTATTCTACAATGTTTGTTGACTGCGTACTATGTGTCAGGCACTGGAGATACAGTGATAAAACAGGATAGACAAGGTCCCTGCTCTCCTACAGCTCACATCCTAGTAAGGAAGAAAGCCAATAAAACAAGTGAACAATTAATAAAATAGAGTGGTAAGTTCTAAAGCAAAATAAAACTTGGTCATAAGATAAGAAGTTAGGGTAGGAATAAAGGCAACCTTAGATTAGAAGAAGTAGTTGGGAGAGGCTCTGAGATGATATCTGACATGAGACATATGTTCAGAGGCCAGGCATGCAAAGAACCAAGATAAGATACTTCCCGACAGAAGAAACAAAATTAGGAGCCCTCTAGTCATAAAAATGCATGAAGTGGTTAAAAAACTAAAAGCTTACTGAAGGCAACTGGATGTCCACATGCAAAAGAGAGAAGCTGAACAGCAACTTCATCTCATACCATGTACAAAAATGAACCCCAGATGGATCAAATATCTAAATATAAGACCGAAAATGATAAAACTCAGGGAAAAATATCCAAGCATAAATCTTCATGACCTTGGACTAGGCAAAGTGTTTTAGATATAACACCGAAAGCACAAACAACAAAATGACAATCAATAAATCAGACTTCATAGAATTAAAAACAATTGTGCATCAAACAATAATATCAGGAAAGTAAAAACGACCTACAGAATGGTGGGGAATGTTTACAAATTATATATCTGATAAGGACCTAGGATCCAGAATATGCAAAGAACACTTATAACTCAACAACAAAAAGACAAACAACCCAATTTAAAGTGGGCAAAGGACTTGAGTAGTATTTCCCCAAAGAATATATGTAAATGGCCAATAAGCACATGAAAAGATGCTCAACATCATTAGTAGTTAAGAAAATGCTAATCACAACCACAATGCAATACCACTTTACATTCAGTAGAATGGCTATAATATTAACAATGATAATAATAAACATGGAAAATATCAAGTGTTGGAGAGGAAGTGGAAAATTTTGAACGCTTGTACTTTGCTGGTGATAACGTAAAATCATGCAACTGCTATAAAAAACAGTCTAGCAATTTCTTGACAATTTTAAACAAACAGGTACCATTTGATCCAGCAATTCTACTCCTAGGTATATACCAAAACAAAACAAAACAAAACTGATAACAGATATTCAAGCAAAAACTTGCACATGAATATCCACAGCAGCACTTTTCACAATTGCCAAAAGGGTGAAACAACTGAAATGTCCATCAACTGATGAATAAAGAAATTGTGGTATATCCTTACAATAGAATATTAGTCATCTATAAAAAGAAGGAAGGGGCGCCCGGGTGGCTCAGTTGGTTAAGCGGCCGACTTCAGGTCAGGTCATGATCTCGCGGTCTGTGAGTTCGAGCCCCACGTCAGGCTCTGTGCTGATGGCTCATCAGAGCCTGGAGCCTGCTTCGGATTCTGTGTCTCCCTCTCTCTCTCTGCCCTTCTCCTGCTCACGCTCTGTCTCTATGTCTCTTAAGAATAAATAAATGTTAAAAAAAATTTAAAAAAAAAGAAGGAAATGCTTTCCTTCTTCTAGAATTTAATTTAATTTTATATTTTTATTTTAATTTCATTTAATTAACATACAGTGTAAATTAGTTTCAGGTGTATAATATACTGATTCAATAATTCTATATATTATTCAGTGCTCATCAAGATAATTGTACTCTTTTTTTTAAGTTTACTTATTTATTTTTAGAGAGAGAGATTGTGTAGGGAAGGGACCAAGAGTGGGAGAGAGAGAGAATCCCAAGCAGGCACTTCCCTCTAAGCTGACCTGGATGTGGACCCAATCTCACAAATAGTGAGACCCATGACCCAAGTTGAAATCAAGAGTTGGGCACTCAATTGACTGAGCCATCCAGGTACCCTAAGATAAGTGTACTCTTAATCATTTTCACCTATTTCACCCATTCCCTCACCCACGTCCCCTCTGGTAATCATCTGATAGTTCTCAATAGTTAAGACTCTGTTTTCTGGTTTGTTTCTTTTTTTCCCTTTGTTTCTTTTGTTTTTTAAATTTCACATATGTGTGAAATCACATGGTGTTTGTATTTCTCTGACTGACTTATTTCACTTAGCATTATACTCTCTAGATCCATCCATATTGTTGCAAATTCCAAGATTTCATTCTTTGTTATGACTGAATAATATTCCATTGTGGTTTTGATTTGCATTTTCCTGATGATGAGGGATGTTCAGCATCTTTTCATGTGTCCTTTGGTTATCTGGATGTCCTCTTTGGAGAAATGTCTGTTGATGCCTTCTTCCCATTTTTAATTTGGTCATTTGTTTTTTGATTGTTGAGTTGAATAAGTTCTTTATATATTTTGGATACGAATCCTTTATAGGATATATCATTTGCAAATATCTTCTCCTGTTCTGTAGGTTGTCTTTTATCTTTGTTGATAGTTTTCTTTGCTGTTAAGAAGCTTCTTATTTTGATGTAGTTTCAATAGTTTATTTTTGCCTTTATTTCCCTTGCCTCAGGAGATGTATTTAGAAAAATGTAGTTACAGCTAATGTCAGAAAATTCCTGCCTGGACTCTCTTCTATGATTTTAATGCTTTCAGGTCTCATGTTTAGGTCCTTAATCTGTTATGACTTTATTTCTCTGTAAGGTGTAAGAAAGTGATCCAGTTTCATTTTTTCGTATGTAGCTGTCCAGTTTTCCCAGCACCATTTTTTGAAGAAACTATCTTTTCCCATTGCATATTCTTGCCTCGTTTGTCAAAGATTAATTGAACATATAATTCTTGATTTATTTTGGGTTCTGTATTCTATTGCTCTATGTGTCTACTTTTGTGCCAGTACCATAATGTTTTGATTACTATAGTTTTGTAGTATAAATTGAAATCTGGAATTGTCTTACCTCCAGCTCTGTTTTTTCTTTTTCAAGATTGGTTTGACTATTCAGTCTTTTTTGCTTCCATACAAATTTTAGGATTGTTTGTTCTAGTTCTGTGAAAAATGTTATTAGTATATTGATAGAGATTACATTAAACCTGTAGATAGCTTTGGATAGTATGGAGATTTTAACAATATTTGTTCTTTCAATTCATCAATATGGAATATCCTTCCATTTGTTTGCATCATCTGCAATTTCTTTCATCAATGTTTTATATTTTTCAGAATACAGGTTTTTACCTCTTTGGTTAAGCTTATTTGTAGGTATTTTATTACTTTTGGTGAAAATGTAAATGGAGTTGTTTTCTTAATTTCTTTTTCTGCTGCCTCATTATTTGTGTATAGAAATGCAGTGTACATTGATTTTATATACTGCAACCTTACTGAATTAATTTTCCACTTCTAGTGTTTTTTTGGTGGAGTTTTGTGGTTTTTCTGTATATAGTATCACATCATCTACAAATAGTGAAAGTTTTACTATTTCAACGATTTGGATACCTTTTCTTTCTTTCTTTTTCTTGTTTAATTGCTGTGGCTAGGACTTCCAGTTTTATGTTGAACAAAAATGATGAGAGTGCGCATCCTTTTCTTGTTCTTGATCTTAGAGGGAAAGCTCTCAGTTTTTCATCAAGTGTGATGTTACCTGTGGGTTTTTCATATATGGCTTTTATTATGCTGAGATATGTTCCTTCAAAACCTACTTTGCTGAGAGTTTTTATCATGATTGCATGTTGTACTTTGTCAAATGCTTTTTCCGCATCGGCTGAAATGATCATGATTCTTATCTTTTTTTTTATAAACGTGGTATATCACATTGATTGATTTACGAGTATTGAACCATCCCTGCAACCCAGGAATAAATCCTACTTGATTGTAGTGAATGATTCTTTGTAATGTATGGTTGGATTCAGTTTACTCATATTATGTTGAGGATTTTTTCATCTATATTCATCAGAGATATTAGCCTGTAATTCCATTACTCAATACTGTATCTGGTTTTGGTAGAAGGATAATGTTGGCCTCATAATATGAATTTGTAAGTTTCCTTTTCTTGTTTATTTTTTGGAATATTTGAGAAGAATAGGTATTAGCTCTTCTTTAAATGTTTGGTAGATTCATCTGTCAAGTCATCTGGTCCCGAACTTTTGTTTGTTGGCAGTTTTTTTTTATTACTGATTTAATTTCTTTGATGGTTATCAGTCTGTTCAAATTTTCTATTTCCTCCTAATTCAGTTTTGGTAGTTTATGTGCTTCTAGGAATTTATCCATTTCTTCTAGGTTGTCCAATTTGTTGGCATATATTTTTTCATATTATCCTCTTTTGTATTTCTGTTGTTTTGGTTGTTATTTCTCCTCTCTCATTTGTAGTTTTGTTTATTTTAGTCCTTTCTCTTTTTTTCTTGATAAATCTGGCTAAAGGTTTATCAATTTTATTGATTTTTTTTCAAAGAACCAACTCCTGGTCTCATTGATCTGTTCTATTAATTTTTTTTAGTTTCTATTTTGTTTATTTCTGCTCTAATTTTTATTATTACCCTCCTTTTACTGGTTCTGTTTTGTTTTTCTAGCTCTTTAGGTGTAAGATTAGATTGTTTATTTGAGATTTTTCTTACTTCTTGAGGAATTCCTGTATTGCTATAAACTTCCCTCTTATAACCATTTTTGCTGCATCCCAATATTTTAGACTACTGTGTTTTCATTTTCATTGTCTCCATGTATTTTTTTTATTTACTCTGATTTCCTCGTTGGTTTTTTCATTGTTTAGTAGCATTTCATTTAGCCTCCATATGTTTGTACTCTTTAAGATTTTTTCCTGTGGTTAATTTCTAGTTTCATAGTGCTGTGGTCAGAAATGATGCGTGATATGACTTCGATATTTTCGAATTTGTAGAGACCTGTTTTGTGTCCTAATACATGATCTATTCTGGAAAATGTTCCATGTACACCTGAAAAGAATGTGTATTCTGCTGTCTTAGGATGAGATGTTCTGAATATATTTGCTAATCCATCTGTCCAATGTTGATTCAAAGTCACTGTTTCCTTGTTGATTTTTAGTTTGGCTGAGCTGTCCACTTTTGTAAGTATGATGTTAATTCCCTTAGTATTATTTTATTACTGTCAATTAGTTCCTTTATGTTTGTAATTAACTGATTTATGTATTTGAGTGCTTCTATGTTGGGTGCATAAATATTTGCAATTGTTGTGTCTTCTTGTTGGATTTTTCTGTTTATGATTATATAGTGTCCTTTGTCTCTTGTTTCAGTCTTTGTTTTAAAGTCTATTTTGTCTGATAAAAGTATTGCTATCCCAGGTTTCTTTTCACACCATTTGCATGATAAATGCTTCTCCATCCCTTCACTTTCAATCTGCATGTGTCTTTTAGGTCTGAAGTGAGTCTCTTGTAGGCAGCATATAGATGGATCTTGTTTTTTTTTTTAATTCATTCTGTCACCCCACATGTTTTTATTGGAGCATTTTACATTCAAAATTATTGACAAGTATGTGTTTATTGCTGCTTTTTTACTTTTTTTATGGTTGCTTCTGTAGCTCTTCTCAGTTCTTTTCTTACTTTGCTCTATTATTTCATAATTAGTTGTTTTTCTTTAGTGACATACTTGGATTCCTTTCTCTTTATATGTTGCATATCTATTACTATTTTTTAAATTTCTTGTCACCATTTGGTTTTTATATAACATCTTTCACACATGGCAGTCTATATTAAGTTGATGGTAGCTTAATTTTGAATCCATTCTTTAGTCCTCTCCCACGCTACATTTTAAGTCCTTGGGATCATACCTTGCATCCTTTTATTTTATGAGTCCCTTGATTTTTACAGATACACTTATTTTTTTTACTTCTTTTGTCCTTCTTGCTTTTCTTACTCTTACATAATGTCTTTCTTTTCCACTCAAAGAGTCCCCTTTAACATTCTTTTGTAGGACTGGTTTAGTGGTCATGAATTCCTTTAGGTTTTGTTTGTCTGGGAAACTTTATCTCTCCTCTATTTTTAATGACAGGTTTGCTACAGATTTTTTCCTTTCAGCACTTTGAGTATAGCATTCCACTCCCTTCTGACCTGGGAAGCTTGTGCTGAAAAATCTGCTAATAGTTTTATAGGGTTTCCCCTGTATGTAAATGCCTTCTTCTCTCTTGCTGCTTTAAAAATTCTCTTTATCACTACTTTTTTGCCATTTTAATTACTATGTTTCTTAGTGTGTGCTTCACTGGGTTGATTTTGTTGGGGGATCTTTGTCCCTTCTGGATTTGGATATCTGTTTCCCTTCTCAGATTCAGGAATTTTTCAGCTATTGTTTCTTTAAATAAATTATCTACCCCCTTTTCTCTCTCTTCTCCTTTTCGGATCTCTATCATGTGAATTTTATTACACTTGATAGAGTTGTTGTGTTCCCTAAGTCTATTCTAATTTTATATAATTATTTTCTCTCACCTGCTCAGCTTGATCACTTTCCTTTACTCTGTTTTCCAGGTCATGGATTCATTCTTCTGATTCCCCTATTCTATTCTTCTATTTATTCCATCTACTGTATTTTTAATTTCATTTATTGTGTTCATCATCTGTGATTGGTTCTTTTTTATCTGTTTCTGATGGGTTGTACTAATGTCCTCCCCTCTTTTCTCAAGTCCAGTATCTTTATGATCATTATTTTAAAGTCTCTATTGGGCATATTACTTATCTCTATTTCACTTAAGTCTCTTGCTATAATTTTGTCCTTTTCTTTCATTTGGGACATATTTCTCTGTCTCTGCATTTTGTCTCTCTGTATCTGTTTCTGTGTTTTGGGAAAGTCAGTTGCATCTTCTGTTCTTGAAAGTAGTGGCCTTGTGAAGACATCCTATAGTGTCCTGCAGTACAATGCCACTGGGATGTGGCATTTTGTGGATATTTCCTATATGTTTTGAAAGTGCCATGGTGTTGTGACTGAGCCAATTTTTCCTTCAATCCAGTTATCTGCAGTGGCTTTCCTTGCCTCTTTATTACAGTGTTTAGTCCTTGTGGTGTTACTGTTCCAGTCCGGGGTTACCTTGGGCTTGAATTAGGTCACACCTGGCATTTGAAAGATATAGTAGCACCAAACTTCAAGGTGCTTTCCATGTGTTGTACCCTGAGAAGCTTTCATTGGTGAGCAGGGCCTACAGTTATACCCCTGTCTTCCCCCAGCCCGCTGCTAGGGCCATCATCTTACTGGTGTGTCTGATTATTTTTTTCTTGCCACATGGCAGGAGTCTCTTTGTGGTGGTGCTGGCTCTTGTCAGGGCTGCTTGCACACTGTCATGACTGTGTTGGTTTGGCCCTGCCAAGAGAATATCGGAGGGATATGCAACATGCACAGGGGCAGGATAGTGCAGGGTTTGTGCACCAGTTCTCTGTGAGAGGCGACCTACCACAGGACTGAGGCCAGCCAGGTTGGAGGGGGTGGGTGTGCAAGGTATATGGGGGGCAGGAGGCGTAGTGTTGGCAAGGTTTACGCTGGTCCTCTGTGGGAGGGGACCTGACGCAACAGGACTAAGGCAGGACAACTTACTGGAGGGGGCCAATCTCCAAAAGCGCAAGAAGGAGGTGGGCAGGGCAGTGTTGTTAGCATGTTAGGTAGTGAGTGTCACTGCTGTACTGGTTCCTGCAGGTGGCCATGTGTTTATGCTGGAGGGTGGAGGAGGGAAACTGTGCCTCCCAGCTCTTTTGTTCCTGGAGGAGTACCCCAATGATCTCTGTCCCTACAGAACATGCTCTGAGATGAGTAAACAACTCTTTCCACTATGTGCCCCAGGTGTAGTTCAAATTGCTGCTTTTATGCTGTATCTCTGCAGACTGTTTTTTGTGTTGTTCCTTTAAGAGAACAGTTTCCTCTCACCCTCCCAACTGTCCCAGAGCCAAGCCCACTGATTTTTAAAATTCTGGGTTTTAAGTCCTGCTGGTTGTAAGAACTCACAAAGTTTGGTGCCTCTGGTTTTCAAAGTCAAATGTTATGGACATTCATTTTACCCATGCAGAATCCCGGGTGTGATAGTCTGTTTCTCTCCCCTCTTCATGCCCATAGGTCACTCCCTCAAGGATAGTCCCACAGGTCCATTTAGTTCTCCATCCAGTCTCTGCCCTTCCTATGCTCTTCGGTGTGGCCTTTTCTCTATCTTTAGTTGTGGGGTTTGTTTTGCTAGTATTCTGGTTGTTTTCTGGGTTATTTACACTCATGGGGGAGTGTTATCTAGTTTTATCTGTGGGATGAGGTGAGCTTAGGATCCTCCTACTCTGCCATCTTTCACCTTTTCCAAAGGAGAGAAATTCTGACACATGCTACAGCATGGATGAACCTTGAAAGCATTATGTTAAGTGAAATAAGCCAGACACAAAAGATCATATACTATATGATTTAATTTATATGAAAAGTGCATAATAGGTAAAATTATAGAGACTGAAAGTAGTTTGGTGGTTGCTAGCAGCTCTGGAGAGGGGGAGGGAGGGGTAATTGCTCAATGGATACAGAACTTCTTATACGAGTAAAGAAAATATTCCCAAACTAGATAATTGGTGAAAGTTTCACAAGTCTGTGGTTATACTAAGAAACATTTTAAATGGATGAATGTATGGTATCTGAATTATCTCAATAAAGATGTTTTCCCCAAAAAACATGCTAATGTTATCAGAGAATAGTGAGGGGAAGTGATAGAAGGGGCAGAGATAGAAATTGTCTAAGGATACTGTCCTCCTAAGGCCCCATGCAGATCTAAGGCTCATAATGCAAAACATACATGCTGAGCAGCTTCCTTGGCCTTCGTTGGCTAGGCCCAAGGCTTTTTTTTTCCTTTTAAAAATTAGAACTCGAAAATCAAAGACAAGAGAACCCTAGGGGATATAAAGAGTATTTGTGTCTGTATATAGAGGAGAGGTAGTCCAATTACTCTCCCTCGTCCTATTCAGGGTGGGAACTTCCTCTTAACCTCCACTAAACAATCCAGAGACATCAAACGAATCAAAGGAGCAATGGAGAGAGGATACAATAAGTTTGCTCCAAGAACATGGAGGTTTAATGGCTCCCTGCATGACATCAAAAGCTCTAACCTCCAGAACTATGGCCCAAGGATCATCTACGCTAACATTAACAGCAACATTTTATTAAATGCTTACTCCGTGCCAGGCATTATGCTAGGTGAGTTTGCATAGGCTATCTCATTTGATCCACACAATAATCCAGTGAGGATTTTTCACATCTGTATCCCCAATTCTATAACTGATGGAACTGAAGTACACCTGAGTCAAAACCTTGTCTAAGATTTCATAGATAATAAGAAGGCGTTTCCAAGATATGTCAATCTAAACTTGTTCTTAAGCTCAATATCATATTATTCTGTCTTCTTGACCCCCAGGACTCCTCCTCTTCTGTGGTGGCAAAAGAAGAAGCTCTGAGATCCTTGTAGAAGTTAAAAGTCTGCTTCTAAACCTTTCATTCTTTCTCTGGTGAATTTATTGGGATAAATATACAAAATTTTGGTCAATTTGGAAAGTAGTTGGCCACCTTAAAGAAAATAGACAGGTCATCAGAAACGTCCTGGCTGTACACCTTAATGATGCTGCTTCTCTGACTCACCTGAGGTCTGTGAGGAAAGACAGGGAGAGTGTATCAGTCATCAGAATTCAAGCTTTGTTTCCCTAGTCGTATGAAAACATTTCCTCTAGAACTGTAACCTAAAGCTGTCCTTAGCTAGCAATTTTTTCTTACAAATACTAAGCACTTACTATATAGTAATCAGTGTGGAAAGGGCTTTTACATAGATTATCTCATTTGATCCTGACATCTCTGTGTAACAGGTACTATGTCATCATTCTATTTTTATAATTGGAAGAACTGAAACATAATTATAACTTATCCTCGATCTCTTAGCTCATAAAAATACTGAAGGCAATGGTCACTTCCAGTCCACCAAGTCTCAGAGACTCTTTCTAAAACATTTTTTGTTTTAGATTACAAGTTTAAATTGTAAAAAAATAATCATAAAATTTACCGCCTTACCATTTTTAAGTGTATAGTTCAGCAGTGTTATGTATATGCACGTTATTGTGCAAAAGATCTCCAGAACTTATTCATCTTGCAGAACTAAAGTTCTATGCCAGTTAAAAAAAAACCTTCCCTTTTGGGGTGTCTGGGTGGCTCAACTGGTTAAGCATCCTACTTCTGCTAAGGTCATGTTCTCACGGTTTGTGGGTTCGAGCCCTTGTTGGGCTCTGTGCTGACAGCTCAGAGTCTGGAGCCTGCTTCAGATTCTTTGTCTCCCTCTTTCTCTGCTTCCACCCCACCCATGCTCTGTCCCTCCCTTTGTCTCTCAAAAATAAATAAAACATTAAAAATTTTTTAAAAAAATCCTTTTTCTCCTCCCCCAGTGCCTATTAACCATCACTCTGCTTTCTTTTCATATGAATTTGACTAGTTTAGATGCCTTGTGTAAGTGGAGTCATACAGTATTTGTCTTTTTTTGTGACTGGCTTTTTTCACATGACATAATGTCTTCGAGGTTCATCAATACTTTAGCACGTGACAGGATTCCCTTCTTTTTTATGGCTGAATAATATTCCACTTGCATGTATGTCTAAGTTTGTTAAGGCTAC
Source organism: Paguma larvata (assembly GCA_030068075.1). Classification (NCBI taxonomy): domain Eukaryota; kingdom Metazoa; phylum Chordata; class Mammalia; order Carnivora; family Viverridae; genus Paguma; species Paguma larvata. Next base: position 87,094,091 of record CM057830.1, read on the forward strand.
TATAATAATATAGCATAGACTGGGTGACTGAAACAACACAAATTTATTTCTCACAGTTCTGGAGTCTGGAAAGTCCAAGATCAGTGTGCCAACAGATTCAGTCTCTGGTTAGGGCCTTCTTCCTTGTTTAGAGATGGTCATCTTCTTGCTGTGTCCCCATACAGCAAAAAGAGAAAGGAAATTCTTTATCCTTTATCTTTATCACTTTTGTAAGGGTACTTATCCCATTCATAATGGTTCTACCTTCATGAATCACCTCCCAAAGCTCCACCTCCAAATATTATCACATTGAGAGTTAGTAATTAACATATGAATTTTGAAGAGACAGAAACATTCAGTCTATAGCAATGTATATACCACATTTGGTTATTCATTTATCTTTCAATAGATTTTGGACTGTTTACACCTCCTGGCTATGAATTGTGCTATGAACTCAAGTGTGAAAATATCCCTTCAAGACTGCTTTCACTTCTTTTGGATATATACCCAAAAGTGAGATTGTTAAATCATGTGTAGTTCTAATTTTTAAAGTTTATTTATTTTTAGAGAGAGAGAGAAAGAGAAAGTGAGTGGGGGAAGGGGCAGAGAGAGAGAGGGAGAGAGATAATCCCAAGCAGCCTTCACACTGTCAGCACAGAGCCTGATATGGGGCTCCAACTCATGAACTGTGAGATCATGACCTGAGCCAAAATCAACAGTCAGAGGCTTAACCAACTGAGCCACCCAGGCACCCCGTAGAGTTCTATTTTTAATTTTTTAAAGGAACTCCATAATATTTTTAGTGATTTGTACCATTTTACAATCCCAGCAAGGGTTTAGATTTCTCCATACCTTCAACAGCACTTGTTATTTTGTGTTTGTTTTTATTTTTATGGTAGCCATCCTAGTAAGTGTAAGGTAATATCTCATTGTGCTTTACTTTTTATTTCTCTGAAAATTAGAGTGTTGAGGATCTGTTTATATGCTTGTTGGCCATTTGTATATAATCATTGGGGGGATATCTATTCAAGTCCTTGCCTGTTTTTTAAATTGGATTATTTGATTTTTGGTTGTTGACTTGTAGGATTTCATTATATATTATGGCTATTAACCCCTTGTGAATATATGGTTTGCAAATACTTTCTCCCATTCCATATATTTCCTTGTTGATTGTGTCATTTGATGTAAAAAGTTGTTAAGTTTGATGTAGACCCCTTTCTTCTATCTTTGTTTTTGTCGTCTGTACTCTTAGTGCCATATCCAAAATATCACTACCAAGTTCAATATCATGAAGATTCCCCCCCCCACGTTTTATTCTAGGAGTTTTATAGTTTAGGGTCTTGTGTTAGGTCTTGAATCCATTTTGAATTAATTTTTGTATATAGCGTACAATAAGGGTCCAACCTTATTCTTCTGCACGTGGATATCCAGTTTTCCCAACACAATTTGTTGAAGAGTCTTTCCTTTCCCTATTGAGTGGCCTTGGCACCCATCTCAAGGACAATTTCACCATACACATGAGGCTTTACTTCTAGGTTCTCTATTCTATTCCCTTTGTCTATATGACTGTCATTATGGTAGCAACGCACTGTTCACTTTTTTTTTGAATAATTTATTGTCACTTTGGTTTCCATACAACACCCAGTGCTCATCCCAACAAGTGCCCTCCTCTGTGCCCATCACCCAAATCTCCCCCTCCCACACCACTCTCTTCCCTCAGTTTGTTCTTAGTCTTTGAAAGTCTCTTATGTTATGTCTTCCATCCTCTCTGTGGCTTTTTTTCCCCTTCCTTCCCCTCTTCCCTCCCCCCTAGTTTTCTGTTAGGTCTCCCAAAGCCTACCTATGTGTGGGAACATATGGTACCTGTCTTTCTCTGCCTGACTTATTTCACTCAGCATAATATGCTCCAGTTCCATCCATGTTGCCACACATGGCCAGATTTCATTCTTTCTCATTGCTGCATAGTATTCCATTGTATATATATATATACCACCTCTTCTTTATCCATTCATCAGTTGATGGACATTTAGTCTCTTTCAATGATTTGGCTATTGTCGAAAGTGCTGCTATTAACATCAGGGTACATGTGCCCCTATGCATCAGCACTCCTGTGTCTCTTGGGTCGATTCCTGGCAGTGCTATTGCTGGGTCATGGGGTAAATCTATTTTCATTTTTTTGAGGAACCTCCACACAGTTCTCCAGAGTGGCTGCACCAGATTGCATTCCCACCAAAAGTGCAAGAGGTTGTCTGTTTCTCCACATCCTTGCCAGCATCTATAGTTGCCTGATTTGTTCATTTTAGCCACTCTGACTGGTGTGAGGTGGTATCTCAGTGTGGTTTTGATTTGTATTTCCCTGATGATGAGTGACTTTGAGCATCATTTCATGTGTCTGTTTGCCATTTGGATGTCCTCTTTGGAGAAGTGTCTATTGATATCTTCCGCCCATTTCTTCACTGGATTATTCGTTTTTCGGGTGTGGAGTTTGGTAAGTTCTTTATAGATTTTAGATACTAGTCCTTTATCCAATATGTCATTTGCGATTATCTTTTCCCATTCCATTGGTTGCCTATCAGTTTTGTTGGTTGTTTCTTTTGCCGTGCAGAAGCTTTTTATCTTGATGAGGTCCCAGTAGTTCATCTTTGCTTTTAATTCCCTTGCCTTTGGAGACGTGTCGAGTAAGAAATTGGTGCGTCTTAGGTCAAAGAGGCTTTTTCCTGCTTTCTCCTCTAGGATTTTGATGGTTTCCTGTCTCACATTCAGGTCCTTCATCCATTTAGAGTTTATTTTTGTGAGTGGTATAAGAAAGTGGTCTAGTTTCATTCTTCTGCATGTTGCTGTCCAGTTCTCCCAGCACCATTTGTTAAAGAGGCTGTCTTTTTTTCATTGGATACTCTTTCCCGCTTTGTCAAAGATTAGTTGACCATATACTTGCGGGTCCATTTCTGGGTTCTCTATTCTATTCCATTGGTCTATGTGTCTGTTCTTGTGCCAATACCATGCTGTCTTGATGACTACCGCTTTGTAGGAGAGGTTAAAATCTGGGATTGTGATGCCTCCCGCTTGGGTTTTATTCTTCAGTATTACTTTGGCTATTCGAGGTCTTTTGTGGTTCCATATAAATTTTAGGATTGTTTGCTGTAGCTTTGAGAAGAATGTTGGTGCAATTTTGATTGAGATTGCATTGAATGTGTAGATGGCTTTGGGTAGTATTGCCATTTTGACGATATTTATTCTTCCAATCCATGAGCATGGGATGTTTTTCCATTTCCTTGTGTCTTCCTCAATTTCCTTCATAAGTTTTTTATAGTTTTCCACATAAAGGTCTTTCACATCTTTGGTTAGGTTTATTCCTAGGTATTTGATGGTTTTTGGTGCAATTGTGAATGGGATTCACTTCTTTATTTCTCTTTCTATTACTTCATTGTTAGTGTAAAGGAATGCAACCAATTTCTGTACGTTGATTTTGTATCCTGCAACTTTGCCAAATTCATGGATCAGTTCTGGTAGGCTTTTGGTGGATTCTGTTGGGTTTTCCATGTAAAGTATCATGTCATCTACAAAAAGTGACACTTTGATTTCCTCCTTGTCAATCTTGATGCCTTTTATTTTGTTTTGTTGTCTGATTGCTGATGCTAGGGCTTCCAACACTATGTTAAATAGGAGTGGCGAGAGTGGACACCCCTGTTGTGTTCCTGATCTTATGGAGAAGGCTCTCAGTTTTTCCCCATTGAGGATGATATTAGCTGTGGGCTTTTCATATATGGTTTTTATGATGTTTAAGTATGTTCCTTCTATCCTGACTTTCTCGAGGGTTTTTATTAGGAAAAGGTGCTGTATTTTGTCAAATGGTTTTTCTGCATCTATTGACAGGATCATATGGTTCTTATCTTTCCTTTTGTTAATGTGATTTATCACGTTGATTGATTTGCGAATATTGAACCAGCCCTGCAACACAGGGATGAATCCTACTTGACCATGGTGGATGATTCTCTTTATATGCTGTTGGATTCGATTTGCTAGTATCTTGTTGAGAATTTTTGCATTCATATTCATCAGGGATATTGGCCTTTAATTCTCTTTCTTTGCTGGGTCTCTGTCTGGTTTAGGAATCAAAGTGATGCTGGCTTCATAGAATGAGTCCTGGAGTTGTCCTTCCATGTCAATTTTTTGGAACAGCTTGAGGACGATAGAAATTAACTCTGTTTTATATGTCTGGTAAAATTCCGCAGGGAAGCCATCTGGTCCAGGGCTTTTATTTGATGGGAGGATTTTGATAACTGAGTCTATTTCTTCACTACTTATGGGTCTGTTCAAATTTTCTACTTCTTCCCATTTGAGTTTTGGTAGCATGTGGCTATTTAGGAATTTGTCCATTTCTTCCAGGTTGTCGATTTTGGAGGCATACAATTTTTCATAGTATTCTCTGATGATTGCTTGTATTTCTGAGGGATTGGTTGTAATTACTCTCTTTTTATTCATGATTTTATCTATTTGAGTTCTCTCTCTTTTCTTTTTGAGAAGCCTGGCTAGAGGTTTGTCTATTTTGTTTATTTTTCCAAAGAAACAGCTCTTGGTTTCATTGATCTGTTCCACTACTTTTTCCACCTTCCATATGATTAATTTGTCCCCCAATCTTTGTTATTTCTCTCTTTCTGCTGGGTTTGGGTTGTTTTAGTTGTTCTGCTTCTAGTTCTTTTAGGCGTGCTGTTATAATTAGTGTTATTGATTTTTCTTGTTTCTTGAGGTGGGTCTGGATTGCAATATATTACCCTCTATGGACTGCCTTTGCTGCATCCCAGAGCATTTGGATTGTTGTATTTTCATTTTCATTTGTTTCCATGTTTTTTTTTAATTTTTTTTAACATTTATTTATTTTTGAGAGACATAGAGACAGAGTATGAGCAGGGGTTGGGCAGAGTGAGAGGGAGATAAAGAATATGAAGCAGGCTCCCGGCTCTGAGCCGTCACCACAGAGCCCAACGCGGGGCTCGAACTCACAGACCGTGAGATCATGACCCGAGCTGAAGTCGGCCACTCAACCGACTGAGCCACCCAGGCACCCCATGTTTCCACGTATTTTTTAATTTCTTCTCTGATGGCTTGGTTGACCCACTCATCTTTTAGTAGGTTATTCCTTAGCCTCCATGTTTTTGGACATTTTCCAGGCTTTTTCCTGTGGTTGATTTCAAGTTTCAAAGCATTGTGGTCTGACAGTGTGCACGGTATGATCTCAACTCTTTTATATTTATTCAGGGCTTCCCTGTGCCCCAGAATGTGGTCTATCTTGGAAAATGTACCGTGTGCAGTTGAGAAGAATATAAATTCCTTTGCTTCTGGGTGAAGGACGCTGAAGATGTATGTTAGGCCCATGTGTTCTAATGAGTAACACACTGTTCTGATAGTTGTAATGTTGTAATATGTTTTGAAATCAGAAATTGTGAAGCCTCCAACTTTGTTCTTCCTTTTCAAAATTCTTTTGGACGTTTGGGATTCCCTGAAATCCCATATGAATTTAGGATAATTTTTATGCAAAAATAGAAAACTGGGACATCAAACTTAACAACTTTTGTACATCAAAGGACAGACACATCAAACAGAGTGAAAAGGCAACCTATAGAATGGGAGAAAATATTTGCAGGTCATATCTAAGAAAAGGTTAATATCCATAATATATAATGAACTCCTGTTCTGAAAAAGAAAAGAAAAAGAAAAAGAAAAAATAAAGGAAAGAAAGAAATGCTGTTGGGATTTTAATAGAGATTACATCGAATATGTAGGTTTCTTTGAGTAGCATGGACATCGTAACAATGTTAACTCTTCCAATCCATGAACACAGATATCTTTCCATTTATTTTTGCTGTTTTAAATTTCTTTTAGCAGTGTTTTACATTAAACACTTAGGTTTATTCTTAAGTATTTTGTTCATTTTGATGCTAATGCAAATGGAATTTTTTTTAATTTCCTTTTCAGATTGTTAATATATAGAATTCCAACATATTTGTGCTTCTTGATTTTGTATGCTGCAAGTTTCCTGGATTTGTTTATTAGCTTTAACAGTTTTTATGTAATCTTTAAGGTTTTCTACATATAAGATCATTTCATCTGCAAACAGGGATAATTTTACTTCCTTTCTTCTGATTTAGATGTCTTTTACTTTTTTATTGCTCAATTGCTATGGCTAGGGTTTTCAGTACAGTCAGATATAAGTGGTGAGAATAACCATCTTTGCCTTGTTCCTGATCTTACAGGAAAAACTTTCAGTTGTTCACCATGGAATATAATGTTAGCTGTAAGCTTTTTGTATATGGCCTTTATTGTGTGGAGGTAGTTTACTTCTATTCCTATGTGGTTGTGTGTTTTTACCATAAAAGGGTCAAGTGCTTTTTCTGCATCATTTGAAATGATCATGTGGGGCACCTGGGTGGCTCAGTCAGTTAAGCGTCTGACTTCGGCTTGGGTCATGATCTCACAGTTCCTGGGTTCAAGCCCCACGTCGGGCTCTGTGCTGACAGCTCAGAGCCTGGAGCTTACTTTGGATTCTGTCTCCCTCCCCCACTCATGTTTTGTCTCTCAAAATTAAATAAACGTTAAAAAATATGAAATGATGACGTGAGTTTTGTACCTCATAATGATAATGTGTTTTATCACATTTATTGATTTGCTTGTGTTAAATCATCCTTATATTCCAGGAATATACTTCACTAGAGTACAACATATAATCCTTTTAACGTGTTTGCTGCTATTTTGTTGAGAATTCTTACATCAGTATTCATCAAGGATAATGGTCTATTTTCTTTTCTTGTAGTATCTTTGTCTTGCTTTTGTATCAAGGAATGTTGACCCCAATAGAATGAGCTTAGAAATGTTCCCTATTCTTCAATTTTTGGATGAGTTGCAGAAAAGTGATGTTAATTTTTTAAAATATTTGATAGAGTTCTGTAGTGAAGCTATCTGGTCCTGGGCTTTTCTTTGTTAGGAAGTTTTCCATTACTGATTCCACATCCTTACTTGTTTTTGGTATGCTAAAATTTTCTATTTCTTCATGACTGAATCTTGATAGGTTGTGTGTTTCTAAGAATTTATCCATTTCTTCTAGGTTAGCCAGTTTTTTGGTGTATAATAGTTCACATTATTCTCTTATAAGCCTTATTATTTCTTTGGCATTGCTTATAATGTCTCCTCTTTCACTTCTTATTTTAGTCTTTGAATCTTCTCTCTTTGTTTCTTAGTTAATCTAGAGAAAGTTTTGCTAATTTTGTTGATATTTTCAAAAAACAATCTTTTCATTTTGTTGATGTTTTTCTGTTATTTTTCTATTTTCTATTTCATTTACCTTTGTTCTGATCTTTATTATTTTCTTCTTTCTACTGGCTTTTGGCTTAGTTTATTCTTCTTTTTCTAATTTCTTGATGTGTGAAATTATTTTGTTGATTTGAGGTCTTTTTTCTTTTTTACATACACAGATCTCTAAACTTACCTTGTAGCACTGATTTCATTGCATCACATAAGCTTTGGTGTTTTGTGTTTTCGTTTCATTTATGTTAGAGTAATTTCTAATTTCCCTGTGACTTCTTTGATTCACTGGTTGTTTAAAAGTTGTTGTTTAATTTCCACATATTTGTGGCTCTTCTAGTTTTCCTTTTGCTGTTAATTTCTAGCTTCATTCTATTGCGATCAGAAAAGAGACTTTGTATGATTTCAAGTTTCTTGGTTGTTATAACCTGTTTCGTTACCTAAAATATGGTCTATCCTGAAGAATGTTTCATGTGTACTAAGAAGAATATGTATACTGTTATTGTTGGGTGAAATATTCTGTATGTGTGATTAGACACAAATGGTCTATGGTGTCATGCAAGTCATCTATCTCCTTATTCATCTTTTTCTGATTTTTCTATACATTTTTGAAAGTGGGCTATTGAAATCTCCTACTATTATTGTGTTGTTTGTTGCCTCTTTCTACCATCAATGCTGTGAAAATTTGCTTTATTTATCTAGGAGCTCTGAGGTTTGGTCCATGAATATCTATAATTACTATATCTTCTTGATGAACTGACCTTTTTATCACTATACAATGCTCTTCTATGTCTCTTGTAACCGTTTTTGACTTAGAGTTTATTTTTTTCTGATGTTAGTATAGCTATCCCTTTTACTTACTGTTTGCCCTACAGTTCTTACTTTTAGGTCCCAACATTTTACAGTCTCCCTTCAAGACCTTCGATGCTCCCCTCCTGTGGAGTGAGAGAGGGTGACTTGTGTTCGTTTTAGAAGTTAAATGTGTGCTACTAAGATATTTTATTATTTTTCCAGTAAATCTAGTAAACTAATGAGCAAGTTCTATAGTCATCTACATTTATGGTTGGCTCCCTCAGGGAAGAAAGTCCATAGAATATTAGACAATCTTGCCTGCACATTCATGAGGCTACTTCTTTAAAACCTCTCATTGCTCCTATGTAACCATCTCTGACCAATGAGGGGGTGATTCAGCACTGTAATTGAGTTTAAAGGACTCTCAACTCTTTAACCCTCCTTCATCTCGTCTTTTGCCAAGTGTGTTCTCTGACCTTAAAATCTAGAGTTGGCTGTGATCAGGGCTGGCAGAGGTCTTTGAAGACTTGTCTGTGAAGTCAGAAAAGGAAAAGAATAAAATGAAGATTCTTGCTGGATCTGTAATCAGCTTCTTTGCAGTTCAGGTCCTCCGAACTAACATAACACTCTGCTTTCAGAGTGAACCTTGTTTTCTTATCTGAGTTCTTAGGTTCCAAGGCTGCTCTTGTACCCTTCTATTGAGTGGGACTCAAAGTAATCTCTGAGAGCACTGCCTATAGGGAAGACCACTCACTAGCTGCTGCAGCTATGACTATACAAGTGACACACACTCACACTTTCATCTCCCTATACCACAGCCAGCCTCAGTTCTCACTGACTTCTATCCTTTGCAGAACAACATCTTCCTGTAAATGCAAATACACAGGTTGTCCATAACTGGCTTTCTGCCTGTGGCTCTTTGATAGAAATAAGGCTAATAATAGAGTTTTGTGTGAAAATAGAGAGCTGAATCACATCAAATAATCATGAGGCATTCTGCTGATTAATGGGCTGATTGTCCTGAAGGTCATCTGGTCTGAGCTTGGCTAGAAATCATTAAAACGTGGGTTGTTACTCAAAGCAACAGCCGCCACTTTTGAGCTTCAATTTTAGCCCAGAATAAGAGATGACACTCAAATTCTTGACTGTACCTTTAATTGAGGTTGCATCAGCTTGTCTTCATGTTTCCCCAAAGGGCAGCTAATCCTTGACGCATACAACCTGATTTTCCCCACTGTGGGATTCCCAAATGTCCAGTCTCCAGGTGTTTTTTTTCTTACTCCAGTTTCTATAAAAACTGGCTTTAAAAATATACATGAAAGTATACAAAATATAGAGTGTACAAATTGTACAATGTGTAGAGTTTGTTGAGCTAGTTGTGTATAAGCCCTTGGTTCCTCCCCCTATCTTTTCTTACTGTCATATATTTTCTTTTCTTCCTTTGGGCAAGGGTAGGAAAATGCTTTCCAATGTTTCTCCTAGAGAATAAAAGGAAGCCCTTAATAAAAACATTTTATCACTGAAAATAAAGCTGCCACAAGGGACAAACAAACAAAAGACATCATCAGGAAATGAAAACATCTTGGTAAGTTTCGATGTGGCAGCTTCCACTTCAGTGAGTTTTTACTGATGTGCAGTGGGTTTTTTTCCTCAATTATTTTATTGTCCTTTTTTAGTGAGAGGAAGTTATTATATTTTAATAGAAGATGACCACTTCAGCCTTGCTAAAGCAATAATTCAGGACAGATCATAAAGGTTAAGAAACTACCTCACCAATGACTGCCCATTCTGACCTTGCTGCTCATCTTGTCCTTGGGTTAGCCAATAGACCCTCTAATAGGAAGTTGGCCTTCCTATGAAGGCTTCTGTGTCTGACTTTTGCCAGTTTCTTGACTAACTTCTTCCATTTACCCCCTATACCCACCCCCACATACACACAAGAATCAGTACTCCTCAGGCCACACCATGTAAGACTCTCAAGCCATAAAGTTTTCTTTTACAGATCTTGACATCACGCAAAGGACTGGAGGTCTTCATGTATGTTCCCTGGAATCAATGCTCTTCTTTTGTTATTTTTTTTGTTTTGAAAAGGTTTATTTTCTTCTTAATTCAAAAATATCTCCTTTGTTTCATCAGCTAAGGTGAACCCCTGTGGATTCTAAAAGCTTAGTCTTTCTCACCAGTGTCTATCTGCTCTTTAATCTTTAACTAATAGCACATGCTATCCCCTGAACCAGGCCAAGGGACTCTCTCTGGGGCAAATCTGGTGCTCTTGGGCTTGGTAATTTAAAATATGAATAACTGAGAGGACTCAATGTGGTAGAACCCCCTTTTCTCATTTTTCCCCTTTTTGGCAAATGAATGGATTTCTTAAAATGTTTAAAACAGAGAATAGTACCATGTAGTTAATGAGAACAAATGTGCAATCTGCATTAGAAAGATTTCCTCAAGTAAGTCTAGAGATTTCCTCATGGATGACTGCATATTCTGGAGCCCTAAGTGTTTTAATGTGAGCATTCTTCTCTCTATTAAACCCTAACTTCAGGTGCACCTGTGTGGCTTAGTTCATTAAGTGTCTAGCTCTGGATTTCAGCTCAGGTCATAATCTCACATTTCATGGGTTTGAGCCCGCATCTGGCTCTGCGCTAACAGTACAGAGTCTGCTTAGGATTCTCTCTCTCCCTGTCTCTCTGCCCCTTTCCCGCTCATGCTGTATTTTTCTCTCTCAAAATAATAAAATAAAATAAAATAAAATAATTTTAAAAACCCCTAACTTCAGGTCTAGCCAGTGGACCCTCAAAACTAGGAGTTTGCCTTTCCAGGATGTTCTCTGCATTTTCGCTATTTTTCATTGACTGGAAGCCAGACCTTTGGCAGACCTCTACGTTGTGCTACCACAAAAATCAGTATTCTCGCTCCATTATCCACTTAAGCCTTAAAGTCTTATTCTAAATGTCCTGACACCACACAAAGGAATAGTGGCCTTCACGTGTTATTCCACAAAGGGATACTACTAATAGTTTACTAGATTTTTAAGATTGTATACTACTTATAACTTCTGTTTCAACAGCAAGGACCACAGTCGTGTGGTTGGTCAAGGTGAAACTTTGTTTGTCCTAAAAGTTTCTCCCTTGTCAATGTCTACCAGTTGTGTTACTTTTAAAAAACAGTGCATTGCTACCCCTGTATCCAGTCTTCTGACTGTTTCCTGACAGTTCTTCCCTCTGGACACACATGTGGCTGGACACAAAAATCCCTGGCAGTGTTTAAGGAGCCTCAAGGAGCCATGGCCACAGCTTATCAGTCGAGATGCTGAGAAGAGGTGTACCTGAGGCCTGGACTGTAGTGAGAGTACTTTGGAAGGTCAAGGTCAGTTTAATGTATCAGAGAAGAAGTATTTGTGTACCTCAGTGGCATTTTGTACTGGTTCTTTTTCTCCGCCTGCCCAGGATCTCAAAGGAAGCTCCCAGCCTCTTTCAGAATATAGAAAATCAGATCCTTCTCCTTGAGCACAGGCTGAGAGGAGTCTGAGAGGGAGGCCTAGAGGCTGCTTGGGCAAAAGTGACTGGTAAAGAAACCCCTACCTCTTTGGCAGGGAAGTGACTGGGTTCCAAGTTGCTGGCAGAATGTGGTGTGAGTATGATCAGTCAAGAGAACTGATTTGGTACAGAGGGTAAGAAAAGACAATGAGGCTCATGACTTTTTCATATTGAGAAAAAGGAGAATGAGACAGCCATAGAAGACATCCCATGAACCTATTGCAGGAAGCACCCCACCTCCACTCTGACCTCCCACCATTGGCTCCCTTTTCCCCTCTGACTGAGGGACATGGGCTGCAAATACATAGAAATCTTGGTTTTACTCATACAAATCAGGCCTAACTGATCTGGTGGAGTCTAATGTGGAATTGTGAGGAGGAATGGTAACTGAAAATTGTAGGAGAAAACAATCATCAGGTGAATGGAGTCCAGGAGACAATGAGAAGGAGAAGAACAGTCATACATCATGCTAGGAGATGCCATGTGCTCCCCATCTGTTTGGTGTGGAAAATATGGTTATATTGCCTGACACCCTGTTCCAAGGCCTCCTTGATTACTTGAGCCATAAATGCATGCCCTGGCACCACACCACACTCAAGACTGGTGCGCTTCATGTGTTATTCTTCTTAATGAGATCTACTATTTTGTAGAGCTTTAAAAATTTTTTAAGTATGTTTTTAGATACTTTCTTCTTTTTGTCCTTTGTATTTATTTTATATTTGTTTCTGTTGTTTGTTTATTTTTCCTCTTCAGTTTAAGTGGATGGCCTTTAGATGCTGTAGCTGCTCAATATGGTTTGCTGTGTAAGCTGACCTTATTCTGGTTAGCCTTCTCCCTTTTGGGTTTGTTTATTGCCAGTACCTTACCCTGAGCTTTGCTTTTTTTGAACAAAAACTAAAAACTGATTTAGCCTCCAGAAATTAAAATAGTCAGTGAAAGAATGGATCATTGATAGGGCTGGGTGTGATAGTCCCCTATTTTTCTTGACTTTCATTTTTGTCTTATTTTCCTTTCTTGGTGAGAGGAAATAATTTGTCTCTTTTAATGGAAGACAAAACCTGGTAGTTAGCTAGAGAAAAAAAACATGGGCATATATTTTGTCCCCTTTTTAATAGAACCCACTATTCTCTTGACCTTGGGTCTAAAAAATGGAACCCCTAAGCAGTGAGTTTGTCTTCCCAAAAGGCCCTTTGCATTCATCTTGGTGATTCACTAGAAACCAGCTTCTTGACTGACCTTTCTTACACTCTCACCAACTGCCACAAGAATCGGGGTTCCTGGTGAACCCTCAAAGCCTCCTTCCTTGAGCTACTTAAACCAAAAATCTTCTGTTAAATACACTGGCACTAAATGAAAGTGTGGTGGTTCTCAAGCATTATCCATTAAAGGGATACTTCATGGTTGTCTTCTCTTTTGGAAATTTGAATTCATTTTCTCCTATTTAGACAAAAGTCCCCAAGCCTTGTAGCCAGCCAAGGTAAAAAACTATTGGTCATCACATCAGCTTGAAGACTCCCTGTCCAATGTCTTAAAGTTATATAATTATTTAATAATGATTTGTTGTACTCAGAGTGTTCCTAGAGTGAGCCTTTAGCCAATGGCTTTCTCTCTCTTTTCCTTCCTGTTTCTCTTGCTGCCAGCTTGGATCCTACCTCCAGCTTTATGCCAAAAAGAAGCACACATGTGCACACACACGCACACACACACAGGCACACACACACACACACACACACACACACACAGTGTGTTCTCAAGAAATTTGTAAGTCTTTCACATGCATATATATAAACCTGAAAGGGCTGCATATGAGAGAGCCCTTTGGAGTGTTTTTTCCTTTGTGTGGAATGTCTATTTGGTGGGGGGAGGTTCATTGCTTTTTTTCATTATAAATTCATTTTATTCCTTGTTGCCTTTTTAGATATGTCCTCACTGGTATCTCCCTTTTCTGTAATCTTAAAATAGCAGCGCATGCTGTCATCTTCAGTCTAGCAAAACTGACCTTCATCTGCTTCAAGACCTCCTTACTCTTTCTCTTCTCAATTCCAGGCTTTGATGTCAAGATTTTTCCAAAAAAACAGTTTGAAAGATGTCTTCAAGAAACAAATATCCATTAAGATGCTAGTATAAATGACTGGCAAGTTTGTCATAAATCCTGACCATGCCCCCCTTTTTATGTTTTTCTTTATTTTAAAATTAAAGCTTGATTTTTTCTAGCTTATTTATTTAGAGATATCCTCAAACAGAAGGGTATGTAGGCCCTCTCCTCTGGGTCAAACAGCGGTGACCTTCCCTTAGGAGGTCCTGTGAATGGAGTGGTACCCTATGACAGTCCTTTAATGATAAAAGGAAGGAACTCTTAACTTGTAAAAATAAATGAATATAAATTTTCAGTTAACTAAAGAAAATAAAAGCATTCATTTTTCAGATGACTTCAAATTTGTATCCTTTGGTGTTTTAATCTGAGAACACTGCTTACCGAAACCATGAGTCAAACCAATAGACTCTCTTAACTGGAACCCTATCTTTGCAGAAGGCTGTTAGGCATTTCAGTTTTCTATTTACCAAAAGTGAGCTTTTTGCTTTACCCCTTTCTTTGCTGCCCCCGCCCACCACTAGCTTCCCGAAGCCACTAGAAATGACTGGGACCTACATGTGGTATATTAAAGTATTTTAAAAGTTAATTTACTAGATTTACTTTCCTTGGCAGACTTTCCTTTTCTCTAGTGTCACCTGACATCATGTGTTCACCCACAGTGGAGAGTCCTTAAGTAATGTTTACTTTTAATAACAGTGCATGTCAGCTTTTGGATCCAGCTGACTGACCTTCCTCTTCAGGTTTTGGAGGAAGGCTGAGGAAGCAAAATCTCAGAGTCTCCAGAAGAGGCCATTTGGGTGACATTTGACCAAGAAGACCACACCAAGACTGTCTCCAGGTGCCACGCACATGATAATGTTCAAGGTCAAGCCTGCAGCTGCCTTTGAACTGAGTCAAAACCTGGAGCCTTTCTGAGCCTTTAACATTGTGTGCCTGCTTTAACTTGCATTCCCCAAATGCAATGTGTAGTAACTCCTCATTAAGGATGAGCAGATGAGACCTTTCTTGTCACCAGGTCTGAGATGAAAGTCTACATAGGATGGAGTTATCCTTCAGAAAGCAGCAGGACTTGAGTACCTGTCTTAAAGAAATCTCATCTTGTTTGGAGAGCAGTGTAGAATGTGAGCGGCTGCTGATCACTAGGACACACATTCCCAAGAGTGTGGCAAATTCTGATACAGATGTACACGTGTCAAGAACCCCAGTTTCCACAGAAAGGGCAGCCAAAGGCAGTGTTGCTGAGATATGTCCCTGAGGGTCCTGGAAGCCCCACCTCTTTGGCTAAGGAGACCCACCTGTCCCACGGACCCAGCAGAGATATGTGGGAGAACGAGATGGGAACTGATTCCCAAGAGGTATAAAGGATGGTCCTCTGGAGAAGATGCACCTGTGCCACTAGATGGGACAGAATAATCACACCTCATGCTAGGACACCCTATCTGAGTCATGTCTGTCTGGGGGACACGATGATGCCAGTTGTGAAAAAAAGCACAAATGCACTGGGGAGGACAGGGTTTCTGAGATCAAGGTCGGCTCTTACCAGGCCAGTGACCTTCATTCCTCCATTTAAAGGCCTGATTCCTTGCAAACTAGTACAGCCACTCTGGAAAATGGTGTGGAGTTTCCTCAAAAGAATGCAAATAGAACTACTCTATGACCCAGTAATAGCACTGCTAGGAATCTACCCAAGAGATGCAGGAATGCTGATGCATAGGGGCACGTGTACCCCGATGTTCATAGCAGCACCTTTGACAATAGCCAAATCATGGGAAGAGACTAAGTGTCCATCAACTGACGAATGGATAAAGAAGATGCGGTATATATATATATATACATATATATATATATATATATATATATATATACAATGGAATACTATGCAGCAATGAAAAAGAATGAAATCTGGCCATGTGTGGCAACATGGATGGAACTGGAGGGTATTATGCTGAGTGAAATAAGTCAGTCAGAGAAAGACAGTATCATACACATACATACATACATACATACATACATACACTTTTCACACATAGTGGATTTTGAGAGACTTAGCAGAAAACCATGGGGGACGGGAAGAGGGGAAAGAAAAAAAAAGCCACATAGAGGGAGGGAGACAAAACATAAGAGACTCTTAAATACTAAGAACAAACTGAGGGTTGATGGGGGCGTATGGGAGAGGGGAGAGAGGGTGATGGGCACTGAGCAGGGCACGGGCTGAGATGAGCACTGGGTGTTGTATGGAAACTAATCTGACAATAAATTGTTAAAAAAATAAATAAAATAAAACAATTACTTATTAGAAATATTCACACAATACATACATACATACATACATACATACATACATACATACCTGATTCCTTTTCTCAAATTCTCACTCTCTGATGCTGGATCTGAGTGAACTCAACCTCCTTGTTTGGTTTCTTTCAATGACAATAAAGTCTCCTTTTACTGCACAATTATACACTATTTACCATTATACACTCTCTGCCATGCACTGGAATCAGACTTTTGTCTGGCTCCCAGACAGAAAGTATGTGGGCCACAAATTCTATACAGAGGGGAGGAAACAGTGAAGTCGACTTGCACTTATGAGTGTCTCTTGGTGTATCCAAGGTAGAAAAGGTACATCCTTCACATCTTGGGCTTCCTAATTATGAATATCCCACTTCAAGAGAAAAAATAATCATTATCTCAGAGGACTAACCAAAATGTTCATCACATGAAGGTATAAATGAAGAGGAAGCTTTCCTATGGTAGCTGCACTGCTTTTCCTTCCTTTTATAGTGACGAGAAAGAATTTGTATCTTTAATGAAGAATAATGTCTTGTAGTTAGTTAAAGCATGAATCTGTGTGCATTTTCATTTTAGATATTTCTTCCTGCTGGCTGAATATTCTGCAACCTTAATTTGTATAATGTGACTAATGGTGTGACCTTGGGCAAGTCACTGGACCACCTAGCTTCCTCATCAGCAAAGTGGAGATTCTGGATTGGAGAAAAGACTTTTAAATTTTGTTGAGTATGACCTACATAAGGAATAGATTTTACAAGGAGACTCCATTTTTTTGTGTAGAGAACTAAACATTTTTTGAAACTAGCACATACCACTACTTGTGAGCAAGAGACTCTGATAGTTTTTGTTCTATTTACTATTTTTAAAAATACTTCTTGTTGTGACTCATTAAACTGACTTTACAGTCCAGTAAGGATGGTGATTGGTAGTTTAAAGATCACGGCACTGAAAGGTCTTTAAGAATTGTTTTGCTGAGTGAAATAAGTCAGGCAGAGAAAGACAGATGCCATATGTTCCAACGCATAGGTAGGCTTTGGAAGACCTAGCAGAGAACCAGGGGGGAGGGGAAGAGGGGAAGGGGGTAAAAAAAGCCACAGAGAGGAAGGAAGACATGACATGAGAGACTCTCAAAGAATAAGAACAAACTGAGTGGTTAGGGGGGTGTGGGGGAGGGGAGAATGGGTGCCGGGCACAGAGAAGGGCACTCGTTGGGTTGAGCACTGGGTGTTTTATGGAAACCAATTTGACAATAAATTATTTTTAAAAAAAAGAATTGTTTTTCTGTTCTAAGGTTCTAAATAAAAATCAAAGGTATATATTGGAAACATGGCAAAACAAAATAACATTTACTGAGTCTCTCCTTTTGACCTTCCTTTGCATATCAGCAGTTATAAATTGAAAGTCAATGTTCTGCATCTCCAGGTAACAAGTCCCCTAGACACTGGTTCAAGCTTGATCTCGTAACCTGGACACACAACAGCAGGTATCCCAATGTATTTAGCATCTCTAAACCTCAGGACTCTCATCTGTAAAAAGAGGATATAATGAAGACCTTACAGGTTGTAATGAGTGCAAATGAGATCCTAGGTATGAAGGTGTCCATAGGGGCCATGACCTGTGGGTCCCTTGGGCTAAACATGATCTGCATGCATGATCTGTCATGTATTATGCACACCCTCCACTTTGCCACTCTCCTCAACTTCCAAATTTGACTTGTGAAAATAACAAAGGATGCATATATACACAGAAGGAACTCAAGGGACATGTGCTTTATTATGAATTAGAACTTTGGTTCTTACCTCCTCCCATTGGGACAAGGGTATATGTTTGCCTGAGCTCCTTTTACCTAAGCAGTCAAAACACAGCTTCAATTCCTTAAACTCTCTACTTATTAAGGGAGAGAAAGCCCCAGGTCACCTTGCTTCACTACTATTCTTTTTTAAGTTTACTTATTTATTTATAAAGAAAGAGAACACAATCTGGGAAGGGACAGAGAGACGGGGAAAGAGAGAAACCCAAGCAGGCTCAGCACTGTCAGCACAGAGCCCGATGTGGGGCTCGAACTCACAAAACTGTGAGCTCATGACCTGAGCCAAAACCAAGAGTCAGACACTCAACGGACAGAACCACACAGGTGCCCCAATACTACTCTTAAGATGATCCAACATACTTAAAGAGAACTAAATAAAGGCTCTTTAACCTTTTCAACTTTTTTGCTCTATACCACCATCTACTTCATAGTAGGGTATTTTATCCTTAAACATTCCTTTTTTGGCCCTTCTTTCTTATTCATTAAGGAGGCAGGTATAGGAAAATGTTTAAGCTTTGAGATCCCCCCCATTTTCTTCCAGGGATTAGAGACTATAACTGACATTTGTTCTAAACGTCTTGTTTTCTTTCTTGATATCCGAGGGCTTAATAAGCAATCTTATGTTCAAATAGCAGTGTTGTTGTTCCTAACAAGGGAAAGCAGTGGATTATCAAAATCCTGTATGTATGTTGAAGCTGCACTTATATTCTTTGCTTTTGCTGTTTGTATCTTCCCTGAACCTAGAATATAAATCTCACAGGAACAGAAATGTCTGTCCTTTGTTCACAGATGGCTCTCAAGAGGTATGGTACATAGTATGTGCTCAATAAATGTGTTGAACTGATGACCCAGAAAATGAATAATTAAACCCTAGATTCACCTCCATTGGACTTTATTGAATGCATATATTTCTGTTATTTTATTGCCCCTCAAAGCCACGGCAAATTATTTACCTCATGCCCAAAGTATACACTAGAATTCACCCTTTAATTCTACTTCCTACTATAAACTATGCGTAGCTATGTTGTGCAGACTTATTGGAATGCTATGGTTAATGTGTGTAAGAAACATGCACACATTAAAAAAAATAACAAAAAAAATAAGAACCCCTTGGTGGTTCATTTGGTTAAGCATCTGACTTTGACTCAGGTCATGATCTCACACTTTGTGGGTTCGAGCCCCCTGTTAGGCTCTGTGCTAACAGCTCAGAGCCTAGAGCTGACTTCAGATTCTGTGTCTCCCTCTCTCTCTGCCCCCCCAACAGCTCATGCTCCATCTGTCTCTGTCTCTTGAAAATGAAAAAAAGTTAAAAAATTTAAAAAAAAGAAACACACACATTGCCAGTGATGTGCTACTTCAAAATTTAGCTTCTGTGTAAAATGTTGTATTGAAACCAATTTGACAATAAAAAGTTTTAAAAAATTAAATAAATAAATAAATAAAAGGAGTTACTAACCTGAAAAAAAAATGTAGGATTACAAAGTCTATCCCTTTGTCAAATCAATCTTTCATTTGAAATTTAAAGTTCTAACAAAATTAATCTTCCCAAAGATGAGTTAACTTAATAATCAAAATGCACACCTAATTGACTAAATAAATAAATTAATAAATAGTGAATACCTTCTAAAAATGTATAAAAAAAACATCATCCTCTCTCATTTTCTACTCATTCCATTGTCTCAGATTGAGGGATAGTAAAAATATGTTGCAGTCTAGGGTAAATTCATGAACTTTTTAAACTACCTCTGATGTTGAATTACTGCCACCCCGAATCTCTCACAATTCCATTTCAAAAAAAATTTTTTAATAGTTATTTATTTTTTAGAGAGAGAGTCAGAGCACGTGCAGGGTAGAGGCAGAGGGAGAGGGAGACACAGAATCCGAAGCAGGCTCCAGGCTCTGAGCTGTCAGCACAGAGCCCAAAACAGGGCTCCAACCCAGTAACCGTAAGATCATGACCTGGGTCAAGTCTGACACTTAACTGACTGAGCCACCCAGGCACCCCTGGGTGCCATTTCAAAAACTATAAGTTAATCATTAGGAGACAAAAGTGTTAGTCTATGCCTATACTCACAAGGGACAGAAAGCACAATCATGACCAAGAACTAAATGTGACCACAGCAATAGCTTAATTTATGTGTCTATTCTCCCATGGAAAACATTTCCCAGGCAAAAGCAATGCACTCCATATCCAATACATATTTTATTCTCTAGAGTTTTGTTACCAGTATAGACCATAGAAAATATTTAGATGTGATCTAGAACAAAATGGTCAGATAGGAACAAAGGAGAACAAAGGAGAGGAACAAAGAACAAAAGAAAGGAACACTCTTTTTATAGAAGAAAGGGGGAAGTTGGGAAGGGACTGTTGTAAACGAAAAGTCCATTGGGGTAATCTGGGAGCTGGAATTACAAAAAATTTATTGGGGTGATGTGAAAGCTGGAAGTATAGTGGTTCCTCACTGGCCAAGCTGTGACTATC
Source organism: Paguma larvata (assembly GCA_030068075.1). Lineage (NCBI taxonomy): Eukaryota > Metazoa > Chordata > Mammalia > Carnivora > Viverridae > Paguma > Paguma larvata. The sequence goes on from CM057830.1 coordinate 87,114,376, forward strand.
TTTCATTGGCTGGCCTGTTGCTGGGAGAGGAAAAACCTTCTTCTCTTGGATAGTAAAGCAGTATCCAGTTATAAGGCTAGTCTCTTACTGTTGGTTCTGTGATTGACTGTGAGTGGTAGAGCATGAGAGCTGCGTCTGTCAGCCTCCTGACTCCATGCTAGTGAGGTATCCTTTTATTGATTTTCACACAATTCATCTAGACTTTATTGAATGTATTGTGAAATCACAGAGAAAAAGGACAGTTGATCCAACTATTAGTTCTGTCAGGACATATGTAGTAAAATGATTCCAAATGAAGTCATCTCAGGTGTCTTCTTTACTAAGTTTGGACTTCCACAGGATTACATCCCATCAATTCCATTGTCCAGATTCCAGCATCTGCGAAGAAGCAATGTGGAAAAATTTTACCCTCAGCGCCCTGGTTTTGCCCTTAGTGCTGCGACAATTATCACATGTGTGGCAGTGTGCGGCTGGAGGTGTGCAGCTTCCCAGATGAATGGTACCCAAAGGACTCCCTTGAGACTCCGAGACTTTACTCCTCCTTGCCTTGTACCAAGTCTGTCCAAATGGAGAATCAGTCAGCTGGGCCCAAGCCCTTCAGGATGCTTTCATTTAAAGGCTGCAGCACAAGTAAACTTGCTTAGGGAATCTCTACCCTAGTCACCTAGGTGACTTCAGGTGGTGCTAGGAAAAAGAAATCTACCAAGAAAAAAGAATTGTGATGGTCACCATACACTGGAGAAAATAAATACACCACTGTGAACTCTCCTTTCTGAGTGGCACTTCAGGCATTCTTTTCTTATTGCAAATTTTCAAAAATATGTAGTATGCTATCTAAACCCACATACCCAGTCACTGGAGCTTTCCCATAAAGTCTGTCCCCACACATTTCAAATCTTTTAATTTCCAATTTCCACACTTCCTGTGAACGTGGTGCTTCAGAGCATCCCAAAATTGAAATAAAGATTGTCTCTATCTATGGTCTTCTAGTGAGCAAGGTAGCCCATAGTAGTAACTTGCTACTCAAAGCAGTCTACTACCTACTGTCCCCTCGTTACTTATCCTTAGCAAAATATTAAGGTATTTTTATTACTGGGCCACAAGACCTTGCTTTCTCCCCTGGAATTCTATGCTAACAACTGACTTATTTACACTACTTGGTGACTATGTTGATAAGAGAAACTTAAGCACATAGCCTTGATTTGTCCTGTTATACAATAACTAAAACACCCCCTTATTTTTTCCTCATTACCTCTGCCCAGCACTCTTTTTGGACTATTCCAAAGTATTTTCCATTCCAGATCACATTAAGCATGCCTGTATTTCAGGGTGCTAGAGAGGGATCCCTCCAGCCTTGTAAGAGTAATGCCCCTAAGACAACAGGTAAGAGTTTGGGAGATATGTGCACTTGTGCTATACTTAGGGAGAAGATTGCATTTAATGATGAAGATTTACAGACTTTTAAATGGGACGTTTTTGTCACAGCTTCAGTTAAAAATCCCAAAGCTGAAGATATTAAGAGTGAACTACCTGTCCACACATACACATTCTAAAAAAAGCATCAGGCAGCTGCTAGACACCCACTCTAAGGATTTCTAGCATGTTTAAACTGCTCCTGTGAACCTCACCTCACCCCCACCCCAGCTGAGCTATATGGTAGAAGTATGTTAAATTAAATTAATTCATGGGGATAATGAATTGTGGGGATATTGGGTTTTTTCCAGCCTGGATATTGCTTTATGTAACAGACAGTGGAAATGGAAAGAAAGAAGTACGCAGATAACAAAAAACAAAGGCCTGTTTCCTGATTCTTGGCAGTGTGGTTAGTGAGGTCTCATGACTCCAGAAAGGAAATGGCTATGGGATGTGTGTCTAAGATAGGACAAAAAGAAATCTCATGAAATATACCAATGTCCCAAATGTGGAATGGATGCAATAGAAAAATTACTTTGTCCTAAGCAGGAATTGAACAGTAGCTCTCCGCTGTGCCCCATGAGTCATCAGAGAGGGATAGTAGCAACAAGGCGGTGGCAACATGTATGACCTAATAGACGAGAATCAGATGGCTCCACCTTTCCCTCTTCTCAATGCCTTGATAGTGTGTAAGATCTCACTTGAAGGAGTATCCATTACTTAGGCTGATTATCGTATGGGGGTAGACTCTTAATAAGACAACAAATGTTTTACTGAGGGTAATGGGGAAGGGAAGAATATAGCTGGGCCTTCTGGCACAGTTTGAGCATTATCATGATACTTGGCAGATCTGGGAAGGATAATATACTAAAATCTAAGGATTCTTCTGGGAAAGAATCCTATGAAAAGAACCAAGATGAACAAATTTGATTCAATGGAAATAGATAAATATTGGAAGACACAGGAGAAGTAGACTTTAAGTATAGCATGGTGTGTATCAGAATGTATTTTGGGCCAGGCCTCAGAGACTTAAGTCTGAACCCCTTGGCAAGGAGGCTGCAGTAAACAGAGTAAATCTCCATAGGACTTTGAAAGCCAAAGAATCAGCAGCATTGGTGTCAACAGCTTTGGCAGTAATAGGATGTACTATCTTTGAGGCAGTGTCAGTACTCTAAATGCAGGCATCCACAGCATTGTCACAAGGAAGAATTCAGCACCAGTAATGTTGCCTTGGTCCAAAAAAGAGTTAAGGCATTAGTGTTCCTGGTGAAAGCATCAGCATCCTGAAGTCATCTGTAGAGAGTAGCAACAAGAAACATTTTAAAAGTAGATAGGACAGAAGTTGGCTGAGATCTTGTAGAAGGATATTATTGCAAGGGCTGCAAGCTGGGTAAATTACTCAAGAAGCTCATGTTCAGACCCTATTTGGCTGTTCCCAGTATATTCCAACTCCATTTCACCATCCTAGTCAAGGCTACTGATTGGACAATGGCAAGGAAAGGGGCCAATAAAGAGTGGATTTTGTAGTAACAGGAAGAAGAATCCTTAGGTGACTTGGAGAGTAAAACTCCATATGAGATTTTCACATTGACTACAGAATTCCTTCAGATTTATGGATGAGATTTAATGTGTATCTAGCTTCTCCCTCTCTCCTCCTTTCCAGACAAGACCATGTGGACACAAACATTTTTTCCAGGATGACATCAGTATCCTGACTCATTACATTGCCCCTGTTTAACAGGAAACTAAGAAAAAGTGGTAAAGAAAGTCAACCAATCGATAAACAACGACAGTGTCTGATGTGATCAGCAGGGACTTTTACCACTTTTATGAGAAAAACACAAATAAAACTTTATACTTTTTTAACATTACATTTTTTTCTATTACTTTTTTAAGCTTAGTGTAAACATAAAATACCCAGATACTGAAAGATTCCCATTTCAGAAAGGAAATCTTCAAACAAACATCAACTTTGCTCATTTTCTAAGTGGTACCTTCAGCTCCACAGCCCTAAAATTTAGCAGAAATAATGTTGTTGAGACATCTGAAACCTGCCAACACGACCAATAAAAAGGAGCTTCCAATTAGAGTCTCCAGTCCCAGGAAGCTTTCAATGACATTATTACCGCATAACAGAAACCCATGTGTAACTATTTTTATGGCCTGGATGATGACATACAGATATGGAACATATTTTTCAAACCAAAAATGGGGACAGATGGTTTATCAAGATTTTCTTTTCTGATTTGCTAATGTATTATGAACATTCCTACAAATGAATAAAAATTAAATCACATTTAGTCATACATTTACATTTTCTTTATTTAAAATAAAATAGTTGAAAAATCAAAACTGTTCCAGTAATACCTGCATGTATTTTTTTACTTACTTGTGCAACTAGCATATTGATAACTATTTCAGCTCTATTCAACAAGCATCCTAGAATCCCTCAATCCCTCGCCTCTCCCTGCTCTCTATCTTGCCACCATACACAAACATCTGTTTTGTTTATATCTGCTGAGTTCTGCAATAGAAAGTTGGCTCCACTACAAATATATGCCATTTAATCTCAGTTCAACGTTAATTACTGATTGACAATTCCTTTTTCATCCCTATGCTGATGCCCATTAAACAGTTGTTCAAAATTATTTCTCTTTTCATGGGTTCTCAATCCTCAAAGAAGAAAATCAAAGGAAGGGAACAAAACAATTTTGAAAAAGTGTAATTCATGAAAATGTCTTTGAAAGAGGATTTAAAACTGCATGTTAAAATGGGAAATTGACCTAACCAAAGCAACCAACACAGAAATATATTCTAGTAAAATTGCTAGACTTTAAGGTGAAAAATTCAGTAAAAGGGCCAAAATCACTCATAAGAGAGAGGAAAGTAGATTATCATAAGATTATTACAACAAATTATTATGCCATCAGAAAATGGAATAGCATATTTAAAATACTCAAGGAAAGAAAATGTGAACCAAAAACGTTATACCCAGGATAATTTTCAAATAAAAATCCACAAACAAATTTATCAACATATAAGAATTCAGGGAATATTGTTCCCACAAGTCCCTCCTTATTTTAGAGAATGAGTTTCTAACAATTAAAACACCTGGAGAGATATCATCAACCTAAAGATGGATGGCATTGATCATTAATGGAAGAAAAGAAAGGCAACCAACCATTACATACCTCCAAACAGAACACACCACCACCTATGAAGCCAAAAGTAAAAAAAAAAAATAAACCCCAATCTGATCCAGATTGTAGAACCAGTTAAAATCTATAGGAAATTCAGGACAGAGCGACATATAACAGAGGATGTCATTAAGGAAAATCAAGACTGTGGGAAACTCTAGAGGATAAAAGACACCATTTCTTTAACAGATGAATTGCAAAGGCAAGCAGGATAGTCCCTGGATTAAAAGAGACTTATCATGGGCAAGTCGCCTGGGTGTCTCAGTCAGTTAAACATCAGACTTCGGCTCAGGGCATGATCTCATAGTTCATGAGTTTGAGCCCCACATCAGGCCCCACATTAAGGAGAAAGCATAACTAAACTAAGTGCTTAAGAAGGAACACTTGAATGATAAAGTTTTAAAGAAAAAAACTTAAAAGTCACTACCGTAAAGGTCAGGACTATGATTACTTTTGAGGAGAGGGAAGGTCCTGTGATTAGGATAGGTAGATAGCAAAATTCTATATTTTTTACCTACATTGTGGTTATAAAGCTGTTTGCCTCATAGAGACTGATTAACTCATACATTCATTTTAAGGAGTTTCTTATATCTGTTAGATTTTACATTTTAAAAAAAGTATTTTTTAGAAAACACTATATGTTCTTTTGCATATGTTATCCTTCTATCTTACAGCAGTGAGGCATTAAGGTCTAGCACAAAATACACATAATTATACATAGCAGGGCAAGTCTAGAATGGTCTAGTTGCTTAGGACATAAAGAACTACACAAGGTTTATTCAGATTCCTGCAGTAAAGAAGAAAAAAAAAAGAGGAAGAGGAGATGAAGGAGAGAAAGAAGAAGAGGAAGAAGGAGGAGATGAGGAGGAAAAGGAAGAGGAGGAGGAGGAGAAAAAGAAAGAGAAAGAGAGAGGGGGAGGGTGAAGGAGGAGAGTGAGTAGGGAGGGAGAGGGAATGAGGGAAGGAGAGGAGACAGACATCATAAAATACATTTCTCTTCTTTTATCCATGAAAAGGGTCATCATTTCTATCATTTCTCTTATAAGTGGTGTTTCCTCATGTTTTCAACAAAGTAAGCCATGGAGAACTGTTTAAGAGAATAGTTATGAACAAAGACTTAACCAAATACTGGCAACTGACACCATTGCCTACAGAAGACCAAGGCCAACAAAAGCCATACCTAGAAACCTCCTAATGTGCTGCTAAAGTTGAAATTTCCCACTTTATACTTTTATTTATACTGCCACTTAACACCAGTGGTTATGAAAGATTAAAGCCAGAAAAATCAACAACTCTGAGGATTTTGTAATATTTTACTAAACTTTAAGTTTGCACTGCTAGGGCTGTGCTTTAAAGTTCAATATACCCATGTAAATAATGGAAGGTGAATTTATCTGGAAGCAAGATTTGGGCTAGCCCCAGCTACACTCTAGATGAAATCACTTAAAACGTTGAACCTGTCTCCTCATATAACAGGTGATACCAAAATTTCGTTGAAGCTCTCTATCTCTAAAGGGTTTAACAAATTGATTTTGAGTAGCACTATCTTTCTATGGAGATAGGAAATAAAGTTTAAAAACTCTTCCCCTCGAGTTAACTGTAGTTGAAAAATGCCTTAAGAAAAATAAGGTTAAGCTATATTAGCATTATAAGAAATATTTTAAGTATAAGTTTTAGCTAAATATATAATCACAGGTATTCTAAGGAGCTGGCATTCCTGAGACTTTCTTTCCAGCATAATTTTGGAGATACAAAGAGATGTTTTTCTCTAAAGAGCTGAAAAAAGCATTGACTGGCTATATATAATGCACTACTCAACTAAGAAGTGTGTGGAAATAAAAAAGAAGGAGCCGGTTAAACCAGAATTCTGTTTCAGATAAATTTCAGAGCCAAATGTTGGGTCATCTTAACCTCTGGAAATAATGTTTACACTCAAAATATGGTTAGCATTATCATTTCTAGGAAAACTGATGCAAAAAATGCTTTCTGATAGAGAAAGTAGTCTATGGATCAAAAATGCTTATTAACCATTAATTGATATTAGTGTTCCAAACCCATTCTCCCACCATCACGAGAAAAGCCTAGAGTATGGTCTGACTGAGAATACTCTGGAGTCTGTCCTTTAGCACACTGCAACTGCCATCTCGTGGGACCATGCTGCTTAGAACAATAAAACACAACTCCTCATTCCCTCCAAATACTCACTAAAATCATTATAATAAAGTCAATTTACTCTTTGATATCTTACCCATCTAGAGAAAGGCTTTGACTTTAAATTCCGATTCTGATCCTTCTCTTGCTGCTCTCAAATGGGAGTGGAGGGTTCAACACCTCACTGGCACATCTCTCAAAAGTCTAGCAGTCCAGTTTTCAAGATGTATGCTTCTTTGTTACTGGCCTTGCAGATCGTGGTTGGCTGGCCACTATCTGCATACATTTCTACCCACTTGAAGACTTAATCAATGATTCCTGACTACTTGCAATTCTCTGTCCTCTCCCGGTTGCCCATGTTCCTTTCTACTGTAAGGTTCCTGGCTTGTTCACCCACAATCCGCATTCCCTGGCTGTGCAATTGTCCACTTTCCTTTCCACTAAGAAAGCAGATTTGCTTTCTATTGTAGTTGGAATTTCATATCCATTGGCAGACTTCTCATCTGCTGCCACTGTAGCTGGAACTCCCTGCCCACTTTAGCTGTCCACTTTCTTTTCTACCATGACACAGGACAATGTTGCCACTATTCTAGAGTTCCCTGCCCACTCTGAGATAAGACTTCCACCGCTTCTGTTGATCATAGCTCACCTCTACCTTGTCCTGGTGTCTTCCTATTCCTAGGAGATTCTCTCATGCTCCTACCTATATTTATTCACCAATATTGCACTTTGGGATAAAAATCAATGTCAGTCACATCTACATAGTCTTTTCAATAAACAAATGGTATATACCTCAGCTTATCTCGCCAGGTATTTGGTGGTGACTTTTTTCCCCCTCCTTCTTCAGGTAAGATTTATTTATATACTTCAGGCAAAACTAATAACTAGTCCAGGGGCATTTGGGTGGCTCAGTTGGTTAAGCATGTGACTCTTGATCTTGGCTCGGGTCACGATCTCACGGTTTGTAAGTTCAAGCCCTGTATTGGGCTCCATACTGACAGTGCAGAGCCTGCATGGGATTCTCTCTCTCCTTCCCTCTCTGCCCCTCTCCCATGTGTGATCTCTCTCTCTCTCTCTCTCTCTCAATGTAAATAAATAAACTTTAAAAAAAAACCTAATAACTAGTCCAGAAACAAACACCACTGCAATTATTTTGAGATGATACTTTTCTTCCTCTTTCTTCAAATCAGCATTTACTTATACTGATCAGGACCCATGACCAATTTGCCCAGGATCCTAGATCACTGGGACTCATTTTGGTATTAGCATTTGTCCCTCTCTTCTTTCATATCAACATTTACTTATAATGATTAGACAATACAAGTAACTAGTCTAGAAACAAACATCACTTCATGCAATTTTGGGAGTGGCTTTTTTCTTTCTCCCTCTTCAGAGAAGGGGAAGCTTATATGGATTAGACCCCATGACTAATTCATCCAGAATCCAATATCACTTGGATTAACTTTAGTGGTGACAGTTTTGCCCTTCCTCCTTCAAATAAATGTTTACTTCGATGGATCAGGAAACACAGTACAGAAACAAACATTGCTGGATGTTATTTTGACAATGATTTCTTAACCCTCTCTTCCTTCAAATAAGCACTTAAATATATTCACCAGACCCCATAACTATCTCATCTAGCCTCAAATGTCAATGGAATTAACTTCAGTGTCCACCTAGAGTCTAAAATATCCCCTGGGATTTGGAGTTTTGTCAGTTTCTTTGCCTAGTCCCAACCTCAAGTTTTGCCTTTTTCTAGTACCACTCTTATTCTTTCCACTCTATTTAGTAGTCTATGTCTCTTTTCTTCCCCATAAGAGTAAAAGATTCTTCAACTTGGCATCTGTAAATTATTGGATATCTGGTTTAAGGAGTGTCTGAGGCTGACACACTCGAGTCCTGATATTGGATGTGCAGAGTCCATATTTAAAGATACAAAGGTCTGCCTAAGTGGCTCAATCAGTTAAGCATTTGACTTTGGCTCCGGTCATGATCTCATGGCTTGTGTGTTTGAGTCCCACATTGGGCTCTCTGTTGTCAGTGCAGAGCCTGCTTCAGACCTCTGCTTCCCTCTCTCTCTACCCCTCCCCTGTTCTCTCTCTCTCTCTCTCTCTCTCTCTCTCTCTCTCTCTCTCTCTTGCTCAATAAAATAAAATAAAAATATAAAGAAGGAGAAAGGAGGAATGGAAGGAAATCAAAATAATACAAAGAAACTGGTCCCATAATGTGGCTTGTAATCAGAAAAACCTGAAAGGTGCCGGCTTTGATAAAGGAAAGAAAATCTACATAATAAGAGTAGTTGGTCCACTGTCTATTTAGAATCTTGAGAGTCATGATCATATATGATAACAGCCTCCCTATCCAGAAACAACCTCTGCTGGGCTCTGCCTTGTGTCACATAGCTCTTTTCCAGAAGTTCTGTCTTCATATGATATTTTCACAAAAGGTGGAAAAACTGAAGCATTTGGGTTAATCTAAGTTCTACTTCCAGCTATTGTAGTATTTTGGGGTCACTTTTTGCCTAGTCTCTTCAGGAGCAAGAAAAATATCCAAACCATCAAACTGTGGTTCATTGGGATCCAAAGTATAATGTTGTCCAAAAAAGTACCATCAATTCCCTGAGCTTCAATTTCTTCAGATGGTTTGATTAGACAATTCAGTTTTCAGTCTGGAAAACATTTACTGAGTGCCTATTATGTGGCAAATGTTGTGCAAAACTCTGGAGATATCAGGAGGAAGCAGACAAACCCCTCTCTCTATTGACTTTAAGAGTCTAGTGGAGGAAACAGACAGATAAATTATGCTACAAGTGTAATTATACTGCAATTTGTGTAATAATAGCAGTATGTGCAAGGTGCCAGAGAGGAGAAAATGGCTCCTGGTAATGAGGAAGTCTTCAAATAGCAAGTGATATTTAATCTAGGTCCTAAGGGATAAGGAAGAGTTTAATGGACTTAATAGGTGAAATCTTAAGATAGTGCACTCCAAGCAGGAGAAAAGCCTTCACAAAGGTAGAGAAGCATCAAAGTGCCTAGTCAGTTTTGACAACATCAAGAAATGTGAAATGACCAGAAATCAGTATCTAATAATAGTAACGTCTAACACGAATTGAGCACTTCATATGAACCAGGAGTTGTTCTGGAATCAGTGTAAAAATACTAATGAAATATTTTCCTTTTTTTAAATTTGATATATATTTTATACCTGCTTACATCTCAGTTCAAGCCAGCCACATCTCAGGTGCTCAATAGCCACTTGAGTCAGCGACTGCCATATTGGACAACTCAGCTCTAAGTGACACTCTTTGTTGTGCTATATTGTTTAGAGGCTTTTGTTGTTGTTGTTTTGTTTTTTCTTCTGCTTCAACAATATCACAGTTCATATGGTCATCCAAGGTGATCCCCTGTGGAAACTGAAGACCTAGAGACTCCCTTAAGCAACCTCTTCTGTGGTCTTCAAATTTGCTACCCCTTGGTTCAGGTCAATTCGTCCTCCTCTGGAGAGCTTTTGTATTCTTAGGCTTGTCCTGTAGCTAAACAAATGTGCATACCTGTATCTTAGCATAGGCATGATGATCAAGGACCCTGTCAGCTCTAACATTACACAATTCCAAAATCAGTTAACTAGTGTATTTTCAAAGATAACAAACGTAAACTTTTAATGAAAAGAAAATAAAGATGACAGAGCCCATATTAAATTGTCTTTATTTTCATTTTAGCTAAAAGCTCCCTCTTGTGTCCAGACTGGGGATTTCCTTGAAGGCTTACAAAAACAAAAAAACAAAACAAAACAAAAAAACAGCTCCCCTGTGGTTTATATTTTCCTAACATTCTTCCGTAATATTCATTTTTGCCAATAAATGTGCATTAATGTTATAATCAAACAGAAACAGTATAATAAAAAGAAAAAAACAAGACTGTTTCTCCTCTAGATTTAAAGCTGCATCGTGTAAACACAAAAAATTCCAAGGAGTGGTATACCTTTCTCAAAGGGGTAGAAAGAGTTCATTGGGATTCAGTAACAAGTGGACAAAACAGACATGTTTAAAAATCAGCTCGGGTGAACCAGATCACTTTGGAGTTTGAAAACTATCTCTCTGGGCCCCAAAACTCTCATGTCTCCAATAAAAGGAGAAAAGAAAGAAAAAAGCCTCCCTTTTAGGGACCCAGGAGATCTGTAAGGTTCAAGAGTCCAGACACAGGGAATAGAGTAGCAGTGAAAGGTACCAGAAGCAGAGGTCCTAGTCTGCGTTTTTCCACTGGTGGAGGTGCTGGAGAATTAGGAAGAACATTATCTTAGGAAGCTGGAGGCCCAGGGGCTAGCATCCTAACTCTGCCTCTAAATAGGTGTGTGTGTGTGTGTGTGTGTGTGTGTGTGTGTGTGTGTGAGAGAGAGAGAGAGAGAGAGAGAGAGAGAGAGAGAGAGAGAGAGAGAATTTTAATAAAAAAAGATCAAAATGTTAATATTGATCACATAAGACTGCCCATTCCTTTCCGGGATCAGACTTCAGAATTTCCTCTGATGAGACTTTTCCATTCTGTCATCTAAGAGTCACACCCCGAAGGAGGCAAATTGTAAAGCAGGTGATGTTTCCCATCCTCCTATCTTACCTGTTTCCAGAGCTATCATTCCCATGAGAGTCCAAGGCCTGATGGCTCCCACTAAACTTCTGAGGAGCCTCTACTTTAGCATCCTGTGCAAACCAACAGCAATTTAGACCAACTTTCTTTCCACAGTAAAGTTTACCTATCAGACAAGTTGACAGTGGTTCAGCAGTGGTTACATTTGCAAGAACTGAAGGTTGGTGTGGAAGGAGTCAAACTTCTGTTGTATACCTTTTGTCAAGTTTAGACTGTTTACCATGTACACATTGTGTGGGTAAAAGTGTGTGTCCTTATGTGTGTATTAGACCAGAACATACTTTGCCTGTCAATTGGAATCTTGTTTTCTCATAGCCAAACACACTTGAGGAAAGTGGATACCCAGTGAAATATTACTGGCATCATATAATGATAGAAATGAAATACACAGCCCAGGAGTGTTGGCATTTCTGCAGGGCACTCAAGTAGAAACTTTCTAAGAATCAGAGTTTATTTGAGTCAGACATTGTTCTAGCTCCTGGGGTAAGACCCCAGGGTGATCTGATTCCAATTCCTGTCCTTTCTCCATCATATCATATACTTTCCTTCACCCTACAGTAGGGAATGGTAAATCTGTAGCTTGAAGAATTATTATTTGTTTAAAGAAGTCCTGAATAGAGAAGCAGGGACAGACACATGATCTAGGCCTGAAGCCTGGGGACAGTTGTTTCAGGAAATTTCTTTTTGTACTTTCTTTTCTCTCCATTCTCTTTTCTTGTCCTTCCCTTCCCTTCCCTTTCCTTCCCTTCCTTTTCCTTTCTTTTTGTGACAAAGGCTGAAAAAACACTTCCCTTCCTCTCATCTCCTAGAGACAGAGGTCAATAGAGTGGCAGCAGCAACAAGGATTTGGTGAAGGCTAATGTGTTGGCTGTGGTAACTATAGCTTGGGAAAGGATTAACAAGCTCACTTCCACTGATCAATGAAGTCTTGCTTTGGATGAGAGCACAGCTTACCCATGAAGCAGCAAAGAACAGCAGTTTTGTAGAGGAGGTAGGGAGAAGTAGGCTGTTGGAACATTGACTAGTTTTCTTTTTTTTTTTTAACTCAACACTATACTGAAAAAAAAGGTATGTGGGAAACAAAGGATTCTTGCCTCTTCTCATAAAAAAAAAATCAAGGGTCACATTTGGATTGGATTGTTACTACTAGTCATTGGGAAGGAAATAGCTTTGAGGGATTTAGGATACATCTGGGTCTTAACCATTTCAAGTACAAATCACACACAGAAAAGTATTGCATGTCAGGGACAGTGATGACATTTTTTCCTCTCTGTCTCCCCTTCTTCCTCCTCTTCCCTTTTTCTTCTTTTATCTCTCTCCTCTCTTTATCTCTCTGTCTCTTTCTCTCTCTCTCTCTCTCTCTCTCTCTCTCTCCTTCACCCCTCCCTTCTCCCTCCCTCTTCTCCCCCTCCTCTTCCCCCTCTCCTCCTTTTCCTCCCCCTCCTCCTCCTCCTTCTGCTGCTGCTGCTGCTTCTTCTGCTGCTGCTGCTGCTGCTGCTGCTGCTTCTTCTTCTTCTTCTTCTTCTTCTTCTTCTTCTTCTTCTTCTTCTCACCAATTCTCTCTCTCTCTCTCAGATAATCCAACCAGACAGTATCTTCAGAGATTGATTACAATTAAGTTGAGAGAAAGCAGAGTAGTTTAGTTCTCCCCTATAAAGCCCTATGCACAGATGGCAACTCAGTATTCACCAGGGAGTTCTCTGACTTCCCTTCTCCCTTAGGAGGGAGAGGATGTAAGCAGCTAGTCAGGCCCGCCTGCTGAATGGAGGCCAAATGTGGTGGAAATGACTGAGTGCTACTCCTGTGCTGTCGAATGGAGTTTGCCTTGAGAGCCAAACCCACTAAAATGGGGTCTGGAAGCTATCAGAGAAGCAATCTGATACATGTATGTTTTTACCCACAGTCGTCCATCACCAAGGAGTTTTGCATTTGAGGCATGTTGCATAGACTCAGGCAAGCTGCTGTATATCAACTATGATCAATTTTTAACATGCTGTAGTAATCTAAAGGGAAGCAGCCCTTGGAATCTACATACCATTTTTTTGTTCTTTTACTAATTTGACCTTCAGTGCCAAAAAAAAAAAAATTAAAGCAAAAACCTAAAAGGCAAGATGTAAATTGAGCCATCACTATTTCAGAAAGACCTAACTTACTTGTATGTTTGTCTGTAGCTACACAATAGAGTGTGCCTGTTTATGTAAAAACAATGAATTCAGGTAATGCTGTTTGAATTGTTTTGGCCACCTACTATGTTCCTAAGCATTGTGTTTAGTGCTGAGTACTTTGCATAAGTTAACGCTAAGGAGAAGCAATTCTTTCTTGCTCAAACAGGATGTGATACTTCAAAGCATTTTAGATAAATGAAACCAAAAAAAATATATCCAGTTTTCTGCTTAGAAAGGCTTTCAGTTAAGGAACTCATAAAACTGTATTGTGGACACTAGTATAAAGGAATTTGCAACAATATCTAGAAAAATGTACTATATTAGAAGTTGAAAATATGCAGTCCTAAAGTTTGTTAATATCCTCAACTATATAGCCTACAAAATTTTTATAAAATTCCAAGAAGGATAGATTGTGATTGGGGTTTCTTATTCAATCCCACACAGTCCCTAAAATCCTAGGGCAAGCACCAACCTTTTTTTTCTGTCTTTCCCTTGAATAGTGTTAGTCCTCCAAGTTTTTACCTTTGGCCCTCCTCTGTTCTCACTGTCATCTTCTCTCTGGTGATTTTTACCATCATCCATGGGCTGATGCTTTCCAAATCTAAATCTTCCATCTTGACATCTCCCTGGAGATCTAGACTCATATATTGAAAAATGTCCAGTGAACATCTCCACATAGATGCCTCCAAACCATCCAAAACTCAAGATGACCAAAACTAAACTCATTATTTTCTTCCAGATTCTATTCTCTATTCTTTATCTTGGTTGGTGAAACCAACCATCATTAAGACTATAAACCTGGGAATCTTTCTCAACTCCTTTCCCTTCAAATAGCATATCAAAGCAGTCACCAAGTCCACCCACCTTTATTTCTTCCCAGCCACTCCTCTCCTCTCTGTCAACACTGCCTTGCTTTAGTCCAGGCCCTATCATGAAGTGTGAACTGTTACAGTAATTTCCTGCTCGGTTTCCCTACTTCTGTTCTTGACTCTTCTAATCTCACTCCCTCCTATCCCACCTTCCACTGAAAGTCCAATAGGTGCATCAGTACATCTGGTAAGCCTCTGGTGAAGTTATTTCAATGACTCCTCTTCACCTACTAAATGAATCCAGACTCCATGGCATGGCATGGAAAGTCCCTTAAACTTGACCTTTGCCTTTCTCCTTAGCCCCATCTCCTACCACTCCCCTGTCCCTTACCTCTGATGCACTTTCTGCTCCATCAATACTGATATACTTGTGGTTCCTCCCACATTCCATGCTGCTGCATACCTCAGCATTTGTGTTATTTCTACAACTAAGAATGACAACCCTATCCCTACCTTGTCTTTGCTTGGGATAATTCTTTTCACCCTTCAAGACTTAATTCCAGAAGTTCCTCTTATGAGAAGCCTTTCCTGAACCCATCACCCTCCAGAGTAATGTTCTTTCTCTGTGCTTCAGCACCCTATGTATGTGTGTCTCTCTCACTGAATGTACCACACATTATATTGTAACTGTTGGTTTGCTCTTGATTTCAGGTCTGTCTTCTGCACTGTATTGTCAACTCCTTGACGTTAGAGTAGAGTCTGCATTGCAGTTGGATTTATCTCACCATTGTCATGGCTGCCATGTTAGTGCAGATCCCTCTCCCTGTGTGCAGCCTTTCCATATATTCAATTATTCTCTAGAGGGTAAAGTCCAAAATCCTTACAGTGACATACACAAATGGGTCTCGGCCAACCTTCAGGTCTGTTTCCTGACAATACATACCCTTCTCACACCTGTACTCCAATTATGCTCAACTGCCATGCGTTTTCCTCTGCATACTTTCAGCCCTCTTGATGGACCATCTTACGTGTGCTGCCCTCTGCGATGCCTTCTCCAGATCTCTGTATGGTTAGATATTTCCATCTTTGTACTCTGATTGCACCTGCCTGTTATAGCACCTTCTATGCTCAATCATAATCATCATTTTAACTTCTCTCAACCTCATCTGGAAAATGGAACCTTAACCTCAACCTTCTCTTTCTTCATCTGGGAAATGGAAGATTATTATAGCTTCTAATTCATAGAGTAGCTGTAATAAGTATAGGAGACAATGTATGTAAATTACGTAGGACAGAGCCTAGTGCATAGTAAACACTGAATACATTGTAGCTGATGTCAGTTGAGCTCTCAGTATGTGCCAGGTACTATATCTGTGTGAACGTATTCCATTGTCTTCATGAAGTAGGTATCATTGTTGCCTCCACATTCCAAATGAGGATACAATGACTCAGAGGGTGAAATGACTCGCCCAAGTTCACACGGCTGGTTAGTGGAAAAGCTAGTTGAATTCATGTGGTCTGGCACCAGAGCCATGCTCCTAAACATTGTACACCTGAGTACACTTTTCTCATTCTGACTCCTCAAAGGAGAGGAACTCTTCTAGGAAAAGACTCCTTTTCCTCCATTCAAAAATTGGACCCACAATCTCTAACTCTTTCTGGTGTGCCCCCAAGAGGAGATACAGACACTGATTTCCAGCCCTCAACTCTGCTTAGACAACCAGAACTTTGCCTCTGCTCCCTCGTCTCCTCCCTGCAATTCAGCCGCACTGCCCTAAAACATTTCTAAGTGCTTTACACTTCTGAGCTTGTCTCCAGCTGCTGCTTTGCTTCTTCACACTGTCTAGGTGATTTTAACGCATTCCAGATCTACCTGAGGAGCCCAAGTGCACTTCAGGTGAATGGAACAGGGTTCTACACTGCATAAGGATTTCAATCAATGTTCACTAACTGTTTTATTGAGTGTAGTTTTATAATGATTACAGACAGAACTGCAAATGCACCACAAAGGCTGCTATTCTGATTGATATGTCCAGGCTACAACATGGGATCTATATACACCAGCTAAATTCAGCACATGTCATAATCCATTTCAAAGATGATAAATGTTGGTATTGTTTAGCAGTCTTGAAATAGAGAGTAGCATAGAAAGTGAATGGCCAGCAGTAGCTCCAGAATTTCTATACGGGCATCTACCCCTCCCGCTACCCCACCCCATATATATGTCTTTTACTATTTGTGTTCACATTCTGCATTTATGTGAGAAGGGGCTTGGTGAGGCTGTTGAAAATTAAGGGGTTTGCCTTGAAGGTGTATTTGTAGAGCAAGCAAGCACACTTTTTGTAAGCTTATTTGGTGTAACTTGAGGGTGACTAATACCCTCTTCCCCAAGCCAAATGGCAGTGTCACTGAGAATGGCTCATGGTCACCTAGTGAATCTAGGTAAGAGATAGAAGTTTTCACTTCTCGGCTCCAATTGCTGGGTTACTGAAAACTTATCTCCACCATATTTTCCAGACACTTACTAATTTGGGAGAAGATGGAAACCCTTTGCTGGTGAGAAATCCCAATTAGAAAGATAAGAGAGTCAAGCCAGGGAAGGAAAAAGTAGGGGGGAAATGGGACAGGAGCCAAGAAGAAGGAAATCACACCCACACCAGAGTCAAGGCAAGGTTTGTAGTTCCCAGTAAGAAACCAAGAAAGCTCGAAACAGGAAGAAAGAGGTGAGGTGCAATCCAAAAAGCAATCAGCTCACTGACATTTTATTTATTTTTACCTGGAGTGAAAGGGTGTGGGGAGGGGGTTTGGGCTCCCAGGATGACCCAGCAGCTGCAGCTGCTATAAAGGAAGAGGGTGTTGGAGGAGGGGAAGAAGGGACAAGAGCAGGGGGGGCAGCCTGTTCCTTGCTCCCAACAGAGGCCCAGAGAATCTGAAGGACAGAACCTGAGACAGTGTGAAGCCCAAGAGACTAAGATATTTCCAAGCCCTGCAGAAAAGGAAGCTGCTCTCCAAGGACACAGAATTTATCCCAGTCCAGACCTGAAGACCCAGAGGAGACCTCTCATCCCCACAACATTTAGTCTGCACTGTTCCCATGGGCCATTACAAGTGCAGATGAGGGCAATGGAGGTGCAAAGGGAATGAAGAGAAAGGCATAAACTATGCCAATAAAATATACAAAATTAACGGAAAACAAGACTTTCCTAGGATCTTTCTCCAGTCTTATAGCATCTGGTTTCATTTCTTGTCCCTGAAGAAAAAAAGAAAAGGGGTGGGGGGTTGGTGACCATAGCACATATGTTTTCAATGCAGCTTCTTATAACATACACAGGACAGCTAGCTGGGAGTTGCAGCCCCTGAGGTGGAGCTCTTGTTGCCGCCAAAACCAACACCATTCTGTCAGGTGAACATACAGGACTCTGAGTGGTCTTGAGTAAATCATTTTGCACCCTTGTCCCAGCTTCTACCTCACAGAACGGGCAGTGAGACCTTCAAAAGAAACAACCGAAGAAACCATGGCGAAAAGTATAATAATCATAGAACTAACATGTTCTAGAAGCCTTCTTGTACTTTACCTGCATTTTCTCCTTTAATTCCCACAAAACTCAATGCGATGAGATGAGAAAACTGGGTTATACTGAGGTTGACTTGTTACAGTCAAACAGCTAATAATTAGAGGGATTTGAACCCAGCTCTGACTGACCTCAGAGCTTTTAACTCCTAGATTATATAAGGTAAGATATGGAGGATTGTCACTAAATTGTACACTTTATGGTTTACGTATTTTGTCTGGAGGAAATGTACAATCTGAATAGGGTTTTCTTTTTTTTTAGATTTATTTATTTAAGTAATCTCCACACCCAAAATGGGGCTCAAACTCACAACCCTGAAATCAAGAGTCACACGCTTCCCTGACTGACCCAGCCAGGCACCCCTGAATAGGGTTTTCTTAACCAACTCTGAGAGATGAGGACTATAGAACTTCTGCCTAGAAGGTGGAAGTTGAGAGAGGGGCATTTGATGCCACAACCCAAATTCCAGAGTTATAACTGGAGCAAATGACACCCACCTCCTCCACCCACTATCAGGCATTCTAGACTCAGTAATGTCAGCCTGAGCTGGTCAAGTAATACTTCTGACAAGTACTTAAGTCCTCAACCTGTCCGTAATTGTTTTCTCATCTATAAAATGGGGAAATAATAGTACTTATCATATCAGGTTTTATGAGAATTGGACAAAAAAAGTACATGTAAAGCACAGGAAAGCTTCTAGAAAATGTTAGGGCTATTTTTATGTCTTCTGTCACTCAAGAGCACCATCCAGGAGCTACTTCCAACTGCACCTTCTTAAAATCTAGATTGGGGGAAAGAGCGTATGCATTGGGTATAAAACAATGAAAAGATCTCTGGAGCTGAGGCTGAGATATCTAGGTTCTACTTCTAGCTTTGTTTCTCTCTAGCAGTATAACCATGGGCAAGTCATATGCCTGTTGATATATGGAGTCAATCATACTTGCCCAGTCTGCCTCATGGAGTTGTAGCCCAAAAAAGAGTGAGTGGTACAGATATCAAGTTCTATAGATGGTTCCACAGGCCATGTAATGACTATGCCTTGTAATACCAAAGACTGAAAAAGCATTCTGAGAAATTGAAGGTAGTATTTTTAAAAAGTGGGACTATTATTTTTAATTGTCATGTCACACCATTTTTTTTTCAATGGAGAGAGTAGATTTCATCTTTGTCCACACTGAACTGGAATAGGCCCCCATTCACTTCCTAAATCTCAAACATATGTATGGGTGGCTGAGAGAGGATATAGTGATCAGAAGCAGTCAGTAGAGGAGAATGTGACCAGCCAGGAAATCACTGCAGAGGGTAGAAAATAGAACTCTCCTTTCTGGCTATGCCTTAGCAAGTAAGTATCAAAAGGGAGTCAGAGAAGTGGGAGACAAAAACAGATAAAAGAACAGAGAGGAGGGAGACAGAGCCGAGGCAAAGGGGAGGAAGGCAGGTGAAGGACAAAGAGCTGAAGAAATCCAGATGGGAGTCTTGGGCTTTAATACATCCAGCAGATGCTTGACCCTGGAGCAGACATGGAAGGATGTACAGATTTTTATTTCCTCTGTAAAAAATGCAAAATCAGTATTTGGCTCTAGCGAAGATAGCTTGAGATTTCTTTACTCATCAATGCTTGCTTGAGCACAGATACCAAAGGGTGTCTCTGCTTATGAAACGACTATACCCTTCCTCCAAGTCTTCCCCTTCCTGAAACTTTGGACCACTAAGAAACTACTGGAAATGCTGGGCATGGGAGCAGAGAAGGAGAGAGGGATTCAGAACCGAGGTCAACTGGATGGGGAGGGGCTTCCTGGCCTCTACAATGTTTCCCTGAGTGGCCAATGATGCCAGTATAGTATAGTCATTAGGGGTATGGGCATCAAAGTTAGCCAGACCTGGGCCCTGAATCCTGATTCTGCCACTTACCAGATGTGTATGTCTTTCAACTAGTTGCTTCTACTGTTCGTGCCTCAGTTTTCTCACAGGTATTGTAAACATAATATCAACTTCTGTCTTTCACATTACTGAGAGGATGAAATGTGTTAGGGCAAGTAAAAGACCTGGCATGGGGCCCACAGCTTGGTAAAAGGCTCTCAATAAATGGTTCACATTACTGTAATAAGTTGGTACCAAAAAAGGTGCCACCTGAGCTGTATTTTGCAGAAATGTCTTGTCTCATTCAGACTGATTACCCGAACCAGACTAGCCCATACCCTCCACACTTTTTCAAATGCTTTTCTCAAAATGCTGAAAAGATTTTTCTTTCATCAATCTCTCTCCCGCCTTAGTGCCCTCTCCAGCTCTCTCACGCTCTCTTGTGCTCTCTGCCTCTTTCCCCACACCCCTCCTCCCCTGCCATCACCAAAGAATCCCCCAGTGCTCCAAATAGATATAAAGATGAGGCCTTACACAGGCCTCGCTTCATTTGAAGCTGGGTAGACTTGTCCAAAAGGGATGACAATATTGCTTTTGTTTCTCAGATCCTAGACTCTCCCACAGATCCTTAAGTGGACATTCCAGCGCCTCTTCAACCCACTCCTAGCTACTTCAGCCCAGGCTCTCAGGAATCCAACACTGCCACCTTTAAGGCCTCACTCACAGTTCTGACACCTGCATCCTGGCCCCTATAGAAACTCTTTCCCTCTTCTCAATGTATGTGATGTTGAGAAAACTGCAGGATGAATAGGGAAGGCATAATCATAATGTTAATGGGACTTTAGACATGCAAATGTATGTTCTGAGCATGGGTGAGCTAACAAAGTGGATGTGAGAGGCAGGAATGGACAAGTGCCATCAGAGCCCCAGATGTGCAATGCTGGGAAGAGAGGGCCAAGAAATGATGAAAAGAAACATAAAGAGTTGTTTAGAAAAATGGGACATTTGAAGGACTCAATGAGAGGTGTATAAATGGACGGAGAGCATGAGAAAGTAAGAGAAAGAAGTCTGAGTGTCTGCAAGGAACACAGATCAGAGAATTATTGAAAGCCAGAGAGCAGGAGAGGAGGAGTCTGGGTAGGAAACTGGCTGAAGCTGGGGGCTTTGTGCCTAAAGAGCTCCAGGACAGGGGAACATGAGAGCCTTTCTGATCAGGCTGCAGGTAGATTTAGAGCTGTTTCAACCTGGACCAAAGGACCCACCTGGGAATGAGCCCAAAAGAATCTTGCTTCCCACAGATCAGTTAAGCTAGCTGATGAATCTGGACTTTTCTTATCTTCCTATCCTTTGGGCCTTGCATTTCTTCCCACTGTAATAATGCATTTCAAATGACTACCTAAAACTCCTGGCGAAGAGGAGAGGAAGAGACTGAAAGAGCACAGGGAGGGCCCAGTCTTGCATCCAGCTGACATTGTATCCATGCCCCGGTAAACTGCTCTTCTCTAAACAGCATTTTTCAGACTATCCTCATAGAGAATACTGTGTCCTATGAAAAACAAACAAGCAAACCAAACAGCATTCTGTCACTAAAAATGAGGTGAAGTGAAAGGAAATGATGGTCCCTCCCCCCAAATTTTTCAAGGAAATGCAGTAAGTCAATGGATAGAGTATGATCCCATAAATTATGCTGACATCCTGCTCCCATGTGCTTATACTGGAATATAAAAGTCAGCATCTGAGTTATCATGGAATTATAGAGAGAGAAATTTTATGCTTTGAATATGAATATTGCATGATATTGCACAGCACTGTGTCACTGAAGCAGATTTAAAAGCTCTGGATTCAAGTATTGGGATCATAATCTTTATCCTGCATGATTTTCTCCCTTTCATTTTTACTCCATTCCAATTCATTCTCCACTCAGTGGCAACAATGATCTTTTTCACATGTTAACCAGATCATGTCATTTCCCAGCTTTGACCCATTTAATGGCTTCGCATAGCCCATAGACTAAAACACAGACCTTGATGATGACTCACAAACCCTGCATGAGTTGGCTCGTACCCACCTCTCCAACTTCATCTTGCCCCACTGTCCTCCTTGTTTGCAATGCCCCAGCTACACTGGCCTTTTCAGTTCCTCAAATATGGCAAGCTGAATTTCATCTCATTGCACTTGTTCATGCTCCCTCTGCATGGAACATCCTTTCTAACTATGGTAGGCAGAACTTTGGCTTCCATAACCTTCACCCCCTGGTGTCACACTCGTTGTTATGTGATATTACATGGCAAAAGGAATTATTCAAGTATAATTATGATTACTGATAAGCTGACCTTAAGATTAAAAAGTTATCCTGGATAACCCAGTGAGTTCACATGAGCCTTTAAAACCAGAGAGATGCAGAAAAGGAAGTCCAAGAGATTGGAGGAATGAGAAGGACTCAACTGACCCCAGCTGGCTTGAAGATGGACAGAGCCATGTGGAAAACACGAAAAGGAGAAGAGCTCAAAAGTGGATTGTTTCCCAGAGTCAAAACTAAGGAATGCAGTCCAGCTTACACCTTGATTTTGGCTTTGGAAGACCCCAAACAGAGAACCAAGCTGAGCCATACCATGCCTAGAATAATGACCCATGGAAACTGTGAGACAATAAATCAGTGTTGATCTCATTAAATAAGTTTGTAGTAGTTTCTTATAACAGCAATAAAGTACTAATACATCATCCTTTCCTTTCCGTGGTTACCTCCTCTCCATCTTTTGAATCTCAGCTTAAATGTCACCATGTCCAAGGTCCTATGCTGACCATCCTACTCAGAAGGAGTCTCTTCTTCCCTTTCCCATTATTCTCCTTCTCAGCCCCTGTTGTTTGCTTCCTTCATGGCGCTCATGATCTTTTTAGCTATTATACTTATTTGACTTTTTAACATAAGCCCTGTGAGAACAAAGACTTTTGTTCAGGGCTATGGAACATAGAAGAATGAATTGTACAGAGTAAACATTCAATAAATATTTGTCGAATGAATAAATGAATATTTAGTAAGCAGTTACTTTGTGCCCAGCACTATGTTCTGCGCTTGACCTACCTTGTTTCACTGCAATCTCACAAGACCAACTCACATTAAGCACTATCATTTTTCTCATTTTATAGAGAGATGATGCTCGGAGTGGTTACATACATTGTTCAAGATCACACAGCTATTAAGTGGTATTGCCAGAATTCAAAACCAGGTCTTTCTGGGCTCTAAAGGCTATTCCTTTCACTGTGCCACACTGACTCTCAAGTATTAACACAAAGAACTTACACTCTGGCCTAAAAAAAGAGCTTCACAATGGGTAAAAATTTTTAAAATGCTCATATGCACAGGTACACTAAACTCTGCATACAACTGCAGGGAATCCAGGGGCGCCTGAGTGGCTCAGTCCATTGAGTGTCTGACTTCCATTCTGGTCATGATCTCATGGTTCTTGGGTTCGAGCCCCACATCATGTTCTCTGCTATCAGCAAAGAGCCTGCTTCGGGATCCTTTGTCTGCCTCTCTCTCTCCCCCTCCCCCGCTCTCTCTCTCAAAAATAAACATTAAAACATGTTTTCAATAAAATAAAATACATTAAATAAAAATTTAAAAAAGTAAAGTAAAATAAAATAAAATAAATACAAATTGGTGGCAGCGAATATATTTTAGGGACAAGGCTCTGTGTAATATTCCCTAAAATTGAAAAACCATGTATATGCCCTACCAGTAAGACCTATAGGGACTATAGCAATTCCTCTGGTGGAATCTAATATTCCAAGTATTTGTGAAGTCACCAGAGATTTGAGAGGAGCCTAAAGCAAAGCAAGTTACAAAAGCTTAGGGCAGAGTTATGAACTTTGAGGTAGGTCAGGATTCCTAACCACCCAGCTCCTGTGGTTCAAGGTCTGGAAGTTGTAATAGTTTCCCTTTCTTCAAAAGCTCCCAACCAGCCCTGGCTCGGAGGAGCTTTCCAATCCCCCTCTGAGCACTATTTCATCGAAACCAAGTAGTATTTATGTTCCCTCTCTGCTTTGTGTAACACTCGAAATTCCTTCCAGATAAACAACAGGATTGTGGCCAAGAAGGAGCCAAGAAAGAAGTGAGAGATAAGACCTCAAGGTTTAATTTATGAAGCTGGTTTCTTGAAAGTTGCTGCTATCCCTCGGTGGCCAGAGAACAGCTGGAAGATTTGTCTCTCCCAGCTTCGTTGCCACTGTCACAGCGCTCACTGAGGTTCTTCTTGTGCCCACAGCCTCGGAATGCTAGTCTTCCTCTCCCTTATCTCCCATCCCTTTCCTCACAGTGAGTCATTATGACAGCCACAGACTCCCAGGCTGGGCTCCCTGTGTGCAGCTCAAAGTATTTTGGGACAGACAGCAAGAGGAGTGGAAGTGCAACCAGTTGACATACAGGGTTGGCTCATTCTCCACAGACACAGGCCACCCCAAAACCTGTGTTCTCTTAAGAGTCTGGACAGTCTCCAGCTGAATCGCCCTTCACTTTTCTAAATGGCCTCCTCGCTCTCCATAGGCTTCCCTGGGGCTTTAGCTTCTAATTTGCAAGGGCATAACATAGTGGTTAAGAATCCAGGCTCTGGAGCCACACTGTCTATGTTCATCTCCAGCTCTGCTACTGCTTACTAGCTGAATTGTGTGGCCTGTAGCCAGTTACCCAACCTCTCTGGGCCTCTTTCCTCATCAGTAGACTGGAGATCACTAATGATAGCCCTGAATGCTTGGTTTTATAATGATTCAACAAGTTAGTACAACACTTAGAACTTTGCCTGGTTCATAGTTAGCACTCAATGAACATTAACTGGGAGGCAAGGGATTCTCTTGTGTGTCCATAGCACAAGTATATACCTTAACTGCTGCTTTCAGTGCATCCCATGCATCACATCGAGTGATGTACAGTGGTCTTAACTAGGGACTATGTAATGCCCCACTATGCTAATAATAATGGATATGACTTATTGAGCACTTACTGTGTTTCAGGATCTGCCCTGTTAAACACTTATTTTTTTAATGTTTATTTATTTATTTATTTTGAGAGAGAGAGAGAGAGAGAGAGAGAGAATTCTAAGCATATTCCACACTGTCAGCGCAAAGCTCAATGTGGGGCTCAAATTCATGAACTGTGAGATCATGACCTGAGCCGAAATCAGGAGTCAGACACTTAACCGACTGAGCCATCCAGGCACCCCTAAATACTTTCAAAATGCACTATTTTATTTAAAATTTAAGAGAAACCTAAGAAGTGGATGCTACTGTTTTCTTCACCCACACCATCAAGGCACAGAGAGATAAACTATGTAATGGAAAATCAAAGTGAGTTTTGCATAAGGGCTAATTATCATGGGCTAGGGAAAATAAGAAAAGGTATGGAGGAAATAGAACTTTACTTTTCAATCACATACTAGAATTTGGCTAAACAGAAGGGAAGAGGAAGGGGGAAATACAAGCAGAGGAAATCATGGAAATGGAAGGTGAAAAGGGACCCTAATGAGTGTAGAGTAAAGGGAATAGATAGACTGTCCTGACAGTTCCAGAGGTCAATGACAGAGAAAGGTAGGAACTCAGGCTGATAGCATCATCCTTCCCACATCACAGATTGAACAACTGAGCCTTGTCACTAGAAGAGCACCACCCGGCACTCAGATCCAGCAGCAACCTTTTGCTCTGCTTCCCTACTCTGTCACTTTAGATCATCATGCCTTCTAGATCATCTCTCTGGGCTCCCTCCCTCAAAATGGCCATGTGGTATAGTTTCTAAGGCCACAATCTCTCCTTCTCAGAACCCCACTGAGATTTGGCAAGGTATGTAGGCTGGGTTATGAGAGTGAGGCTTGTGAGGTCTGAGCTAAAGTTGATACATTCCCTACGTTAGGATCCCAAAGCAATTCAAATCCAAGCCAGAAACTTGCCAACCTCCCCCGCCCAGAACTGTCCTCATTTAAATTTCTTGTTTCACTGCTGACCCTGACCTTTGGGTTTTACTCCAGGTGAGGAGAGCCCTCTAAGAAAAACAACATTTATTTTCGCTACAAAAGTCTGTGAATCTCTCAGCCGGGTCAGACCACTGGTGGCATCCTATTGCAGCATATGAAATCAGGAGAGAAGAGTTAAGGAGAGCTGGATTTGCAAGGAAAGACATAGCTAGAACAATTTTTTTCCAGGCTCGAAAGGGTTAATGGCAGCAAAGTGTTTTATTGCAAGCAAAATACCAATGGAAAAAAGCCTTTTCCCTCCCTTGTTTCCTTCTTCCCTTCCCCTCTCCCTCCCTTCCTCCCTTCCTTCTCCCCTCCCTCCCTCCCTTCCTTCCTTCCTTCCTTCCTTCCTTCCTTCCTTCCTTCCTTCCTTCCTTCCTTCCTTCCTTCCTTCCTTCCTTCCTTCCCTCCCTTAGCCTTCAAAAATGAGGACACTGCAAACAGGAAGAAAAGAATGTCCACCTTCCCATCACCCTCTTCCTGCACCATCCCCCCCCACACACATATACTTGACAGTTGGAGGTCCAGGTTCTTTGAGTGATGAATCCCATCTTGACAGAAATGAGAGGCCAGGCAGTATGTGAGAATTCTATCTTCTCCCTTGAGTCTGAAATGCATGCCCAGATGTTGCCATGGCAACTCACTAGTAATCAGGCTCCAATCCACACAAGCCTGATGCTTCTCTAGTGACCCCCCAGTTCTATAGCTTTTATGTTTGTTTCCCCTTTTCTGGACATCAATAACATGCTGGAGTATTAGCAGATCAGAGGCTACTCTGGGAAGCCATTGTACCACCAGTAAATATAAAAGAAAGAGTAGGCTAAAACTGGTCTGCAAGGTGGAAGATGGTTTTATTTGCAGCTCTCCATTAGGGGGCTATGCAACTTAGTTAGATGGTTTAGCTCTCATGACCTCATATTCTCTTTCTAGTATATTAGAGGGGTGGACTAGCTGATTTCCAAAGGCTTTCTCTCCCCAAAATGATTCTGTACATATCTTTCACATGCACAGAAATGTCAGTGGTAATTATTCTAGAGCATCAGGTAGGATGTTGAGAATTGAAAAAAGAAGCTAGTTAATGAAAAGCCCATGAAGAGAGTGAAGAAAAGGGAATAAATGGGGGTTGGTGGTGGCTGCGAGTAAAAGACAAGCTGTGACTTCATACCCTCCAGTTTGGTGGAAAACCACTCAGAGTCAAATATAAGTGGCAAACAAAGCCACCTTTCACTCTTCTGACGTTTGTACCTCCTGGGTATGTTGGCATCCCTCACTGTACTCAGTCTCCTAAATTCCTAGATTACAGGAGCTCGTTCTCACCTTCTTGCCTCTGTGAGACCACTTTCCCCATCTGAACTCCCTCTCAGCTCTACCAACCAAATCCAACATAAGTGTCGAGCCTAGTGTAAATTCCATTACCTCCGAGCAAGCTTTCTGTAGCTCTCTCAGGCTATAGGGTCACTCATGTTACTGAATGTGTATGGCTTTCACGATGTGCACCTCCTAATTCTTATCATAGACAACTCTCCTGTTTTAGATACTTTGTTTTCGTTTTAAATGCATTTCTTTTCAAAATTTAGTTACTTTCCTATCAATTTTAAATATGGAGAGATACAGGGGTGCCTGGGTGGCTCAGTTGGTTAAGCATCCAACTTTTCATTTTGGCTCAGGTCATGATCTCATGGTTCGTGAGTTCAAGCCCTGCATCGAGCTCTGTGCTGACTCTGATTCTCTCTCTACCTCTCTCTCCTTGCCCTTCTCATATTTGCATGCTCTCCCTCTGTAAAAATAAATAAATAAACCCTAAAAAATAAATACAGAGAGATAGAAAGAAAGAAACAAAATTAGCAATAATTTTCTCCCTCCTAACTCTATTGGCATATATACATGTATGTATGTGTATGTAATAACACATATAAAGGTTAGAAAATTCCAACTGTGGAAAGGTACCAAATGAAAATCAAAAGTCTTTCCCTACCATACCTAGTCCCTATCTCAAAGATCCCTCTAAAATATTTCATGTAGTATCGTCCAGAATAGAAAACAAGGTAACATATACTGACATACATATGTGTATCTATATTACAGGGCATAATTACTTATCCTAAGCCCTTGAGGGCAGAAATATGTTGGAATTCAACATTTTTAAGATTTTTACATGGTAATATAGTGCCTTTGACATTTAGTATGTCACTCCCTCAGCAGGGTTTGGGACAGCAGAGACATAAATTAGACATGTTCAGTATTAATCAAGCATATTACAATTTATGGAGCAAAGTGAAAAGTCACACTACTTGGTATAAAAGAAGACTACAAATAGTCACATGTCGCTTAACATCAGGTTTTCCCCCAAATGAATCTAGGCCAAATTTGGGAGAAAAATATTCTGTTTTCAGAGCTTTGGGTATTAAGGGAAAGTAGATAAGGGATTGTTCTCTTTGTTCTCTTTCTCTCTCTCTCCTCTCTCTCTCTGTCTCTCTGTCTCTCTCTCTGTCTCTCTCTCTCTCTCACACACACACACACACACACACACACACACACACACAGGGGATACTATACCCACTGCTCTACTCTTGTTTCCCTTTCCTCTGAAACACATATATTAGAGAATTTTTGTATCAGCTCCAAAAGTCCTAACTTATTATTTCCAATGTTATCCCCCAACATTTCGATGTATGGCTGTACCAATATTTATTTACTTATTTATTTATTGAGTCCCCTACTGGTGAGCCTTTGGGTAATTCCTAGGTTTTTCATTGTTTGTTAGTTATATGTGTGTGATTTGGTCTGTTTTCCTATTACAAAGTTGCACGTAATGTCCTCCTTCATACTTCCTGGTGAACTGTAGCAAGTCTCCCTATGGGAGAAATTTTTACCAAGAGAATTTGGTAATGTTTGATGTGTTTGGGTCTTGTCTTTTTGGATATAGCAAGCTCAGAAGAACACAGTTTGTATCTTTAAATTCTTTGTATCCACCTCAGGCATTTAGCATACAGTAAGTGGTAGTAAATGTTTGTTAAATGACTACAAATAATGAAGATTATGAAAAACATGAAGGTAATGAATATGCTCGTGAAGATCCTCATATAGATCTTAAAATAAGTACCATAAATTTTGTCAATTTTGTAAACACAAATATGTATCAAGAACTTAAAAATATCTTACCATTTGACCCCATAATTCCATTGCTAGCTAAATTTTCCCTACAGAAATCATTATAAACATAAAGATTTAGGAATATAAATATCAGTTGAGCTCCATCCAACTGCCACGATGCCACCATCATGGACACCAGCTGAATGCAACCCATCAACCTGACCAGGGTCACCAAGGTACTGGGCGAGACCGGCTCGCAGAGACAGTGGACAGAGTTCATAGATGACATGAGCCACAACGTGAAACACTCCGTTCGCAAGGGTGACATGCTCAGCTTTTTGAAGTCAGAGCAAAAAGCTCTGAAGTTGCACTGACCTTGTAGCTGGGTCCTGGATGTCTGGGTGGACCACCTGGCTTACAGGGATGATCTGCAATTATTAATATATATATATATAATATACTAAGCACTACAAATAGTATAAATATGTAGTGCTTATATATATATATACATATATATATGAACAATGTTCCTAATAGCAAACCCTTTGAGAATGCCCAAATGTTCAACAATGCAGGGGTATAATGTGCATGTTTGCAAAACTTTTTTATGATATGGAGAAAACTTTAAAATTAAGTCAGGTGGGGAACAAGCTAAAAATAATATTTACAATTCTCAACCATGTAGAGGTATTTTAAAGGCACTGGAATAAAAGTGGAACAAAGCATGAATAGTGGCTTCAGGTGAGAAAAAATTAAGGAATGGGGTTTCCCCAAGTGACTCAGTCAGTTAAGCATCCGACTTCAGCTCAGGTCATGATCTCAAGGTTCAT
This sequence comes from Paguma larvata, assembly GCA_030068075.1. Classification (NCBI taxonomy): domain Eukaryota; kingdom Metazoa; phylum Chordata; class Mammalia; order Carnivora; family Viverridae; genus Paguma; species Paguma larvata. The sequence continues at coordinate 87,144,105 of CM057830.1, forward strand.
GGGTTCCAGCCCCACATCAGGCTCTGTGTTGACAGCTCAGAGCCTGGAGCCCACTTCGGATTCTGTGTCTCCCTCTCTCTCTCTCTGCCCTGCCCCAGTCCTGCTCACTCTCTCTCTCTCTCTCTCTCTCTCTCTCTCTCTCTCTCTCAAAAATAAATAAGCATTAAGAAAAATAAGGAATGCTTTTATGGGCTTTTTTATACTTTGTTATACTATACTTATTGCATTTCCACTCTAGTTTGTATTGTTTTGATAATTGGGACCAAGATTTTTTAAGTTAGCTAGAAGGAAAGTGTCATAGTCTATATGAGCTGCTGTCACAAAATACCATAGGCTGGGTGGCTTATAAACAACAGAAATCTAATTCTCTGCAGTTCCGGTGGCTGGGAATTCCAAGATCAAGGCACCAGTGGATTAGGTATCTACTGAAGGCCTACTTCCCACTTTGTAGACAATGCCTTCTCTCTGTTTCCTTACATAACGGAAGGGATGAGGGATCTCTCTGGGGCATCTTTTATAAGTCACTAATCCTAGTCATGAAGGCTCCACCCTCATGACCTACTCACCTCTCAAAGGCTTCACCTCCTAATACCATCACATTGGGGGTTAGGATTTCAACATATGAATGGGTGGGAGAAGATACAAACATTCAATCTACAGCAGAAAAGATTCTTATTTCCATCTCCACATAGAGGTGGGGGGATATCTTTTGGTGCTTGCTCATATCTTCCCCCACCTGGTACCCTAGCAGATTCTGACAAGGTCCCCAGTATGCATAAGGTGTGCTCTGTCATGTACCCATTTTATAAACTCCACCCCAGGTTGAACTATGCCTTCCTCAGAAAGTCCTTTTCTTTCCATCCCCTTGAACCCACACAACTACCCCTTAGACCTATTCTAATTCAGATGAGTCAGGTTGGTTACTTGATCATTTTAACAGGTTTTTCATTCTTGGTATTGTCTCCATAAGAGTTCCTCTTTCACATGCTTGTCTACTTGGAGTCCAAGTAGGCATAATAAGATCTGTGAAATAATCAGGCCATTTATCAGAAGGAGGAAATCCAAAGAGGTTAACAAGAGAGTCTGCCTAATATGGGTCGCTATTTGGCACCATTCGTGGTGCATTTGTGACCATTTGAGGTGCAGGCTCAGCTTTGTCATATTTTCTTAATGTCATATTCTCTTCTCTTTTCAAGAGAAGAGAGAAATCCAGAGTTTTTAAATGTGAACTTTCCTGATTTTTTTTTATGGTGGCAAACATAGATCAGGTCAAATAAATCATGTCTGCCAACTACCAGTTTACAATTCCTCCTCTATGGCTTCTAACATGCAAGGAATCAACTCAGGCTGCAAGTCAGAGCCCCACATCTCACCTTTCTTCTGCCTGATTGGTTTCAGATGGGTGTCTTTTTCTCAGTTCTTTATTCTTGCCTTGTCTTTGGGACTTCTGGAGAGGGTAGAAGTTGCTTATAAAGGCATATTCATGCAGTATCCTACTTCTCTATCCAACCAAAATCGTGTCCTCAAGCCAGTCTTGTCTTTATCATAGTCATAATCATATTTCCCCAGCTTATACACATGATCACATGTCCTAACTGGGAGAAGGGAGCCCCTGATTTACATGCCACTTACCATGTTAAACATTGATTCTCTAGATGAAGAGTTGGCCAACTACAGACTAGCAGTCAAACCTGTTCAAGTGGCCTATTTTGTGTGGCCTGTGAGTTAACAATGTTTGTGTTTTTTATATTTTTTAATGCTTAAAAAATGAAAAAAAATATTTCATGACCATGAAAATTATATGAAATTCCAATTTTAGAGTTCATTTATCAAGTTTTATGCCAATCCCATTAATTTATAAATATGTCTGTGTCTGCTTTTGCACTACAATGGCAGAATTGAGCAGTTGATACGGAGACTACACGGCCCACAAAGCCTAAATTATTTACCATCTGTCCATTTCTAGAAAAGATTTGCCAACTCCTGCTCTAGTGCATGCTCCTCTATGAATTGCTAGTGTTTTCCCAAAATCCTGTGCTTGGAAAATGCCAGGCTATTGCTTCACAAATGAGTGAAGCAGCCTGGATATAAAGCAATAGGGAAGGATGGGGCAAACTAAACAGCACATATCTATATAAAGATCACAACCATGACTTGTGACCACTCGTGGTGCAATCTCAGCTTTGTCATATTTTCTTTTTTTTTTTTTGAGACAGAAGAGAAAAATCCAGATTTTTTAATGTGAACTTTCCCTATTTTTTTATGGTGGCAAACAGTGCTCAAGTCAAATAAATCATGTCTGCCAACTACCAGTTTACAACTCTTCCTCTATGGCTTCTAACATGAAAGGGGTCAGTTCAGGCTGTAAGTCAGAGCCCCACATTGCACCATCTTTCTAAACCAAGGATGCAAGCAGAGAACAGTTAAGCTCATTATGAAGGTTTATTCTACTGTAGTGCCACAGTATTGGGGGGGTAAGGACTGGAAATGAAAATGAGGAGAGAAGTCCATCAATTTCTTCTGCTGCCTTATCTATGTGACTTCTCTGGTGGCTTTTCACTCTCTTGAAACTCTCCACACTCTGGGATTTTCTCTTCCCTCTCTAGACCAGTTTACCTTTTGTTTCTCTGGCTCCTCTTCTGCTCTCATCTATTTTCTCTCTTTGATTAAACTGGAGTTCTCTATCTCCTATCGCTGCTCTTTCAGGCACCTGCGTGGACAAGGGGTCACAGAATTTGCCCCTGGCTCTGTTGTTCTTGCAGCTTCCTCCAGATTTACCCAGAGAGTGATAGGTTCTAGGAGATGGAAACTCTACTTAGGCCTATGACCTAAGCTATGTATGCAAACCCAGCTTTCCTAGAGAGCCATGCAATGAATTTTCAGATTTTCTATTAAGTGATACTTTGTCTCGCATTTGCCTACAGTTCTTTGCAAATCTTTCCCTAGGAAATCCCATGAGGGGAAAAACCTGACTGGCTGTGAAGGATTTGAATGTGCCCAAGTACTATAGACAAATGCCATCTAAACACTAGCAAAATTTCACCCCAATTCCCAACAAATACCTTCCCTTTTTGTTCTCTTCTTTCCTCTCTGGCTGTTCCATCCCAGGCTCTATTACTAACCCCTCTTTTTGTGTCCAATCCTTAAATGCTGCTTTGACCCAGAGTTATTTCCTTGCCCCTTTTCTTTCTGCACTCTGTACACTCTTCCTATGTAATCTTAACTGATCCTGTGGTCTTAAATACAACATTGATGATTCTAAATTTTTTATCTTCAGTCTACGTCTCTCCCTGAAATTCAGAGTCATATATACATCTGCCTACTGGTTATCTCATCTGAGTGTCCCAAAGGCACATCAAACTCAACATGTCCTAAACTAAATCAATTATCTCTACTCTCCTACCCTCAAACCTTCTCTTCCTGTATATTTTTAGTGCATTGCCCCACTATATCCCAAGACACTCAGGCAAGAAATCTGGGAGTCATCTTACATTCTTCTCTCTACCCTTCCCTACCACATTAAATCATGCACTATGTCCTGGGAATGCCACCTCCTAAATCTCTCTAACATCCATCCTTTCTCTCCATTCTCATTGCTACTAGTTGCCCTAGTTTAGGTGTTAATTATTACTTATTGGGAAAAAAAACAACTATGGTAACTACTTGTCTCAAGTGTGTCCCCTTTCAATCCATCCACCAGAGAGCTGCCAGAGTGATGTTTTTCCAAGGTGCAAAGCTGGTCATGTTCTTTTCCTCCTTGAAAGCTTCTATAACTCTGCAAAGGGTCAAGTCTAAATCCTTGTGTGTGGCATGTAAGACTCTATATGATGTGACTTCTGCTTTGAACACTCTTCTTCAAATATGTCTTGCCCCAGTTGTTTTGAGAACCATGCATTCCTCAATTCCAAACACTCCTTGCTATTTCTGACCTTCATGTCTTTGCCTGAAACACCCTTCTCCATACCACCACCACCCTTTACAAATCTGATAGCACGCTTATCAGAGGTTTGCTGGGTGACAATCTGGTTAACATCTGATAGACACTCATGCTGAAATGGCTGGTGGCTACTTGTCAAAGAATAATGCTAGTCATAGCCAATATTAATATAGTGCTTACCATGTGACAGGCATTCTTCCAAGTATTTTCTTATATTAATCCTTTTATTCCTCATCACAGCTCTAGGAAATAGGTACCACTATCCTCCTCATTTTACAAATGAAAACAATGACTCAGAGTCACAACAGCTAGAAAGTTGTCAAGCAAATTTAAACCCAGGCACTCTGGCTCCAGAATGTATGCTTTTAACTCCAGATCTCTCGTTGTCACATTGCTTTAACTGCATCACCGCTTCGTGGGGGGCAGTATCATATAGCAGTTAAGAATGTGGGCTCTGCAGACAAAACTGGTTTCAAATCCAAGCTTTGCCACTTGCTGATGCTTATTAAGACTTTGATAATGTTACCATCATTGATCGTTAACAGTGAATGAAAACAATGACTCTCTAACAGTAGAGATTTCAGATATCAAAAGGAAGGAAATATAGAAAAGTGGTTAAGAAAAGGACTTTGACCCTTAGCTCTGCTACTTGAGAGCTGAGCGAACTTAGACAAGTTACTTAATCTCTTTGTGTCTCAGTTTCTTCATCTATAAAATGAGATAATAATAGTACTTATTTTTTAGGTTTATTTTGATGATGAAATGAATTAATGATGTAAAACATTTAGAAAAGTGTCTGGTGCTTAGTTAGTACTACAGAACTGTTGGGTTATGACAATGTATATTTCTCTGAGCCTCTTGCCTCTTTGCCCATGTGCACAGTCCATTCTACATACAATTTTGTTCTGGCGGCATTTGTGCCAGACAGCTACTACTTCTTTTTTTTAATCATTAATGTCCTTAAAGGCAGGTACTTAACTTCTGCACTATATCTCCAAAGCCAGCACAGTATCTGGAACATTGTTTGATGAATGAATGAATAAATGAATGAGAAGGAATCAAAACATGAATAAATTAACAAAAGAATTAAAAATTTGGTTCAAGTTCTGGAGTTGTTATAGCATCAGCAGGTAGGACCAATTTTTCTGACCAAACAGTAGAATGGAAAAATTCCTTCCTGCCCACTTTGGGGACTTATTAAATACTTAATAAATGGCACTTAAATGGCAATATGTAAATGACATATTCCCATTCCATTTAGCTCAGTGGGCTACTTGATAGTTCTTCATTTAAAAGCATGCATGACAGATCATTCATTTGCCTTACATATCAAGCATCAGCATGAAATAATTGCCTTTTTTCAAACCATGGCAACCTGAGGGTCTGAAACTGATCTAGCTAAGGAAAGCTGAGGTAGGCTCTTATCCAGTTATGTCCACCTTTTAATTGTGGAGATCCTCTAAAGGCAAGAGTTTTCGATCCTGACTGTGTATCAAAATAACTTGGGAGTTTGTTAAATATGCAGATACCCGGGTCCCATAGCCAGCCTACCAAATCATATTGTCTGGGAACAGATTCCAGGACCCTGTATTTTTAGAAATCTGCCCAAATGGCTCTAAAGTGGTGCCTTACAGATAGTCAAGATTGGCCAGTAGATGTCACTGAATCCTTCCCAGCCTACATCACCCACCCGTCTTGTCATCCTAACCTTTACATACTTACTGAGAAAATTGTCTACAGCAAGTAGCTCTGACCATATCCCAGAGGCATCCATAGCTCAGGTCACACAGACCATGAGAGAGAACAAGGGCCCTGTCATACATAGCATCTGGGGACCAAATGTTTTCCTGGGCATCTTGGTGAAGGAAGCTTGGTGAGGCCTGTACAGGAAGCAGTCCTCAGCCTGTAGTTTTTCATTCCATCTGGATGCACTGGCTGCTAAGGTGATAAAGTCTGAAGGAACCACTGTTCCTTTGGATGCCTGGAGATAAATATATCTGTTAAATGGAGCACAGAATCAGAAGCATTAATAGCAATACTTTAAAAAAAAAAAGAAAAGAAAAAGAAAACTATTTTGTTTAATTTCTAAATAGACTTCAATTTTTAATTTACTTCTAGTTCTAAAGAAACAAGAAAAAAAAACATTGCAGAAGAAGGTACAGAAATAATCCCATCTGCTACAGAATGCCTCTACAGAACTTGACCACTAAAAAAAGAAACAGACTGTTCCTTGCTTCAACAACTCAGCTTCTCATGGTTCAATCGAGCCAGCCTTACTACAGAAGGTTTCAGCTATTTGCTCAGAAATGTGGTTTTAGTTTAAAACACAAATGACCCCCTGCTGGAAAACAGTTGTTGATTCCACAAACCTAACAGTGACTTTCAGTGATCCTTCTCTGGGAATATAGGCACCACTCATTCATATACCACACACCGCTGCTCCCCATGTTTTGGGGCCTCAAATCGGGGTGGAGTTTCTGTTCCTCTTGATTTGTAGCCTTTTCCTCCACTGCTTCTGTGTACAAGTCTGCATGTGCCCCAAGTGTGAAGAGAAGTGTATTAGCTCGGGATGCCATGACAAGTACTGTAGACTGGCTGACTTAAACAACAGATATTTATTTTCTCATGGTTCTGGAGGCTGGGAAGTCCAAGATCAAGATCTGGCAGGATTTAGCTTCTGGTGAGAGCTCTCATCTTGGCTTGCAGACAGCCACCTTCTCACTGTGTGTTCACATGGCCTTTCCTTCTTGCTTGCTCAAGGAGAGTACAAGACATCTCCCTTCCTTTTCTTATAAAACCACAAATCCCATCAGATTAGGACTCCACCCTTATGACTCCATTCTGCCATAATTACTTCCTTTTAGCCCAATCTCCAAATACAGTCACATTGGAGGTTGAGGCTTCAACATATGAATTTTGGTGGTCACGATTCAGTCAACAGAAAGAAGGCAGCTTATGAAGACTGAAAACAGACACCAACCCAGCTTGCTATCAGCTTCTGGAAAGACCCAAGCTTCTAGAAAGAGGAGTACACCACAAAGGAGCCAACCACCAAAGGGCCAGTGAGTCTGCACTCCCTAACTCCTATCCTCCACCCCCACACCCACCCTGTTGCCGTATACAATCATTGGACGTGTATGCTTTGCCAAGGAATGTCTGCTTTAACTCACTTTTCAACAAGTACCCCAGATAGTAGATTTATGCTTCTGAAGGCTCATTTTTGCTCCCTCAAAGGAGAACGAGTAGGGGAAGTTGGATAAATTGTGCATCGGTTATCAACATGATAAGTACTAAAAACAAATACTAGCTAAATATGAAAAGAGCAGAAACATGAAATTCTTGTACAGCAATAATTATAATTGCAGTTGTAGAGCGTGGCTTACTTTGACTGGGTACATTTTAGTACATTACCCCATTTGGTCCTCAAAGTAAACCAGGAGTTATTATTCCCATTTGACAAGTGAGGATATAGATATAAATGAGCTATGACAGTGCCCAAGGTCACAAGCCAAATTGCTGTTAGAGTCAATACTGGAGTCTTGAGGAATGTCAGCAGTCGTCAATAAAGTAATGGGGACACACTGTTACACACACCAGAGGTACTATTTTGTAGATAGCACCATATATTTAGTACTGAAGTCCTCTCCTATTATTTCATATACATTTATTTGGTCTCCTTAGATTGTGAGGTTCTCAAAATCAGGGACCTAGGTTTTTATATTATTGAATTGGCCATAAAGTCTAGCATAGAGCTGGGCCAAGAGGATGAACTCATTAAAAATACTCAAATGTTGATATAGTACTTCACAGCTTGCAAAGTGTTTTCACATATATTATTTTATTCCATTTTTTATGGCAATCACCAGGATATCATTTCAGGAAAGGCCATTTTGTCTTCTCATCCTGGTGATGTTTATTTTAATTCTCTTATAATGCACTCATTTTATGAAACATTAATTGAGAACTTACCATTACTTTTTTTCATTAAAAACTAGCACTGGTTGAATACCTACTATGTAGCAGGCATTGAAGCAGGCACTGTGCTAGATGCTGAGAAGACAAAAATAAACCGTGTGTGTCCCTGCCCTGAAGGAATCTTGTGAATAACTATGCAGTTTGATGAATGTCTGTTAAGTGATCATTTGGCCTCTGGACTGAACTGTTCCTATGATGAGTATCTAATCATCCTCTAAGCAGCTCATTCCATTTTCAAATAGTTCTGATAGGAAGTTCTTCCTCATCTTGCATAAATCTTCCTCACTTTTGCTGCCACTCCCCACTCCTAGACCTAGCCCTAGCCCTGGGGGTATAGAATGTAAATCTTCCTTTTCACCTGACAACTCTTCAAAATATTCCAAGGCAACTATCATCATCAGCCACCCCCTCTTCAGCTTCCCTGTCTCTGTCTCTGCCTTCCCCTGCTTCCCCACCCACATTTTGGCCTAGCTGATATACCTCCAAGGACTGGGCCCAGCCCCAGTTTCCAGAGCAACTGAAGCTTGCAATAGGAAGCCCTCAAGTGGCCACCCTCAACCTCTTCCATTCCAAATTGCAATCACTGGCCACCCTCTTTCCCCAACACACACACATTAGGGCACTGTCCTTGTTCTGTTAGTTCCTGAAGCCCAGTTTCTTCCCCACCTGTGCCCTAGTTTGTGAAACAAGAGTCACCTGCAACTTAAGTGCATTAATTAGATAGGGAGGAGGAACAGGGAAGGAGAGGAGAGGTTGTAGATAAGAGAAAGAGGGGACTTCATGGGTGGATCAAAGTGCATGAGATTAGGGTGAAGTCCAGAGCAAAGGTGGAAGTGATGGAGTTGATCTTGATCTGGAAGAAGCATGCCTTATCCACAGAGACTGGAGGGGAAGAAAGATGATTTCAGGCTGTGTGAGAAGAGTGCTATCTGTGGGATAATTTGAACTGGCCAAGGGCAAATACCACTGAAATTGGAGCCTCTGAATGTGTAGTGGCACCAATTTACTCATCTTTCTCCAGAAACCATAATAACTCAGGTACAGAAGTGGAGAATGTTGTTGGCTGGATTGAAAAAAAAAGTTAGTGAGCACCTACTTTTTAATCAGGCACTCGATTCTAGGCTCTAAGAACATAATAATGAGCAAAAAGTAGAGTCATTTACAATATCAAAGTGGTTCCTGAAAGTATTTTCCCTTTCGCTCCCTAGGAAATCATGCAAAATGGAGAGTGAAGCATAACAAAAACAAAACACCATAAAAAATTATACCACTGGGACATCTGACTTTAGCTTAGGTCCTGATCTCACGGTTCATACATTCAAGCCCCGTGTCGGGCTCTATGCTGACAGCATGGAGCCTGCTTCAGATTCTGTGTCTCCATCTCTCCCTCTCCCTCCCCTGCTTTCACTCTCTCTCAAAAATAAATAAACATTAAAAAATTAGACAAACAATTAAAAAATAAAAAAAATTATACCACTGAATAGATGAAAATTGTATGCAAAAGTTCCTCCATAAAATTAAAAAAATAGCGAGGTAACCAACCCTTTGACAAATATAAAGTAGACATGAAAAAACTCTGGAGGAGATGGTGATACAATAGAAGAAGGTTGAACTAGCAGAACTCAGTGGAATGATCAAATTCTGGATATATTTTGAAAGTGGAGCTGATGAGATTTGCTGATGGATTGGACGTGGGATATGAATTACATGGGCCCATTCCAATGCCATGGGAGGGGCTCTGCTGTGATCATTGACTTTATGTGCCAACCTCACTATTTCATGATGCCCAGTTGTGTGGTCAAATACCAAGAAGATATTTTTAGATGTGATTAACATTTAAATCAGTAGACTTTGCATAAAACAGATCACCCTTCATGATAGGGTGGGCCCCATCCAATTAGTTGAATGCCTTAACACCAAACACCGAGGTTTCCCAGAGTAAAAGCAGTTCTGCCAAAATATTTGGGACTTGACAGTTTCTTTCTGTCTCCCTCTCTACATATACACATACATATACATATACATATGCATATGCAACTGTATGCATATATACAGTTGTTTCTCTGGAGAACACTAATATACCTCTTTCCACTCTGATTTCCTTACATTACATTTTCTCTCATCTTTGAAATCTAACAAAGGGGAAGTTCAGTTGGAGATATATTTAGTTTCTGTTTAGTGACATATTTTATGTGGTTGCTGTCAGTCCTTTGTATAGATAGATCGTTGCAAAACCATCCTGGTAAAAGAATGGCTTCCAGAAATACCCCTGTTTCTCACTCTGTTGAACTATCCAGCATCGTAATACAAAGGTGCAAAGCCAGAGTCTTTACACACTATATGAATGTGTCTTATGGTACTTGACACTGAAAGTATGTGGATATTGAAATAAGGTTTGAAATGTATCTGTGGAAAATGCCTTTGATTACCTGATTTGCAAAGTTGGATACACAGTATCTAATTCTCACTAATGTATAAAGGCAGAGTAAGTTTTCTTCTGTTGGGAATATACTTGGTGCACCTGGGTGACCCAGTAGGTTAAGCTTTCGACTTCGGCTCAGGTCATGATCTCATGGTTCGTGAGTTTGAACCTTGTGTTGGGCTCTGTGCTGACAGCTCTGAGCCTGGAGCCTGCTTCAGATTCTGTGTCTCCCTCTCTCTCTGCCCTTCTCTACTCATACTCTCTCAGAGAGTCTTTCAAAAATAAACATTAAAAAATTACAAAAAAATTAATGTATTGATATTAACTCATGCCTGTTAGAATGACTAAAATCAACAACATAGAAACAACAGGTATTGGCGAGGATGTGGAGCAAGGGAAAACCTTAATACTGTTGGTGGAAATGCAAACTGGTGCAGCCACTCTGGAAGACAGTATGGAGGTTCCTCAAGTAGCTAAATACAGAACTACCATATGACCCAGCAATTGCACTACTAGATATTTATCCAAGGATACAAAATTGCTGATTCGAAAGGTGTACATGCATGCCAATGTTTATAGCAGCATTGTCTACAAGAGCCAAATTATGGAAACAGCCCAGGGGTCAATTAACTGATATAGTATACTCTCTCTCTCTCTCTCTCTCTCTCTCTCTATATATATATATATATATATATATATAGAGAATGGATAAAGAAATAGTGTAATATAGTATAATATAGTATAATATGTATGTATATATGTGTGTGTGTGTGTATATATATGTGTGTGTGTATAATGAAATATTACTCAACCATTAAGAAAGAATGAAATCCTGCCATTTGCGATGACATGGATGGAGCTATAGAGTATTATGCTAATCAAAATAAGTCAGTGAAATACCATATAATTTCACTCATATGTGGAATTTAAGAAACAAAACAAATGATCACAGGTGAAAAAAAAGAGAGAGGCAAACCAAGAAACAGACTCTTAACTATGGAGAACAAGCTGATGGTTACCAGAGGGGAGGTGGTTGGGGTGATGGGTGAAATAGGTGATGGGTACTAAGGAGGGCACTTGTTGTGATGAGCATCTGGTGTTGTACAAAAGTGTTGGATCACTAAATTCTACACCTGAAACTAATATTACACTGTATGGTAACTAACCGGAAGTTAATTAAAAACTTAAAAAAAATAATGTGTTGTTTTTCTTATTCATTATCATGTTTCTGAAGTTTGTCAGCTTTTAAAAATTATATAATTAGTTGTGATTTCTCATTCTACATAAATACTTTAATATCTCGTGTATGCATAATTATATAAGATCCTTTTTTATTAAGAGGACCTTCCAAATTGTTTGTTTCAAGAATCACAAGATGTGGATCTCCCTCTGGGTGTGAGAGAAAGAAAAGAGTTTTAAAAGATACGTGCTTTTTATTTTTTGGATCTTTTAACTTTGGTTGTTGGGAAGAATACATATTTTATGTATTTGTCCTGCAACTAGTCTGTAACACCTAGCAGGTTACAAAAAAGTTATTTCCCTTTCCCTTTCTCTAACTCCACTTAGTCTCATGGGTGTAATGGTGGCTCAGAAACTGTCATCCTTCTCTTGGTCATCTACTGCAACATGACACATGCTTTGATTATTACCCTTCTATCTTCCCTTTTTTCTGCCATTCAGGCCCGTACAACTGGATAAATGCAAATTACCATCGACTCATGGCTTAAAAGAAGTGTAAAACTATCTTGCTTTCCTTCTGTTTTGATCTCAGATTTTCCTGGGAAATTTATTCTTGCGGACATATCTTCTTTGGAAAATGACAGGCCTCGTAGGAGAATGGAGTGGGTGTAGCCAAGATGGAATAAAATGTCGAGCGGGTACAGCCAGTGGGGGGAAAATTGAAGCCTGATGAATAAATCTTAGGCCCATAGAATATTTTCAGTATATTCAGATTTTAAAATATCTTTTATCTGTGCCGCATGGCCAATTTTGGATCCACGTGAAAGAATTTATGACCTCAGAGGTAGGATTTAGTCTCATGGAATCAAAGAATGTAAGAGCCGGAAGGCACATTAGAGATCATAACCCCTGTGACCTCATATTACAGAATGGTCACTGGAGCTAAATGAGCTGGCCAAGATCATCAATACGGTTGTGGTTGTTTCAGAGACTATAAACCATGTAAACCAATAACAAAAGTAACCAACAACATGTCTTATTTGATCAGAGCAGTAAATCCACCCACTTAAGAGTCATATCTGGGGAAAAGAGACAGCCATTTCACCATCAGTAGTAAGGGTGAATGAAGAAAATAAAATGGCTGCTTATTGAAGTAAGGGTGTGTGTGAAAGCTGATGTCCAACCTGGACTTATTGATTTCAGTAAGTGCAGTTGGGAGTCTATTATGTAGTAGGGGGACTGAAGAGGGGAAGGGAAGTAACATAAATGCCAGGAAATTCTCAGCCAGTGTTTGTCCAAGTATGTAGTCTCAGGACAAGCTACATCAAAATCTCCCAGGAAGCTTGTTACAATGCAAATTCCTGGGTCTAACCCTAGAACTAAAGGATAAACTTCTTTGGGGGCAAGACCAGGGGTGTGCACTGAATAAATGCTTGAGATGATTCCAGTACACATAATTTGAAGATGACTTCAAGAAATACTGTTCTGGGGGCACCTGGGTGGCTCAGTTGGTTGAGCATCTGACTCTTGATTTCAGCTCAGGTCATGATCTCAGGGTCATGGGATCGAGCCCTATGTCAGGCTCTTTGCTGAGTGTGGAGCCTGCTTAAGATTCTCTCTCTCTCTCTCTCTCTCTCTCTCTCTCTTTCTGTTTTTCTCTCACCCTCCCTCTTCCCACCCCTCCACTCTCACCACGTTCACTCTCTCTCCCTCTGTCTCTAAAATAACTAAGCAAAAAGACACTAAAAAAAAAAGTTCTGTTCTAGGTTAACATCAGAGAAAATGACAGCAGTAGTGTCATAAACACAAGAAAAGAAGATACTCAGAACAAAGCATGACGACGCAGCTACTGGAATGTGAGTCCAAGATATATGGGTTTTAGTTTTAAATCCATCAACTGTAAAACTTTAGGTTAGTTGTTTTACCTCTTGCAATGCGTACCTTTTGAAAGATTTTAATCAGGAGAATGACATGATATGAATTATATTTGTTGCTGAATAAATATAAATACAAATATAAGTATAAATGTAAATATTTGTTGCTGAATAAATATAATAGTAGTAGTACTAGCATGGTGGACATGGCAAATAAGTTAATATGCTACCGAAATAGTCTAGGTGAAAGATAATGGTAGATTCAAATAAGGTGTTGACTATAGATGGAAAGCAGTGAGTGGATTTTATTTCGTTAGAATCAATGATGGATTGGCTATCAGCTATGAGGAAGAGGGAGGTGTCAAGGATGACACATGAGGTTCTGGCTTGCAATGAATGATTGAGATTTTTAGGAGTATGTATGAATTGAGGGTTCAGGTGATTGAATGAAGTTCAGATTAAGTAGGTCAGGGCTAAAAACCGAGGAGAAAATGGGGGCATCAAGGGACTTCAGGTGTCTTAGATGTCAAGGGCAGATAGAGTCAGATTAGGAGAACTGGGGCGAAGGGAGACTGTGGCCAGAGAGTGTGGTACTGGTGTATGTGATTTCCATGGTAGATCGGTTGTACATGATGACCAGGTCTGAGTTAACCATGAGCACAGCAGACTGAAGTGGAATGGATGTGGAAGTCAGTGGGGTTGGAAAGGACAGAGTTAATAGGCCAGGCTGCTGATTGGGTCTTTTGGACCTGGAAAGGACAACAGTGACTTAGGGGCCAAAATCATCAATGGGATAGTGGGATAGCTTGGGATAGTGACCAATTCAGTAGATGAAGATAAATAAGGAGCAGTTGGATGACAGGGACTTTAAAGCAGCCAGACTTTCTTATATGAGCGGAGGAGAAATAATAGCTTAGAACCTGCACTGGGGAGACTTTAAAGTAAAAACATTCCCCTTTGATATTCAGATTGTGGGAGAATGAACCCTTTCAGTTTTGAGAAAGTAGGTTCTGGTTTAAGGCAGGAGTTGTGAGATCAAAGAAGCTTTGTGTGTGTGGTTTTTTTTTTTTTTTTTAAGTTTATTTATTTATTTGGAGGGAAAGACAATGAGCGAGCAGGGGAGGGTCAGAGACCTAGGGAGAGAGAGGATCCCTAGCAGGGTCTGTGCTGTCAGCACAGAGCCCAAAGCGGGGTTTGAACTCACAGTGAAATCATGACCTCTGAGATCATGACCTGAGCTGAAACCAAGAGTCAGATATTTAACTAACTGAGCCACTCCAGCGCCCCTAACAAACAAAGAAGCTTTGTAAGTGACAAAGCACAAACGTGCTATCATCTTGCTTGGTTATATATTTTGGTTCCAGAAGTAGCACTTTATACTTTTCGTCATTAAAAATTTCATTTCTATGCATGCTGAAATATTTATGGATGAAATGCTATGATGTCGGAATGTGCTTCAAAATAATATAGGGGAGATGGGCAGCGGCGATAAATGAAGTGAGATTTACCGTGCAGTGATAATGCAGAAGCCCAGCAATGGACACATGGAAGTGCCTTGTACTATTCTGTTTTGTGTATGTCTGAGTTTTTCCCTAATAAAAAGTTACAGAAACTTCATCTGTACAGATTCCGTCATTGTTTTTGACTGGCATCTTCTTATGTTCTCATTTTATGAAGCTCTCTTATCCCCCTCTCGGTGAGCCCCACAAGGATAGATACGTACATCCGTTTTACTGACCTCTCTGATCCTGTTAAGGGATTTCTCCAAAGGCAGAAATCTGTTTAGCTGCAGATTTAGGACTAGAACTCCCATGTTATTTTGATTTCTGGATGAGTACATTCAATCACCCAATTGAGTGAGTTTGTAACTTCCCATTACTAGGTGTTAAAATTCAGAGTAGCTCTCTTAGGGCTTTGATCTTGGAAAGAGTGGTCTTCATTTGCAACAAAGTGACATTGCCTTTGCACATGCTATTCCTTCTGCATGGAATGTTCATCCTCACCCCCTAGTTCACCCGGGTTAACGCCTATACACCCTTCAAAACTCAACTTAGTCTTCCCCGGTCCCGACATACATACATGCTCTGTGCCATCTCAACAATCATTCTGTCCTTTGCATTAGTTCTGAATCCTGGTCAAACTTTTTTTCATTTCATATGCCACAATGAATTGTAAATGCGTGTATGTGCATGTGTATGTGTAGTTTTCTGTAGTAAATTAGAACCATGGACTATATTTTTTTAAAACTTTGGGGCCTTTTACATAATGGCAACATCTACTATGTAGTTATTCAGTAACTCATACATGCCTGAAACCATTAGTAGAGGCCATCAGCAAATGAAAATACATGGGAGCCAAAATAAATACCCTGGATTTGGCCACTTTGTGCATCGGAGGAGAGGGTACTTGTGACGTATATGAAATTCTGGTGCTGTTTTCTTTTTGGAAACTAAGTCCTATCACTCAAATATCAGGGTGACTGCCAACCAATGTAAAAAGTATTCTAAAACTAAATCACTTACACTTCTTTCCTCCAATAAAAACCTTCCTGCAGAATAAAATGGAGGTAGAGAAGGTGGGAAGCAGGAGGTGTTTTTTTTTTTTTTTTTTTTTTTTTATTCTGCAACTGTGTAACTCATATAGATTGTGAATAGCTTATCATAGTAGGAGATGCCCACAGGAGGGAAGATGAAGTACCATGCGGATAATCGGATCAGTTATAATACTGGATAATATCCACAGATGCTCCCACAAGGCAATTTTTGTCACTTTCGAAGGAACACTTGTTTTTTCTCCCACCGAATGACTGCTCACTAAGTACTGGGCACAACGTACTTCTGAAAGAAATGCCTTGCAAAGCTTTGTAAGAAGGTGTGGTTGACTGAATACCATCTTTTTCGTCACAAAAACAGGAGTCAGCTTTCACGCACAGTTTTCAATGCACTCGTCATATATATGGAGGGAACATGGAGCCCAATTTAATAAAAAAATCAAATTTTAAGATGAGTACATTCTATACCCTCTTCCTATCCATGTTGCAACACCCATCAAGTCAATTTCTCTGTAAAAAGTGTCAATTCAATGCCCCTCTCCCCTCCCCAGTCGGGGTGGGACCCAGTGGTAAACAGGAGGTGCAGGGAGGGCAATGTAAAGGCAGATTTAACATTTTCAGTGAAAAAAAGCCGGCTTGTTCGTGGTTTTGATTTGCTTTTAATAACAAGCTCCCTCAACCAAAACTGATGAATTGGCATAAGAACAAGGGTACAAAAGAAACATCAAGGGGCCTTCCAAATTGCTAACTAAAGGATGAATTCTCTGCTTTGGGTGGCCATCATTTTAGCCCTCAGAAATGGAGATAAAAAGATGCAAAGCTTTTAATAAATGCTGCCTGAATGCATAAAGGAACCGATTAGAGCCTGTGGCCCATGGTGTTGTCTTAATACTTTATAATCACATTCGTAACTTTAAGCAAATGCAAATTCTGTCTAATGCTGCCCTTGAAAGGCAATTTCACTGCATAGTAAATTGAAAGTAATCACTGATACGGGGTAAATACAGCCTCTGTTGAGTAAACACCAAAGCATTTTCCACACAGTACTGCATTTTAAAATAGCTAATTTTATTGTCAGTGAAAAGATAGGCACAAAGTGGATTCAAACCTGCTTAACTTTATTGGAACTAGCTCAGTCAATTACAGAATGGGGTTGCAATCAACAAGGGGCCACATACATTTTACACTGAAGGTGATTCTTCTCTAGCCATCTGCCAACCCCAGCTATCCATTTTATTAACACACGCCATTAATCACAAGGGAGGCCAGAAAGGAGGTTTGATGATTCCTTGTAACCCACCGATGCTACTGGAAAAAAATAAACAAGCTCTGACACTTGTCCTACTGATGATGAATGACACTTGGGAGATATATTTCCAAGGATCGTGGCTGGCTGAAATTGATGGCAATTAGCCCATACTGATGCCTTCCTTTGAAAACATGTTCCATAAGAATGTACACATTTTGATTAACACATTCCATATGTGAATGAGCAACTGAGATAACAGGAGATTGTGTGGTTAACAGACATGAGAATATGATTTATAAAAGTTAGTCCATATGTATACACTTTAAGCTGCCGCATTATGAGTGTTTAGGATCTTCATAAAAAGTAGTTTGCACAATCAGTTTGTTCATTTTCCAATTGTTGTGCCCACCCAACTGCATAACAAGAGAACACAGATATTTTAGGTTCTTGCTCTCCCTGTCATCCTGAAGCTCAAAAGCAACATTGAAAAGAAATCATTCGTTAAAACAACAATCAAAATACATGATTTTAATAGAATGTGCAAGCTACTTTTCTTTAATAAAAAATGTTTAATAGTTTTCTATCAAGTACAATTCATTCTAATGAAGTTTTTCTGTACATGGGACATCAGGGTACAACTGACTTAAAAAGGTCCCCAGAGACCACCAGGCAGTACATGTTAAGACAACAAGGTCACCCTTCTGTCCTGAGGTGCCATGCCAGTAAAATGCATAGGTAAGGGGGAGTCCAGAAAGATCCCCCAAATATTATACCCACATAATTGTGAAAAGGTGACCGACTTGATATTTCTCCCATAAACCTGAATCTTTAGAGGGACACCTATTAGAGATTTTCTGGAAAGGCTGAACCTACCTTCTTGGTAAACATAGTACACTGACATGGACTTCTTCCATCTCTTAGATGTACGATATGACTTGAGAAAATTACTTGGGATTATAAAACTGAGCCAAAAAGGATTGCCTCTGGCGTGAGGGGGCAGAGATGCTGTGGAAAGTTCAAAGTAGTACTCAGCCAAGAACTTCCTCCTTTCCCCAAAATACATGAGGCTAAAGAGATGGCTTCCACACAGTGTGGAATGTATGACATTTGTCACTTTCCAGAATGTGATTAAAATCATTGCTCCCAGAGCTAGCAAAAATTCCGGCAATGTGTTATAACCATAAAAGGAGGAGATGAAAGGTTTAATTTTATTTGTATTTACTTATTTGGCTAGAAAGTAGCAGTCCTCAAGTTTGCTTTCTATTTGAGGACTTTTCCCCTTATGACCGAAGCACGGTATTAATGAAGTATTAACACAACGGCACTTATCGTTTCTTTTTGGGTTCATTTGATGACTTGACTGAAGACTAATGTGTATGTAGGATGATCACTTCTTTATTGAAATGTCTAGACTGGCTGAAAATCACATCACTCTCCCTCATCTCACTCCCCACTCCACAAAAAGAACTCCTTTGGAAGGTAATTAGGAATGACACAAAAATACTGTTAAATATGCCATTCCCATGGTCACAGAGGAACGCTGCAAGATGACCTGAGACAGCCAATCCTATAGCAAGACAAGAAGTGAGGGGGATTGCTTAGGGGGAAGTTTCATGTGACTCAATGTTGAAATGAAGACCAGTAAAGAGAAAACTTTGCAAAAAGGCACTGCAGGAGAGGCATGGTAGGAATCTAGAACCCTGGACAAACCAATGAAGCCAGGGACATTTTACAGAGTACAAATGCCCTGGTCCATGAAGAAGCCTTTTCTTAAAATGAGGCTTTTGTATATAAGGATTTCCCAAATTAAGCGTGGTAATTAGCAAAATGGAAAGCTGTGTTGGGTAATCTTGAAAAAGTAACCTCTCCAGGTCTCAAATTCCTCATCACTAAAGTGAGTGGGTAGGGCTCTATTGCTGAAGTTCCTTCCAGCCACTATGCATCACAATGTAATATATCAGGCCTACTCTTCTATTAATCTGGTTTCTAACTAACACATCCCCAAATTTCTACACCCCACCCTTACCTAACACCCCCCACTTCCCTCACCCTCCCATACCCCTGAAAACTGATCTTAATGACATTGTTTGTGGATCTGTCACCTTAAGGGCAGAGAGGTGACACAGAGCAGGGACCTGTGGCAAGAAGCAGCCCCTTTGTGTCCCTGGAGGTGGCCCTATAGCAAAGCTCCGGAGCCATGGCCTCCTTGGTCCCTGTCCACATGCGCATTTCCTGCTGCTCTCCAAAGGTATTCCAAGATGGAGTCACTGGCAGTGAGAAGGGACAACTAAGGATACATCTGCAGCCCACCTCTCCCCTGACTGCAGCATAGTACTTTGGGCTTCTGATGCTATTCCCTTAGAGGTTAGATTCAACGATGCCTTTTAAGACGTATGCTAAGAATTGGGGAAAACAAAAGGAGTTATTTCAAAGTAGTCACCAGAAACTCAAAGCATTCAGCCCATCAACAAGAAATGCTTCCTCATTTTGCAAATGACTAGAAATCTGAAACTGGTGACACAGCCAGTGCACTTGTGCTGGAGACAAAAATGAACACTAAGCAGATTGGTCTCAGGAAAGGCAAGTGAGCTGTGTTCATGGTCACACACAGCACCTTGTGTAACTCTCCATCAAGGCCTCCGATGGTATAGCTCTCCAAGGAGGAAGTTGTACAGAACACAGCTAATTTACTCTCTTAGCATCTGAAAGCAATATATTAACTATCCAAATGCATAAATTACTCCAGAGTATATATATGAATGTATGAACCTCCGTGAGGGAACCAAAAGAATCCACTTCCAAAGCACCACTGAAATGAAGATAAACACAATCTCCTGGCACAGGGTAGCTAGGAAATTGGGAGGGAAAATTAGCTCCAGCACCCTTCCACACCCCAATATCCCCTGCCTTTTCTTCAGCTTACACAGCTCCTAAAACTGTTCCCTTTCATGAGCCCGAAATGAGAGCTCCCTTTCTGGATGCTGCCTAGATGGTAAGTATACAAAACAGCACACGTGCAAATTCTCTCCAGCTTCCCACTTCTGAAATCTACATGTTACGCACTGTCTCCCAAACATACTGTGCTCTTCAATGAAAACGATCTGGAATATGGAAATACTAAACAAAATCACGCACGTTGAAAACATTTATGTATATCCAGCTATTAACAGTCCAAGTATTTGTATAAATCCAAACAATAAGCTTTAGAGCACATTCTGATTAATCTGTCTTTAGAGGTACTCTCTGAGTGTGTACCAGAATAGACTGGGGTTTGTATGGTATTACTTAAGTACTATATTGTTTCAATAAAAAGTCCCTTTAAAAAAAATCCCCCCCAACCCCTTGTCTTCACCCTTAAAATAAGAACAAACGAAAGGGAAAAATGATTAAAAGCACTCTTGCTGATAAACTGCAGCTCTTGAATAGGCCGTTTAGATGAGATATTCCACCATCTCTGCATCAGGCTCTTGTCCCAGGATCTGAGTGGGAGCTTTTCTTTCCAGAGTATTGGAGTGGAAAACAGGGCCATCTAAATGGAAACAGGGGGTTAGAAACCACTTAGGGATCAGGTGAAGACTTAGATTTCTAGAAATAGACCAGTTTCGAGCCATGAAGCCAGTGGCAAAGTGAGACTTTGCCACCGCCTCCCCTTGTTTACCTGAGAGTTTACCACTACTGGAAGAACCACCTTGGCGCACCCCTGTTCCCATCCTGGTGTCCCAAGACGTCATTTATGGAATCTGCACCCATCGCTTGTGATCAATCCCCTTTAGAACCCGAACAACTCTGGCCAAAAGACTACCTGTGTCTACACAGCAGGGTGCCAACAAGCAATCTGAAATAGAGGGTAGAACCCAAGGCTACCTGGAATGGAGGATCAGTACCTGTCTTATCTGGATTGCAGGTCAGACTTGGTATAGACAAACGACGTGGTGCAGAGCCGGCAGCTGGACTTGCAGAAGCCTCAGCCTGACCCAGAGCTGAAGTTGGAGCTGGAGCCGAAGTAGCAGCAGCAGTCGGAGCTGGAGTTGGTACCTGAGTCGGAGTCGGAGCAGAAGCCGGAGACGCAGTTGGAGCCGGAACCGCAGTCGGAGCCGGAGCTGGAACCGGAGCCGGAGCAGCTGGAGCAGCCTGAACAGCAGCAGGAGGCGCGACAGCAGCAGCAGCAGCAGCAGCGGCGGCGGCTGGAACCTGAGCAGCAGCAGCTGGAGAAATGGCAGCCGCAAGAGCAGTAGCAGCAGCGGTTGCTGGAGACTGGGCGGCAGCGGCGGCGGCAGCCGGAGGAGCAGCAGCAGCGACAGCAAGTGGAGCAGCGGCTACCATGGTGGTGGTGTTGGTGGCAGCGTTGGCAGTGATGGCGGCAGCAGTGGCGGCAGTAGCGACTGGCGCGGGGACAGAGATTGGAGCAACAGCTGCGGTTTTGTTCGGTTCCGTGCCCCGCTCCGTCTGGGTGCTGCAATCCCGGCTGCCCGTCTTAGAGTGAGCGGAGAGCAGGGGAGTGGAGGGCTGCACGGGTGAGGGTGTGGAGGGCACAGACTCAGCGCGGTAGTCCCCACCCAGGAGGATACCTACAAAGGGAAGAGGGAAAGAGGTCAGAAAGTACAGGCTCTTCAAATGCAGACATCTGGTTACCTCTTCTTCCTCGCAGGAGACTCAGGAGAAGCACAAAAGGGATGAGAGTCTCTACCTACGCCTCCAAGGAACCCAGGAATCGGTTCGCAGGCCATGTCCCTTCTGGTCCTCGTTTTCCACCCCAGCACAGTGTATTAAACCTTTAAGTGTCCTGCGAATCTGTTTTGATTTACTTTTCCAGTGGTGATTGATCCCCACTGAGCTTGCAGAAGGCTTCTACTAGGCTCCACTTATAACCCATGTCATCATCCATGACCAGAAAGCCGGGAAGGATTGGGGGAACCATCTGGGATCTGTGGTCACCACTGAGTGCGAAGATAATCGTGTAACCTAAGATTCTCATCAAGACCCGAGTCCCGGAAATGCCTACTCTATCCAAAGGCCTCTGCAAGAGTCAGAGGACCAAGGAAGGTATTAGAAGCAACACAAATACCTAAAATTAAAATACAAAGCTGGCTTTCTCAGTCTCTAAAAATGTGCCTCTTGGTATCCACAGTGTTTCTGGGATTTTGATTAGAGGGGAAGGAACGGACAGAAATGAAATGAAAAAGTACATTCAGTTCTCATCTCAGAACATTCTGGTAACAAAATCCTGCCCCCCAGCTCCATTTAGCTTAACTAGAACTCTGAGTCCTTGTATTATATGGAAGGAAAGAACAGAGAAAAGTCTGAAATTCTGAACTTCTGACTGATACGAAGGTCATATGGGCTTTGGAAAAAGACAAAAGGTCTGGCATGGCAAAGGCCATGTCTGAGAATTTTCTAGAGGAAACTGAAGTTGTCTTTTTTCCCACCCAAACAGAATTCAGAATTCTTATCTTCTAAGGCCTTGGCTTCAATCGGTGTTCTGTCAATGAGACGTCAGAGTGTGGAGGAGCTCCTGAATATGCAGCTAGTCTCTCAGGAGGACAGATACCCAACCTGGTATATCTTCTGCTCTAGGATCTGGACCATCACTCCTTTTCCTTGCAGAATGGGCATATATCTAAACGCATCACGTTAATCTTCTTTACTGTCATTACCTAGGCTTCCCTTCCAGCTCTTGTCATCTCGCTTCTCTTCCATGATGGGGGTGCCAGTCAGGGTGGAAGAATGTGAGAGCAGGCCTGATCCGGCATTGGAAATGGACATCAGAGACTTCGCTGGTCGCATGGATGACAGCTGCTCTGTCTTACTTGGCTCCTTCCGGGAACGCTGCTGGAGCACTTTGATCATGGCGTCCTTCTCAATAATTTGGGCATGGAGTGTCTTAATCCTAGGAACCAAAGACAAAAACCATAAAAACCTCATTGCCACCTCCATGTTCTGGTCTCACTGCCTGCATGGACTTGAGTTTCCATTATCTTTTCAACTGAGGAGTGGTTTAGTCCTTTTTGCATTGAAAAGCAAGGGGCGGTGTGCTGTATTTTTAAAAATGCCATTCTCCACATCCAAATGGATCTAGTGGAGCATCCAGGAGTTGTTGCTTAAACCTCAGGAAGCCAAAGCAAGGTCCTGGTGGGAAAGAAGGCTGTATGTAAGAGAGTAAACGGACGTAGTGAGTGCTATAGTGAAGAATCTGAGTCAAATGAAATGATATATTTAGTGAGAAGATGAGGACTTCTTTGAATGGGCCACAATTTCAGTTAATAAGTAAATGATCCTGAGTTTATAAGAGATATCAGGTGCCGTACCTCCAAATGTGAATGGATATTCTTTTACTGTGCACTCTGCTGTATCACAGGGTTAAAGTCCAGTGTTAGAAACAATACCTCAGAGTACAAATATCAACAATACAGTTCTGGCAGAGGGAAGATGGAAAGCAATTACCAAGGCCAATGGGGAAAGCAAGGTAAAGGTCATTGCATTTCAAACACAAGTTAACACACTGGCAGGGGTGCAGGGGTTGGGGGAGGCTGCATTATCAGGTTTCTTAGTTGTGAATGAAGATGCCTGCCCTTCCCTACTGACCTTATCTGGTCTCTATACCTTCTTCTCAGATCTACTGGGATCCAGATCGATATTTTACCTGCCCTCCATGTCAAGGCAACGCTTGTTGGCCATCAAGATCTCTTCCTCCTCTTTCTGGATGCGAGCTTCGAGAGCCGTGTCATAGCTGGTGTTAGGAGAGTGGCTGATGACTGTTGTATCCCTGGGAGGGAAAATGACAGCGATGATGATAAGGCAGCAAAATCAACGATTCCTATTATTTCTCTCCCACATCAAAGGTATTGCTGGAAAGCAGTAAGCTACAGTCAAACTCATTAGGGATGGTTATTTTTTGGATGGCTTCCTGAAAAGAACCCCCAAGATGGAAGGTTCAGCTTTCAGCGCTAGCTCGAAGAGGTTTTTGGCATGGATATAGCTGTAAAAGTCAGTGAGGGGATTCTATGAAAGGTACACAGGCTTGCCTTCAGAACTAGACAGATATCTTCCCCAAACCTCTTGGCAGAGGGTCCCTTCAAGTTTTTAGATCATGGCCAGGTTATAGGAAGATCTTTATATTTTCATTTTATATTATCATTTATATCACACATAAGATATAGATTTTCACTTTATTCTCATGACAGCTATGAAGGGGAAAAAGCGAGACTTTGGGGAAAGTCTGAGAATGTACTGAATTGCTATTGCTACAGATGTATAGCAGCAACTACACCTGGTGCTATACATCTAGCACCAGGAACAAATTATAGACATGGCACCGGTAAAGGTCAGATTGGGCACGTGCACTGAGAAAGAAGCATGGCCTTTGAGTCAGTGCCACTTACTACATTCTATCTAACCTACATCGGAAACATTCTAGTGCCAAATTGAGGAGTCTCTCCCCCCAGCTAAATGACTTTTCTCTTGCCAGAGTCCCAACTGCATGAGGGACCATCATGTTTCAATTGAAAGTGTCTCAGGCCATTAACTCAAATACTAATTAATAAGGAATAAAGGGCGTGTGTGTGTGTGTGTGTGTGTGTGTGTGTGTGTGTGTGTGTGTTGTGTGTGAGAGAGACACACACACAGAGAGAGAAGGAGAAGAAAGAGAGGAGGAAGGGGAGGGGTGGACAGGGCTGATGTCTAAACAGCACTAATCAAAGATAC
This sequence comes from Paguma larvata, assembly GCA_030068075.1. Lineage (NCBI taxonomy): Eukaryota > Metazoa > Chordata > Mammalia > Carnivora > Viverridae > Paguma > Paguma larvata. The sequence goes on from CM057830.1 coordinate 87,168,993, forward strand.
ACGAGAATCCTGTATCATCCTGATAAGTGAGGCCATGCATCTCTCTTTAGTTCATTTAGAACTAGTGGTAGAAAAAAAGGAGGGAAAGGAATTTAAAAAAACCTGGATCTTCTTTGAGTAACTTGGAGGGAAAGAAAAAGGGATTAGGAAGAATATTGATGTAATTATATTGGTCTTAAAGGAAAAGCCGACAATAGACTGAGAGAACAATGAATTGGCACTCCATCACGATACTTCCTATGAGAACGGGGAGCTGTGGGAGAATTTTCTGCTGGCAGCTAGCTATGTTCTTTTAGCTTAGAGACTGTGACTACTGCAGATGGGAGTGAAAGGGCAGCGGAATGAAGACTCAGAAAGTGGGTATTAAAGTTAGGGAATTTTTGAGTTCCTACAAAACTACCGTTTCCCCAAATGCTTACACTTGATATGCTATTTATTTGAATGGTGAAACAAATTGGAGAGCAAGAAGGAGAAGGACTTACAATGGCTCACATCAATTGCTAAATTTAAAAGATGTTAGCCTGTCAGAATTCTACACTTGCTCTAGCGAGTTCACTTTCTTATAGTCCTACCAGGAATGGCCCTTGTGTTCTGAAGTACCGAAGGGGAAATGGCATCGTGTAATGTTGAGAGCACGGGCTCTGACTATAGACCCCATGAGGGTCCAATCCCACTTTCCCAAGTACCCTGCCACAAACAAATTCTATGAATTCAGGAAGTCAGTTCACTGCTCTAGACCTCAGTCTCCTCATATGGAAAACAGAAGTCATAATTAAACCTGTATCTCATGGCATTTTGGGGGGCTCAAATAAAAGTATGCATGTAAAAGATATAGTGCCAGGCACAGTAAAAACACCCAGCAAAGATACCTGTTATTAGAGAGAAAAGTATGGGTAGGGGCACCTAGGTGACTCAGTGGGTTAAGTGTCTGACTCTCAGTTTCCGGTCAGATGATGATCTCACGGTTCTGTGAGTTTAAGCCTCCCATCGGGCTCTGTGCTGATGGTGTGGAGTCTGCTTGGGGTTCTCTCTGTCTATTTGCCCCTACCCCACTCACACTGTCTCTGTCTCTCTCAAGATAAATAAATAAACTTAAAAAAATTTTTTAAAGAGAGAAAAGTATGGGTAGAAGGAGAGTAACATACAAGAAGTAGTGACTTTAAGAAATTGCAGCTCTAGGGAGAATCCTAGAGGCAGCTCCTGCAGTGCACAGTTCTAATGTGATGGCTGCTTCAGAGCCAGGCCTCTCTAAAGAGTGCATGGTGTCTACGGACACTGGGGACATGAGCGTATGGTTTGTCACTGGGGGAGCCAGTGCTGGCTCACTGCCACCTTCATTGCATAAAAGACCATTTTGGGGACCAGAGCCCTGCCAGCTAATTGATATGGACACTGTGAACTTCTCAGGAATGGAGCCTGAAAATGTGGGGCACTTAGTGAATTCCTACAGAGCTGCCAGGACGGACTTCAACATCAATCTTCCTTCTAGAAGACTGGGGCTACTAAGCCAGTGGCTCAGGCAAAAGCAAGCAAGCAGTGTTTGAAGGAGCAACTTGACCTAACTTTTAACACGCTGAGGCTACCCTTAAGCATATCAGGAGAGAGATGCTGGGCTTGAAAATACAGTCTGCAAACCCCAAACGGTAGATCCCTGATTTTGACATCGTACATCCAAATTATTTTTTTAATATTTATTTAGTTTTATTTTTTTAAAGTTTATTTTTATTTAAAAAATTTTTAATGTTTATTTACTTCTTTTGAGAGAGACAGAGACAGCACGAGCAGGAGAGAAGCAGAGAGAGAGGGAGGGAGAGAGTCCCAAGCAGGCTCCACACTGTCAGTACAGAGCCCAATGCGGGGCTCCAAATCACAAACTGTGAGATTATGACCTGAGCTGAAACCAAGAGTCAGACACTTAACTGACTGAGCCGCCCAGGCACCCCTTAAAGATTTATTATTTATTTATTTATTTATTTATTTATTTATTTATTTATTTATTATGAGCAGGGGAAGTGCAGAGAGAGAGAGGGACAGAGGATCTAAAGCGGGTTTCATGCTGACAGCAGAGAGCCCGATATAGGGCTTGATCTCGCAAATGGTGAGATCATGACCTGAGCTTAAGTCAGATGGTCAACCAATGGAGCCACCCAGGTGCCTCCTACATCTAAATTCTTAAGTAAATGATTTTTGGCAACTATCCTTCCAGTCCTCTCTCTCCTTCCTTTGTCCGATGAAATTATCCCCATTACATTGGTTACATCACTTTCCAGAATGTCATCCATGATTTCCTAATTAAAATATCTAGAGTTTTCAACTTTTAAACTTCAAATCCATCTTTTTCTATCAGTAGCATCTTTTTGTTTACTTAATATGTGAATTTGACCACGAGTGGAGCCCTGTGGTTGAAGTTACCGTGATGCTAAAAAGTGGCTAGACATGCATCAGACTAGTCCATGACTGCAGGAAACTTGCAAGGGGAGACAAAAAAAAATATGAGGGCAAGTACTTAATTGTTACAGAGGTGAGTGTGAACTTTATTCCAATAGGCACTGAAAATTATTAGGGCTTTTTGAGGGGAGTGTAATGATTCAAGCTGTGTTTTAAAAAGATAACATTATGTCTGGCTGAAATATGATGGGGGATTCAGGGAGCAATATGCTATACGTGGGCAAACCAGTCAGCACAGTTACTGTAATAATCCCAGCAAGAGATACTGATATCATGAACCGATGCAATAGTAAGGGGAATGCGAACAGGCCATAGGAGGCAGAAATGCTACAACTTGGAGACTGTTTAAATGTGGGTGTTGGAGAGAGGGAAGAATGAATGAGTTTTCTAATTCAAAAGACTAGAAAAGATGGCATACCACTCATTTTCTATGATAGGAATATAAGGAGAGACTTTTGGGAAAACATTATAATGGGTTTTGATTTTAGTTACATCAGAGTTAACACATCTTATGAATAGCCATATGATAATATCCAACAAGTTGCTGATAATTCTAACTTTAACCTAACGGATGTCAGACGTACTATTTGAAGCTGTAGTAGAGAACAAGACAGCTAAGACAGAATGCAGAATGAGACAAAGCTGAGGACGGAAACTGAAAAAAATCCTATAAGGAAGGAATAGGTAGGCATGTATAATGTGTGTGACCAGCTTCTACCTCCTGCTTTCCCTTCCTTTCCTTCTTTCCCACATTGACATCATATAAAAAAAAAAAAAAAAAACACTGCACGTTTGGGGAAGGTTAATGACCAGATTCAGGAAATGCAAACTGGTAAATTACATGGCTGACTAGGTTTGTTAACTTTTTTTTTTTTTTGACAGAGAGAGAGAGAGTATGTGTGTGAACATGCACACAACGCATGCATGCACAGGGGAGGGGCAGAGGAAGAGAGAGAGAGAGAGAGAGAGAGAGAGAGAGAGAGAGAGAATCTGAAGCAGGCTCCATGACCAGCACAGAGCCCCATGCAGGGCTCGATCTCAGGAATGTGAGATCATGACCTGAGCAGAGATCAAGAGTCAGACACTTAACTGACTGAGCCACCCAGGTTGGATAAAAAGGATCTTTTTATCCTTTTGCTACTATTCTGAAATAAATTCACCATTCGTGAGCTGCAATCTGCATTGCCAAATCTATTCTTCTAGGTCGAACTACTCAGTAATAATTTCCCTTATGTAAATCAAACATCTAACGAATCTGTAGGAACACAATAATATGGAAGTTATAATATGGGCCATATTATTGTGATTATCATACTTTTCAGTGACTAAATAATAAGCCTCAAACAGTAACTCTTAAACAGTTAATAATCCCTAATCACCATCTTGAAATCATCATTATCCGGAAGGCAGCATAGTCTAGTGGTGAAGGTGTCAAAATGTCATTTTCAATCCCAGTTCTTCTTCTTAGTAGCTGTGTGTGATCTGGAGCAAATTATTCAACCTGTCTGTGTTTCAGTTTCCTCACATGTAGAATAGATAATAGTATTTATCTCAAAGAATTATTGTGAGGATAAGCAATAACTGTAAAGTACTTAGCAGAGTACCTTATACAGAAAACACTACAGGCGATTTATGCCTTGACATCTATTCCTTTGACAAGTGGTGCTTTATAGAATCAAAGTGCTAACAGGGGTATAAACAGATCACCTAGTAGGTCCTCTCACCTGAAAACAGACAGTTGTCTATTATTATATTAAAATTTTTACTTTAGGTGCACCTGGGTGGCTCAGTCAGTTAAGCATCAGGTCATGATCTCATGGATTGTAGGTTTGAGCCCTGCGTCGGGTTCTGTGCTGACAATTCAGAGCCTGGAGCCTGCTTTGGATTCTGTGTCTCCCTCTCTCTCTCTCTCTCTCTGCCCCTCCCCCACTTGTGCTCTGTCTCTCTCTGTCCTCAAAATTAAGTAAACATTAATTTTTTTTTTCAATCTGTAATTTATTATTCACAATGGCCAAAGACCAGAAACAATACAAATATCCATCATCAAGTGAATGGATACACTATGGTGGTACACCCAGATTATGGAACACTACTCGGCAAGAGAAAGGAATAAACTATTGATACATGTGTCAACTTGAATGAATCTCAAAATAATTATGCCAAGTGAAAGAAATCAAGCAGAAAAGAGTATATACTACATGACTCCTTTTGTACAACATTCTAGAAAAGGCAAAATTATAACGACAAAAAACAGACTGTTGTCTAGTGTCACGTGGGGGAGGATGGGATCAAATGGAGGAAACCATTTCCTTCTCTTTCACTTCTTCTTTTCTCCTTCCTTTGTCTTTGCTTCTTCCTCTCCTTCCTTACTCAAATATACGTTGAGCACTTTCCATCTGCAGCCAATATCCTAGACATTTAAAAATTATGTAGAAGGAAAATAGAATATAAAGCCTTTACCACAGAAAGGGGCAAAAATCAGAATCTTGGTCAAACGTTTAGGGTTGAATGATACCACTGGACAGAAAAGAAAGGGCAAGAGATGTTGGAAGGGAAGGCAGAAGAGCCCATAGGTTCTGAATTAAAATTTTTTGAATGCCACCTTCCAAACGGAAATCTCATTAAGAAAAGAGGAAAAGGAAATCAATCTCTGTGGCCGAGCATAAGAGGCACTATCTTTGAAAAAAATAGAATAATCCTAGAAATATAAGGGTCTGGAGGAATTATCTAGTCAACTTGTCTCATTTTGCTGGAAAGTGAACACAGTCTTTCAAATTCTCCTGTGGGCTGGATTAATAGGCATGCAAAAAAAGCATATAGTCCCGATACAGGATGTTTGCCCAAGGAACTAACGTAAGGTGTTTCTGGCCAGGTAGAAACTGTCTGCTTTTTATCATATTCGACGATAAGCCTGCACATTTAACTGAAAACCGTAATTACATGGAAACTTTCTACCTGGTGATTTAAACGTATGTGGTTTAAATTAAATCTACTTTATGGAAGGCAACAGGTTCTGGGAAGATATCTGTCTGAGAGTGGGTTCCCCCAATATCAAAACTTTCCAGGAAGGAAGGAAGGGGATAGTTTCTTTATACAAGGACCCCAGTGACAACCTCCTAACTTTCTTGCATTTCCTGACCTAAAGTCCATTCTGAAATTGGTTTTAGCAGTGAACCTCCCAGCATCAAGAATGTTGGCTTTCCAACATTTTCTCACACTGCACACCTTTATGTGCTAGATATTTCTAAGTTTCTGCCCAAAGATGATAAAATCACCCTTCATCTTCTTTTCAGTGTTAGAATTTCCTAAATAACCTTTGAATAAGCACTGGGCACAGGTGTTTTCTTGGGAGGAAGCAGCTAAAATTACACTTAATTCTGCTTCTAATCTGCCTACAAACTTCCCGGCCATCTTCTAGCACATCTGGGGCTTCTGTGCACTCTGTTACTGCCCTGGCATGTACCGAACACACTGCTCTCCGAAAACAAAGACAGGTATGCTTAAGTCCATGATAATCTCAAAAAATCAAGGCACGAGTGATTTCAATCCATTTACGGTTTATTGATTCTCCATGTACTTGGAGGCAGGCAGAGTGTGGTAGAGAAACAGTAAGACATCTCCCTGGAGAATCGGCCAGCCAGCTCTTAAGCACTAACCTCCTCCTGATTTGGCATATGGAGGACTCACGAATAAATGCATCCACCACCCCCTCCACACACACACACATCACAGCCTAAACTCTGGCAAGCATTTCCAGATTCCGCCAGCTCATCACCTGTAGGAGAACGTTCGAAACAACACTGTGGTTTTTGATAACTTTCTGGGTAGAGCCTCTATGGGTGCAATACGCTCTGGCCTCCCTTAGATACCCAACTGGAGACCAAAGCTCTGTCTGTCTCTCCAACAACCCAGGCCATCTCCTCATTCGAATTTATTTTTTGTTGTTCTCTCTTTCTTTTCCAATGATGATTATGAACGTCAGCGAGATAGACAAATTGCACAAGAGCACTGTTTCCTCCAAAGACCAATATTTAATGTTTTCACATGAAAAGGTGACACAGAGGAGGCAAAAAATTAAAAAAAATCCTTCTACAACTTTCTCTTCCTCACCAAATGGAATGTGACTGTTTACATGTGATGAACTCATGGACACGGAGAATGTGGCCTTCAAATATAGACCTTCTCAAAGGGCACGGATGGATCCTAGTTCAGCACAGCCTCTGGCATACCTTGGGTGAGCCAGAGCTATCAAATGGCAGCAGCCACTCCTGAGTGACATTTAGTTTCTGAGTGGCATTTCTCCAGAGCGGCTTTCACTCCTGTCCTGGGGCTAAACAAAGAAACCTACACATGTGGCCGAAAGAAGTCATGGCTCTGGTGAAGGAGGCATGCGAATGTTCAGTTGATCCCGTCTGCCATTGTCCTGGCTCCTGAGGAAAGCTCAACTATGATTCCAGTAAGTTAACGTTCATTTTCAAATTCCTGACCCAAATTCCTAAACCATCTCTGTTTAACCAGGTGAAACGAAATGCACTTAGGTAGACACTGGGGAGGGGAACAAAGAGCACTATAGGAAAAAAAGAAAAAACACATGGAAAAATCTTTTAACCAGTCACCTTTCTGTTCGGCCCACCACCCACGCCCTTCAAGCAGGGATTCCAGAAGCCAGCTACTTACCTCTGCGCAGCTACAGTTGCAGCAGCATCTAGAGCGAAATGCCTCATCACGTTCTCCTCCAAATACTTCTGCTCCCACTTCGTCATATCGGCTTCCAGGGCTAGGATCCTTTCCTCCTTCTCACGAAGCAACTCCATCAGTGCAGTGGCGCTGTGTTCTGAAACACTGGCGGGCTGAGGGTTGCCCTGGCGCTGGTTGGAGAACGCCGAGACCCCTCGGGTTAGTGAGAGAACCATGGTGACTAAGTCCCATTTGAAGAGTCCTCTATTCTTGGAGAGCATGACTGCCCAAACCACTTCAGTTTGGATTCTGAACCAGGAGGGGAATTCAGATTTCCTCCCAAGGCAATGGCACTTTCTTTCTTGGGGCTTGAACAGGAGACTCATTTGATCAGGAAAGAAGCTTGCCGTATCAAATAGTCATGCCGCTCAGAAAGTGGATGGGTGGCTGAAAAATCACTATCCCTGCCTGCCAGCATGGCACACACTAGAAATGGATATTAAACACCTAGGATTGGGTCCCTACATTGCCCTTAACTTGCTGTGTGGCCTCAAGTGAGTCATGCAACCTTTTCTGGGTCTTGATTTTCTCCCATCTGAAAATGAGGAGGGATATGGCCAGATGATTCTAAAGACCGTAGCCAATTCTAAAATGTCTTGAGTCTATTTGTACAGCATCTTCACTTTTTTTTTTTTTGTTTTACCCACCCCTCCCACCACATCTTCACTTCTTATAGGGTCTACTGTTCGTATGAAAATAAAAGGTGCAAGACAATAGGCATTAAGGATTTTGCTGGGCTAGGAAGTTAAGGAAGCCGACTTCATTGTCACAATTAGGAGGTAGTCTGGAGTAAGATCAAGTGGGGCAAAAAAACCTAAAGATGAGCACAAGCGTGGTTTTTATCTTCATGTCTGACACCAAATGAAAAATAACCAGTCAGGAACAATCTCATTTTACATTCTCCATACCTGCTGAATTCTGAGTGATTCCAGTTCCCTCTCTAGCCGCGTCCGGAGACGATGCTCCAACTGCTCACGTTTTTCACATGCCGCCTGGAGCTGTACGAGGGCTTGCTGCATCTTCTCGACCTTATCTACATACACCTGCTTCTTTTTCAGCTGAAATTCCAGGTTGGGAGAGTTGCGAGATGGCACAAAAGGGAACAACAGAGTCAGTTATGCAGTCCCCAGATCCAGCCTTGTGTTTAGATCTCTTTCTGCCCAGCTCCAAAAAAGAGAATGAATGGCAAGAAGGTCCTTCGTGATGAGGAGTACTTATCATGCAGAGCCTTGTACTTATCATGCAGAGAATGTGATGGGGAAGAGGAATTAGGAGCCGCCCTGCCTTTTTAAAATATTTTCTTCTTTCCCCATCTCTATGCCTTCCCCTGACCTACTTCCATTAGTAGAGTCTGTCTTAAATGGCAAGCTACTAAGATGATTAAAATGATAATCCTTACAGGAAGGTCCTCACTTCTCCATTTCTTCACTCTAAACTGGAATATTCTGGGGGAAGGAATGTCTTATTTTGGTCATTACAATAGACAAATGCTTAAAAAAATAAAACGGGGACTCTCCAAAGAAAAAACCCTTAATTTGGTATGGAAAGGAAACTCATCCCATACTCCTTATATAGGTGTTTCCTCTCCAAGTGACAGAGAATGGGTGCTGAAGGTACAAGGAAGCCAAAACTGCCTTTTTGAAGTCTGTGGTCCTTGTAATTACCCAATATAGTCATTGCTGTTCTCTTGGATAGTTTCTGCTTCTCAAATGTGAAGTTACCATGCAATGGATTAAGTTTTTAAATCTTCTCATTGACTAGCACTGCCCCACTACATGTTTATTAACAGAACACAGATTATTTGCCATTTCTGCCTCAATCATGAGCCTGAGTTGATAACCCTAGACTTTGAGAACAACACTGGACTATCATTTCTCAACTTCATTCTGGGCCCTTTAAAAATATCTAAAGACTCGAGTTAATGAATCAAATCTAAACCTAAATGAGTCAAACATGATTCTTCCTCTTTACAAGCCTAGGAACCATAAGTAAAAGTAAAGGTAAAAGCAGGTTGGGGCAAAGAATTTGAATTTTTCAAGTTATTTTTTAATGTTTATTTATTATTGAGAGAGAGGGGGACAGAGCGTGCGTAGGTAAGGGGCAGAGAGAGAGGGAGACACAGAATCCAAAGCAGGCTCCAGGCTCTGAGCTGTCAGCACAGAGCCCGACGCGGGGTTCACACCCATGAACCGTGGGATCATGACCCGAGCCCAAGTCAGACGTTTAACTGACTGTGCCACCTAGTTGCCCCTGGGACTTAGAATTTGAGTTCTTTGTGCCCTTGTAGTTTATAAGCCAAATCCTGGCTCCACTGGAATAAAGGAATGATGATCTCAGGGCTCTTTCAAGAAGGCATATACCTCCTCAACACTTAAGAAGATAGGGCTAAGTAAGTGCAGCTTGTTAGCAAATAAGGAGGTTATGTTCTTCATCATATTCGTGGGGTGCCTCTCTTGCTAACAGAATCAATCCGCAGACTCTTTCCAATGCAGACATTCTTCTGGGCTAGTCTCACATCGGTCACTACCATTTTCATGGAAGCTGAGGTTTAGGGATACTTTCACTTTAAGATCTAAATTGAAATATCATTGATGACCTTGTGAAGAGGAAATTGAAGAATTCAGCTCAACTTGAACTTTTCAACAAATTCCCAAGCCTTTGAGCTAGCTAGGTAGACAGTTGCAATGTTAGAAGTTATCCTTCCAGGACTGCCCAGGCTCATTTAGTGGGGAGGCAAGCCAGTAGGACCAACCCAGCACCCCCACAGCAGAAACCAGGTAACTTAATGGTAATGAGTCCAAATCACTGCTGTCGAGAATGTCCACTCAGACAGCAACAGCATGTGCTGAATATTCTTTGTCTTATAAATGCCTTCTCCCCAAATTAGAATTGCCAAACTTTATCTAGGTTGCGAAAACCTATCTTGTATTTTTCTATCAGACCTATGGTATGCTTTGCCTAGATGAATCAGAAAAGAAAACTTAAAACTTTTTTTCTATACTTTCTCGACATTTCCTTTCATTCTAAGACCTACTTCAATGTAGCCTCATAGACTAGTTGAGGTGAGTTGTAAGTCTAGATGTTTTTTATCAATTAGACCCTTTCCTAGGAAATAAAACAAACAAAAACCATTCTCTTTCTTTCAGCGAGCTTACACTTTTCTTTCCTGGGATACGTGACTATTCGTAACAACAATGACTAGGGCAATGGAGACCTTTAGGCCATGGATGTCTCTGCCTTCCTATTTGCTAAGCTTTGAATAATTGGAGAGTATTATTACTCTAACTTCACCTTTTGGGTTCCATAATCCTCCCGAGCTATTTTGAATTGAATGCATTTATTTGTGAATCACTCTGAAAATCCTAGGGGAGCAGTGCAATGTTAATGCAGAGAATGTTAACCGTAATTAACTGAGGCTTACAGCAGTTATACTTAAAGGCAATTAAAGTTAGCGTGCAGTTCTTGCCTTGATGGTAAAGTACTCTGGTGCAAGCTCAGAGAACTGAAAAACAAGCGGTCCACGGCCTGGTGGAGGTCTCCACACCCTACCTTTCTTGAGAAAGGAAACCTTAACATCTGAGCAAAAGCATCTCTAGCAGTAGAATTCACTGAGCCAAGCCTCTGGAAGGGAAAAGCAATAACGACCCAGGAGTTTTCTGAGCTGGCTGAAGATAGACATGCAGGTCAGACATCTTTCACAAAGCAGGCTGAGAAAAATCCAATTAAGCTTTGCCACTGAGATGATTATACATAAGGTACCAGGACCATGGTTACTGGCATAATTCGCCTTCTACCTCTTTTAAAAGAAGAAAGCGTGTAGTTCACCCATAAATACCATGGTAACTTAGCAAATGCTTAATCTGTAGATAACTTATGACAGAAAAGGACAAGCGTTGGATGCTACCAATGCAAGACCCTAGAGGTGAAATCAACAAGTCAGCTGTATTCTAAGTTACATACTCTGTTTTCTAGATCTCATCTATATTTAGAAAGGAACAAAAGTCTATATGGTTTATTAACTCCTCTACTATCATCATATGCTTCACTTTTACCTTCCTCGTGATAAATCTCCTTTTCTTTTTTGCCTCGCCTCTGTACACTTATCTCCTGTGCTAAGCTCCTCTAATGTTAGGTCGTTAATTAGGACATTCTGGGTCCCCAACTTCAACTTCCAATGTCATCGGAAACATCAGTTGTTCCTTCTTAGGTAAAAAGAGAGGCCACATAGTAAAATGGTTATGGTCATGAGCTCTGGCCTCAAACTATCTGAGACCAAATCTTAGCTCTCCCACTCACTAGGTATGCAAACTTAGGTACGCTACTCAATCTCTCCGACCTTCCATTTATTCATCCATGAATAACATGGAGATGATGATAATGTGATATACCTCTATAAAGATCAAATGAGATAACTCATGAAGTGCTTAGTAGATCACCTAGTACAAAAAGTACTTAGAGTTGTTCTTTTTTTTAAAAAAAGTTAATGTCAAATCACACATGCTCTAGTCCTTTCAACTCTGAACATTCATGCCAGATAGCCTTGATATGGTTCTCATTATTTCTGTAACTCTAATAATCACATTAATGTCAAATTAAGACAAACCAAACGAACAAATAACAATGAAGAGAGAAACTGACTCATAAATATGAGAACAAACTGGCAGTTGCCAAAGGGAAGGGGAGTGGGAGATGGGCAAAATGAGTGGAGGGGATTAAGAAGTACAAACGTCCAATTATAAAATATATAAGTCATGGTGATGAAAAGCACAGCATAAGAATGTAGCCAATAATACTGTAACACACTTATCATGGTGAGCATTCCGTAATATACATAATTGTTGAAACACTATGTTGTACACCTAAAATTAATATTATATGTCGACTATACTTAAAGAAAAAAAACTTAAAGACATTAAAAATGCAGCCATTTCCCCCTAGGAAAACACATAAAACTAAGCCTCCAACACTTCATATGATAGAGCTTCAGATATCTTTGTAAGACAAGGCCATTCACTGGAGATACAACTAGAAGCAAGTGCTAAGTAGCCACAAGGACACCATATTTTCTCCAAATGACACATTTCTCCAAATGAGAAATAAAGTTTGCTTATAGTCAAAGGTACTGCTTTAAAAAAAGAGCCTTAGGCAGAGCTCATTCCCTACAACACATGCAAACACACACACACACACACACACACACACACACATTGATTTTTTTTAAATGTTTATTTTATTATTTTTGAGAGAGAGAGAGACAGAGTGTGAGTGGGGGAGGGGCAGAGAGCAAGAGAGAGACACAGAATCTGAAACAGGCTTCAGGCTCCGAGCTGTCAGCACAGAGCCTGATGTGGGGCTCGAACTCACAAACTGTGAGATCATGACCTGAACCGAAGTCGGACACTTAACCAACTGAGTCACCCAGGCGCCCCCAGGTATTTCTATTTGACAGCAAATGAAAGGTAAAGGAACAAAGTGGCAACCAAGAAACTTTTGGATTCTAGTCCCGGCTCTGCTATTGATGGTAATTTGTTTCCCTGTTTTTGGCCTCAACATCCTGTAAAAAATGAGGAGGGTTTTAGGAGTCAGCAAAGGAAAGTGGTCAGCAGCAGGCCAAATCCATCCATCTCCATTCATTTACATACTGGTTATAGACGCCTTCTGGCTAGAATGGCAGAGTGGAGCAGGTGTGGTTACAAATGAAACTGTATGGTCTACAAAACTGAAACTATTTACCCTCTGGTTCTTTGTAGATAAAATGTCAGACCCTGGAGTGATTTTCAAATTGTTCTGTGGACTGCTTCGGAGGCCACTGTGGTGGGTAAGTTGTATCAAATGGTTTCTCTTTTACGTGTTTTATATATTAAGGTTCTACATAAAACTTAACTTCAAAAAACATTGCCACATCTTCGAAAATATGTATGAATATATACATGTTCTTGTGTGCTGTCTCCCCTAGAGAATGGGCCTCCCATCTTACCTCACTCCATCATCTTCTCACACTTGACACCTCAGCGTGGTTAAATAATTTAAGGTCCCTGAGGACCCCATGGTATTTCATACCTCATTGCTTTGGGATATGGCATGCTCTCTCTTAGGAGAGAACACCGGCCGGTAGGTTTTAAGAAATTAAAAAAAAAACAAAACAAAACACTAGGCTAGAGAGATGACCTCAGATGGTCTCTAATAGTCTTTCAATTCACAAATATTTTATAGATATCATCTTCCCCTTTTCCTCTTCAACACTGATCAACAACTAAGAAAGGAGGCAAAATGAAATACCAGAATTTTGTATGGGCACATTCTTGGAGGCAAAAACAAAACAGAAGTTCTGCTTTAGTTTGTGTGTATGTATGTACATGCAAAAGACAGAACACGTAATGTGTGTACTCTCCGTAGGATCCTAGACAATTTGTTTCCCTATGTCTTCGGTATTCAAGGAAGTGAAAAGTTCACTTGAAAAGTTTCTAAAGCCTAGGTAGAGGCTCAGGTCTAGATATGAGTACCCATGGGCCTCTAGAAGAATCCAAGTAAATCCATCACTTAAACCAAATTCTCGGAGCACTTGGGTGGTTCAGTCAGTTAAGCGTCAGAGTTCGACTCAGGTCATGATTTCGAGGTCATGAGTTCGAGCCTCATATCGGGCTCTGTGCTGACAGCTCAGAGCCTGGAGCCTACTTCAGATTCTGTGTCTCCCTCTCTCTGCCTCTCCCCTGCTTGTTTTTCTCTCTCTCTCTCTGTCTTTCTCTCTCTCTCAGAAATAAATAAAACTTAAAAAATTAAAACAAATTATCTCTGGATATTCAGTGAATAGGGGAAATCATTCCATCCATCCAAGTTTTCTTTCCAAAGGCCAGTTTTCAAAAACTTGTCAAAGCTCTCTTTCCCTTGCTTTCTCTAATTCTATATTCTCCTAATGTGTTTCCTTAAATCACTCTTACTTTCTGAAGTCTTGGTATTTTAGACTCACCTTCCCTTCGAACCCCATCCCTACCTCCTACTACACCACAATGGTCTCATCTATGGTTCTTTATTTTTTTGCCTCTATTCCAATGGTTCTTAACTGGAGGCTATTTTTCCCCCAGGGGGTCATTCAACAATGTGTGGAGACATTTTTGGTTGTTACAGCTTGGGGTAGGTTGCTACTGGCTTCTTGTGGGTAGAACACCCCGCAGTGCACAAGACAGCCTCCTGTACTACTACCAGTGAAGAATTATCTGGTCCCCAATGTCAATTGTTGAGGTGGAGATTCCTTGATCTGCATTTGAGCACTATGGAGATCTCGTTCATGCCACACTTTGACAACTGCTAATATTCATATTTTAATATTATCATGCTCTCTTTAGTCACAGACTTCTAGCTGAGTCCAGGATTTCACACTCTGACACTTCATGTGTCCCAGACTGCTTTCGTCTTTCCCTAAAAGGCTGTCTTTTTGATAGTTCAGTCAATATTATCACTTACTCTATTTTTTCCAGTCTCAAAACCTTGAAATTATTGCTCTTCCCTCTTTCCTCTATACATCATACCCAATCTGTCACTGTCTGTTACTATGTGAATTTGAACACATCACATATTCTTTTGTTTCCTTATATTTTCATAGCCTACATAGTTTTAAATCCTAATTTCACAATTCAGTTATTATAATATTAATATAATATAATATAATATAACATAATAGATCTCCTTACTCTCAGTTGCCCTCTCCCCATCGACACATCGCTCATGTGTATGCATGCACACACACACACACACGCAAAATCAGTCCATCCTACATACAGTTATGACATACTTCCTCAAAAAGTACATTTTGGCACTGCTTTATTTAAGGACAAAACAAGCTATTGCTAGCTTATCCTTTCAAGTAGTATTGATTACATACCTACTATATCCAAGGTGCCTCTACACCTTCTCTTTCACTTCTTGAGACCAGAATTCTTCTTTTTCATCCATATCTCAAACTACTTGATGCTTCTCATTTCATCCCCAGTCAGCTATCACACTGTCCCCTGGCCAATCTGGATATGGCTCTTAAAATATGCTTTTATCAATGTTCTATCTTCCTACTGCATTAAAATTCTAGCTGGCCTCCCTTGCAAACAATCAACCTTTGTATTAGTCTGATCGTTTCTTTCTTTCTTCCTTTCTTTTTTCTTTAGTCTGATCTTTCTTCATTCCTCCTCGCTGTATCACTAAACTGTCTAGGAGTTTTTCCTCAAATAATGTGATCTGACCCTGATTGTTGCTTTTTTCTAAAGTCCTTCATAATGTGTACTCTAGTAGCACTCATTGTATAAGATTTTATTCATGTGTAGATTCATTCATTCATTCATTCAACAGAAATTTACTGAATGCTTATCATGGGTCAGGCCCTATTCTACATCTGAGAGCAGAAGTGATGCAATGAGAAGCAAGACAAAGTCCCTGCCCCATTAGAGAGCAGCATCCCATAAGCCCCATAAGGGCAAAGCCTTTTTCTTTTTTCCTTCACGTCTCTCTGAGGTTCTAGATCTACTTCATTTTTCGCTGCCCTCTTGGTGACCAGCTAACATTAAATACCTGTCAAACAGAAGAATAAAAATGAGCATAGCATAGCTTAGCTATAACACTACAAATATATGAAAAATAAACACACACATTCATTAATGTATCTACTTGGTTTGGCAAGTCAAGTTCAGGGTTTCATGTCATTCTGATTAAGAGATAATTTTTTAAAGGGGAATCATAAAGTGGGAAGAATGGCAGAAAGGTAATCCAGTGAAGAATAGGGCAAATACTCTTGAGCTCAATCAATCATATTTTTCCATTGCACTTCTGCAATAATTTGAACCCATTCCCAAGCATTTGGCAGATCTCTTAACCCTCTTCTGACTCAGGAAAATCTGATCCCTGCAAATGAATACCACGTGATGGCATCTCTTCCCTCCTTCCAACAACTGTGGACGTGTTTCAAATTTACTTTTTTAAAGATGGCTATATACAAAATTACTCCTGGGGCCCCCTAAAGCTACCCATTTAACTTGGCCATTTGCAAGAAAATCATTTAATCATTAACCTTTTCCATTTATGCACTGGTGGACAAAGCATAGGGTACGATATTTTAGAATTAAGAGATCTGGATTTTGTCCTAGATTTATCACTAACTGTATAATCTGCCTGCTCTTTAATTTCCTAATCTGTTGAAAGAAGACAAAACTTGCAAGGTTCGTAGTGGGAGATATAATAATACATTTGGAAATGCTTTCAAAAAGTTAAAAAAAATACATAGGGAGTAGAGATGAATAAGCAGAACACAGAATTTTTAGGGTGGGGGAAAATAATCTATATGATACCATCATGACTGATACATATCATTATACATTTATCCAAACCCACAGAATGTAGAACACCATGAGTGAATCCAAATATAAACTATGGGCTCTGGAGCACTGATGTGTGAATGTACTACTGTAACAAATTTTACCTCTCTGGTGGGGGATGTTGAATAATGGCGGAGGCTATGTGGGTGTGGGAGCAGGCAGTATATGGGAAATTTCTGTACCTTCCCCTTCTATTTTTGGGGGAACCCAAAACCGGTCTTAAAAAGTAAAGTTTTGGGGCACCTGGGTGGCTCAGTTGGTTAAACGTCCAACTTTGGCTCAGGTCATGATCTCACAGTTTGTGGATTTGAGCCCCGCATCGGACTCTGTGCTGACAGCTTGGAGCCTAGGGCCTGCTTCGGATTTGGTGTCTGCTTCCCTCTCTGCCCTTCCCCTGTTTGCTCTGTCTCTCTCTCTCTCAAAAATAAGTAAACATTAAAAAATACTTTTAAAAAATAAAGTCTTAATAAGTAATAAAAAATATACAGGATAGGTAGAGGGGGTGGGCTATTTTTACTGACTGGATGAACAGCATTATATACACACCCTTCACTGGCTAAAAGATACTGAAACTAATAATACAGAACTAAGTCCAGTGCCACAGAAGACATCCTTCACTATGTCTGATTTTCATCTTCCCTTCCACTGCCCACAACTCCACCCACTTTGTCATAAATGTCACAATTAAAGTATACTTTCTAGGACATCCGGCTGGCTCAGTCTGTTAAGCATCCGACTCTTGATTTTGGCTCAGATCATGATCTCACAGTTCATGGGTTCAAGCCCCACGTTGGGCTCTGAGCTGACAGTGCAAACCCTACTTGGGATTTCTCTGCCCCAACCTGGTTCGTGTATGTGCACCCTCCCTGCCTCTTAAAAAGCAAGTAAACTTAAAATAAATAAATAAATAAATAAAGGGACACCTGGGTGGCTCACTCGGCTAAGCGCTGACTCTTGATTTCAGCTCAGGTCATGATCTCATGGTTCATGAGATCGAGTCCCACGTCAGGCTCTGTGTTGACAGCACGAAGCAGTCTGCTTGGGATTCTCTCTCCCTCTCTCCCCCTCCCTGCCTCTCTCTCTTAAAAAAAAAATAAATAAACAAATAAGTAAACATTTAAACAAACAAACACACAAATAAAGTGTACTTTCTTTGCTCCTCTCCTCTCCATACAACTAGTTATATGTTGCTCTGTGACCCTTCAGTGATTTATATTTGATTTAATTTAGCCTTACTCAGGAGCTCCAGGCTCCAAGTAAGAGTTCCCTCTGAAGCAATTTGGTAACACTACCCTGGTATTAGCAAGCTGCCTCTGTCTATTGCCAAGAGGCTGTGGTCCACTGGCGGATATTAAAAGAACTGAAGAAACTTGCTACCAAGAGAACAGAGTTCATTGCTACCTCTAGAAACTTGCTACCAAGAGAATAGAGTTCATTCTATTAAAGAGACTAAAGGAATTATACAAGGCTTCCAGTCTGGAAATTTAAAAACCTAAAACTATAGGCAAAAACTGAGAAAAATCAAGCTCTGAGAGATCACTTCATCTCTATTTGGGATGGGGACAAAATTTCTTAACATAGTGGGTGAAGCAACCACTACTTCGATAAAATATGTGGCCTTAAATATGGGAAATGTCTTCCTTAGACGAAATGCCCTTCAAATGAGTCAATTCATCAGCAGAACACTCTGGAAGATTCCTAGGTAGATAACGTACTTTATCTGAATTCCTATCAACCCTCTAAATGCACACATAATTAGTACCCTCAGATCTTCCATCCATACTTTATAACTACTGTGTGAGTTTTACCTACAGCAACAAAATCCTATTTGTTTGAAGATTATTTTGGGTGAGACATAAATGTTGACGCCTAGGCACAGCTTCCTCTAATACCTGGAAAGTACACCAGTGATGGCACTGTGAGGATGGTGCAAAATGACAAATCAAATAAGTAGCAAGGCAACTAGAAATAAGAGAAACTGTCAGCCATAAAGACTAATAGTGGAAATGGAGGGAAACAATATGAATGTTGTTTTGAAGAACTTAGTGGAGTGGCAAAAGTACACTGGAAAACATACTGCCACCAAAAGTTATCACTGCGATGCCTAAAGCATTGCCAGCCATCGTAGTTGAGCAAAGGTTAACACTTGGGCCCCTTTCCCCTGAATCTCTGTGGCCGTCATTCTAGCCTAAAGCCAAAGAACAAGGCTCACTGGCTTTTTTTTTTTTTTTTTTTTTTTTTTTTTTTTGCCAGCTCTCTCACATTCCACTCTGTCCTTCCAGTGCACTCTTCTCAGTAAGCAGCCCACCCGCAGCATCTTCCCTCTTTGATCTTGCCAGGGCCTTTTTCCCACCATCCCTGAAACAATTACCCAAGCAGTGGCTCAGCTCTGGGTCATCATAAGACAGTAGCCAGCCAGAAGCCTGGGCTGCCTTGAGCCTTGTGAGTGGATATGCCAGGCATCTGTCGAAACTCTCCAGTGAGGTCAAATTAGTGGGGGTGGGGAGGAGGTGGGGGAGATCTCTTTGAATTGGAGAATACCATGGTTGCTGTGGGACACAGAGTTCTTTTGACTTGGAGTTTAATGGGCCTCCACTTCAATAGGACCTACGTGTCCCGAAAGATAAGGGCAAGGATGGAAAGGCACCATTTACCTTGGCTGCTGCTTGCTGCGTAGGCTGCAGATTGGTGGCAAGACCTGGATCATAGTGAATCACCAAGAAAACCCCCCAAAAAACAAAAAAAAAAACAAACAAAAAACAAAACAGAAAAACAAAAGCAGTTCTGTTCTTTAGTAAAAGTGCTAGCCCATTTTCGGCAAGATACCTTCCCTGATGTCAACAGAGCGGGGTCCATCAGAGAATATCTGCTGAGTGTGGAAGAGGAAGTAAGTTGTGACTGAGGGAGAAAGTTCTCTGTAAGCCTGAGGCGCATTTCTGTATAGAGCTTAGAGCACGGTGAATGTACAGTATCATGCTCAAGAGACTTAATGGGATTAGAAAAATGAAATGAATTTTGGGAAAAGCATTTAAATGAAACTTCATACAAAGAAAGACATAAATGCAGGCAAGAGTCCTCAGACCGTTAAAGTAGTCATAATCTTTCCCTGTCTTTTTTTTAATTGAGATATATTTGATATATAACATTATATTAGTTTCAGGCGTACAACATAATAACTTGATATATGTATTGACCTGCCCTGACACTTCGAAGGCTAAGAAAATATTCTCTAGACAAATGACTTAATTTGGGAAAATATCCCTAATTTTCCTTTGCAAAGCAGACTACAGATATTTCCCCTGGAAGAACTTCTAAGAAAAATTCAGGGTGCCATTTGTGAGCCGTAACTTAACTCTCTGTTGATGCAAGACATAAGCAAATGTCTGGCATATCCTTCTGCCTTCCAAAAGGACTTTACACCTCCAACAGATAGAGGAATACATTTGCTATTCATGAATACCCTTCTTGATTTAGAGATGTTCACTAATTTTGTGAACAGTGAAGACTCCTTAGTAGATTAGTCCAGAACCACCTTCCCTAATGTCCCGTACTTAAAAATTGGATGCCAGGTAGGATGAGCCTAGTGGGGGTTGATTCATAGTAGAAAAGCCAAACTTCAATGATCAATTCCTGTATTTGAGAATAAGGAAAAAGAATGTTTTCCTTTGAATATTATAGAGGAGACAAGACAAACACCACCTAAGAGCAAAGCCAGGTCTGATAGGCTGCTAAAACAGAAAAGAAAATAGGAATCAGTGGATTTTTCTTGAGATACGGTTTCAAGCCCCTCCATGTGCTAGAGTCTGGAAGACATTACATGGCCTCTCTGCCTTTCTGATTCCACTGGGTAGAAGGCTCCCAGCCCGCTCTCCCCATCAAACGTTCCACCTCCTGTAGCAACAGCAACTCAGAATTTCCCAACCACTAGCCTTTGAGCAAAAGCACAAGTTGGATGAGGACTCAAAAATTAACAATAATTGAGGAGTTCATTTGACATATCTGGCCACTAGATGCCACGATTCAATCCTAGCTCAAGTTTGGGAACTTCTTTTTTAAATTGTAAATCTACGTGTTTTGGGGGCAGGGCCTGGAAAATGACTAAAAATCTCTGGAAAGAATGCCCAGAAAAGCCTCAGAAGTCTGAAGCCAGAAATATATTTCAGGCAACTGTTTCAGTGAGGGCTGCCCAGTGGGAACTACAAATTAACATCCTCTCCTTAGATGTATGTTATTTTCATGATTAACAGCCAGTTACCACTGAGCCCTAGGACACAGCAAACCGAGAGAGCTGCAGAGTCTTTGTCCCCATTTATCTCCTACTGGATGGGCACCCTTCCTGGAGGGGCAGCAGGGCTGTGTATATACCCCAATCTTGAAGCAGTCTGGACAAGCCTCTTGTTGGAAAAACAAGGGCCCAATGGGTGAAGCAGTTGTTTTTAAATGAAAAGATGCAGGGGTTACTAAATCTGAACAACAAGCGCCCACATTTTCTCCTTGGGAATGGAACCAAAGGATGATTCAGACCGGGAGGCAAGCAGCAAGGGCTAGGGAATTCATGGGCTAGGGAGTCATGAGATTCCAGTTTTATTCCTGGCTCTACCCAACAGTTGCCATGTGACCATCAGCAAGCTACTTCCAGCTAGTCTCTTTTCCCTTCTGTAAAAGAATACAGTCTTATCCTTGTTCTGTCATTGACTCTGTGATTTCCTCACAAAAGGAGGAAGGGAAAGAATATATGAGGAGTAGCAAAAGGTTAAACGGTGTGCTCCTGAGGTCTGGGTATCAGACATATACGAATATTCCTCATGTTCGATAAAGCAACTCAGCAGTATTTCTGATGTAGACCACAGATGAAGCAGGACACTAGCTGAATTTTAATGATTATGTATGTCAGGTCAAGGACATCATAGGTCAGGTGACATTACGTACTGGGAATGTATGAACCCACAACCCAGTTCCAGCAAGTACTTTAATCCTCACCCCAAAAAAGCAAAAGATATATGTGACTCAGGAGACCTCTAGGAACTAGAACCATTCTTCCTGAGGGAGAGGAGCCAGGTCATGAATGAAGGTAGGGAAGATACTTCACATACAAGAGCCACAACGGCTTGGTCACTAAACACATTTTTTTTCAGTCTCAAGTTTATAAAGCTTCCAGTTCGTTACAATGAAGGCTATTTTTTGTCTTAAAAAAATTCAAATTTTAGGGGCGCCTGGGTGGCTCAGTCGGTTAAGCATCCGACTTCGGCTTAGGTCATGATCTTGCTGCTCCTGGGTTTGAGCCCCACGTCAGGCTCTGTGCTGACAGCTCGGAGCCTGGAGCCGACTTCGGGTTCTGTGGGTCTCTCTCTCTTTCTCTCCCCCTCCCCCACTCATACTCTGTCTCTCTCAAAAATTAACATTAATTTAAAAAAAACATTCAAATTTCAGACTAGTGAGATATGAAATTTTCTTCACCAAGTTACACTTTGGCATCCATTTTAGTTGGGACATACCCATTCCCTGAAGTACAAAACACTGAAGCATTAGTAGTACTTCAATACAATGACAACGGACACCCAAGATTAATTAATGACAGACTGGCAGCAATATTCCCTCTATTTCACATGAACATATTTCAGTGTTGCAATCGAGTACATTCACATCAAGACTAATCAGATGCACATTTATCATATGCTTAGTATCTGGGGGCCCTTGTCTTTGTCAAGGAAAGACCCCATCCTTATAAACAAACAACTGACACTTTCTCCCCATCACACAACCAGTAAGACCCAGGACACGGTTCCTGGCCTGCCATAGACTAAATTTTCCCTGGGTCCCATCCTGTCCCAGACCCCTTCAAGACTGCTTCTATTTCAAAACCAATCTGCAAGATAAATCCTAGGACAAGAGGCATAGCCATCAAGGTTCTTTTCTTTTTTTCTAACCTGAGGGATCAACTTCCCACTGAGCATGAGGAGACAAGGACCATTTTGATTTTAAGGTCCTTGGAGGACTTTAAAATATCTGGAGTCAATTTTTAGCCCTTCTAAAATAAAGCTTTAAAGCCCTATAAGGACAGAAATTAAAAATATATGTATCTGTCACAGGCCAAAGGCAGGGTTAGGTCCACAGTAAGAACTTGGAGGGGGGTGGTCAGTTTATTATATGAATGAACAAATGGAATTACTTCTTGACCTTGGTGATTTTCTATTCTGGAGCCAAAGGAAAGGACTTTCAGAGAAGAAGAAAGAAATCGAAGTCCACTCACATCATGACAGCTATAAGTAGAAGTAGCAGATGGTACTGGGTGATAGTGTGGCTGTCAGTTCACCAAAATGGGGAGTCCCCAGTGCCCCTTATTTCCCAGCTCTCCTTGGGGTTCATATGCTACCTAAGGAAACCACACATACCTCTTCCTCCAGCTTGACCACCTTGGCCTGGGCGTTGCTCAGGGCCTGATCTCGGATTTCAATGTGTCGTCGTTGGTCCTCATTGGTAGAACGGGCAGTGGCCAGCTCGGCCTCCAGCTTCTCCTTCTCCCTCTGGCTTTCCTTATCTATCAAGACATGAATTATCAATACCGTCATCCTGGAGCTGGCTCAAAAGCTTACCTGAGCAAAACTGACAATCATACCCATCACTAGATATCTTTTAACACACAGTCAAATGAACCAGGACACCCAAGATTGGGAACCGATTGTTGGCTCTACCGTTAACTTGTTATGTAAACTCAGAAAAGTCATTTAACAATGGTTGTTGTACAGAAGCAATGTGAAAGTAGATGTAAAAAAAGGTTTTTGAAAAGTATTATGCAAAGAATACACACACACACACACAAGAACAGGTAGGCTTAGGTCTTCAAATTTATTTCCTCAAGTGGTCTTGTATTGGCAAAAGAGCAATTGAGCCCCCCCCAAATTTTCCCAGTTATCTCCCCAAGACAATATGTTAAATCAATCTAAAATGGTATTCCATAGAATGTATAAAACTTCAAATCCCACCCTTTACTCACTAGCATTATTTTCTAATTGAGATAAAGCCAGGATTGCCTTGTAGGTACAGATGACCATGACACATGTAGATATCCCTCTGCCTTTCTCGGTCCCTCCCCTTTTAATGAGGATAGACCTCATATCAGAAACACAAAGGAACCGTTTTGATTCTCACTTGGAGGTTACAGTACGCTTCCTCTGCAAACCATGATACTAAAGTTTGTAAGAGAAGCTTTAACAGGGCAGCCCCCACGTTCCCTCCCACTCTGACTTTACTAACCCATATAGTTGTATCTCAGAAAGAAATGAATATTTGTTGAATAGTTAACTGAATACCAAAGTATTGTACTAATTTAATCTTCAGAGGAGCTATACAAGGAAGATATTATTCTCTCTTCCATTTTGTATATGAAACAAAAAAAACCAAAACAGATTCGGAGGACGTGAGTAACTTGTACCAGGTCTCGCAATTAGTAAATGAGTACACACTGGAGCCCATACTTAAGGCCAGGCTGTTCTAAACTCTTTCTAATGAGACTGCCTTCTCCTAGGGTTGAGCTGGTTTGGTCTCTTTAGTATAACTGGAGTACATTCCCCAGGGAGGCTTTTCAAGAGGGCTTTCTTGGCTTTTGTCACAGTTCCAACCACACAGCACCCTGTCAATGCCCAAAGGTGAAAAGAACTAAAGGGCTGCAAGTCATGCCCTCTTCCCTGCTTGCTAAGTGGAGTCCATTTTTCCCTTCTAGAACCATTCAACAGTCCCTCAACCCCTTGTGAATATAATTTTTCCTACTAAATTCCCACATTTTATAAACCAGTAGCAGAGCTCATAGGACACCTGAAATCCCATTGCCACACACAGAGGAATATGAACTAGCAGATCCAGGGCAAGAATCCATACATTTTCTCTTTTGTTTTGTTTTGTGCAGGGAGGCTGCCATCTTCTCCACCAGTGAATTAACTTCCAGGGTAACGGCGACACCACAAAAGCAACTTCACAACAATTTACACGAGTTACTGATGACACCAGAAAAACTACATTCTTGCTTCTAAGACATACTGACAAAGGGACAGGAGGCCCAGGGAAATGAGGACGAAAAAAGCCCCACTTCTGAGGCCAGAGCACAACAGAGCAACCCGGGAAGGGAGGGGGATATTGTAAGTGAAGATCAAACAAACTTGTAAAAGCTGACTAGAAACCTCAATGACTTGAAAGAGTCATGTGGAGGCCCAGCAAAGATGGGGCCTGACAAATCCCCACCATGCACTACTCTAGCTGGGAACCACAGTGAGGTAGGCTGGGAGTAGGGAACGCCAATTACAGACATCTGTAGAAGTGAGGGTAGTTCATCTGTTTCCCCCTATGGACTCAATCCACTGCATACTTTTTATTGCTGGTTTTATTGTGGCAATTGGAAAGAATGAGGCATTGTCTAGCTGGGTGGAGTCTATTAGGAACCGATAAAGAAGAGGATTAGTTCATTGTCATGGTCCTTGGAATATTTCCAGACAAAGAAAGCAGTATTATGAGGAAGACATAGTTCTGCTCTCCCCCTCATCCTCCAACTTTACAACCAGAGTCGCTAGTTCAGGCCATAGCAGCGGGTCCTCCTGTAGCTACACTTGGAGTCTGCCAATATATGACGATATGATATAATACATGGTGTTGAACTAAGGGAGCTGCTGGTGCAGATCAGGTATTCCAAACACTAATCATCAATCCTGCATGTTAATCCCATCTCTACCAGAGCCAGCACATGGAGTCATGAATAAATCTCTTCAACATTTAGCGACCCCATGTTCACTGAGGTCCTTTGCAGCTAGCCATGACAAAAGCAGGGATTTCAAGGGGGCTTCTCTACTTTAATACAGAAGGAGCCATGTTTATGTGACTAAATGTGGCAAGCAGCCTTCTTGGCCTAGAAGGAAAGGAAGAAGAATCCCAATTTTATGCCCAAATAGGAGGAAGAATCCCCAGATGACATTCACTCCATTCTGGCTGTTTTAGATGGATAAACAGAACTGTGTGATCTTTTTACCCATCTCGCTCCCAACCACACCTTCACACCTGCTGCTGGAGTTTTCAGACTTACTTTTTGCAAAGAGCTGAGAGATGGTTTTTCTAGTATCCTCCGACCCCTCATATTCCTTTTCCGCAAGCTGCTTGTTGGCAGTCTCTAGACGCTCTGTGGAATTCAGAGACAATCAACAAACAGGTCCTCATATACAAACTTTCAAGCACATGGTGTTTGTCCTCTAAATACTGATTTGGGGGGGCACCTAGGTGGCTCAGTCAGTTGAACGTTCGACTCTTGATCTCAGTTCAGGTCATGGTCTCGCAGTTCATGAGTTTGAGCTCTGCGTTGGGCTCTGCACTGAGAGCATGGAGCCTGGTTGGAATTTTCTCTCCCTCTTTCTCTGCCCTGACCCCACTCATGTTTTCTCTCTCTCTCAAAATAAAATAAAAATAATAAAAATAAATACTGATCTTGGGCAAAACAAGCCTGCTTCTTCTTGTTACTCAGGAAGAGGTGACACAGACACAGATTTGCAAATGTGGAACCCCAAACAAAACTAAGCCATTGTAGGGAAGGAGGAGGAGAGTACTGAACACTTTCACTCCTCACTGACAAAATCTAAGTGCAGAATTCTAAATTCCAGTGAAGGAATCTATCCCTGAATATATGACATCTTTCATTCCCCAGGAAAAGAGAGCACCAAAGTTATCATTTGATCAATAAGGTCATCTAAATCCAAAGATGGAAGATAACATCCCCCAGGTCATCGGTTTTGAAGGTCATGAAGGTGGTCATTTCTCACGATCTTCAGTATTATCATGTTAAGGTAAAAATACAAGGAGAGAGTCCTAGAAACAGTGGAGGATGTCACTACTTCAAGCTTGCACAGTCCAAAGACAGTGACCATACTAGTGGGCTGGTCAAGCCCCAAGAGCCACAGTGTATACTCCTCAGCCTTTCCCTTCACTATCTTGGTCAGTGCTTCAGAAGTAAGCCCCTCACCTCTCAGATCCCTGTTGAAGTCGTGCATTCTTCGAATTTCACCCTCAAGCTTATTTCTCATGGCTTTCTCCAGGGCCTCTCTTTTGGAGGAGGACTTTACAAGGTTCTCATATGCCTCTGAGACACGCTGGATTTCTGTCTCCACCTGAAAAAAAAAAGAGGAAAGATAGTGGGGATGGTAGGAGCTTAATGGGAAAGATGGTCTGACAACATATATGCAAATCCATAATAAAAGCTTCTATCAGGGCTTTAGAGATGGCTAGGACGTCAGCATAACACAGTCAGATGAGAAAAGTTGCCCAGAAGGTTTGCTAAAGTCAACCTTCAGCTCAGCAACTAATTCACAGGGTCATGAGATTCCCTCAAGTTAAAAACAAAAACTGTTTCTGCCTTCAGAGAAGGTGGTAGGAGAGAATAAATTTCATCAGTACAGTTATAAATTATTTTCATTTCTGCATAAGAGTTTTCTTAATTTTGAAAATACTATTAATAATGTATATAGTACATAGATAACATTATTCCGGAGTTTCCAAAGGGCTTTCCCATGTTCGTCTCAATTTGCCTGGATATCTGCCTTCACAAGGACACCTCTTCCCATTCTAGGAGACAGAAAAGTTAAACTGCCCTTTCTGAGATCGAGTTAGTGGCAGAGGTGAACCCTAAAACCTCTAAGCCTCAGCCTTATGCAGTATTTCAGTTCAATCTAATAAACCTTTATCAAGGGCCAAATATTTACAGAACTCTTAAAAATATTGTGGGGAGGGGCACCTGGGTGGCTCAGTTGGTTAAGCATTCCACTCATGTCATGATCTTGTGGTTTGTGAATTCGAGCCCCGCGTCAGGCTCTCTGCTGACACCTCAGAGCCTGCAGCCTGCTTTGGATTCTGTGTCTTTCTCTCTCTCTCTGCCCCTCCCCCACTTCTCTCTCTCTCTCTCTCTCTCTCTCTCTCTCTCTCTCTCTCTCTCTCTCTGTTTCTCTCAAATAAGTAAACATTTAAAAAAATACCGTGGGTGTGTAAATGTGAATGAGGACATTATTGTTTCCCTTCAAGAAGCTTTCATTCTAATCAAGAACAATATAGAGAAGTATGCATTATTCGGAACAGTAGAAGTAAGTTCTAGAAACCTGCAGGGGAGAAAAAGGTATTCCTGGTTGGGGCAAGGGGAGAGGCAAACGATTTCAGGCAGGAGGTGGCATTTCGAGTCAGATCCTGAAAGCTGGGTCAGATTTCAATGAGCAGAGGTGAGGGGAAGGGTATTCTATTCTGAGTGAGCGAATGCATTACCAGAATGACCAGTAGTCTCATTTGGCTGGACACTGTGGGGTACATGGACAGAAGCTGGTAAGATCTGGCTGCAAAGATAGACTGGAGTCAGATCATAAAAGGGCTTTAATGCCAGGTATTTGAACTTTCTCCCATAGTGGGAGACAAGACGGATTCATGATCAGAGTTCTGTTTTATGACACCAATGCAAATCCTGTAAAATGCAACAACGAAACCCCTGACAATACACAAAACTTTAAAGAGAAAGGGTCTTGCCCCAAATCAGCCCAAATCAGGGAGAAAACACGAAATTAGACTCCAGAGTCTTTCTGTAACCAGTATAGCTTTATTGCACATCAAATAGCAACAGAGATATTTGCATAGAATTTGTATAAGATAAATAAACCCCATGGCCTATTAAGCAATTTGCAAATTAAATCTGATTCCTATAACCATTCTGCATTCCTTCTCAGTTTTCCACTACCCTCCTTAACATGGCTGGGGGTACTTTATGGAGAGAAATATTAGGCCTCCAGCAGGAGACTGGGGGAAGGCTGGGTTACCAAACAACTCAGATTCCACCTGCCCCAGCTCCAAAATGATGCCTGAGGCAGGACTGCCTGCAAACAAATGAGGCTTACACCGCAGAAAAGAGCGGACTCCAGAGTGTTTTTCTCCTTGCAGATGGCACCAAGATAGCAGCACAGAAGGTGAAAACTGGTGAATGGCATTTTGAGACAAGATCTGTGAGGCCTGGGCCCGATAAAGCTTGTGCATGAAATTCAAGTGCTGGGTACAGAAAATAAACATTTCCATTTGAAAGAGCAGGCTTGGTATTAGTTGGCTTTGGGTAGCCTTGAGAAGGCAAGGCTTTCCAGTCCCCTCACAGAATGCCACACCCGGAGGCAGTGCCTTCACTCTCGTTGTTTGGAGTAGACTTTCATGATCTGGTACCAAATCTTTCCCTACCCCTGTGTAGATGCCGTACCCTGCAAATGGGTCAGTTTTACTGCTATCTATAGGACCTTCGAGGAAAATAAGTCACAGAAGGGCATATCCCCTGGTTTGGTCTAGGATGGCAGGGGCAGGGAAGAGGGAGGTGGTGGTGGGTTTCTGTCTAATTATTCCCCAATGCCATATTCTTCCCATTTTCCTTTCCCTCTTCTGCCCACTTATGCCTCTCATCCACTGCGGCACTGGGTCAACCTTCACTCATCCCAACACTCAAGCTGTGCCAGTTACACTTGGTTGAGGCATCTATCCCCTGACTGGAGAGCAAGCAACAACAACAACAACACAAATCCTATTCTGCTTCTCACCCCTGTCACCCACCTTGCCAATTACTGCATCAGAGATGGGGCTGGAGTCACCCTGAATAGAGTTTGGGGAGGGATATCAACCGTTAAACCCAATCAGCCAAACCAGGCCAGTCTGCTTTGAGTGTGTGAGTATGGTTAAATTTATTGCGTTAGTGTGATTGGGGGTGGGGTGTACAGTTAAGTGACAGGAGGGAGGAAATGTAAAATTGGGGGTTGGGGGACAAAGCCAGGGAGAAACAGTTTTCACTCAACCCCAACAAATACCATCCAGATTTTGTAACACTGTGAGGGGGGTGGTTTTGCTACATAAAAAAAAAATACTCAGCTGACAGTAAGCCCTCCTCAACTTTAGGACCCAGATCTGGTGTTTACAAATTCTCAGTTTCATTCGGGTCCCTGAAATTTCCACTCCTGGGTGTCTCCTAAGGACAGAGTTGCCAAACAACACTGGGCAATGTCCCCTCCCTCCCACACCTTCACCCTCACCTCCCCTGAACAGTTCACATTGTTGGGAGATCAAAACCACATGAGCTCCACAATGACAAAAGCTGCAAAGAGGCTGCCAAAGGAATAACCCTATTCACCAACAGCCACTGGAAGCCAAGAGCTAAGGTTCCTAGTTTAGGGCGCTCAAGAGCTGAAATCCCAGCTGGAGGAGACTGGGGGAGGGGTGTAGGGAAACATGTGAACTCTATGGGACATACACCCCTTTTCTACTTCCTCAGCCTAGGGCTGGCACCTGTCACCCAGCTGTGATGCTAAGCCCCTCCTGCCCCCCACATACACCAGAGAAAGACAGCAAATGTTGAATGTGAGCTGCAGGGAAAAACCAAAGCAAAAAGGAGGCAAAAGAAGAAGTGCTGAAAAAGAGTTACTATAAGAACTCCCACTTGAAAAAGCACTCTAAGCCTTTTCCAGAACAAGGCAGGGCAGGATCTGGATCTAACTACAGTGGTGAGATTTTTGTAGGAATCGTGGCTTTACATTGAAGATGCAAATTCAGTGTCGGGGGGGGGGGGAAATATAATCAAGACAAAGGGTCTTTAAGCTGGCAGGATGTTCACCTATACAGGTATGGCCAGTGTTCTTGACCTTACAAAGAAGTTTCTCTGCCTTTTGGAATTTCAAAACAATCAATCAAGTTTTCATTAGGGCTATGGTATCTGGGAAAACTGCATAATTGTGTTTTTTTTCCTCTTCACATAAATGTAAAATGTGACTTTCCCCCAGAAAGTTAGGCAGAAGGCGTTTCCCCAAGTTTGATCCACATCTAACCTTCAGATAGAAGAATCCAGAAGACCTGCCCACAAGTCATGCAGGCACAAAACAAGTGGAGACTTACACTGATCTGAAAAAAGTAAGATTGAAAGACGACTCTGGTACCCCAAAACAGGGGCCTCACCTTCTGCAGTCTTGCCACCTTCTCGTAGCATCCTTCCAATTCCTGCCTCAAGTTCCGGTTCTCATCTGACAGGATCTCAACCATCTGCTGGGCTCTGGAAACAATGGCAAAGGGGTCCGCTGGCATTGGCTGATAGGAAGCGGATGATGGCTGAGCCCGAGGCATAGCGGAATAGGCTTCTCCCGGCTGCTGCTGGTGATGGTGGTGGTGGTGGGGCTGCTGCTGCTGCTGCTGACTCAGGCCAGGCTGAGGGAGCCGGTAATGATCGCTCTGGTGAGCCGGGTTCGGAAGGAAATGCTGCTGTGGCCTAGGCAGATGAGCTGAGTGTTCTCCTTGGTTTGGGACCAAGGGGTGTTGGGCAGGAGACAATCTTGTGGCTGGTGGAGACTGCAGCAAGGGCAGAGAACCCCCAGATGTGAGAGAAGAAGTAGGACTGTGAGGCCGTGAGCTCCTGGCCGACAATGACAATGAGATGTCCTGCGCCGGCCTGTAAAACACGGAGGGCATGCTCAGGTTAGGCTCTCTCCGTAGGCACTGGGGGACAGGGGCACAAGGAAGTGAGATGAGGAGGCTTCCGATGCCCCCCAGGATACCTGCAAAGTAAGGAGCAGGCAGAGTTAGGCTAAGGAATCTCTGCAAAGACCTTTTCAGGCCTGACCTGTGAGTGCCTGACAGAGGAGTGATCCCATGGACAACTGAGCCAGGTGATTTCCAGGGTTGTTTGGTGAAAATCTAAGTGATGTATGCCTGTACTTTGGTTGCTTAAATCTAAGCATCTTTTTTTAGAGAGAGAGAGAGTGCGCTCACACGTCTGCAACCAGGGGAGGTATAGAGGGAGGGAGGGAGGGGGGAAGGGAAGGAGAGAAAGAGAAAAAGAGAGAATCTTAAACAGGCTCCATGCTCAGTGTGGAGTGCAAGGCGGGACTCGATCCCACAATGATCATGAGAT
Source organism: Paguma larvata (assembly GCA_030068075.1). Taxonomy (NCBI): domain Eukaryota; kingdom Metazoa; phylum Chordata; class Mammalia; order Carnivora; family Viverridae; genus Paguma; species Paguma larvata. Next base: position 87,200,463 of record CM057830.1, read on the forward strand.
CATGACCTGAGCTGAAATCAAGAGTTGGATGCTTAACCAACTGAGCCACCCAGACACCCCTCAACTCTAAGTATTTAAAAAAATTTTTAACCTTATTAATTTATTTTGACAGAGACAGAGACAGCGTGAGTGGGGAAGGGGCAGAGAGAGGGAGACAGAGAATCCCAAGCAGACTCCATGCTTACCAGTGCAGAGCCCAATGTGAGGTTTGAACCCATGAAACCGTGAGATCATGATCTGAGCCAAAACCAGGAGTCCAATGCTTAACTGAAGGTCTAAGCATTTAAATGAGTCTTCTAGAAAGTAATCTCCATGTCATTATTTTAAACTAAACCTCTTGACATTCTGTATGTGGTCAGCATGTGTAAAGAGTCAGATTTAGAAAATATGTTCCACTTGCCCACAAAGAAATGGCAAACTACAATGGAAAACAGCCGTCTTCTTGCTATCAGCAACTCTCTTTCGTTATTCTTATAGTCACAGAAAATTACTTGAGGATATGCAGATACTCAGGACATTAGAGACACCAAATAATTATTGTCGATTACAGTTAATAATTGAATGAGGCCAATTAGCAGCAACGATACCAAGATTTGGAGGGGATTACAGGCAACACTATCATATTATTTTTGATGAACCTAATCACAAAATGTAAGGACTGAAAAAGCCTTAAAGAAATCATTTGATCCATTCTGTGACTGGACAGACGGGGAAACTCAAGTCTCGGGAGAGGAAGCAATCTGTCATATATTATGGAGTGAGTTATTGGTAGTGCCAGGGTAGAACCCCCATGTCCAAATTTTTTTTGCTCTTGCCACTACCACAATACATTAATTTCCACACAACGATGTTCAGATCCCCAACCCATTTCTTGTAGAAAGTTCTAGAAAGAGAACTTTGGTACACTGCTTAATGTGGCTTTCCTACTTTTGTACCTAATACTGGACTATTAGTCATTAAGGGCAATAATCACAGTATGTGAATGGATCACTTTCACCATCACCACTACCAGCAAGAATATCTGTAAGTAAACACTGAAGATGAGAAGCTTGTTCATCCCCCAGCCCATACCCAACTAACCTCGTATACTCCCACATCTTGTGGATGCTTGTCCTACAGTTGATATTTCTCAATCCAGGGAAGACAGATGGCTAAGAGCATGGGATTTGGATCCCAACAGAATTTGGAGACCTTTTCTACTGCTTACTAGCCGTGTAACCTTGCTCAAGTTACTTAATCTGCATGAGCCCGTTTTGTTCCGGAGGTCACAAATGAATTGCAAAAATACTGGGCTCTTCTCATTTTTGAGCTCAATAGCAATTACAAAGAGTCTCTTGTCTACCTCGCAGTGAGATAGGTTGACCCTGTTAGGGATTTTACTTATGGGATATCCATTTAATCTTGGCATTAAATTGCATAAAATTCATGGGGGACCTGGGGCAAATCACTAGAAGCAATTAACTTTTAAAACTGGCATTCCAGATGCCAAAGCATATCCTTCCCTCATACACTTCAGTTATCATTATTGTTCATGTATCTATCCCTACAAGAGATCCTCACTGAAGAACCTGAGTGGCTCAGTCAGTTAAGCGTCCAACCCTTGGTTTCAGCTCAGGTCATGATCTCATGGTTCATGGGTTTGAGCCCAGAGCCTGTTTAGGATTCTCTGTCTCTCACTCTCTCCGCCCTTCCCCTGCTTAGTCTCTCTCTCAAATAAATAAACTTAAGAGAGAGAGAGAGAGAGAGAGAGAGAGAGAGAGAGAGAGATCTATCCTCCCTGGAAGCGCTTTTGACAGCTGCAAAATCATTCCAAACACTTGCTAATGGATACCCGATAACCCAGATGCTCGCCAGAACCCAGGCTCAACCCCTGGGTTCTGTATCTCAGCTCCATCAATGTCTCTGGTGTACTGCCATTCTTCCAATTTCATACATATGGCACTATAAATAATTGCTGAATAGTGAAGAGGGCATGCAACCTATTTGTGGACAGAAGAATCCACAGGGTGCTCATGATTAGGACTGGAAAGTTGCTACCGTCTATTACCATTCTTTGGAAGTGATCAAAACACTCACCCAATCAAAAACCTAGGAGTTGTTTATAAATTTATTTGGGGAGGAGTCTTTCCCCAAAAAGACTGTGGATCTTCAGTTTCTTTAGGGGTCAAATGGACTACATGTTCTCCTTCCTCTTTGAGTAAGAGCTATCATAACTTTTATATATCCTTAGAGTTAAAATATAATGTACTGGGGTTTGTTGGGACTTTTGGTTCTCCTGGGAAGAAAAGGGGGGCTTTAAATTTTATGTTATCCAATCCAGCTCTCAAAATTTAAGGGAAAAAATGACCAAACTAACCTTCATCCTTGTTGCCAAGATTTGGAAACCCTGGGCCTGGGAGGTGTTCTCTTTTAAAGACTGAATGCCCAGTTCTGAAATGGGTTTCCTCCTCCCAGCTCCTCTGGGCCCCATCAGTAGCCCAGGCCTCTCTCTCAAACAGACTGGTCATTGGCCTCCCTCATACTTGGGGGCTGAAAGGCCCTTTCATGTCCTGGACAGTACATGGCATCCCAGGGGCCTCAGGAAGGAAGAGATCACAAGGTCTCTGGAAAGAGGTCTTTAGAGTCAGATAAGCCCAGGACAGCAGTGGCTCTGGTCCTGACTCTGAGCTCTACTTAGAAGTAACAGAGACATGGGGGTGCCTGGGTGGCTCAGCCAGTTAAGCATCCCACAACTCTCGATCTCTCAGCTCAGGTCATGATCTCACGGTTTGTGAGTTCGAGCCCGGCTCTGGGCTGACGGCACGGAGCCTACTTGGAATTCTCTCTCTGCCCTTCCCCAGCTCTCTCTCTCTCTCTCTCTCTCTCTCTCTCTCAATAAATAAATAAACATATAAAAAAAGAAAGGATGGAGACAAGGTAGCTGCCCCTCGGGCTCCCCAGGCTGGAAAATGAAGCAGATTTCAGTGCACCACGATGTTGGGAAAACCAGGCAGTCGGTCCCTGGCAGGTTTGCAAACATGAAGCAAGGCTTGGGCAGTCACAAAAGGAGAGGAAGCCCTCCAGCCAACGAACTCCATCTGGGCTCCAGCATCCACCCACCACAAAAAAAAAAAAAAAAAGCAGGATTGTATTAACACTCCTGTGAAGCTTCCCCTGAAAAGAGGGGACAGAGGCATGACCGGTTCGGAGGAGCTGGGGGTGGGGGGGAGATGTCAGAGGAAGCGAAACTATACTCAAGATTAAATAATAAGAGTTAACAGTAATGATAATATTACAGGTGGCAGCTGGGTAAGCTGCACGCTCCCAAAGCGCTTCCACTGCAAAGCAGTGCGAATCACTTCCCGCTGACATATTAACCAGGAACAACAAGTTGCCTGCAGACAATAGAATCACATGATCCCATGGAAGCCCTGACCTGCCTCCCTGCCCCTTCCCTCCCTTCATCTTGCTCCTTCCCAAGACAACCTGGGCCCCCTGGTGCTCAGTGGGAAAGGGGACATGGCAGGCATTTGGGACAGAGACCAATGACCAAAATCAGCATCCTTCCCCCAAGCCAGGGGAACTCTCTCCCAAGGACGGCTTGTGAGGACACAAAGGGAAAGCAAAAGCCTGTCCATCGAGCTGACACAGCACCTTCCGCCCTCCCACCTCACTGGTAGCCCCCGCCCTCCTCAATCACACACCCGCCCCCCCCAAACCCACACACCCACACACTACACACTCCTGACCCACACGTGTGCAAACCCACACATGCACACTCTCACCAGAGCGGGTGCCACCAACGGCCTGGAACCCAATTTATTCTCCCCACAGAAATTGTGCCTTTTTCCCAGGCTCTGTGAATCCTGGAGAGGGCTGAAGATTCTGGATTGTTTCTCTTGCACAACCAGCCCTGCTCTGAACTACAGAGTTAGGTCACCCTCAGATTCCACTAAACAAGGATTTCAAGAAACCTCAGATCTGGGCATGATTTCAACAACTGAAAGGAGGTGGCTGCTTTACAAACAGAAAGGTTTTAATTTTTAAAAGCAGTTGATAAATGTATAAGCCCCAGATGCAGAAAGGGCTCAGCACTTAGAAAGACAAAGATTCAGAAATCTTTTAATTCTTCAGATGGCTTGGCCCTGTTCCCCATCTGGAGTTCTGGGCATTGAGGATATTTATTTTTCAAGCAGGGAGGAGGATAGAGGGAAGATGAAGTAATAAAAAGATTGTTTATATCATTTTGTTCATTTTAACAGCAAATCTCTAGCATTTTCGCTGCATCTCTAAAAGCACACAAAGGTTTTCTGAACGGCAATTTGTTCAGAGAAGTTTCTTTGTGTCTTGATCTGTAATTTATGGATTAAGAACTAAGAATTTCATATTCTATTTGGGGCTAGCAGCAGTTCCTTGGAAAGGTACTCACGAACTGTCTAGCAAGTTAGTTCAAGGAAATAAAGGAGGAAAAATGTGTCACCACCAAAAAGCAGCACATTTCTGGAAAGCAGTTCAACAACTGCTTCCCCTTGCCAGTAATTTGTCAATAGGTGCCACTCCCTCACCCCAGGCACTGGAGCCATTTTATTGTCAGAATTTGTCTGATGCAGAACCCAAACTCCTCATAGAGCATCTTCCCATCAGGACCAGTTTAGGTTTGATTATTCAGCAAACATAGCAAGTACTGTGTTCCTGTCCCATAGAGGGAAAAAAAAAAAAAACTATTAGAGCAAACCTTTATATTAAAATTCTGCTCAAAAGAGGGTAATCAGCATGGGCTCTACTGCTTTTGGGGATAGGTAGAGAGACCCACAGATAACATAGGAGGGAGGATATCTTCCTGTAACATATATGCAGCTAAATTTCTCTGGTGGTTTAATCAGTATGGGAGGGAAAAAAATCCCTCTTTGGGCTCCTTATTATTTACTTAGGCAGATCAAAGGGCTTTCCCATCTAGCTTCAAACACTGTGGGAGTCATTTCAGATCACAAACAATACTGGTGAATGAGTTCTGAAAATAGCTTTCCTGGGAAGGCGGGCCTTGTGCTAAGCGGGGCTTTGGATTCTGCTCCACACCCCAGCCAACACACTCTCCTCCCACAAGGCAACTGACGTCAGCCTGTCTGTCCACAGAAGGGACAGAGTCCCACAGGCTCTTCGATGCTGATGGGAAGAGCAAAACAAAAATCCCCAGCTTCATTGACATTTTGCTGGCTTGGATGGGTTTCCACTAAGCTAAGCAGTCCAACTGACCAACCCCTCCCAGGGTCTTCCGTTTCACTGGGCAGATGGGGCTCTCATTTAAACCGGAAGGGCCCTGTCCGTTACCCCATTTCCTGTTCTAAGCCACTTATCAGAACTTAGGCCCCTGTCCTTTGAAAGCTGCACAGAGGAGGTTGAGAAAGGTTAGGAAATCAACCTGGGTTAAGGGAAAAAAAAATCCTACTCTGGCCAAGTTATGGGTGGAGCCCAAAGTGAATTGCTTCTGGCTATAAAACAGGACCTGGAGGGGGAAAAATGAAATATCAGGAAATGCCAGGTGCATTCTCTTACCTTCACCCTACTCCACCCTGACTGCCTTCTCTCCTGAGTCACCCAATGAATTTCAAGCCAAGCGGCTCTTTCCCAAATAAGTGAGGAGACAGGAGGCAAAGAGTTAGACTATAAAGAGGTCACAGGCCTAATCTGGGATGAGGCCTCCGCTAGGTCCAGGGACTTCAAACCTCATGGTTACCCATAATTACCCATGGTAACAGGACAGGGATGTCACACATAACTGCCATCATTGTTGTCCATGGTCGAAACCTTCCCTCTGCCCTGTATACTGAACTGCTACTGATGGCAGACATGGCCCCCACCCTAACAGTACGAACAATGAACACAATCATGGAATCATGAGGTCTGGTTGATAAAGCAATGGGACATCTGGCCTCTGAATATTTCAGAAGTATATTTAGGAATAACTGAATATATGAATAGTCCTCTTGAACTAATGACAAGTGGTAAAGAAGTCGTGGGAATATTATTCCTTCTGCATTTTAGCATCTGACCAAAACTTTCATGTGACATGATGTGAATGTAACTTAGACATTAAAAACGAGACAGGCAACTAACAGACTCTCTACAGAAGAAAGATGGATCAGTCCAGACTTCATGAACTGCAACAGAAGTACAAGGCAAGTAACATTCTGAACCTTCACATATATAGTTCCCCCCCATTAATATTGAGGTGTTTGTTTAGTGTCCAAAAGAATCATAGTAATTCTGCAGAAAGATTTGTTCCTAAAAATAAGTGATGAGACTTTTGTGGAGGGGAATAACTGAAAGTGATAGGATATTCCAGACTAGAGTCCAAGATAATTTGCTTCTGCTCCTCAAGGAAAGGCTTAACAACTCCCAAGAAGAGGAACACTGACCCTTCCTTCAAAATCCCAGGAGACAGGACAGTGTATCCCTGTAGAAATCAAGACTCACGTTCCTGCTCGTCCACTAGGCAGTTGGGGCCATGTTCAACCTATAAAGTTAAGGGAATGTTAATATAGTACTAATTATGGCTGAAGAGGCTAGAAATTCAGATTGGCAGGAAATCGACTAAGCCAGGGGCCAGCCATGCATTGCAGAGTTTGTTATACCAAACACCTGCCCATTCCTTCCCTTAAGACTCCCAACACACAGCAGAAGCTGGTTGGGGATAAGGCCAGGAAATGACAGAAAGGGAACTCTCTTACCTGGCTGCTCCATACTCAGGGGGATGCTGATACCTCATCAGTTGCCCCTCTGTTCTCCCTGGCTGGTTCAGACGATGCTCACTATAGAAGTGCCCTGGCTCTTGGGGCTTGCACACTACAGACTGGGGTGGCATGCCCTTGAAGGGATACTCTGGTGGGGGGCCTCGGTGTTCCAGGCCTTTCAGGCTATGCTGGCTGGGAGTTGGCCCTTGGGCCTTGTAGAACTCACTGGAACTTGTGTGATTCTTGTAGAGGTCATTGGGTTGTGGTGGGGAGAGGGGAGTGCTGGTAACAGGTGGATGGGCCTTAACTCCACTGGTGGCCAGTGACATCTGCATTAGTCGTTCGCTCAAGGAACGGACATGTCCTTGCTTAAGGTCTCTGAGTCCTTCATCCTGGTGCATCTTGCCAGGATTGAGCCGCTGAACTGATGGGCGTCCCTCAGTCCTCATCTTCTGGTTGGTGACTCCAGTGACATAGAAGGCAGCTCCGACACTGGCATGCTGTTGGCCCCGAAAGTACTGGGACTGGACCTTGGCTTCTTCATACGTTGGGAGTTCTTCATTATTCTGCATTCGGGGGGAAAGCTGCTTCTCCATGATGATGTTTTCTGACTGGATTTCCTGCCCCTGGGGTTCCTGTCGAGCAGCATGAGCCACAAGCTGTTGGTGGTGGTCTTGGGGACTCAACACATCATTCTGAGGGCCTGGGTTCCCACTGCTACTGGGGAAAGGAGGGCCATTCCCTGTGGCTTGCTGGTGTATGGCAAGCAGGTTGCGATTCTCATTAGGATTGCCATAGCGGAGCTGCTCTTGTAGCAGACGCTGCAACACTGTGGTTCCTCCACTTGGCTGTTCTTCAGAATTTCTCATCTCTATTGCTGGTGGTGCCTTGTGAAGAGAGAGAGAAATTGGGCACCTGGGCTGCCCTTGACCTGGGAAGGGGAAACAGGAAGCTTAACACCCAGTTGATGGATAAATCATTCCTCTAAAGGGGAAGAATATGGGTATTTGGGGGTGAGGATTCCATTCCAGAGAGAATCTAGAATTAATAGGTTAATTGTTGGTGACTCCTGGCTCTAGTATTGACGTGATGAGGAACTTGGGGGCGTAAGAGCTCACTGTTTCCTCTTTCACGTTTAGCACAGGTTAAATATCCAATCTTGACTTAATTCCTATGAGAACTGGGGAAACCTGGAGCAGTCAGGTAGGGTGACCAGAGAGGGCAATTTTCCTAGGTCCTTACTCAGGAGATTCATCTCTCCATATTCTACTTAAATGAAAAATCCAACTCTTATGGTTGTGGTACTGGGCGCAGGCCAATAGGGAGAATTTACCCCAGAGACAGGATCTGTAAAGCAGGCCAGCATGTGAAGGGAGCTACAAAATGCCAACTAAATGACTAAAATAAATAAAAGGTGAAGAGAGTTTGGCTTGCACCGGATAAGAACGATCCTCGCTTGATGCAAATCGTTTTCTCTGATCTCTCATAAAACTCTGAAACATAGCTTTTTTAAAAAAATCCTTTTGCATTGTCCATTTTGGATTCTCCTTGGCTTAATAAGAGAAGGGCTTGAGATAACTGATATTGACAAAGATTCTCTTTCAGTCATCCAGGAATAGTCATTGAGATTTTTTTTTTCTGTTGTTGTTGGCTAGGGAAGAGCTTAAATGGGAAGCCCTCTTTCATTTGACGTGTGCCTCTGATAGCATTTAGAAATTGAAAAATAAAATGGTCACCCTTCTAGAAAGGGTACGATTGCCATATCCTTCCCCTTCTACCACCACCACTAATTCTTCTCAAGGAAGAAATATGGGTTGCGTGAAACAGATATCAGCAATAAGACAACTCAAGATTCAAATTCTAATCCCGATATGGATTTATAGGGTAACCTAAGTAATTGATTCCTCTTTTCTTGCCTCGTATTTTCCCACCTGAAAAACTAGTAGTAGGTGACCTCTTTCTCCCTCCCTCTCTCTCTGTGCATGGTATAGTACACACAAACTCATTAGAGGCTCACAAAAGTCTTTGGACAGAGTCTGTCATGTGAATATTGCAATTCAATATATTCAGTAATGAAAGTTTTACTCTAAGGGTCTTAAGCAGTGTTGGAGAATGGACATGATGTCACACAAAAAGTCACAGTAAAGGTCAACCTAACCAGCCTCAGGTTCTTAGATGAGAACTCTGGAATCCTGGCTCCCAGGCTCTGATTTCTATGATATTAAACAGTCTCCAGTCTCTCTGGAAACATGATCCCTTTCCTTCTGTCCTGCAGGGGATGACCAGAAGATGTGTGTGGTAGATAGAAAAAGGTCATTTTCTCTTCTTTTTTGTACTTCTTTCATGATTACTGCTACCTGGTTTCCAGTTGTTCTAAGGAGCAGACTGACCCCAGAGTTAACCTCCCAAAGGCCCTTTTTAAACTGTAATAATCATATTCTTTGGGGAAGTGTGCACCAAAGGGCTGAGCAACCTGCCCTTTCCCTCCCTCCCAGTGACCATCTAGGACTCCTGTATTTAAACTGTCAGACTGGGATTTTGTGATAGGCTGACAAGCATGACATGTAAATCTCTTTTGGCGCCTTTAAACTGAAAAGATGACTACCAAACTACTTTTCCTCTCTCAAAAAAAAAAAAAATAATAAATGGAAATGGGAGCATGTGATTTTAAAACAAAACCACTTGCAAACCTACCCTACAAAGCAGGGAAATTCAGAAATTGAGCTGCCCCAGACCCTGAAAGCCCACCACCCCCTCCCATTCCACACCCACCCCACCCTGCACAAACACAGGCTCTCATGCACACATAAGCACGCACACGCACGCACACACACGCACGCACACACACACACACACACACACAGATGGTCCATACCTATTTCTGCTTTCTTTTAGGCTTAAAGCCTTGATCAGGATAGGGAATTCTTGCTTATGAGCAGCTCCAGAAACCGCAACGGCAGATTCCCTCTCCCCTAACACTCAGGTTCAGGGTAAGCGCCGCCAAGAGTCCAACCACTGGTCACTCTGAAATGTTCAGGAGGGGGAGGGAGGGAGAAATAAAAACGTCGTTTCTATTTTGCCACCAATGGCCAAAGGTTAACCAAACCAGTCCTTCCAAGGGAATGACTTCTCCTCCCAGGTGTTTGCCTTCTCTATGAGTGGCAGAGTCCCTTTCCATTAGGACAAAAAGAAATCTCACTACCAGCACTTGTGTTCAGGAGGTCAGCCAGTCTCCAGAGGATGCAAATGTTCAGGTCCCAGACTGTCAAAGATTGCTCTGTTCTAGCCTCACGGCCTCCAAAAGCTGCTGCTTCCATTCTGAATTGGCATGGTGGGAAATGACAAAAAGATATAACCAATGCGACCTTTAGGGTGAAACCTTTAAACTGCTATCGGTATCAGGGCAGGTGAGTAAGGCCCACTGCCTCACATCCCAGAAGGGAAGGCAGTCATCAGAAGGTAGGTTTTTGGTCAAAAAAAAAAAAAAAATGAAAGAAAGAAAAAAAAGGACACTCAGTTAAGCTCCAAATTAAAAACCACTGCCTCAGATGGGCAGAAGAAACCCAAAACTTCCTCTCGACCAAGTCATTAAGTATTTATTGCATACTGGCCATTCCAGACATTTGCCAGCCTCGTGCTAGACACAAGGACGGATACAAAGGTTACACAACGTATAGTTCCTGCCCTCACAGAGCTTACAATCTGATTGACGGCCCATCCATTCTTACTGGAGTAGCAAAGGTGTTTGCTCTTCTCAGCACATAGTACCAACTTTTCTCCAAGGACAAGATGCCCTCACTTGCTTTCTCAGCATTTCCACTGCCCAGGAGCTCCCTGAAAGTAAACTACTACACTCACATTAGGAAGACTAGATGCAAACACCCACCAGATATGGATTTGTGATAGTCTTCATTCTGAATTACTGTGTTAACCCTCTCCAAAGCCCTGCAGGCCCATCCGAGATGGTTATAAAACTGAGGAGTTTGTGTTTAGGTGAGATGTATGTCATCCACGTTCCTATTTTCTGTCCCAGCCTTGCCATGACTCACTCACGTCACTTAAAGGAAAGGCTTTAATCCACATCAGAGATGCCATTTGAGGAGCAAGGCGATGCAAAAAGGAAGCACACAAGTGTCTCTGTATTTTGGGAGCCTGTCCAAAACATCTAAGTTTAAAAAAAAAAGTCCACAAAACCACACAGTGATTAATTTAACATTATTTCCTTGCAATGTTGCCAAAAATAAAGTGAAGAGATACAGAGTGAGCAAATACGGAAATTTGTCTTTCCATCTTATTTTGGCCCAACGTATAATCCCAATCATAAGCAAAACCATCTCCGATCTGCAAAGTAATTATTTTAGGGTGTCTTCCCTAATTTCAAAGCAGAGGAACAACTTCTAATTGGAATCGAAGCTGGACTATTAACAGAGTGTGGTAAATAACCACCGTGCTTCTATTGTGCGATTCTGAACAAAACAGTTGTCCTTTTTTTTCCCCAACTGAAACATGCAGAAAACAGCCTGAGGCCTTTAAACTTAAGCCCCTGGCAAGAAACCACCATACAATTATTTTCCAGGACTATTTAGATTCTTCATGCCGATTTTGACTGGTTTGTTCCTCATACCTACCTTTTCACAAAGAAACCTTTACTTGTCCAAAATCTTACTCTGTTCCCTTAATTTTGTCCCCTCTCCTCCATATCCTTTTCAGAACCCAAACCACTTTATGTCAACCGGACACAGATTGTCCCTCCCCACCACTCCGCCCCCTGGCCTTTTTTTGTTTCTGTCTAAAAGAGGAAAAGAAATCAGCCTAAGAAAAGAGCTTTGCTGATTCCTCTCCAGTTTACGGATTTTTTTTTCTTCAGGAACTTATGTTCGTCTACATGTTAAGAGTCACATAAGAAGGAAACACTACTCCATTTATTTATTAGTGAAAGGAAAGGAAAAGATTCATCGTCTCATGTGCAACAACTAAAATAGTATGAACTCTGCAACTTTCAATCTGCCCACACCTTCAATCACGCCCCTGCCAGGGTTCTGACGTCATCTTCAATCAATAAAATAACCTTGTTTCTCCTGGACAAACAGGCTGTCCCTGAGGATATTTGATAGGGGAAGAAAGGATATCCATGGTTTTCTCTTTAAAAGTGCAATTCAAATCTACATATTCAGCTCTTCTGTAATAACAACAAGGGAGCAAGGCCAAGCTAAATTCTTACTATATCTGCAATCATTGGGCTCTCCCAGTACACCTCAATCAAACTCAGTTTGGTTGAACCGAAACCCATTAGTGAGAGCCCAGATGCTTCTCAAGCCAAGTCCCAGGAAATCCACACTACAAGGTGGCCAGAGCAGGCCAAATTCCTACCCTTCAAATAAGCTGTGAAATATACCTGTAAGATCTTTCTATCTCTTCTACCTCCTCTTCCTATTCTTCCCCCCCACCCTCACTCTGCCAACCAAGAGGAAGAGCATAAGTCTGGGATACCTGCTTCTCTGCTAAATCTTGTTCAATTTGTTCCATATGATTTTACTTCCAGCTAACTGGCAAAGAGCCAGTTCAAAGCTTCCCCTATGTCTAGGCATCTACGTGCATATATTTGTGCAGAACACACACACACACACACACACACACACACACACACACACACACACAAAACCTCCCACACAGAGAGAGGCAAAACAGCTCCCTGAATTCTCTTGTGTCCTCTCAGGTTGGTTGATGTTGTGTCCTGAAGTGTCCTAGAGAACACCTTTCCCAACAGGCTTGCAATCCAGGATACTAATTCGCTTCCTTTGGGAGGTAAGAAATACTAGTCCCTTTACTGGTTATCCCTAACCTTTCAATAGGTGACAGGCAGATAATATAAACACCATAGTTAAGAGCCTAGACCTAGATTCACACTGCTTAAGTACAAATCCCAGATCTATGGGTTATTAACTGACCTCATACATTTCTCTTGACCCCCCCAAATCTTATTTTATCATCTGCAAGATGAGGATAATAGTGCTATTGCCTCATAGGGCTGTTATAAACATTAACGGAGGTAATCCATGTGAAGTACAAAGCATAGAGCCTGGGACATAGTAAAGGCTCAGTAAACTCTGTCTATTAATATTATTTCAAAGTGGCCTTTTTCCCAGAAGACCACAGCAATTTTATGAATTAAAGTTGTCGGTTGTCTTTAAAGCTTTTATTTGGCACTCAGTCTTTGTGCATTCTGAGATCAGTAAAGGCCAGAACTAGAAAGACTCTTAGGAGACCACCTAGTGGTCCAACCCCCCCTTTCTGTATAATGAAGGTGCTAGAGCTTGACAAGGGTTGGAGCCAGGGCCAGAATGCAGGTTTTATCACTCCTCAGACAACAGTCTTTCCACTATAATATATTATCTAGCATGTTAGCTTCTATGTAGAAGATGCTTAATAAATATTTATTAAATTGAATGGGCTCTGGTTTTAAGAGACTATAAACCTGGCTCAATACTACCACTAATTTTTCATTTTCACCAGAAGTAAAATGTTAATGGCAGGAGGTTAAATTCAAAGAAGGAAGACAGAAAGATGGGTGTAGTTATAAGTATGGCAGAAGGACCTTGCAAAATCTTTTCTCTTTAGGCCAAGATTGGCAGGTGGGTCGGAGAGTAACATGAACCTCGGCTGATCAACATTTCCAGGCCTATGTTCTTGGTCTGGTCAATGTCATACCAACTTGGAATTTGCCCTTACTTTAAGTCTAGCACTGGCTTAAGAAAAGGGTTTGAGTTGGCCCCACCTCTTTGCTTCTAGCTCTACCTCTATTTAGATTATGTTGGAAGATTATATTAAGAACCACAACAAGGGCTTTGCATTTCCAAATCTAACTGACAATCAGTGTCGGTTTTTGAGATGGTAACTCAAAGGTGTGGTCAACTGGGTCCCAGTTTTACTTTCCTGTACTCTGAAGCAATTAACTAGAACCTATTAGTAGGCAACAGAGATGATTAACCCTGAAGTGTACATGAGCAGTAGCATATTTAGGAACAAGAATAGTGTTGTCATTACCATGCCGCGCACACCCATTCTGTGGGAAAATTAGAGCACGTGATTACATCCCATTTCTCCTTGTCTCAGAAAAGGGATAAATAGTCCATGAAATTGGACTGAGCATAAACTGAGAAAAGTTTAAGAATACACCTGGAAGCTGCCTACTTTACCAATTTCCTATCTTCGGTGGTATACTACTCACTTTTATTTTTGTTTTTACTTTCTTTTACAAGTAATATAAACACAACATGCAAATATTTGTAACGAAGAGGAAAACATCACTCATAATCCCAGTACCTTGAACTAAACATTGTTACCAATAGAGAATACTTCCTTTAGTCTTTTCTATGTGTATTTGTGGTTTTACAAAGCCATGAATATTAATGTGCATAGAAGTTCAGATCCTACATTTCACTTTATCATAAGCACTTTCTCCATGGTGTAGACTGTGGTGTGGACTTCACAACAAACATTGCCATGAGTGTGTAACAGTCCCTTACATGAGTGTGTCAAGATTCACTTACCCATTCTCCAATTGTTAAGACATTTAAATTGCTCTATATTTTGTGCTACTCTAAATAATGCTACGAAAACATCTTTGATACTTGGCCTTTTTCAATATTTTGGATTTGTTTCCTAGTGATAGAATCCCAGAAGTGAAATTAATGCATCAAGGTACATGAATGTTTTTAGACAACCCACTACAAAAATAAAACTAGCAAAACACCAAAGCCCCATGAAATCTCTCCTTCATTTAATGAAACTTTCTCCTCTCTCATTTTTCCACCAGGGCAGAGTAGGACTCCTGGGAGGGAAAGAAGCCAAGAGAAGCAGTGTAGTATCCCAGTGACTTGCGAAATGGCAGAGTGGAATGTGGGCTCCCCTGTGAAGCCAGCTTGCATGCACTTGCCCCAAATTGCCACCCGGCCAAGAAGCTAATTAGTAAAAGCATCAGGTGGGTGAGAACAGGTTCATGGCCTGTAATGGCTTATATCATGTTTCATTTTTGCCCTTGGAAAGATCTGACAGTTAGCTCGAAGACATTCAGTTCTACTGACCCAGCCTGCTACGTTCTGAGAATTAAATTTGTTAGTTTTCAGATACCGATCTTCGATATATTGTAAAGGGTATTTTCTATATAGAACTAAGTACACATGACCAAGGAGCCTATGTATGTATCTCTATTTTCAGCCCCCGTTAAGGTGCCACATTTAAGGTCAGTTCTGTTTAATATTATATGACTAAGTGGCACCTGTCTTAAATGGTCAATGTGTTATAGACAGAGGTTTATTTGCAGACCCAACCATAAAAGTCATCCAGTCCTAAGCAGAGAAGGCAACAGGCCAGAGATGCCCTGACTTAGCAAGAGCAGACACAACATGCATTTCTTTCCTGGGCTGCTTAGTCAGAGCTCTCAGAAGAGGGTAGGTTCGCTTTCCACCTTCTCCTTGAAGGTTTTTCTCTAATGCTTCTCGATCTTCCCTCCCCTCCCAACTGTGCTCAATATGGAAAATTAATTCTCTCCCTTTGGTGTTGCCACTGGACTTTGCACACATCTCTATTACAGCGTTACCACACCGTATTTTCCACATTTATTGAGCATTTACCATAGCCAGGCAATAAATACGTCCTAGGGTGGATTAAAAAAGAACTAACTCAGAGTTCAGTCCTTAAGAAGCTGCCAGGTGAGCAGAGGGGACACAATCCAACAGGAAACATAGAGGATCCTGCAAAAAACTCTGGGCCACATAAGCAAAGCTCCCCAGAGGAAAAGACCAATGAGCTGAAGATGAGACATCTGATAACCAATTTGATACTGGAGAAGTTGGAAAGGGAGGAGCCAAAGATAGGCCCAGATATATCTTTGGGAGTCGTTAGCATATGGATAACAGGTAAGGTCAAAGAGTGGGCTGGAACATGTAGGGCAGGAGTAGAGCAGAACCAAGGATGAAACTACCGAGGGACACTTGAAACGATCATTCAAGGGTCAGGTACTTTGCAAATGTGGTAGTGAGAGAGAAATTTATTTACCCCATGGCTTCCCTCCCCCACACCCATAGCTTCAATCTAGAACTTGGAATACATGCTCCAAGTACAGAAGTCCCCAGTTGCAATGCAGAGAAAGAGAAAGAGAAACAAAGGGAGAGAGACAGAGACAGAGAGAGAGAGAGGAGAGAGAGAGAGAAGTTAATTTTGTCTTTTAAACTTCTAAGTACCAAGGCAGAAATTAGAAGTTGCTAGACTGCAAGATATTAGAGGTCATGGACTGGGTGCATGATTTTCCTCTGTATCCTCTCAACACCTAAAATGTTAACTGGCACATAAAATATGCAGAAGTGTTGCATACTGCATATTAGGTAAATCGCAACTTCCCAAAGACTTTGCTAGAGGCAACAGAAAAAAGACAAGGAATGAAAGACAGAGAATAGCAAGAACAATAATTCTGTTACCTTTAGTTTCTTAGCCTTTCCTCCGAGGAGACAAAGCCTCTTTCCCTTCTGCTATTTGCCCTTCTCAGCAGCTCTGTGAGGAAATAAAGGCAGATGTGATTAATTCCATTTTACAAATGAAGAAGCTTAAGTTCAGAACAGATAGCTCATGATAACTAATTTGACCAGGGTTTCACTGTGGCTCACTGGTGGGGCCAGGATCAGAACCCAGGTCTTATGACTTCCTACCCTATACTGGGTTACTAGACATAGACCTCTATGGAACTGACCCTCCAGGGTTTGTTTTTTTTTTTAATGTTTATTTATTTATTTTGAGAGAGAGTGAGGGGGGAGGGGCAGAGAGAGAGAAAATCCCAAGCTGCCTCTGTGCTGTCAGCACAGAGCCCAATGGAGGGCTCGCACTGACAAACCATGAGATTAAGACCTGAGCAGAAATCAAGAGTCAGTTGCTCAACCCATGGAGCCATCCAGGCGCCCGACTCTCCAGTTTTTAAGAGGACGGTTTACAAGAGAAATTTCTTAGGAAAGCAAAATTCTCTCAGGACTCTAACAGTATCTTGAGCAAGCCAGTGCACTGCACCTATAAGAAAATATCCAAGACGTTTCCCCATATCAACACCAAAGTGGCCAAATGTAATTTGCAGTTGGTGCTGCCCTAACGTCATTGGGAGTTCCCTGTTCTGCTGTACCCTTTTTGAAGGGAGCCCCATCTGCCTTCAGTCTGCTATTTGTGTCGGAGTCCGGCTCAGGTGCTGACTGCAGGTGTGGCATCCAGCAGGTGCATGGACAGGAGCCAGAGTTTCATATCTTCATACCAAAGGGCCTGAGTCACTCCCCAAAGGCAGCCCCTCCTCCTCACGCTGACTTGCAGGCCCCAGGAACCTGTCTTGACTGAGTGGCCACTGCAAAACTAAATCTAGACTCTGCCTTCTCAGGAAGGCCTAGGGTAAAATCAGTTAAAGTGCAAATCATAGAACCCAGCCAACTTTCCCACTCTCTGAAACTAGTGTAGGGATATGCTGCAGGCATAGCATCAAAGCATCAGGGAGTATACGTACAGAATGACTGCCCCTACTAGTTATGGGGAAAAGGAGGACCACAGCAGACCCATGTTACATATTTAGCTACAGAGATCTTATTCTACTGCAAATGGCCCTGAAACCTCATGAGCGAGTATTCATTCCCCTAAAAAAGACAGAGTACAGTAGAAAGGACGCGCCAGGAACCCTGCCCTCCAGTGCCCATAGTGACCACGCTCCTTCAGGCTGCCAGGAGACAACCGCTTAGCCTAGTCACAAAACGTACACGATCAGAATAGCCACTGCATTGCCCTCAAGGAAGCCTAACTGAGAGCCTGAAGCAGACAGAATGCCCTCGGGGGTGGGGGGGACCCAAACTTTCTTAGCTCCAAAAATTGTTTGCATTAAAAAAAAAAAAAGAACAACCAGTTTGCCTCTCCTTCCCCCAAACACACAGACATACACACAGCAAAGAGAAACGAATTGCAGAAAAACCCACAAATGTTACCTTAATAAAATGGTTTATTGTCATTCACCGTATTTCTCCAATTCATATGGGAAACTCAGATTAATAAGCTTTGGTTTATGGCCTATGATCCAAAACGTAAAACTGGTTACTAAACTAAAATGTGATCATTGTACATAAACAGAGTGAGACAAAAATCTGAACTGAAAACCTAAATGTAATAATGTGGAAATTAGATTTCTTCAAAATAGCCTATCTAAATAATTTCCCCCATCTGTGATTTTTATCTTAGTTTGCTGTCACATGGAAAGAAGTGCCATTAATTCAATGCGAATCCTGCCCCTTGAAAACAACCAAAATGAGTAAGTGATGTACTAATTAGCTTCCTAATGGGGAAGGTTTTAATTGAACTATTCTATAACAACCTTCATCAAAGTTTCCAGGGCAACTTCATAAAAGGATGTCAAACCTGGCCCATATTTTTATCTCCTTAAAAATAATTCTCGATGCACAGAAACACAGAAAGCTTATTTCTCTTCAATGCTGTTAACACTCAGGCCACTACATTTTCTGATGTCAGCAATCCCCTTCCCACAAATATTCCAAGTATGCACCACCGTCATTCTCCTTTCAATTATGTGGTTTCTCTGCTCCTTTACTGATTGAGTCCAGGCCTCTCGGATAATGAGAAGCATGTGCAGGGAAAATATGCTCTTAAAAAACACATACATCAGTTTCATCTGCATTATGAAAGGGGGAGATCATTTGTCCATATCAAAAGGATCAGAATGTGAAGTTTGCTATGGGATATATAAAGGAAAAATAGATCAGCACCAGCGCCTAAAGTTGGGGGGCAGTTATGGTGATCTGAAGCAACACCAGTAAGAATAAGGGAGACCGCCCCCCAAATCCACCCTTTCTAGCTTGGCCACATTTATATTTAATGTTATCTTAATGTTGCTTTGGGGGGTATTTGAGTTCTGACATACACATGGAAATGAGCCACGAATTGTACAGCAAGTATAAATATTCCATCATTAATAAAAACCAGCTGTGTATAAAACACTACAATGGCTGGGTTTCAGTTACTGGCTATCATCAGTATGTGTCACAAGCAAATATTACTCAAAACTTTCTCTCTTAAAACACACACACGTAGACACACTCACACACACAGACACACGCCGAAATTTGTTTTACTCTTTTTAATCTTTTGGAAGAGCTTTGAAGAACTCACTGATCTCTATGGCATATTTCAACTGATGTCTCTTTTTGAGGCTATTTTTCATCACCCTGAAAGATGCTAGAGTCCTCTTATTTACCCCATAGAAGGAAAATGTTTACTTTAAAAAGAAAAAAAAAAAGAAAGCCAAGAGGGTCCATAATATAAATGTTGGGATGATCAATTATAGCCAGGAAGGCACTGGGGCACCAAAGGGCACTGTAAGTTATAAGAGAGCAAATCTCATTAAAAGTGAACACCTGCTCGGGACCTTATAATAAGCCTGCTCTGCCATCATGCAAACACCTTTCATCCAATGACCTCAAAGCATGTGTCCAATATGAAGCATGCCTAAACACCTCTGTGAGGTATTAATATCCCTGCTTCCCAGAAGGGTAACTGAAGCTCAGAGCAGCTAATTCATTTACCCTTGGTCACATGACACGTCAGAGAGGGTTGGGCACAGAAACCCAGATCCTGGCTTGAAGTCACAGAGTCTAATGCTATTTCACGGAGTTGGGGCAATAATGAAAGTGACTTTACAAATGTCGAAAGCAGGCTATAGAGCTAAAAAAAAAAGTAGACTTTCAAAAATTATCTTACAAGATATTAGCAAATATATCCATCTGCATTTTCCCCATGAATACATATCATAAAAAACATACTTAACTTGGAACTTTCTAAGTACTAAAAACCCATACTTCACTTTCCTATTCTGGTTAAAGATATTTAATCTAATTTATGATGAGCCACTGGTTTTCAGGAATGAATTCATTCAAAATGGAGATCATATGTATACTATGCCTTCTCTATCAAAGGAAAATTAAAGGACTACATAATTGAGCTTTCACTACACAGTGAAGACCTCAAATGAAGAACCCATTATGTGCAGGTCATCCTGCCACACCTACGTAGCTTTGATTGTCTCAAATCCTTAGTTTCTTTACTATTTTTCTAGTCTAAACATATTATTTTCAAAGCTATGAATCAAAACATTTGTGCTTTTCTGCTTTTCCTCCTTTACTGGAGAAATTTTATAGTCTACCCAAATTAGTACTCTCTTGATGGGATATCATGATACAGTGATTTGAGAATTCATTTCTAATGATTTAGACAAAGTAAACAGTGAACTTTAGTTTTCTTTTCGCTGAAAAAAATGGGGAGGGGTAACAGGAGATCAACAGAGTAGACTTAACAGCTTTGGTAGATACATGAACACCCCTAAATTACAGAAAGGTTTAGGAATTACTAAATCTGTTAGTCTCTCCCAGCATTTTGAGGAACAAACATCTATGATTCTTCGTGCATACTCAGTCAGGTTCGGACTCCATTCTTCCACACAAGTTTACAAAACTAAGTCTTAGGTTGGCTCTTATTTAAAAGAAACTTTGTAAATTTTCATGACCCCTCCCCACAACTATGTAAAATTCATGTTAAGTACAGAAACAAGGGCTTGAAAGGAAGTAGAAAAATGAAAGTGGGTGATCTATTAGGATGACAGCATTATTGATGAAGTTCTGGGCAGGATCTTTGCTTTTTAATTTGATATGTTGTTAAAATACAAAACACAATGCATTTATATTGATATATCCTTAGAGGCTTTATTTTTTTACATCCAGATGACTGCATGTTTGTATTTCTAACAACTGCCGCACCTCGTTCTGGCACGAATCATTCACACTCACATCCCAAGTAGAGGTCTAGGAAGGCAACCATAAACTTTTCAGAACTGGTTCTCAAAATCACCCCGTCCAGCTCCTCACAATGTACAGGGGCAAGGACTTGCCAAGGGTAGTAAACTAAGTTAGAAGTGGGCCTAGAGCCCACGTCCCATGCACCAATAGGCTCACTAGGAAAGCTTACTGTAGATTATTCGATGAAAAAATGGCATCAGTTGCTGTCACTTACAAGAAGCAATTTTCTGGACCCTTGGGTTCTTCAAATACAATAACCAGAATTAAATTTCTTTACCTATATGGAGTAGAGAGTCCCATTCTTAGACTTAGCAATATCTGTGAAGTATGATTTATTTTCAGAAAGTCATACTACCTCCCATCTACAAGGGGTTGTAGGCCGGAGCTAAACGTGGCCAGCACTATGATAATAAGCCAGAATGACTTAGACAATTAACTTCATCCCATATAACAAAAAGATCTCAAAGGCCAAATAATGGCCTCACTTAATTCAAGCTATAATCATTACAACCAACAAAATTCTAATGTCTTCTTTTATGCAATAAATACATTTCTGAGAAGGTCCCATTACAGTGAAAGTTTATATATCAAGTCATAGCTCAAAGGCACTAACTAGGAAAGCTACTTCTTTCAAAGAAACCTGGAGTGGGTTCTTTTATAACACAAATGACCTCTAATTTTCCTTCTCTTTTTTTTTAGTTCAGATTTTGTGTGTTGTATGTGGAAGGGGAAACTTCCCTTTCTGGGTTAAAAGGGGTCAGAAGCCCACTATGGAGGAGTGCAGTGCAGTATGCGCAGCCTGTTGAATGCCCCCTTAGTTCCTAGGACCAAATTCTAACCTTTGACTTGGGGGTGGGACCCTAGATTTTGGACCAAAGTCCACAAAAGGCAGCAAGGAACGAAGAAGTAAGCAAGACTAAAGACAACACGTCATAGAAAACCACCAACAAAAATTCCTGGGGACAGGAAATCAATGGAGCACAATTCTGAACAAATTGGTTTAGTCTCAAGCTAATTAACTTGTCAAGCAGATCTCCAAACCCACTGAATCCATGGGGGAAAGAGGTGATGTAATAGGAGATTTGGGAACATTTTACCCATTTACCATCCTAAAAGGCTCAGCCACGACCACACACACCTCTCTCCACCCTTTTCAGTGGGTTTTAGCTGCACTTAATGGGTGCAAAGGACAATTTCTTCCAGACAGTCCCTAAGAATAGACTGTTCTCATGCATTCCAAATGCTCAGTCTCCATGGAAGAGGCTACCTGGTCACAAGCATTTCCCAAGAGGGAATATATCTTCTACTTCTCCTTGCTGGTAACATCCCCTCCACTCCAACAAAACAAAACAACTTATAACCATCCTGAGAACTTTGGGGGACTTTTTTGGGGGAAAAGGAAAAGAAACCTTAAGAAGGGAGTAGGAGAGTGTGAGAAACTCCTCTTGTTTCCAAATGGAAAAGGTCTTAAAAAGCTGGATCAAAGAAAGGGGGGTGGGGGAGACAGGCTGCTTAATTACAAAGACACCCTTTTAAAGAAGGCACAGGCCCTGGGAGAGGGCTTTTAGGAGAGGCACAGAAGCAGATGTACCCACTTAGAATTCTGGCACTCGATGGGACCTCAAGGTCATAGCATCCATCCCTCTGTGCTCTGAATAGATTGTTCTTAAGGCATTCTAGAAAGCGTCTGATTCGCTCTTTACAAAACTTCAGAAAAAGCAAGTCCACAAAATGTCGTGGTTATGCATTAGTCTAATAATCCCTACTTCACCAACCAGAAATGAGCTTTCAATTTCCAAATCCAAAATGGTATCAAATGCAAATTTTTAAATTTCCTTCTAAATCTTTTAAATAGGTAAACAGATCTCCAACTTTCACATAAAAGTAACTACATACAAGCATGGTTAGAGGTTTGCTTCATATCTAGCCATGAAGTTAGAAAAAGCACTTTCAATTTTATGGAGCCGCAAACTTTTCCAAAGAAAGAAGTATCTTAAAATGAAGTATGATGTAGTGCCAGAAAGTGGCTGTAAATGACACCGGATAAACCCATACAGAATAACTGGAACCTGAGTTATCATCTGTAAATAGATGCAACTACTCTACAACCACCTGGCTATTAAAATGTCCCAGGCCAGTTATAAAATGTAGTTCGGTCAGGCCAACTTTTCCCTCCCAGCTGATCTGAAAGACGATAGCCTTTAAAATTGTCGCCCTGTAACGTTCCTTCTCTCCCTTCCTGCTTTCCCTTCCCCCATTAAAATCAACCAACACAATTATTTAAAAATATAAGTAAACAATTTGTTCCCAAATAAGCAATGAGTTGGTGACATCTTGGTAACAGGTCTTTGAATACCACCATTCTTATAAGTTTGCCATGCTTGCTCAATTGGAGATAGGTAGGAGACGGGTGAAAATTTATCCCGCATCCAAAATGGTATTTCAAAGTATTCTTAGCTACTAAATGAGGGTGCTGAAAGGTCTGAGAAGGCTTCACAAAGGCTGGCCCAGGAAAGGACTTTTCACAAAACCTGGTTCAAGGAGACTTAAATAACCTTAGCCCTCCATTATTGAAGATTATGGTGACTAATTATCTTCCTCTCTGGATGGAAGAAGAGGCTTATATTCAAAAAAGTTTTAAACGCCTCCCAATTTCACTCTTAATGTGGTGGTCAGGAGCAGCAGGAGGAGGCAAGAGAACAAAATTAAACCCTCCAAGGTGTTCTACAATTCTTTCTAAAATACATGCCAGGGATTGAAAATGCTGTTTCTCTCAAACGTTTCTTTTTCTCTCATTTTATTGTATTCAGTCCTTTGCTGCAAATTATTATTATACTATCATTAGCGGCAATTTACCAGACTACAAAGACTGTCACTTTCCCTGTCACTTTTCCTTTCCTTTCTTTTCACATATCAATAAACCCATCTTGTTGTTGAAGCCCCGGTGTACAGTGACCAAGACTTGGGACCCTCAAGGCACCTGCATACTCCTGCAAAACTTGCTACTAACATCTATAAAGCAGATAATGGGCAGTCCCCTCCTCACCACCAAACACATACACACATATATACGAAAAGGAATGTAGCATTGTAGATTACTCCCAGACTTTAAGACTTCAAGAATTCACAGCCCCCGGGGGAGGGGAGTGTGAGCCCCCACCCCAACTCTAAACATTTAGGTAGAACGCATCTAGCAATCTGAGATAAGAGCCCTTAGACATTCCTTCTGAGGTAAATGTTCACCTGAAGTTCCCTCATTCTTTTTGTGCTTAATTACCTAGATACCTACAAGCACCCCAGGAGGCAAGGAAGTAAAAGTACCATCAAGTAGTGGTACCCACTAGCATCTCCGTTGAACGCGAAAGGAACGCACATTCTTCAACCGATTTAACTTGCTGCTCATCCTGTAAAACTCAACGCCAGCTGCAAAGAAAGTAGAACACCCGGGCATCCCCACACCCATCTAGATCGACTCACTCACGCCGAGGGCACGACCAAGTTCATGCCACCATGGATTTCTGCCCCAGTTCCCCGCGAAAAGTAACCATGCGTCTCCTACCCCTGAAAGCACCGGAGACAAGGTGACGACTCTCTGCTCGCTCAAGTGGCTTCGGTCCCGGGCCGGAGGCCAGGGATGGGCAGGGGGAAGCCCCAACTCCCAGCTGCTCCCCTCCTCGCTACTCCGTCCGGGCTCTCCTTGGTGGCAGTGGACAGGCAGGATACCGGGCCGGAGGGTGGAGCAGCGGATGGTCGGAGGCAAGACAGACTGGAGGTGGGGGTGGAGGGGGCGGTGAGAACTAAGAGAAGATGAGGCGAAAGAGAGCAGAGATGGAAGAACAAATCAGGGGGTCTACCAGCTTGGGCAGCCAGAAATCTCCTCGGAAGGAAGGGGCGTGACTGCGATGAAGGCAGCTCCAAGGCAAAGGATGGGAGGCAGGGGAGGGGGACGAATGGGTGGCTTTTCTTCTTGCGGTGAGCAGCTAGGACCGCCCAGGAGTGGGGAGGGGGTGGACTGGAGAAGGGGGCGGAGTAGAGGGCGGGGAAAGAAGGGAGGCAGCCGGCCCGTACCCTGGGAGGACTGGGGGCGGAAGAGAGGCGGGACCAGGGGGCGGTGAAGTTTCAAACAATTGAACGGCGGGGTCCAGCCACTCCGGCGAAAGCGGGGGGTGCTAGCTCCAGTCCTCCCACTAACGTGGCTCTAGGCGCTTGCTGTAGTCCTGAGAGACTACGCAAGAACTGGCTGAGAGGAAGGAAAGAGTTCTGCAAAGACTACAATAATAATCTACGACACCACCGGAGCGGAGTCGCGTGGGAGAGCCCGTGCAGTTCCCCGCCCCACAGCGGGAGGAAGAAACACAAATAGAAATGCTGAAAAGCAGCTTTCTCGCAGTCTGCTCAAAATAATGCAGGAAGGCGCAGCGCTCCTTCGTTTTCCTTCCCCTCTTGCTTCCTATTACCAGCAGGCCCCCACCCAGATCGCAGCTCTGTGCGACACCCTTC
Source organism: Paguma larvata (assembly GCA_030068075.1). Taxonomy (NCBI): domain Eukaryota; kingdom Metazoa; phylum Chordata; class Mammalia; order Carnivora; family Viverridae; genus Paguma; species Paguma larvata. The sequence goes on from CM057830.1 coordinate 87,225,550, forward strand.
TTTCTTCCTCCGCTCCCCCTAGCCTCCCCCTTGCCACCCCACCCCCTCACTCCCACCCCCCTTCCCTTTGGCGGGCCGCGCTGGTGGCGGGGGTGACGTGGGCGGGGCTCCGCGGAGTCTCCGCCTCTTGGGCGGGCAGGGAGGGCCGGCCTGGGCGGAACGGGCCGCGAAGAGTAAGTTCCGCCCACCATCATTTTGCGGCTACCGGTTGGGGAATCCCGGCCTAGGATTCGCTCGGGATTGGTCACTTGCGTCGTCCATCCGATCTTTTCGTCCCACCCGCCCTCAAAATTAATAAAACTAAACAAGAGACCATTGTCTAGCTCTCCGTTCTCCCCCAGCTACTGCTGAGAAAAGAAAGAGACGCTTAGTTTCCCAGTCTCTTGAGAGAGTGCGACAGTGTGTCGGATGGCTCCCGTACACCTTTGTGGCACTGTCGGCTCTCTGGGGATAGGTAACTTTTCTTCCCCTTTAACTCATTAAGCCAACAGGGGGAAAAAGTATGTGAAGTGTCAATGCGATGTTCACATTTCCTGGCTGCGAAAAAATGTTAGTGCCCGAGAACACAGAGAGTTGAGAACAGCATCCTGGGAACCCCGAAAATGTACCATTTTACATCTGGGAAACAAAAGCACAAAGAAACAGCAGTGTAGGAGTAGCAGAAATACATGAAATTTGAAACTAAAGGAAGAACTTTTGGACTGTGGCACTTACCGGGTAGTTGTGCGACTTTCAAGTAGCTTAACTTCTCTGAACATTAATCTTTCTATCTCTAAAGAAAGGCTGTAAGACATACCCTATTAACTTAGTGATGCTGGCATATGAAAATAAAATGAATTGTGTGTGTAAACTCTAAGCCATAGCACAGTCTACACATGTATGTCTTCCTACTTGTGTGTATGTTACATGGTGGAGAGTCTCACCTGTGTCCCACAACCAACTATTCTGTTCATCTGTTTTAAGCATCTGTATCCAAGGTGTGTAGGTTTGTGGCTTTATTTTTAAAAGTCAACACTTTTCCTACACTGTTTAGGGTGGCTATGAAGTTAGATCCCTGCAGTTAGAATAATAAATTAATCCCTTTTCTAACCAGGGTGGGCGAGATTTCTCTTTTAAACAATTCTGCAGTGGTGCCACAACCTTAATCTATTGTGGCGCTGGGACTGCAAGAGGAAATCACCCTGTGTATCTCCGAAGTGAAGTTGAGAAAACAAACGTGAGGGAATCCTCACCATGGAAGTCACCATTCTTCACAGATCCAAATTTCCTAGAAAACGTTACAAGGAGGAAACAAGTCTATGGCCCCTGGGTGGCTCATTTGGTTAAGCATCTGCCCTTGATTTTGGCTCAGGTCATGATCTCACAGGGTTTCATGAGTTCCAGTCCAGAGTGGGACTCTGCACACTGACCATTTGGGGCCTGCTTGGGATTCTCTTTCTCTCCCTCTGTCTCTCTGTCCCTCCTCCACCTCATGCTCTCTCTGTCTCTCTCAAAATAAAAGAATAAATACTACTTTTTTAAAAAAAAAAGGAGGAAAGAAGTCTATTTGTAAAGGCCTTGACAATCCAGGGCGATTATCATGAACTCATGCCACTGAAGAAGTGAAATTCAATTCAAGCCTGCTGAAAGGGAGCCCTCTGAGAGACCATGGATGAAGGCAGGCAAGAGGAAATGTGTTCAAAGGAGACGCTATCTCACTGGGAATGGGGTCCCAGACTACAATAGGGTTCAGGAATGGTAATAGGCTGGTGGCATGTTGTGAGGTAATCTGGATGTTCAGAGTTCTCTGCTTGAGCTGCTCAGAGATTCGGAAGCAGGAACATGGGCAAGATAGATTCTTGGTATAATTCAGATTATGTGTGATGTGAAGTTATTTGGGTGATTTTTAATTTTTTTAATGTTTATTTTTGAGACAGAGAGACAGAGTGCGAGTGGGAGAGGAGCAGACAGACAGGGAGACACAGAATCCAAAGCAGGCTCCAGGTTCTGAGCTGTTAACACAGAGCCCAACACAGGGCTCAAACCCACAGACCATGAGAGCCTTGTTATTTGGAGGGGTAGCCAGCAGAGCTAGACAGGGCGGGTGTATGCTGCAGGCTACTACTGACCACAATAGCAATAGGAGGATACTTGTTAAAATGAACAATACTCATAATATGGAAAAAGTAGTATATGCACGTGGTAAAACCACAACAGTACTTAATGGAGTAAAACTCTTCTCTACCACTCCGTACTCATAGTCCCTTTCTCTCTTTCTCTCTATGCCTGTGTGTAATCTTCAATATATATTTCACACACACACACACACACACACACACACACACACACACACACATGTTCCATTTTTGCCTCTTGTAAGTAGGATTATCAATCACAGCACACTCTGCATTTCTTTACTCAGCAATGCCTCTTCAATATCTTTCCATCTCGGGATAACTTCCTTAAACTTCATTCTTTTCATTCTTTTTCATGATAGCTCAGTGTCTCATTGCACAAATGTGCCCAAATTCTTTTATGCATCCCCTATTGAAAGGCCATTTAGGCTATTTCCCATCTTTTGCCATTACAGCAAATGCTGGGAAGCAAATCCTAGTAGCAAAGGTATGGTGGCTGTTTGTAGAATGTCTCTCCTGAGCTTCGAAGGTGCCCTCAAAAGCCTATGTTCCCTACAGCTACTGGGACCTTCGTGCAATGGAAACCCCTAAAACACTCAAATCCTTTACTACCCCCTCCTCAAATCCTGTCTAGGGCGTTACTGTTCTCCAAATTTGAATTCTGATGGAGTAGAGTGAGGGAGCTGTGAATTTAATGGTGGATCAGGCCTCATGTGAGTCACTTCTTAGGCCTGTGGCAAACAACAGGGTTTTGGGTACCTGGGCTTGGCCCAGGTCTTCAAGAGTCTTAGGCGTTCCTTCTCTCCCGCGATGCAAGACTTCCTTTTGTTTTCACCCTGAAACGCTTCAGTTTGTTTAAACTGGGTTTGAATTTAAACTTAATGCTTTGCCAGTTCTACTTAAAAGGAAGGGGAGGGGGAGGCCAACATCAACAAACATTGATCAAGCCCCTATTATGGACAGGACTGAAAAAACAAAGGGGGATGAGGCTTGGCTCCTGCCTTCAAGGGTATATACAGAAAAAGACAACTAACAAGCATATGCTAAGTGCTAAATGAATGGGATTGACAGTAAAAGCTGTGGAAGTTGAGAGCAGGGAGCGAAAACTTGTTCCAGAGAGTGAGTTTATACAGCAAAGTATGCCACACGCATTTAACTAATCCCCAGAGCATCCCCGTGTCTTCATATCCTGACTATAAAATATGGAGAGGCCTCTGGGGGATACCGGGAGAATTAACCACTCACCAAAAAACACCTGTGTAAAGACACTGGGTTGCCTAAGTACATTAAGACCCTCCATATATTAATAATGGGTATAATGATCATTTTAAGCTTATGAATAAAGAGACTCCACACCAAACCACCTGTCCTGTTTGGCCCTCTTTTCTCCAATAAAATGCAACTCCTCCTTTAACATGCAATAAAAATCAGTGTCTATGCTCTTTAAAAAAGGCAATTTAAAAAATCAATGTCTCCCTTAAAAATATTATGCTAAGTGAAAGACGCCCAACACAAAAGGACAAATGTATGATTCTACTTATGTCAGGTGCCTAGAATAGGCAAATTCAGAGAGACAGAAAATAGCATAGTGGTTATCAGGGCCTGAGGGGAGGGAGGAATGGGAAGTTACCACAGTTTCTGTTTGGGATGATGAAAAAGTTCTGGAAATAGTTTGTGGTGATGGTTGTACAACATTTGGAATGTATTTAATGCCACCGAGTTGCATGCTTAAAAATGGCTAAAATGGTAAATTGTATTTTATGTGTATTTTTACCGCAATAAAAAAATTTTTAGGGGTGCCTGGGTGGCTCAGTTGGTTAAGTGTCCAACTTCAACTCAGGTCATGATCTCACAGTCTGTGGGTTCAGGCCCCCTGTTGGGCTCTGTGCTGACAGCTCAGAGCCTGGAGCGTGCTTTGGATTCTATGTCTCCGGCTCTCTCTGCCCCTCCCTCGCTCTCTCTCTTTCTCTCTCTCCTTCTCAAAAATAAATAAACATTATAAAAATTTTTGTGGAGGTTCCTCAAAAAAATGAAGTTAGACTTACCGTATGACCCAGCAACAGCACTGTTAGGAATCTACCCAAGAGATCCAAGACTGCTGATGCATAGGGGCACGTGTACCCCAATGTTCATAGCAGCACTTTCGACAATAGCCAAATCATGGAAAGAGACTCCATCAACTGATGAATGGATAAAGAAGATATGGTATATATATACAATGGAATACTATGCAGCAATGAGAAAGAATGAAATCTGGCCATGTGTGGCAACATGGATGGAACTGGAGGATATTATGCTGAGTGAAATAAGTCAGGCAGAGAAAGACAGATGCCATATGTTCCCATGCATAGGTAGGCTTTGGAAGACCTAACAGAGAACAAGGGGGGAGGGGAAGAGGGGAAGGGAAAAAAAAGTCACAGAGAGGAAGGAAGGCATGACATGAGAGACTCTCAAAGAATAAGAAAGAACTGAGGGGAGAGGGGGGTGTGGGAGTGGGGAGAGTGGGTGATGGGCACAGAGGAGGGCACTCGTTGGATTGAGCACTGGGTGTTGTATAGAAACCAATTTGACTATAGATTATTTAAAAAAAAACTTTTTTAAAGTAACAACTCTCAGGCTCGGTGTCAGGTGACATGACCGGTGATGGAGGCTGCCTTCTTGGCAGCAAAGGGGGCAGTTTGGTCAACACCATCAGAAATGCAGGCCCAATGTGTCCAGGATTTCTGACTTTTCAAGGGAAACCAGAAGTGACATGTCCTAATGTAAAATTTCTTGGCTTTTAATTTTGGCAATTAAGAAATTTTTCAATTTTAAAAAATATGGCCTTTGTATGCAATGTTTTCGCCCTGTGTACACGAAAAGTAGGAAGGAGAATGTAGCTTGCAATCTATTCCTCAGCCCCTGGCTAGGTTCTTCTAGAAGGAAAGACCACAAAACCATAGTGCTTTGAATTGAGTGGCATTCTCCTCCACCCACCAAGTCAACTGGGAGTGTGAAATGAGCACATCTTCCTCTAATTGCCTGGTGAACAACTAAATCATTTAAATGCATCTAGTAACAAAAGCACATACACCAGGGAAAAGAAATCTTAAGGATTTATGACTCCACATAACTCTACTCCCCCCTCCAAAGTACCCTACAAAATGTATCAGCCGAACCCCGAAAAGTAGCCTTCCTTCTCCTAAACTCTCCTATTTTTTCACAAGGATCCTACCGCCTGAACATGCAGAAGCCAGCTGATCAGAAAAGAGCAGCTTTATCTGAACGGGAAAGGAACAAAGGGACACATACGCAATATAGGCACTGAGTTGCTCTTCAATGCTCTTCATTTTGGATGCCTCCTCCCCCTTCCCACCCTTTGCAAGCGTATAAACACACACACACACACACACACACACACACGCGCGCGCGCGCGCGCGCGCACACACACACAAACGGTCCAGACACAGGAAGTTTGAAGCCTGATCCATGTGTGGAAAACAGCAATGTGGGAATTCAGGAAACAACACCAGGACTGTGCTCCAAGGCCAAGACCTGCTCCAGCATCTGGGAGCCAAGTTACTCCTGGGGTACTTGAGGGCCCCAGCATTTTGGAAGTAAATCGGCTGTAGAAAAATAAAGCTGCCTGCAAGACTATTCCCCAAGCACCTCCTAGGGTCCTGTTTGAGTAACCCGGGTTCGCCTCTTTATGATTTATTCAGGGCTTCACTTCAGCTTAACTAAATACCATATCTCCTTCAGCAGCTTGTGTTTCTGGAAAGGCCCAGACCGTCCATGCTTCTCAGTACGGTTTGTTTGCAAAGGCCTAGGTTTGCTGGAACAAGAGGGAGGTAGGAGGACCTAGGAACACACATTGAAGTCTGCACTCCAAAAGTTAGGTGGGGGGGATAAGAGAAAGAATATGACTTAGTCAATGATAAAACACAAATCTCTGAAAGCGAGTCAGAGGGAAATCAAATTCCTGAGCCAGTTAGCCCTTTAAATATACAAGGTTAGCATGATTTAATGGAAGCCCGTCCTCTGACATTACCCTTTGCAAATAAACTCTTGATTGATTCGGCTGTCTCTCTGTTTCTGTAGTTGCCACAGTGTCTGAGATCTGTTATCCCAGTTGGAAGAGAAGAGGCCTGAGACTGGAGTGGAGATTTATCTTCCCTGGCACATTGCCCCACTTCCGGAACTACAAGGAGAAGGTAGGTCAGTGCCATTCCGGTGTGATTTAAGGCAGGCCCACCCTGCCGTCCCCAGTCAGTCTTCCTTTCCCCGTCTGCCATGGTCCTGTGAGATTCACACAGGAAAGACCCTTGTTAAAGTGCCAATGTGTAACCTGGGAAGGGTTAAATATTAAGCCATCTTTGGTGTGCTCTCATGGAAAGGGTATAGACTTTTGGAGTCACTTAAAGCCTGGATTCCGGTCACAGCCCGGCACTTACCAAAAAGGTAAACAGCTTAACCACCCGGGGCCATAGTTCCCTCATGTGTAAATGGGGCTAATATTTTTTTCCACCACGAGGAGTTGCTGTGAGGATTAAATGAAAGGACAAATTCAGAGTTATCTATCATGATGCCCGGCATTTGGCAGTCATTTAACACAGTTTATTTCCTTATGCCTCTCCATTCAATCTTTGGGAATTTCAAAGGATTAGGACCATGAGTTTGCTCAGCGGCCTACAGGGTTTAAAGGCCCCCATAATCTCTCTTCCCTACTAAACCTGTTCAGAAGGGCAGTGTACTAAGTATATGAACTTCAGCACCCAAAAGACCTGGTGTCATAGTCTTTGTTCCACTGCTCACTAGTTATGTGACTTTGGGTACATTCGGAGCTTGTTTCTTCATTTGTAAAATACGAGTAATAGCGCCAATGTCAGAGGGTGGTGATGAAGATAAAATGATAGCCATAGACAAATAGTAGCTGATATTATCATTTTGGATAGTTTGGATGGTGAGCTGACTAGTTTCCATTTACACCAAGCAGCTTCTAATCTAAACTCGCAGATGTTTTCAGCAAGCGTGTTGAAAATCCTTAAGCAATGATAGCTATGTGTTCCTGGCTTTCTGGTCTTAGCTAAAGAATTTGGGAGTGATGCTGGAGCAGCCATGGACATCTCAACTCCAGGTTGTTGGACCTCTTACCCCAAGAAGTTCCGTGTTTGGACAGAATGTGAGCAAAAAGGGACTCCTAGGAGGTGTTTTGGTTATCCTGAGATAATAGAACATTCCCACTGTGGAGTATGGGCCTGGGGCACTCAGGCCTCCACACTTTGTGTTTTTTAAGTTTATTTCTTTTATTTTTTGAGAGAGACAGACAGAGAGATAGAGAGAGAGCACTGAGGAGGAGCAGAGAGAGAGAGAGAAAAAAGAGAGAATCTCAAGCAGGCTCCTCACCTTCAGTGCAGAGCCTGATGCAGGGCTCGATCCCAGGAACCATGAGATCATGATCTGACCCAAGATGACGAGTCAGACACTTAACCAGCTTAACCTACTGAGCCACGCAAGCACCCCAGGCCTCCAGCTCTTTAAATCCTGCACTTTTCCCCTGCCAGAGATACTACACATACCTCCCTTCTCTCCGTTCTCTTCCCACTCTTTCCCTCTCTAACTGATTCTTATTCAGGCCTCAACTCAGTTAACACTTCTTCAGGGAAATGTTCCCTGAGCAGTAGTAACCTCTACCCCAGTCTCCTGTTTATCTTTAAACAGTAGTGTGAATTGTGCATTCTGTGTGATAAACTATATCGGAAGTGGTTTAAATATAAAAATAATATTTCGAGCACCTGGGTGGCTCAGTCGGGTAAGTATCCGACTTCAGCTCAGGTCATGATCTAGCGATTTGTGAGTTCGAACCCCGTGTTGGGCTCTGTGCTGACAGCTCAGAGCCTGGAGCCTGCTTCAGATTCTGTGTCTCCCTCTCTGTCTTCCCCTTCCCTCCAAACTCTCTCTCTCTTTCTCTCTCTCCCTCTCTCTCTCTCAAAAGAAAACCATTAAAAATTAAAAAATGTATATATATATATATATATATATATATATAAACAATATTTAAATTATTCAATAGGTAAATTAACATTGTCTCCCAATCTAGAAAATTATTGGTCCAGGAAGAAGTTGCAAGCTTATCTTGTAGCTTTGTGTATACCCTGGTTGTCGCTTGCCTCCCCCACTTAGGAATACCCATGGGCTGGTGTGAGTTAGTAATTTTTTAGAATTATTCCTGCATGAGGTGGGGACGTTGAAGTAGATGATGTTTAGGATTCCTTGCAACTCTTTGCAATGGTTGACAGTTGTCAAGAGTGCTGGCAAGTTTTCTAAGTGCCAGAGTGGGGAGCAGTATCAGAAGTGTCGCCCATGTCCTCCTTCCTTCCCATTCCTTGATCTTGGTACATAATGGGGAGTTTTGAAGAGTGGTGTGCAAATGTGGGCGTGAACTGTTCCAGCAGGTGGTGGTATGTTTATTTGGTGCCTCACAGATGAATGCTGTGAGATCAGAAGAAAGGCAGTGTAGGCATGAGTGCTAGAGAGTAGATGAATTAGAAAGGCAACAGTGCTTTCCGATGGCTAGAAGATGGTTCCAGATAACTTTATGGATAGTGTCACTTCCTATACCCCTATCAGAACCATAAATCTGGAATAGATTTACCAAAAGACAGCCCCGTATAGTGGGAGAAACAAAGAGATTGTCATTCAGATAGAACTGGGTTAAGATCTCCACATTCAATTAGTTATGTGACCTTGGATAAATCACTTCACCTCTCAAGTCTCAATTTTATAATTTATTGGTTGAACAAATAAGTATTGAGTATCCACTATGCTTTCAACACTCTTCCAAGCACTTGGGATGCATTGGTAAATAAAGAAGACAAAATCCCTGCCCTTAGGGAGATTATATTTCCAGGGATGTGGGAATGGTGGGTAGACCTTTAAATCTGTGAGGAGTCATGCTGTTGTCCAAGCAATCACCATCTGTGAAACCAGGTAATTTCTATACAAGCTTAAATTTCTATACGAAGGATTTCTTAAAAAGAAACAAAGAAGAAAACTCAGGTGAAGCCAGGTGACTTCTATAGAAGAGACAATAGATGGCTTGAACAAAGTACTCAAGATTCTTACAATATGGTAATAGGTGGCTTGTATGAGTTTTTCCATACTAGGTGGCAATATTTTTTCTACTATGGTTTCCTCAGCTGCAGTTCCATCTGTGGCAAAATTTAGCCCATGGTGGCCCTAAGCAGTAAATTGAACCTCCATTTTGACAAACCTTCCTCCTTCATTATCTCCAGGAGATCGAAGGGCATAAATCTGGGATCATGACATTACCCTACAACCACTCTAGTCATGCTCTTACCCCTAGGGCGTCAACCGACCAAACTTTTAATGGAAGTTCCACATTCCAGCCTTCTAGTTCCATAGCCTCCTTTCTAGAAGCATAGAGTTGGAAAAGGGAAAAAAGAAGGGAATATTGCTCGTAGGTTTTCATGGTTCATAGTTTCTAGCTTGATTTTAAAAAACGTCGTTTTTACCTTGTTCCAGAACAATAGAACCATCACTTACGTTTCACAGTTTATGTAGTTCATTTCACAAGGTGTCTTGTTTCTGGTGCTATCACATTTCCAGCATTACTGCTCCCCTCCCACGAGGGAGTGGGGCACGCATTGGGTCAGGGAGTTAGGAAAGCCTGGTGCACTGTGGACTTCCTCCCCCTTTCCCTAGGCTTCGATTCTCATCCTTGTTCCTCTCTCTATCAGATTACTTATCACATTGTTTTGCAGCTATTTATTCTTCGGATTCCCAGCTAGACTGAGGGTTCTTCTGAGGTCACGGACAGTGTCTTATTCACTGCTATATCCCCGGCACCTAGCTTATGCTGTATCTGGCACATAGTGGGTGTTCAGGAAATACTTGCTGGGTAAAGGAAACATGGAATTAATGACACAGATTTTTGTATAAATGAGTCATTTGTCACCTTTTTCAATACCCCCATCCTACTTTGTATTAAGATCCAAAATCAAAGCTATTTTTCTCAGCATCTGGGATCAACTAAGCAGGCAAAGTTATTGCTCTGGTGTCTCCCGCTGCCCTGGTGAAAACCCCTCGAAGCCATCCTAACCCCATCTTTGGGGCATTCCCAGGCCACCCTCAACATGTTAAAAACTCACCCCTCCATTTCCTTGGAATGTGGACCCGGGCTTCAGAAGTGTTGTGACTCAGTCAGTTGCGTGTCCAGCTTCCACTCAGGTCATGATCTCGCAGTTCGTGAGTTTGAGCCCTGCGTCGGGCTCTGTGCTACAACTCGGAGCCTGGAGCCTGCTTCACATTCTGTGTGTCCCTCTCTCTTTGCCACTCCCTAGTTAAGCTCGCTCTTTCGCTCTCTCATTCTCTCTCTCTCAAAAATAATAAATAAACATTAAAAAAGAGAAGTGTTTCCATTTAAAAGCCTTTTCAGTTCCCAGCATTCTGCAAGCCTTAAACATCTTCACAACTCCATCATCTTCACCTTCTAATTGTTCATATCTGCCCTACCCTCTCCTGCTCCCAAGTGCGTCACCTCTCTCAGGGATGTACTTCTTTGCCAGCCATTCACCACCTTGGTGTTTCCTTACCGAAAACACTGGCAGTAGTGTGACAGTAAGCATCACGTCTGGAATCTTGAGAGATTGGAGTGCGGCACTGTTACTTGAAAGCTGTGTGACCTTGGGCAAGAAGCCTAACCCTTCTGAGCCTGTTTCCTTACCGCGTACAATTTGGGAAAATAATCTGTCGTTTTCTTAGGATCACACTGGCTTGTTGTGAGCCTCAGATCAAACAATGGTTGTGAGAACACCTGGGAGACTGAAATATATGATTATTTTTAGGACACCTGTGGTAAGTGTGGTTACCACCCACACTAACCCTTCCACCTCCCAATTAGGCACTGAGCATTTATTCGGTCTTGAACACTCTAGCCCTGGGCTAGAGCTGGGTGGGGGAAGCATTATTCTTCCTATCTTCCTGACAAGTTGATCTCAGCTTAAGACTTGTTGCCCTCAGGTCTTTTCAGTCAGTATCTGGGGAGGGGAGAGCCCCTCCTTTGGTTTCTCAAAAGCATGTTTGTCAGGTGTGCTGTAGATTCTCTGTAGTTTCTACCTTCAGGCCTGCTTTGTGATCCCTAGTGAAAAGTGGTTCCTGTGGGGGAAGGGGAAAGGGAACATTTCTAACCTCTTCCTCTCTTGCACCAGAACTCCCCGTGTCCCCAGACTCCAATTTTTCAGGCATGATTTCTTTACATCCATCAGGGTGTACCCTATAAGGTATTTTAGACTGATCCCAGGCAGGGAGGTTACATTTCGCAGATATTTCACTTATTCCCAAAGTGCAGTCTCGGCTGCTTGGTAATTACAAAGCCCAGGCCTTCCCCTGCCTTTGTGGTCAAAAAACACCCTCAGCATTTGCCTCTCCTTGACCTCAGCTTCCAGACTGCATTTTGGTCTGTTCTGAAAGCTCCTGGGGGAGTACCCCAGCTTTAATTTGGCCAGATGCTCAGTGTCCTGCTCAAATCACACTCACTGATTTTTTTTTTCACTTTGAATAGCTTTTGCAAAAACCCTTAGACTCACTCAAACCTGCTCCCCTCCTCCAGCTAGTACTCCATGGTGAGAGTAGCTGCTCTGTTTGTGGGCTAAGGATCCCTGGTTAGTCGGTCAGTCTTGGGTTTTAGTCTTTCCCTCATTCAGAATCCTCTTCACATTTACCTTAGAGGGTTTCCACTGCCCATTTCTGCAGAGTTAATCTTAACCACAGTAAGAATTTTTCAAGTTGAAATCTAATTGAAATTTACACATATGCCATCTTTTAGAGCCAAGGTGCTAACATTTCTTGTAAACGTTTTTAAAGGGTCATTAAAAGAAACCAAGGAGAATGTGCCACCAAGACTATAGGTTTGTAGCTTGTAAAGCCTAAAATATTTACTATCTGGCCCTTTATAGAAAATGTTTGCTGACTCCCAGAGTTTCTCTTGATATCCAGAAACAGCGTGAAGCTGTTTGACCCTATCACCTTCTCTCCCAAGGTTACAGGAAATTTCTGACTTATTTATTGCCACATTTTACCATCTCATCTATCTCTTCCATTCAGTTTCTAGTCTAGCCATGAAGAGTTGAAAGGTTTCTGTTCTACCTCCTGAACTCACATTTCATTTCTTTCCCAGGGAATAAACTAACTTCCTTTGGTGAGACCAGCTCCTTGATCCTGCCCCTCCTGCCTCTAATTAATGTCTCCTTGGCTTTGGTGGACACTTTGGAAAGTGAGAGCTCCTCGCTCATTTTCACGGAGTCTTAGAAAAATGCCGAGGTAACTTGAAGACAGAGCAGATGGTAAATATGGGGAGATTTTTGTGGAGGACTGAACCATGGAGACACTTCAAATCCCCCTGCAAATGAAGACTAACTGTGTTTCACCCACAAGGTGATTTATTTCTGTAGCTCTTTGGAAGAAGGCAGGATCAGTTTACTAGGGCTCAGCTTACTCAGCAGAAGGGCTAATCTGCCTTGGTAAAATGTATTTTCTGCCGA